>CAMPDV010000015.1:0-1200000 GCA_946699065.1 Loxodes magnus
AATACTTGTCGAGCTTTTTAATCTGTCTTAATTTAATTAAATGTAGACTCATTTATCTCTACTTAGAAATTTGCTTTAAGTCCATAACTTTGCTTTTCTTTCTCGAAAAACTACCAATCTTCCTTCTTTATCGATAAATGATAAATTGAAAAGTTATTTTCTAAAGCCTACATCTTCTAAAATGATTTTTAAAATTTCTATTAAAAACCAAAGAAGCTACAAAGCTTAAAGCCTAAAACAACAACTTTATTGTATCTTTATTTGAAACACATTTTAATCCTTAGAATTATGAGCGAAGTAGAAAAACCACATTGGAAAATAAACCAAAACTAAAGCTTAGCCAAAAATTCATAACTTTATAGTGAAAAAATAATGATTATTGTATCAGAACAATCATTTAATATAGTGATATCGGTTAATTAATAAATATCCTTTGCTTTTATTCTCATTTAAATTCCGTTTGCATCTTTTATATATTTGTCTTCTATTGCAGGCAATTTATTAAATATTTTCTTTGATTGGTGGTATTAGGTACTTATCTTTAATATTTTTTTGGTAATAAAAAGATTTATAATCTTAATTTATTAAATAAATAACTTTTCTTTAGTAAAAGTGAATTTTTAATTAGATCCTTTAATTTTATATCTAACTCAGCTTTTTGAATATTTTTGCTTCGTTATCTTTAAGACATTTAATTAATTTTTTACTTCAAACTTTGTTCCTTTAAAGATATAATTCAATTCAAAGATTTTTAACTTTTTCTTGGCAAAAATAAAATTTACAGCTTTATCATTATTACAAAATATTCAGAATTCTTCTAGTTTAAAATTTTATTTTACAATCTAATAATTTGAGCTACTGCTTCTTATACCAATTTACTAAAATTATTTGCAGCTTTAAACTTATAAATTAAATTTTTTAAATTTGAACTTCAGGTTTATATGGGTAAGCATAGAAAGATTTTAAGGTTATATCTTTCTCATTTTTCAAATTAAAAAGATTTCTTTCTTTAAATTAAATGTTTATTTCCTTTTTTCAATTAATATTTATATTTTCCTAGAAATAAATTATTTTAGGATTCTTGATTGAATAAAATCTAAAGAATGAAAAACTAATTTTAGATTGAAGTTTATTATTATTTCTTATATTCAAATAATTAGAAGTTTAATTTCTTTTTTAGCTAATCTAAATTAAATTCTATTTGCTATATCTTTCGGAAAGTGCTTCAATTTTGCATCATAAGTATTTACTTAGATGCTTTAATTTAAATTATTTAAAAAGAGCTCTATTTAATCCAGAATCTTATATATAAATCTCATCTACCTTTGAAAATCTTTTTATCAGACTTAAAGAATTAAGCACCCAAGTTACTTACACATAAAGTTATAGTAGGTTTATCATGGCTTAAGCTCCGTTTCGTATACAGAATTAAATTAGAAGAAGTAGATAATTCTCTCCTTTAAATTTATTAAAATGATAGATTTATTAAATGATAAAAGGTTATAAGATTCTTAATTTAGTATTAAGTTTTCTCTGTTTTATAGAAAATAAAAATAGCTAAATAAATTTAATTTCTTAAGTTTATAATTTATAAAGTTTAAATGTTTCAAAAATAAAATTGTCTTACCATGTTGACCTTGTTTTGATCACAGTCTTTGTCGTGCTTTAGTTCTCCACATAAATTACAATAAGTTTAAATGTCTTTAGAACATAGAGGAACTCCTATATAATTATTTTGCTGAGGAGAAAAAAAATCACACTTTATGCATTTTTTAGAAGGCTATTTATTATTTTATTAATTCTGATTTTAAAATTTCCTAATTTGCATTACATATTCAAAAGCTTATTAGTTATAGATTTGCGTTAAAATATAATCTTATATTGGTGTGAAACATTATTAGCATGTTAAATCTTATATTTATAATTTATCTAATTGAAACTAATTCTAAAGATATAAAGTTAAGCATTCACTACAATATTAATGATTACAATTTAAAACTATTATAGGTTTGTCTTATCTTTAACATTTTAAACATTACTAATTAGTTTGTCTTGGATCTTATTAATGCAGCTACTAGTTATTGGAAGCAAATTATTGTTATAAATTAAAGTTTTATAAACCTTATTGTTGGTTGATCATGTTTGGATTTCCATATTGCTATCCTTGATCTTACCCTATAGCTGGTAATGGATTTTTAGAGTTAGATTACGTGAATTATTGAAGCTAATAAATAATTGCCTAATTTTATTTCTAAAAATCTTAAAATTATTAAAAAATTTAATCTTTTTCATTCTGAATGTTTTAAATATCAATCAGCATTTTTTATTTATCATTCTAAAACAAAGTAATTTGAGCTTAAAATGATTTTATTTCTACTTATTTCTCCTGATTTTATATAGTCAATTGCTAAATACTTTATTAATAATTCTTAATTTGGTTTTCGTACTATTACCTTACTTGCTAATTTTCTTGCTAATTTTCTTATTACTTTTTATCTATAAGTTATTTCATTTAATTAATCTAATTTTGTAATTATTCGTTTTATCCATTTTTTTATTTAATCTCAAAAGTAACTTATTAATTCAAAGTCTCTATTTTTTAAATATGTGCTTACAACTAACTTATTACATTTTAATTACCTTCTTTTTAGGATAATTAATTCTAAATCTCAATTAGCTGATTATTTTTACTTAATAGCTAATTTTCATAAAACTTTTTGCATTCCAATATTTAATTTTATAGATTAATTTCTTCTTAAATCTTTTATTTTAAATCATAACTAGCTTTTACTGCTTGTTTTTAATGATTTTAGAGATTTAACTCACTTTCCTGTAATTTATTTTTAATATTTTATAATTCTTAGTTTAGCTATTCAAAATTTTAAACAGTTTTAAATTCTTTTTTCTTAAATTAAATAACTTCTTTTCTTCTTTCTTCTAAATTTTCATTTAATTGAATAATAGTTTCATCTCCTGTTTTAAGTTTTTCATTAAGATTAGTTAATTCTTTAGCTTAATGACTAAATTGTTGATTTAAAGTCTCATTTTAAAACTATAGTTATTTCATCTAATTTTATAAGTTTGAATGTTGGTTTACTAATTAGATATAATTATTTTGTTGATATTGGTTTTACTATTCTTTTTCTTACTGTTAAGATAAAAGTTTCTCTAGTTGAACTATTTTTTATTGAAGTTATAAATTTGTTTCGCTATTTGTTTATTTTTATTTTGTTAACTGATCTATTTATTACTCAAGCTCTTTAATTTTTTTATCTTGAGCATTAATTTTTTCTAATTAATTTTAACCTAATATTTTAAAATCCTCTAACTATTTTTAAAATTCTTTTTCTTTTTAAATAATTTGAGCTTCCTTTTATTAAATTATCATTTTTAGTTAATTTTAAGCTATTAATCCTTATTATTAAATTTAGGATATTATATTAGAATTTTAAGACTAGGAAAAATCTAAATTTTTTGTAAGGTTCTTTTTTTCTTCTTCCTTTAAAGAAATTTAATAAGTAAAAGCTTATATCTTCTCCGTTAGTTGTTCATTCTACTTTTTATTATTAGTTATAGTTTCTTATAATATTTTGTTTTCTTCTATATATCTTTATTGCTAGTTTATTAAGACTTACTACTAAGCATTAAGATCTTTAATTTATTCATTTTTTTAGAATAAAGTTAATTTCACTTGCTATACCAATTCTTGTGTGTTCAAACTTTCATTTTAGTTAGTTAAATTTATTTACTATTCAAGTTCTTAATTTAATATGTTTTTAATGCCTTCTTTCAAATTGTTGTAAATCTATTCTATTTCCCTAATCTAATCAAACTTTGGCTTCAGAATTTAATACTATTTTTAAACCTATAGCAGTTATTAAATTTATTCATTATCTTACTATATTTGTAGTATAGCTTTAGATAATTCTTGCTCCTTTTATAGAATAGTTTATGCTAAGGTCTGGTTTTCCTATTTTTACTATACTAAAATTCGTTGTAATTCCTACAAGATTCATGAATCATCAAAATTTTATTGAGGAAAGGCATTTATTTAAGAGTTATTTAGTGAATGCTCTATAAGAGTTTTTTTAATATCTTGCTTAAATTAATTTTATAACTGTAAACTAGCTTCATAGTTATTTACTTGCTATTGATAATAACTTATTTATTACTAAAGGATTTGCTACTAACCATTTCCCTAATTATTGGTTTATATTAAATCTTGATATCTCTTTCTCTCTTCTTAAAGTTATAACTGTAACTTTTAACTAGTTTCTTATAAATCTTTTTATTAAACATCTGTTTGTTTCTTTTCTTTTATTAAGTTCTAAATTTACTCACTAAGTTATGTATTTATTTATTCTTAGTTAAGTTTTTCTTTTTAAGAATTGGAAAGTTTTTAACTTAAATTTAAGGAATCACCTTAATTTTAATTTTATAGAGTTTTAATATTTTCCTACATTTCATTAATCTATTCTTCATATTAACTTCTAATCTAATTTATTTCTTAATTATGTTATCAATTACATCTGAGTCACTTAGTGCAAATAAGCAGAGTTTTCTTAATAAGTTTACTTTCCATGCTTATCTTTTTCTTCTTAGAGCTGATTTTATAGCTGCGCTAACTAGATATTTAATCCCTAACTTTTTTGATCTAATTCTATCTTTTAGTTGACAAATAAAATTGAAAGGTTATATAAATACTCCTATAGCTATTCTTTGCTAGCTTATGAAGATAATAGCTATATCTATGCTTATAAGTTTTAGAAGTTTTATTATTAGACTATTTAATTTATCTGATTATATTGCTAGTTTCCCTATTAAACGAAATATCTATTGAGATCTTACGCTTATTACGCATTAACTTTAGTGAAGTGTCTTGATTAGCACCGCAAATTTTCTAAATCTCTTCCAGTTAGCTTAGAATGGATAAAAGCACTTAATCACATTTATCTTCAATGCATAGCACAGAAATTATGTCCACATTAAAAGATAATAACAGGCTATATTTTATTTTAATTGCAACCTTCAAAGTCGCAGTTGGCTTACATTTATAATAAATAAGCAAATTTGATCTTAAATATAGATTTATATTGTAATTTTAGGTTTTTATAAATAGATTATCTTTAAAGGCTTTAATTTAATTTAATTACAAAATAAACTTAATAATTACATTGCATTTCTAAAATTCTTTTGTAATTTTTATATTACAGTATACTTTATGATACCCATGAATTTTCTTGTTCGAATGTGCAATATTTATTTTTGCATAGCTTGGGAAACAATTTTAATTGATCCTGTTTTATTGAAAATTTTGCTAATATATTTTTACTTGGTTCTAGCATTCGTTTAGTTCTTTTTGTCTTTTATTAAGCTTTAAGTCAATTACATTTCAATAAAATAGTTTACTTTTTATCTTATCGCAGTTTCTATGAAATTGACTAATTAAATTTATATTAAGATTCTTTAATCTTGCTAAAGAAAATAAATTCTAATTTCTTTCAAGGTGAAGCTTAATCAATTATTCCTCTTAGTATTTAAATCCTTATTTAATGCAGGATCTATTAAATATCTCATCCCAACTAGCCATATTAACCTAAATTCGCCTTCTTTTATCATTACTAATTTGTTTCTTAATAAGAGACTCAGAATAGATAAATTTAACTATTACCACTAAATAAAATGTCCTACTATGTATTTATCAATACTAAGCTTAATAAACTAGCTGTATTTTCTTAGCTCATATTAGCTTCTATAAATTTCCCTTTTATTCTTTCTATCTATAGACTATGCTTTTTAAGATAAAATTGATTAATTTTATGCAGATCAAATGAGATAGCTATTAGCTTTTTCAGTAGGTATCAAATAAAACAAATTAAAGATCTTTATGAATCATAAACTGAAATTTAAGTTACTAATTATTTATCTAGTTTATTTGCTATTATAGCTTAGTCTCACCTATAGAAGGTCTTTAATTATTAAGTATTTAAGAAAATTATAAGGTTTAAATAAGAAAAGAGCTGAATTATATTAGACTAAATAAGCTTGAAATGATTTAATAAGCTTAATTAATTTAAACATAATTACCTACAGTTCTAATTAATTTCCTTTTCTTTGTTTAAAATTTTAAGAATCAAAATAGACTTGAAAGAAGCTAGAAGGTTATAATATATATTAACTAAATTTAAAGGGAGTTTATTTCTTAAAATAAGACACATATCTAATTTAGAAAAGGTAGAATTAAAGTTAAATCATTTGTTTTAGTTTAATGAAGAAAGTTAAAAATTAGAATCTAATATTTAGTTAGCTAACTAAAATGAAAGGAATCATCTTTATTTAATTAAAGATAAGCTGGGATATAGAGAATTAAAGAGTCATAATTATTATTTTTAATTAAGGAGTAAATCAGGTTTTATTTTTCGTAGTTAGGTACTAATTAATTATATAAATCGATGTCACTAAATTACTAAATCTCTTATCTACGGTTAATAACCTTTAAGAATAGAAAGTTGAATAAACAAAAGAAATGAAAATCATTTTATGCTATAAAATGATAGGAAGAAAAAAGAAAATTTGAATTGATAAATAGATTAAAATCTAATGAGAAACTGAAGCTATTTAATTTACTTGCAGTAACTTTATTTATTCTCTGTGAATGGAAAATGAGTAAACTATACAAGCAGGTGAAGATAATCCACTATGATTTCGGGATAATATTTTTAGCATAAATTAGCTTTTATTTCATAATTTATGACTAAATCTTTCAAGAAAAAAAAACATAATTTGGTTTTAAAAAATTTGGAGCTATTTATAATAGCAGGCTTGGGATTAAAGATGAGTTTAATGATAAGCATGAAATATACAAAAATCAAAAAAATAAGCAAGATCAATTATCTAAGAATTCTTAAGAATTTTTGTGGCTTGGAATTTTATATACTCATGATTTTGTTTTAATTTAAAAAGGTAAATTCGTGTTAACTAAATAAGCCGAGAATCTTTCTTTGGAGCTATTTCAAGTACCTGAAATAGACTTCCTTTAACTACTCAAAAAAGCAAGGTTAGTTAATACGGCTGCTATTTATGTTTAAAATCTAAATTAAGCGCTTATAAATGACAGCAGCATTAATTTATATAATACTTACAGTTTTTATTCCATAAATTCATCATTCATGGAAATTAATTTCCATACAATGTCTTAGTTTCTGATATATTTCAATTTATTAAGATAACAAAATTCTTATATGGTCTTTTAATTTTATAGGGAGGAATGAAAATTTTTATTCTTATGAAGTAATTAAGTCTAAATGAGAGAGTTGAATCCTAAGGTATAACGCTTAGATTTAACTTAAATTTGAATTATGCATAAAGAAAAATTATCCATTAATAATATCTTACTCTAAGATAAAGGAAGACAGATGTTTAAATTTCTAAAATCATAATTAATCTAAAAATAATAACTTAAAGCTTATAATTTAGATTTCTATCTAGCTATTTTTAATTATTAGTTATGTAGGAATGTAAATAATACATAGCAGTGTATTTTTGTCTTTTAAGATTTTTATCTCAAATTATGAAAGTGTTGCTTATTTTAGCTTGGTTCACTTATTTAGTTTAGTCTTTTATATGCCTTTATTTATACGGCGATTCTTTTTTAAAGTGCTTTTAGCTTTATAATTTAAAAACAAAATTTAAATAAGGCCTTTAATAAGAATATGAAAGGATTAATTACTACTATACTGATTAAAGACAAAAAGTTATAATAATTAAAAAGGATATAATAATTTATATATCCAGAAAGATTTAAATACTCAATAGCTAAGTTATACACTTTTAACTAATTATTTGTTTAGATTTATAGGACAATTAAACATTTAAAATTCGCTAATAAATATTAAGCTAATTATAACTAGAGCAAGTAATAGTAAAGAAATCATAGGATGCTAGGTTAGTTTAATACTTATTATAAGAGTAAAATTTAATAATTAGGATATATAGTTATATAATAATTTATCTCTTATATTTGCTCATTATTTCTCTATCAATTACTATGTCATTTTTTGGTTTAAATTTATATAAAAATAAATAAAAAAAGCATAAACGCTTAAGTTGATTAAGGAATTTAATTACATTAAGCTTCTAATAGCATTTTTTCATTTAGCTTAAATTTATTTCAATCTAATATAAAACAATTTAGATATAGTACAATCTTTAGCATAAATTAAAATTCGATTTTGTTTTTAAGTTACTTTTTCTTAAAAATATTTAATTATTAATAAACTAAAGATAAATATTTTACCATATGACAGTTTCCTCTAATTAAATTGTTCAATCATGTTTTAGCTAGTTATTTATATAAAGTTTTTCTTACTATTTATATCTATACATCTATGTATATATCTTATATCAATTAGATTTTTTATTTTTAAATATCTTTATCTAAAAATGCTCTTATATTTAGTTTTTAAGCAATAAGATGGTTTAAATTACCTCTTCCTTAGATGTCTAAATTTCTTTTATATAGCATTTAATAAAAATTGGTATAAAAAACTTTTAAATTTAGAGTAAAAATAACTGAATAAATAAGAAAATTTATTAAACTAAACAAAATTTAATAAGTTTCTCATGATTTCTCATGATGTTTTGTTATTCAATTATACAATAAATTAAGCTATGTGAAGCTTGGTAATCTTCATTATGGTTATAATTGTTATTTTGTTCATTAGATAATTATAAAATAATTAATTTCTTCTATTATTTCACTAAATAGTTGCTATATCTTATAAATATAAACAATTCTATTAATCCTAGTGTATTGAAAGCTAAGATTTATTATTATTTAACTAAAATAACTTATGACTCCTTTCTAATATTTAATAGACTATTTACTTAGATTATTCCTCTTTTATTCTAAATAAACAAATTTAACGTTCAAGTTGGAAAATAACTAAATAATAGTTATTTTCATAGTTCAGAGACTAAGCTCTTTTAATTTAACTCTAAATAACTTTATTTATTTTATATATAATAATTAAGTTTTAAATCCTCTATAATAATTCTATCCTTGCTTTAGCTCCTTTAATGAAACCAATCCCAGCCAAAAAAGTAGAATTAGGCACTTCACTAGATTTAATTAATAAAATATATTGCTAAATTTTAAATCTCCTTAATAATAGAAGCAAATATTAAAGTTCTAGGTATATGCCTAGAAAGCTACTTATATCTTAATATATAATACTTGCTAGTTATTTACACTTTCATTGGATTATAAACATTATATTTGAGATAATTTTTGTTTCATTCACTAGTTTCCTAAATATTTTAATTAAGATATATCACACTAAAGTTATTAGTTAATTTCTCTTTATCTCTTAGATAAAATTGTTATATCAAAAGATAAAAGTTACTAAATCAAACGTAGAGCTATTAAATCAAAGAAGTTAAAATAAATCTAAAAATTCTAATTTATCCAATTTTATTAAGAAGGCTAATAAAGTCACACTCTTTAAATAATCAAATCTTAATTTTCAATTATAGTAAAAAATTGATTTAAGAGAAATACAAATTAAAAGTCTCTATGTTCTAAGTTGTTGAGAGAAATTGAAAATACTCTATTTAATCTTTTTAGAGCAAATTTTATTTAATTAGATATGAATTTTTTTATCATTAAGAAAAAGCAAAAAGATAAACTTGAATTTATTTTCTTAGTTAAAGAATAATTTAAATTAATTAATTTTAACTATAAGGGTTAGGATCATCTTTAATTAGAGGAAATGTTTCCTCAAATTAAAGACAATAAAAGTTTTTATATTCAATACTCAACTGTACATGTCTTCATCTGAATCAATTTAAAACTGAGATAATTCTTCTTTCTCTTCAATAAGCTCATAGAATTGTTCTTCCATCTTCTAGTAATTTTTCTCCAGCTTCTCTAAACAAATTCTAAGGTCATTGTTGTCCTTTTAAAGCTATTTATTCTGTTGCTATTAATTAAAAGATTCTGCTTGATTAATGTCACACTTGAATCATCTAATATCAGCTTCTTTCTGTAAATACCTCCAAAGCAGTTACAATATAGCCTCCTCGATGTTCCAAATTATTTACGGTGCTGCTCAAGCACTCTTCTTTACTTCAAACATTACCTCCAAAAATGTCCAGCTTTTTGACAACAATAGCAACGTTTTATGAAGGGCTTGAATTAAAATTTTTATTCTGTTTACATTTTTTCAATTTCCATCATTTCTGATTGAAGTTAGTTTTTTTTGATTGGTAATCGAATTTCCTCTTTAATTTTCTATTAATTTGCTTCTAGGTTTTTTTCTAATAGTTCAAATTAGGAAGTTAAGGCTTCAATTTAAAACTAAACTTTACTTACCAAGTCTTGATCTTCCTTTTTTCTCGCTTAAAAAAGAAGTCAAAGATTCAAGTTTTCCGCCTTCAGAATCTATATTTCTGTATTCATTTTCTCAATTAATGAATAAAGCTAAATAATGTCTTGCTCGTGGAGTTTCTCAAGCCTTTTCAGTTTATTAGGAAATTTCGTATTTCCCAGTCCTTAGCAGGATTAGATTTATCTTTTTTGAATTCTTGGTTCTTGTTAGTTAACTGAGACTTAAGATTGATCTTTAAGGTTAGATTTCAAGGTTTAGATTCTCGGGTTTTTTCCCATTTTTTAAAATTTTTTTTAAAGAATAATTTAAATATATCTAAATAATGAGACTATTAAGGATTTTAATTAATTAAGTTTATATTTGTTTTGATAAGTTATAAATGATCTTTCCAATAAATCTAACTTTAGAAAGTAGTTTCATTGAAAGTTTTTTGGATTTAAAGAACTATATTATCTAGAAATAATCTCAATACTAAAACCTTTTAGAGCACTAAATATATGATTTATAATTAGATACCTTTTTCATCATTGTTTAGTATAATTTCTTCATTTTAAGTTTATTTACCTGTAATTAATAAACTCTATCTTAAACTTTATTTATAATTATTAGAAAATATAAATGAATCAAGTTTGATTTTTTTGTTAATTTTTTAAGATCCTGTTGAAAGAATTTCATTTAAAACTATAATAAAAAAATATAATTGAAAGAATAAAGAGAAATTTATTAAATCATAATATCATAATATGATGTAAATATTTGATAAGCAACTTCAAAATCAAAATATAGCAATCAACTGCTAATCTTAGCTTTTTTCTTTCTTTTATAAACTAAATCTAAAATACAAGGATATTCTGCTATTTTCCTATTCAGCTATTTTATTTACCTTTTTAAATTTATTCTAATATTTAAAATTAAAACTAAATACTTGCTATGAGTTTAATAAAAATAATTTTATTATTTACATTATAGCACAAAGAAAATTTTAAATTAATTAGGCAGCTAAAGTTACGGATAAAAAGAGAACTATTTTAATTTTTAATTTTAAGAACAATTAAGTAATTATGATATTTATTATTAATTTTAAGTTTTCCGTTTTAGGGATTTCCAACCCCGTCAAGAAGACAGCAGTTCATGCTCCCTGCTGTTAAATATAAAATTTGGGTCGCCCAATTTTAGCGAGATTGGGAACTCGGATTTTTCCAGGTTTTCCCTTTTAACTTGCCTTGGTTACATCTTAATCTTGCATATTGAACCATCCGGATTGCAATACATTCTTTTCATTCTTGCTTCTTCTTTTTTCTTCTTTTGCTGTTCTTTTATCCAATAGTTTCTTTATTTCTATTAGAATTTCTAACACTTCCGATAAAAATGTCATACGCTTCCACAGCAGAAGCATTTCTTTTTTATTTTGAAATATTTTCCTTGATTTGTTTACTCTTTCTAGGCTTCGATTTCTATTTGTATAGCTCCAGTTTCGCTTTACTCTTTCTTAAAAGTTTACATTTCTCTTCTACTTTTCCGAGTCTGCTATCCAGTTCAGTCTGTTTCTAAAGCTAATTTTAGGATTCGTTAGTCTGACTTTGTTATATATTCCAAAAGGCGTTAAGATCTCTTTCCTAGGACATAAGTCTTGACTCAATTCCTTCTGCTAGGTCTAACTTTGCCATCAGCTTATCATTGTCCTTCTTCAATCTCTTGACCTCTTCCTGGAGGTTCAGAACCACTTTGATGAGCTACTCCATGCTCATCTGGTCAGAAGGGTTGAACTCCTGGTGGAGAACAGACTTCATCTGTTTCCTCGGTTTCTCGCTTGAGGTTGGAGTTTCCGTGTGTATATTCTTCAAGGTTGGCTTTCGTTCGTTTTGTTAAATTCCAAGTTGTTAGTTCAGTGTTGGTTAAGGTTGTGATAGAGAAGATTGTTAAGATTATTAAGACTTGGTTTCTTGCTTCCTCCCTTCCTTTTTGGCTTAGGAAGAGGTGGTATAGAAGCCTGACTTGAAACCTTCAACCATTTTTTAATTATTTAAGTAATTATGAAGAAAGTTAATTGTCTTTATTTAATTTAATAAATTTCTTTTTAGATTAAAATTTGATTGCACTAGTTTATTAATTTATTATATTATAAATATAAATTTAATCTTAAATTATAATTGTTCGCTTTATATTTTAGAAATTATTTATCTTAAAAAGGTTTTTATTTTAAATCTTTTAAATTTAATTAATTTTCCTCTATTATAATTTAATTTAGCATTGCTTATATAATCTTTATTTTATTTTTTTTTTTAAATCGCCATAGTTGTTCGAAGGTGAACAACAAGGTCATCTTCATCAGAGGTTGGGGAAGTTAAATACCCATAATCGACTTTATGTCTTCCTCTGCTTTGGTTTGGCCTCGAGACATAAGATTCTTAGACCTTCGACACTGGCTTGGCTTAGTTTATTTTTAATTCTGGAACTAAAAAGAAATAATATTGCGAGCTTCATCAGAGGTGGGGAATTTAAATACCCATAATTGACACATGTCGTCCTCTGCTTTGGTGATGCAATGAAACACAATCCTGCTATGTCCTTGGAGCTCCAGCAAGTATTAAAGATTAAGAGTATTCTAAAATTATATCAGTATTGAACATTTTTATCAGTAATGAATAATTATACCAGTATTGAACAAGGTTTATCAGTATCTGATAGTTTTATCAGTAACAAACATTCTTGTCAGTATGAAACATTTTTTTAAAGAGCTGCGCACCAACGAGTGCTACGCGCTCTATAATAAAATTAATTTATTATTTAAGTAAAATATTTAAAAATCATAATATAGATTAATTTTCTATTTATAAATGTATATTTTCTTCTTAAATCTTAAATTAAGTTATAAACTAGTTAAAGTTTAAAGGAGTTTATAGTTTCAAAAGTTGGCCATTACTTCCAGCAATCTTGAAAATTCCTTCTCTTGAACTAAAGAATAACTTATAAATTAACTAGTCCACCATCCTTTTCATAATTTGGACTATACAGCTGAGTCTATTTAATCTAAAAATTAATTTTTTAAAATTGCTAAATTTACTATTATATATAAATAAATAGAGAGGAGTAATCCTCAAATTGAAATAATTTTAACTCTGAAAGATGCCAGATACTAAGGTCTTTTAGGGCAGCATTCCGATCACGGCCCTATAGAAGACAAAGTTTACAAGGGAATGCTAGCACTGTGGAAAACTTCAGCAAGGAATTTTTTAACTTTAAAAATCTTTATTTAAGAGTAACATACCATTGAGGCGTTACGTGCTCTATAATCTCATTTTTTATTTATAAGTTTTTTCTGCTTATTAAACCTGATTAAATAGGACATATCTAAATAGATCTTTAAATATATTTTTTGATCTTTTCATAAATTTAGTTTCTTCGCAATCCTCTTTATAATGATACTGCTTTTGACATAAATAACAACATATCTTTCTACTTTGCTTTATTATTGCTTATTCGTTTCAATATCCATATGTACATATCCTTACTATCCAAAATTCTTAAATAATTTATGATTATATTTTCCGCTTTTCCTACAGTTCTTTCTTTTAACTTTAGAATGTTGAAATCTAAAATTAAAATATTTGAAGAATTTAGTTAAAATATTAATCAATCTCGTTTATTTTGTCCTATTTGAAATTGAATTTTATTGATAACCTCCTCTAAAGATGAAAATTAAGATTTGGCTATTATATTATTTTCTCTAGTATCTATTCTAAATTTTCCAACTTTTATTTTTATTATTTTAACTCTAATTACAGGTTTTCTATTCTTTTATGCATAAATTGTGCAAACGACTCTTAAAATTTATTCTATTATTGGCTTTATTATTAAGGTTTTGCTCGGTATTTTATGTATTATTATTTTGATTTTTAAGATTTTTGTTAATAAAAAATGGAAGGATTCAAAAGAGGTTTCTACACCACCTTCAAAAAATTGGAGAGGAAAGCTGAATCCAATCTTGGATAGTCTTCTTTCCCTTAACCCTAACCTTTTTCTTAATCTTAATAGCCTGGAGAGGAACAGAAACAAGCTCAGAAGACATGCAACAACTCCAACCTCATAAGAGAAACCAAGGAAACAGATGAAATCTGCTCTTCACTAAGAAGTCTCTGAGTTTAATCCTTCTAGCCAGATGAGTATGGATAAGCTCATCAAAGTAGTACTGATCCTTCAGGAAGAGGTCAGGAAGCTGAAAAAGGACAATGACAAACTAATGGAGAATTTGAAGAAGCAAGAGGAAACTGAATCAAGACTCATATCCCAGAAAAGAAATTTAAATGCTTTCTGAAGCATTTCATAAGATCAAAGCAGCCAATCTTAAAGCTAGCAATAGAAGCAGACAGAAATTGGAAATAGAATAGAGAAAATAGAAGAAAACTAGCAAAAATTACAATTCTAAATAGAGATAAGAGAGCACAAAGTGACCCAATGTTGATTGAAGTAGAAATTATCAGAAAGCCTTAAAGAAAATAAAGGTAAATAAAGATTAGGAAAAAATGATTTTATTACGGAAGCTTGTGACATTTATATCGTAATGTAAGAAATTATAGCAGAAAATAAAATTATTGGATCCAAGAAGAAAGAAGAAAGAATCAAGAATCAAGAAGAAGCAAGATTAAACCAAATGTATTGCAGTCCAATTGGAGAAATATATAAAATCAAAAAAGATGCGATAAGTAAGAACAGGAAAGGAGTGGAAGATAAGCCTGGAAAATTCCGAGTTCCCCATTTCGCTAAAATTGGCGCTGCTAAACATTTGTATTTAACAGCATGGAGCACGAACTGCTGTCTTCCGGACGGGGTTGAAATACCTCAAAATGGAAAATTTAAATTTATATATTATATATAATAATTATTATTAAGATATTTGTTAAGAAATGTCTATTGTTTCTTAGGAACCATTTTTCATATAATGAAAATAAATCATATAAAAACTTTCAAAAGTAAAAAAATGCTGATAATTTTAGATTTAAACAAATCGATTATATCTCTTATCCTATAGAGAGGGATTATTAGATCAAAATCTAGAAGGAAATATATCTGGATGATTATAGGCCTTATTTAGGTTTGAAATAAATTTTTTTGAAGTATTATCTAATTATTTATGGTGATACTTATTTACTGAAACTAGCAGCAGTATATTACTGTTACGTCAATTAAGAAGTCATTCAGAGAAAGCTTCCAGATAGAACTTACCATTACACCTGCATTCCATAATAATCATTATTATATATTATTAAATTAAATTAAAAATAATATAGTTTGCTTAATAGCTTTGATATTATATATTAAACTTTAAATATTGCTTTTAAAAATGATTAAATAAATTAATTTAAAATTACTATTAAAATGTTAAAAGTAAAACAAATATCAAAGCTCATTCCATTTAGCCTTTTTCACATCATACATATTTATTTATTCTTTGGTATTCTGCGTATGATATATGTATATTTTTCCACTTTAATACATTGGATTAAACCAATTTAGCATACTACTATAATTTTACTTATCTCCATGCTTTTAGAAATTTTTATAATCAAATAAATAAGTTTGCTCTAAATAATTTTTATTATCAAACACAAATACGTTATCCACTTCATCTGCTCACGCTGCTGATGTTCCAAAAGAGGTCTTGGGTAATCCTTTATAAAATTTTATTCAGATGTTTACTGTTGTATCATAAAATAATACTTTATTTCTTTCCTATTCAATTTCCAAACTATTCAAACCTCCGAAAGTATAAATTAAATCATGTGTGTATGTAGATCCAAAAAAGTTTATTTTATAAAGAGAGTCAGCTATTTCAACTGATTTATTACTTTAAACATCAAATTTTTCACATTTGCTTGTATACTGTTCTTCCTAATCTTTTCCAGAAATGATGTAAACATTTTTATAATTATCATAAATTAACTGAGTTTATGTTTTTGGATGAATCTAATCATAAGATTCAGAAGATGCATGAGATATTTTATTAATAGTTGCTTATTTTAATTTGCTAATCTAGTTTCCGCTAGCTATCATTTGATCATCACTTATTTAAACTTGATAAGAAAAATTATAAGTTGAAGGATCAAAGTTTGGAAGTTCAATAAATCTCTTATTTTAGTTATTTAAATTGAAAATAAGCACTTTGTTAGTCTTTGATTATTTGATTTAGTAATTATTGAACTGAGGTATTCTAAACGAATTTTTTTTCTTGATAACTTCTTAGGTGTAAAAATCATTAATAGGCTTTTCGAAATATTAAAGTAAGTTTTATAGATGATTCTGTGATTCTTATAGTTTAGAATCTAAATTCTAATTTTTATCTTGATCTATTGGAAATTATTAGAGACTGTTTTCTAATTTTTACTTTTACTTTTCATTTTAGATTTAGTTATTAATTTCAGTAATAATTTTAATTTATTTATTTAAGCTATTATTTTCGTTTTATAGTAATTTATTTTAATCTTCTAAGGTTAGAATTTGAATTAATAGCTAATCTTCTTTTTATAAAGGGGCTTCTATTTATTTTTGAGTAGATAGTAGCTTCTCTTAAATTTGTTCATTATATTTTTCAATTAAATGATTCTATATTTTAAGAGATTTATTTTGTGAAATTAATTCAGTTTCCTAGATTTCTTAATCCTCTGTACTTTCAGTTTTTTATGTATTTTCTTATAAAAAAGAGGTTTATTCTCTAAAATCCTTTTAGAAGCAAGCTTTTTAACTTCTGTTATGTATTTAATTTAATTAGAAATATTTACAAATAAATTCAGGCATTTTTATTATGCTTTTAATTATATAACCAACTTTAATCTTTCAAGTTAGCAACAGATTACTTTTTTCTAAATTTTAATTTTATTCTTTTAGTCTTTTTATTAAATTTTCTTATTAGATCTAGTTTTATAATTGAGATTACAAATTTTACAATTATTTTTCTAAATTTTCTACTTTTTTTTATAAATCTTCATTAAGTTTTGTTTTCTCTAATTATTACTTTTAGAGTTCATTATTTAAATATTCTATTTTTTCAGATAATTACTTGTTTTAATGTTAGTTTTCTCTTTATTTAATTTTCAATTCAGAGTTACATTTTTGTTCTTGTAACGAAATATTTAGTTAGTTTTCACACATACCCTGTATATTTTAATTGCTCTCATTTATTTTGCTAATAAACTTAATGATTTCTGAAGAGTTTCTAGAAATATTTTCAAATTCCTAAGAAAAGACTTAATTCTTATATTCTTATTAACCTTATTAAAAATTAGATGAGCTTTAATTAAAAAGACTATAAATCATTCCATTACTTTCTTATGCTTTTTTATTTTTTTTGGCTTAATTTTCTTATGCTTTTATTAATTAAGATTATTAATTGTTGTTTAGCCTTTCAGTCAAAATATTAATTTGATTGGATTCATTTAAAAAGGATTATAAAGCTTTTTGCATAAATCTTTCAATTTCTTCATTCGAAATAAATTTTTTCTCTATAATAGCTTTATTAATTTATATCAATTCCTCTCTAATCATTTATATGGAAGATTCATGATCTTTAACTTGTTCGTATAAATCATTAATCGAAATCTTTTTATTATCTTCTTGAAATTAAGGCTTATGCTATTAACTTGATAAGAAACTTGGTGGATTATTACTGAAAGTTCCTTTTTGATTTTTAGTATTCATAATTTCTTTAAAATTTTTTATTTTGGAGCTATAAAAACCCTAAAATAAAAAATTCTAAAATAAAAAATTTCTATTATGATCTAATGCAATTGAGCATAAAATTTGCTTTTATTTTCTAAAGAAATAACTTTCCTTGCAAATAAATTATTAGCATTTCATTTATAATAAATAATAATAAATAAATAAATTTTATTATAGAGCGCGTACCACCTCTTTGGTGCGTAGCTCTTTAATAAATGTTTCAATACATGTCTATTTCTTCAAGTAAGCCTTCAGGTAATAAAAATTCTTCTCTTATTAGTTCCATATCTTCATCATTTTCTTCTTCATTATCTCTTTTTCTTCTGTCTTCTATCTATCTACGTTTTATTGATACTTTGTTACAAGTATCCATTATTTTTTTTACATACTTTGCTAATTTTCGTTTCTAATTCTTTTCTTCATAATTAAGCTTTTATAAACTCATAAAAACTATCCTTTTCCTGCTCTATAATATTTTCCTATTTCTTTTTTTCATTCAATTTTCTTTTCTAAGTAACCTTTTTTTCTTTTTTCTAATATGTTTTTATATAATCATTTATTATCAAGTCAGTTTTTAATAAAAAAGACTAATATAGTTAATTTTTTCTTTACTTAAATTTATTTATATAATTAAGAGCAAATTAAAAAATTGTTTTAATTAGGAAAAATATAAATCCATGAAGAGCAAGATCTAAACTTACGAAAGTGAGTAAATTAAAGCCAAGAGATTTATTTACCAATAAATTCGTAATTAGGAGAAGCCTATTGAAAGCGAGGATTCTTCCTCATATGAAGGTAAATGCATTGTAGGAGAAGAATAAATAAATAAATCTCATTAAGTTGGAAATCTATTACTCAAAAAAGTTAAATAAGAAGAAACAACTTTTAACCTTTCAGAGTAATTAAGACCCGTTTTAACTTAGTATGAAATGTTTAACAAAGAACTCGATCAACTAAAGACTTTACTTGTCACAAATAAGCACATCACATAAGATTAAAAATGATTACAATACAAACAACCATCTAATTAAGTAGTATCAATGTAGATAGAAAACCCTGAATAATAGTAGCCACTTCCTCAAATCTAATAACTAATATTACCTCAACTTAAGAAGACAAAAATAAAGGAATTTCTGAAAGATTAAAAAATAGAAAATTCCTTTTCAAGAGACAAAAATCAAATAGCCAGAAAAATACGTTGATATTGTAAATCAACATAGCTCTTAAAAAGAAATTGATAAGATTTTAAAGACCTTCGAGTAAAAGAAGAAAAAAAACATTAAGACAGATCTCAAAACTTTGAATAACAAGAGAAGGAATTTACAAGAGGAAAATATTTAATGTCAAAATTAAGAGAGAGCAAGTTGGTTAACCTTCCTAACAAAAAAGATCGTGGAATCCTGCCATTTAAAACATAATGGGCCGCCCTAATCAATTTGAAATCCCTGAAGAATGTAAAAACTCATACTGGAAATTAATTATATAATAATTATTATAATTTAACGTAAACGAGAATTTTTTGGCGTAATCAATTTATTTTTCATAGTATTTACTTTATAATGTAAGCAATATAATTTATAAACTTTATTTTATATTATTTTACAATGTAAAACCAAATAATTTATTATGTTATCAAATTTGTAAAAAAATTAAAGATAATTTCTAGTAATTTTTTCTTAATTTTTTAAACAAAGCATAACCTTTCAATTCAATAAGAAAAATTTTAATTTAAATAATGATGATAGACTTATGATTTATTAATAAATTAATATTTAAAATTTAGTTTTATAAATAAAATAGAAGATTTTTCTACTTATCTATAAAATTTTTGTTTATATCGTAAAATAATTTTGTTAATGTTAATAATTACTAAAGCTCTAAAATTTAATTTTTAATGTTATAATTCAAAATTTTATTACAATTGTATTCAAATTTTTTTGGATTATCTGGAGAACTTTTAAATGGAATCTATTCAGTATAAAGTTAAAAAAATGTAAATTATTTGAATAAAATATAAATATAACTAATTTATCGAAGTTATATCATAAACTATAAGATATATTTGAGAATTATTTTGTCATAAATAAAATACATTATAAAATATAAAATTTTCATGATAAATTTCCTAATTCTTTATAATTATATTCAATTAATTTAAAATTATAGTAGTTTAAAACTTTAATTTTTTTAATTTTTTCTTAAATCAATAATTTTAAACTTAATTATTTTTTAAGCAACTCTCTGCTGATATACAAATCACAAGTTAAATATAACTATTTTATTTTAATTAAAAAATAATTAAAAAATTAAATTAGCTAAATCTTAAGAAATAAAACCTAAATCTTAAGTTTTCTCGTTTATAAATTACATCCCTTCGCATAATTACAGCTACTCTATTTAAAAAGTGTGTACTATAGCTATAATTTTCTATAAAGTTAAAGTTTATCAATAATAAAATATTATTAAATATACACATATATACCTAAATTTAAGACTTGTAAACAATATTTGAAGAAGCAAAAGTATGCAAACTAAAAAATAATTATTTTACTTAATCAATAAATTGAGTTATTGCTTTATAATTTTTAATTTAATTATTATTGCTATAGCTATTTAATAGGCTTAATAATTTAATTATACTATTATTATGTAAATTATAAATATTTTATTTTAAATTAGATATTTTTATTTAAAAAATAAAAAGGAGAAGCACGAAATCTTCATAATAATAGTTAAAAGCAAAAGTCATTTAACAATGAAAATTTTAGATTAGAAATAATTTTACTTAATGTGCTTCTTTAATAAGATTTAATCTTGAAACCTAAAAAGATCATAGTTAAAATTAATTTTGATCATGCATTTTATTATTATGGATATAATGAAAAAGATCAAAAGAGGAAAATAAGAATAAATATAAAAATTTCCTAAAGAAAGCAACCTAATTACTAAATTTAAAAATAAGTTAATAATAGATACAAATTTTATTTAAAAAAATAGGAAAAATTATTTTTTAAATTTTCTATTAAATAAAAGTGATTATCAAATAAAGTTTTGCTTTCATTTTTTATTTAGAAACATTAATTTAAAGCAAGAAATAGTTTTGAATTTCTTTTTAATTATAGAACAAGAATATTAAGTTCTCTCAAACATAATAACTTAATATTTTTATAAAAATATGAATTCATAACACAAAATATTTCTATTAAATCTAGAAAAATTAATTTTTACTTGGTAATTTTTTGTAATTCTAAAATTTAATATTTAGTCAAGATAAGAAATTAAATAAAAATTGATTTAAGATTAAGCTTCATAGTATTTGATTATAAAACAATTTTATACTTATTTTAAATAAATTATTAAGATTTAAATTTTTTTTATTAAGCTAGCTTTTTATTATTTAAGTTAATTTAAAGAAGTTTATTTTAAAAAGTTTTTATTTTTGATTTCTTAACAAAATTGGCTATGTTCTGGCTTACATTTTAATATGACAAAAATAGAAAAATTTTAAATAAAATTCTTTAATTTAAGCAAAACTCTTTTATAGCCCCTATTTTTTCTTTAATCAGATATTAAATTTTTTTTAAAGGATCTAAAAATTTAATTAAATTAATAGAATATTAGCGAATGAAGTCTTGCTTATTCTTCTAAACTCCTTCAAAAACAATTTACAACTAGTTATTAGTTTGAAATGTCTTAAGTATTTGATAAACTTGATTACAAAATTAATAATTAAATTATCACAATTGAAAATGTAAGTTTTTAAATATTATAAATTATAAAATTATTAATTTGATAAAACATAAGTATTAGCATAAACAGGTATATTCAATCATCTTAAATCAAATAAAGTTCTGACACTTCAAATTTTTATTTGCACAAATATCGAAAATAAATTTTGTTTCTAGTAAATTAAGATTCATAAATTTATTTAAAAAAGCCTGTTTTAAAATAATTCTAGATAATCTTATTATAGATTATATGATATTAATTTTAACTATCTTTAGATAAAACTTAGATAAGTTGTTATATTATAATTTTTTATTTATTTATATTTTTAAAATAATAATAAAAAATAAAATATTTATGTTTAATTTTTTCAAAACAATTGCTTTCCAAATAAAAAACTTTTGCAAAGCTGTAACTTAATATAATAAAATACTCTTAAAACATTTCATTTAATGCTAAATTTTATATTTCTAAATTTAAAGTTATTAAGAAACTAGTTAAGTTTGAATAATTTCCTAATTGATTTAAATCTAATAGCACTAAATAATAAGAAAGCTAATAGTATAAAAGCTAGTTTTCTATTTTTACCTTTAAACAATTTAATACTTTTCCTTTAAGATTTTAAAATCTTCTGGAAAATAATTTACTAAATTAAATTAAAAAGTTTAAATTGGAGTTTAGTGAACTTGGAGGACTTTCAACCTCGTGTTCACAGGACCAGTTTGAGATAACCTGGCTGGAACCAGCTCCCTTCCGAACTCTTTCTTCAGTCTCCTTGGATTGTGTACCACTGGGATTTGTAGATTTGACCTCCTGACGGATAAAATTAGTTACAGAATTCTCGTCTAATCTTATCCTAATATTAGTACTATTATTTTTCTTATTATTTTCTATTCCAGTACTATTATTTAATTAATTTAAATTTCTAACATTGTCTATATTTATGTCCAGTTTGTTTGCATACAAAGCATCTTGGTTTATTCCTAATTCATTTCTTGTCTGGATTCCTCGGTAACGTAGTAGCTCCTTCTTTGTCAATTGGATCTTGAATTGTCCTAACTTTGAATTCATACTACTGTTGCTACTTGCTATTCTCTTCAAGCACAGTTGTTCTCTGCTGCAGCAATCCCATTTCCCTGAAGAAAGTGTTTTGCTCTCGATCGTAGACTTCCCAGAAGCTTTCTTTCCATTCCTTGAGCTCAGTAACTTGATTTTTTAGATCTCTATTCTCTAATCGTAGCCTCTTTACTTCCTCCTTCAGGACAGCGAATGCGACTAAAATTTATGTCTGTTCTTCCTGGAACTATGGCATCGCAAACTCTCGCACGGCTGCTGCTTCTTGCGTCTCCAGCACCTTTCTAGGCCCTTCCTCTTCAGTTGATGTCATCGGGGTAGCCTTTTGGCGCTTTTGTCCCATCTTTTATGTTGGTCTGGAAGTTCCTAGTTTTGTCTATTATTCTTGAAGGTTTAGAGAAGAAGATTATTTCTAGGAAGAAGATGTTTGAGTTAAAGATGATGGTTCTTACTTTCTCTCCCCTTTTTAGGAGGTGGTATGAAAGCCTTTCTCGAACCCTTCTACCATTTTTATTATTGGAAAATAGTTTTTATCTTAAAATTAGTGACTGCTTTCTTAATAATCTAGTTTTAATTATAATATTAAAAGCATGCTAAATAAAATAATATGGAAGAAGGCTTCTGCAAAGGATTTTTCTCTGCTAAAAAAATTAAAAAAAACAGAAATTAACAGAAACTTTAGGAGTCTAGATTTTATCAAATGACATTAGCAAAAACTGCCTACTGAATAGAAATAAAATATCTTAAGAAATATAGAAAATAGACTAAGAACATTATTCACTCAGAAATCTATGATTTATCTACTGAGTAGTGCTGAACCGCTAGGAAGAGGTTAAAAAACTGAAGAAAGATAATTAAAGGCCAATAAATAAACTAAAAATAATAAAAGTAATAAAATCTAAACTAATATCCTAAGAAAGAGAACTAAGTATCTTTTGAAACATATCATAAGAATGGAACTATTCATTGTTGAATTAAGAATAAAATAAACTATTATTTATAATAAATAAAATAGCACAAGATAACGAAAACTGCAACATTCAATTGATCAAAAATTATAACTAGAGATATAATGATAACAGAACATGATAAAATGATAAATAAATTAAAATGAATAACTAAGATTACTATTATTGCTATTCAGGAGCACATTTTTAAAGAAGATGCAAGTATTTTATTAACTTAAAATAAGAATACTTGTAACTGAAAAGATAGAAGTATATTAAACTTTAAAAAATACTAAATACTATACTATAGTGCGCTAGAATAAATTTAAAAGTAAAAGAAGATAAATATTGACAAATGAATAGAAGAATTTAAGAGAATTAAGCAAGGCAGGAAATGAGAGGATAAGAATGTTTGCACTTTTATTTCCAGCCTTTTGAGCAATCTTGTAAAAGAGGTTGAAAATTCTCCAAAAATGTTAATTACTTAATTATTTATCTTTGATATAATTGCTAAATCTAATAAATATCCATCTGGAAATCTAATTAAAATATAATAATCTACTAGATAAATAAAATCTTTTAGTTTATAAAATATTTATATAGTGCTAATATAAGTTCCTATGAATATTATTTTATAAAAATAGTTGATAAATATGAAGTTATCTATAGAATATTTAGATCTCAGATATATAATATTATGGATTTTATAAAAGAAAAAAATGTTGAAGAGTCTAAATTTTATTTATATTAAATTATTATGGAAACAAATTAATAGAAATTAAAAGATAAGCTTATCCATAAAATAACTTTAAATAAAGATGTACGCTGCTATGCTTATTATATATCTAAAGGAAACAAAAATATTAGATGAATAATATTTTATTATAAATAAAAAAATGGAAGGCTTCAAAAAAGGTTTCTACACCACCTCCAAGAAGGAGAGGAAACCAGAAGCCACTCTCAGCCCGTCTTCTTTTACTTAACCCTAACCTTTTTCTTAATAATCCGGAAAATAGGTTCAAGAAGAACAGAAGTAATCTAAGAAAATCACCCATGCAATCACCCCAACATCTCAGGAGAAACCCAGAAAGCAGATTTCGTCTGCTTTGCACCAGGAGGTATCAGAATTTAATCCTTCTGGCCAGATGAGCATGGAATAGCTCATCAAAGTGGTACTAAATCTCCAGGAAGAGATCAAGAAGCTAAAGAAGGACAATGAGAAGCTAATGCAACAGTTTAACCTAGCAGAAGGAATAGAATCAAGACTCATGTCCTAGGAAAAAAAAATTAAGCGCTTTTTGGAACATATCACAAGATCAGAGTAAATAATCCCAAAATTAGCTTCAGAAACAGACAGAACTGGACAATAGACTTGAAAGAATAGAAGAGAAACTGCAACGACAAATAGAGTAAAATGAGCAAAGAAGTGATCCAATGGTGATTGAGAAGGAAGAAACAAGAAAGCCTAAAAGAATTAAGAAAAGATGTTATTATTGTAATTCGGGAGTACATTTATGAAGAAGATGCAAGAAATTCCTAAGTTTCAAGAATTAATACTGAAGAAAGCAAAGAAAATTACAAGCGCAATAAAGGAAAAAACATCAACTGTAATAGAGAAGAGATAGAGAAAGACTTTATATGAATGAACTTGGCAAGATCTATAGAAAGAAATCAGAACAGAATGAAAGATGAAACCGAAGACAATAAGATCAAGTAAGAGAGAGGATATCAAATTTTTAAGCATTTTTATATAATCCCAGAGCAATCCGGCGATCGGTAGGAAGAGGTGAAATTCCTCGAAGATTGCCAAACTTAATTTTATTATTATTAATAATATTTTATTTGTTTTTAAACTTTTCTTTAATTCTAAGAAGATTGTTTTTATGACAATATAATTAAATTTTAAGCCTAAAGGGAAACTTTTTATAACATTTTCTATAATCAATGACTTAAAAAAATAAAAGCAAAATTTAGTAGAATTAATTAGCTTCTGCTTTATTTATTAAAATTAAGCTTAAAATAGTAAACTCATTTAAATTTGCTTTAACAATATAAGAAAATATAATCACTAGAAAAACTTTATAGAGTAAACAATTTTAGTTAATAAAATTTTAACGGCCTTTTATTATCTAAGTTTATAAGCTAGACATATTCAAATTTTAGTATATTTAGATTTTTTATTATATCAAGGCAAGAAAGATGTAAATTTATAGAGATTTGTATAGGATTAAATATAACTTAATTATAGCATCATTTTTAATATATGAAAGAAGAAAAATAATTTCCTTATTTAATCTCACACTATTTATTTATTTTTATAAATGATGATATAATTTATTTTTGCTAACTGTTTCAAAATAATAAGCTCTCTATTTTCTTAATAACCTCAGCCTACTGACCTATCCAATCTTAGTAATTATGAAGTTTAGATAAAATCTAAATTTTTACATTTATAATATTAAATTGATTTGAACCCCATTAAATAATATAGTCAAAACTATCTCTAGAATACCAGAGGATTATTTACTTAATTGAAAATTTCTTTAAAAGAATTGACTGAAATAAATCATATTTTCAAACTTTTGAACTTAAATTGTTTCAATTTCTCTGAATTATATTTAATATGGTATAAATTAATTCAAATAGCTACACATTATTATATTTTACATCCTTCAAATTATTTACTTGAAAAAGTTAAGAAGAAATTATTTACTAAGTCAATCTAAGTTTTCCTTTAGGATAGTTCATTTGAAAATTATGCAATATGGATATAGTAAAGAATTTAGATTATTCGATATATCTTTATACAAAAGGTTTGATTTTGTAATATATTTGACAAATATAAAATTTAATTTTTTAGTTTCATATCAAGAAAACCCTTTTTATAATTTAGTTGCTTTTGCTTAATATTAGTATAATATAATGAAGCTTATTATTTAATTTAGGATTGTAGTGACTACATTATTACTCCTTGCTTTTTCCAAATTTAAATAATTAATGATAGTATGACGATCTTAAGTGTTGATTTTTAAAGAAATATAGATACTCCTTTCATATACTAGTTATTTCTACATTTGCTTTATTTATACCAGGTATTAACTATCATCTATATCATTAATAAGAATAATCAATTTTAAATACAGAACTAAATAAAGATTTATTAGTTATTTTTTAGTTTGCTTTTCTTCGTTTGAAGTTTTTTTTAATTGTTAAGCGAGATGAACTTAGCTAGCTGATTATTATGCTTTTATATAATTTTACTATTCATGCAAAATTTAGTTTAATATGCATATAATTATAAACTTTTCCCCAGAATATAGATTCGATGGAGATAATTTAGGATTTAGGTAAAAGATTTAAAGTATAAAAGTTATTTGTTAAATATCTAGATATATAAGCAAGTAAAATTGATTTAAGTATTGTCTTATTAAGCCTATCTGTATATATAATCTATTAAAGTTAAGTCTTTTATGTAGTAATAAAAAATAAAAAATTTAATATCTCTTAATATAAAGTTAAGCCTCTCTATAAACAATAATCATTTTCAATTATTTTAACCTTAATTTAAGTTTTGAACAAATTTAAATATCAAAATCCATTGATATTTCTCAGAAAATTATTAATAAAATTAAATTAGATTACAAAAATAAATAAAAGGCAAGTACTAAAAGAATTTATTTTCATAAGTTGTAAAAGCTAAGCATATTAAATAAATTAAAAAAGGCTTTAAAACAATTAATAAGATATAAATCTTAAATTAATAATTTTGGAAGGTTTATCCAGAAAATTTATATCATTAGAACGTGCTTTTTAGTGAATTAATAAGAATAAAAATTTAAGATTATTAAGATATATTTGCTTTAGTAATAAGTTAATAAAATAGATGTAGCTGGAATTCAGTCTGCTAGACATAAAATATTGAATTGACGATATTAGATTAATATAAAATAGATAAAAGATTAAAATACCAATCTAGATAAAATTTTTAATGAAAGGCATCATATTGTAAAATTTAAAGATAGATTGAAAAATAAAAAAACGCAAAAGTTGTAAAAAATCTAATTAAATAAAAAAAATTGAGAATCAAATTTTATGTTTCTTAAAAAAGGGTTTAAATTTTAATTATATATCTAAATTTCAGGAATATAAAGAATGTTGTAAAATACCTCTACTCTATTTTTAATATATTTATTAATTATGGTAAATTAAGAATCAGTCTAGTTTATTCTTATAATATGCCTTTCCTTACTCTTTGCAAGTTTTATTAAAAATGCTTCTTAAATTACGACAAATATTTATAATAAAATAACTAGTTTCAAGAATTTTATTTGATGATTTTCTAAAAACTTTAATTTTATTTTTATAAAGGAATTTCTAGTTAAATTTTGAGATACGAAAATATTTAATTATTTGTCTTAAGTTGATTTATTAAGAGAGGAAAATATAAAATAAATGAAGATATGAGGATAATGAAAAGCCTTAAGGAATAAATGAAATAAACAATCTTTTTAAATTTTTTGTAATTATAATCTGAAGTTAGCAACTATAATTATACTCTATGTGACGATAAATTAAAAAAATTTGAGCCTTTAAAATCTATTTAATTTAAACCTCTATTTTATTAGCATTTATATATAACAATAATAATGAACTATAATGATACCATCTTCTTAGGTTCATTGTTAACAATTTAATAATTTTGTTAAATCTTCCATTTCCAATCTTCTTTTGGATTATTTTCTTTAAATATATATCTTGCTATACTGTGTTCATTGTTCTTGATCATCGATATCTCTTTTTAGTCGAGTTCAGCTTCAAGCTTTTGTCAATTTCTACTTTATTTCGCGAATGCAATGTTCATTAATATTTCACTCCAAATATGCATCTTTTTTCTGTATATTAAACCTTCTGGAGTACAATATAGTTTGCTTATTGATCTCCATAGGTTAATGCTTTCAAATTTTTATTTTTATTAGAATTTTTAGCATTATCTTAAAATATGATTGTATATACTGCAATACCAGCATTACTTCCTATTCTTTACTATCGGAATTTTTGCTGTTTGTAGATTCGGTTCCACATTCATAGGATCATTTGCTTTTGTATTTTTTAGAAATAAGCTTTCAGTCAGTTCCGCTAATTTTTTGAATTTGACTTAATTTATTCAATTCTCAGATTGACTGGTTAATAATTTTAATTTTTTAGCATTAATGTGCTAGAAATTAGGTATGCTATTTTTCCTTCTATCTCTTATATGTTTCTTAAAAATTTAAAATTCTCCTATTGTATAGCTTTGAGCTCTTAGAGTGTACTTTGCTTATCATAATTTGATTGGGATGGATCCTATGAAGAAGAGATTTTTAGCAAGAAAAGTTCCGTTTTTATATCAGCAATATAATATATCCTTTTACTGTAAGACCTTAAAGATAATAAATGCAACTATAAAAGTTTTAAAAATTATCTTAGAAACTCTTAAACTATTAAGGAAGCAAGTAAATCAAAAATTATCAGTATTAATTTGAATAGGAGATATTTAAGATTTAAGGGTAAAATCTTTTTATAAACGAAAGAGAAAAAAATTCTTACTAGTATGCTTATGAATTATTTAAACCTGTTGTCTTAATTCAGATGGAACTAGAAAAGCTATTAACTTTTATAATGTTTATATAGGTTTAAGTAGATTGATACTTTGAAATCAATTTAATGGTATTTTATACTAAAGGATAGATATTACAAATCAAATGAATGATGAAGTTTATTTCCTTGGGGAAAATAAAAAATTAGTTTTAATATGTAAAATTAATTTAGTTTGTAAGGCTTTGTATTGTCAAAGATAAAACTTTTTAGCATTTTCTACTTTATAGAGATCACATTAGCCTTAATGTTTCAAATCCAAACATTTGCCACAATAGATTGCTTTGTCGTTCATACAAAGAGGTACTCCAACGTCATTTTTACTAATTAAAGCATTAAACTATTAGCATTTGCCACATTTTCTAGTTTATTAAAGTTGATTATTAATCTATAGAGGATTTTCTATTTATCTTTACTATATAATTCAATCATAAGCTTGCTGATTTATAAGTTATTTTAACAAATCGCTTTGAATTGGTGAGCTACATTAAAAGCAGGCTAAATCTTTTTAAGAAATTCTGTCGTTATCATATTAAGCTTAAATAAATTAGCTTAAGCATTAATCACAGAATAAATGACCGCATTAAATTATTTTATAATATTATTATCGTATAACCTAAAAGCATTTTTGGCATGTCCCTTATACTTCATTCGGATCTTTCTGAGGATGGTTTTAATTATTGGCTTAAATTTATTTTTATGGAGATTATAATTTCACTTATGCTTAATTAACTATCAGTTGTTACTATAAAACATCTTACTTTTTCAATAAACTTTATATCTAATCCTATAACTAACCAATCATGATTTTTTAATCTTTACTTTATTGCTCTGCTTACTAGCTATTGCTAAGTAATTACTGAATTAAGTTCTCATTTTCCTCTTATAATTATTTCTTTGCATCTTTTTCTGATTATAAAATATTTTTTTCGTTTTCAAGTTTTATTTTTTCTTACTTATAGGATAAAATTTATTACTATGCTTAAGAATTAATTTATTACAGCTAATAATTCAATTCTAAGTTTTATTTTTCAAGGCCTTAGATCTATGACTAGTAGTTCTATATATATTCGTTTTATTTCATAGCTTAACTTTGAAATTATTTTAGCTGAATATCATTTTGGTCTAATTAAGTTTTGAAGGTTTTTTACATCTATTAAATTTCGACCTAAAAAAGACCATCTTTTTATTTTGTTTAGCTCTACAATTATTCTAACTACTTTTGTTTTTCTTGTACACTATTATTTGCATTTTCTAATTTCTCAATATAACTTTAAAGCTTCTATTCACTTTCTTATTTTTATAAATTCTCTTAAATAGTGAATTAGTGAAATTTCGCTTTTAAATTTTAATTTTCTTATCTTAAATCCTTAACATTTTAGTTAAGCATTTCCTTTATATCCTTTTCTTCAATAATTATTTATTTTTGCTTATTCATTTCCTCTTAAACCTTTGCTAAGTCTTAAATAAAATTTTACTCTTTGCTTTCTGCTTCTTATTTATACTTATTTAAAGCATCCATATATTCTTTATTTTTTTCTTCAAGAAGCTACTTATTTTATTACTTTAGTGTGTTTATTTCTTGAGTCATTTCATTAAATTTTTGTTATTAATTTTAATTTAAACTTTTTGAATCTTCTAGCGTTTTTAGCCACTGACTTGACTGCAAGTCTTCTTTTAATTCCCTAATTTCCTGCAATAAAAGTTAATTTTCAGCTTTTGATAAATCTCATTAACTTGACAAGCTTATAACCGTTTCCTAAGCGCTAGTCGATTAAGTCTGGAGTTAGCTTTATAGTTAGTAAATAAGTTAATCTTTAGACTTTATAAAGTTTTATAGTTATATTATCATTTCGTCAATATTCAAGTTCAAATTCGCATCGGATAAGCTTTAATGTTCAGGTAATTCTAACGATATTATATTTAAAATGCAATTTCTCAAATTTATATAGCTCTTTTGATCTCTCTTGAACTTTTCATATTGAGGCTTAAATTTTTAATATAAAGCCTTGACATGAGAAATGCTCTCTAATTATTTCACAATTTATTCGTAATTTTATTTCAATGCTTAAAACTATTCCTCGTTATTTAACTTCCCCTACTCATTTTACTGTAATTAAAATTTAGACTATCTAAGCTCATTTTGATAGCTGTTTAAGATAGTTTAAAGCTCTTATGCGATTTATAATTCTCCTTAATTTTCGAGTAAGTTTTCCTGCCCTTAATCTTGATTCTGCATAAAATCCCTGCAGATTTGATTAATATTGGTTTTTAACTATTCAAGCAACTTATTTCTTTCTTCTAGTTTCGCATTAATAGATATTAAATTTTAGATTTAACAAGATTGATCATTTTTCTATTTGCTTATCTGATTTAAATTACTCATTAAGTTTTAATAATATTGTTCTTTTTCTTAATTCTAGCTTATTAAAAGACATAATTAATCTTCTAAGTTTTACTTCTCTGTTTTAAATAAATTCATCTATTGGTTTGAACTATCTATACATTATTATAAGTTTACTAACTTCTCTTACATGCTTTAAGCTTCAAATTATAACTATAATTTTTCTTATTAGTTATTATTAAGTATACCAGATAGCTGCTGTAGTTGATATTTATATTAACCTTCTACTTCTTCTTTCCATTTTAGCTGTCTATTGCAAATAATTGATAAATACTCCTATAACTGCTCTTTACTCAGTTCCTAACTTATCTACTTTATTTACTCTTCAGAAGGACTTTATCCTTACAGCTACTAGTCTATTTATTGGAATTGCATCTCATTTGATAAAATAAAGGTTTAATTGAGTTATTACTGAAGCTAAGAGTTAACTTCAGTGAAGTGAGTGGAGATACATTATAACTTCTAAATGTCTTTTTGCTTTAAGTAGCAATGAATGATATGACTCTATCACATTTATCTTCAATGCTTCTAGCAAAACTAATGACTACATTATAGAACATTAAGATCTTAGAATTATTACTACTAACAACCCTCAAAACCACATTTAGAGGATTACATTTTATTTATAAAGAGTAGAAGGAAAAATCTATTTAAACTAACTTTATTTTATAATTATACATTATTCTCTTAGTTCTTCAAGTATGCAACATAATTAAATATCAAGTTAGAATAGGAATTGAATGACTTATTTATGTAAGGGGGAATGTGAAAATGCACTGGTTAGTGAAGCTACTAAAAAGAAGGGAATGATTATAAGGTATAAAAGAAATATAAGAGTAAGGATTATAAATCTAATAAATTAATTACATTAAAATTAATAAAGCATATTCTAGTAACAATCTAAATTATATGGGAATATTCGTAAGTTAAAGCTTTTAGATTACTAGAGGTAATGTATATAAATATAAAAGAACTATTAAAGCTTTGTGTTCATAGATTTGAAATTAATTCTTTTATAAGGATTTAGCTATATTCCTGAAACATTTATAAATATAAGCTATTTATTCTCAAAACTAACTAGATATAAATAACGATGAATAAAGAGATTTTAAACTAGCATCAGAATGATAAAATGATAAATAATTATTTTCTAGTTAATAGTGAACTTCTAAGTTTGATTAGGGAGCTAGAACAATTTTTAATTAAAGCTTAAAATTGATAATAAAACTAAATTAATGAATATATAGCAAGAGAAATAACTACTTAATCCTATAATTATTAAATTTTAATTAAGATTTGCTTTTAATTTATAATGCTAGCTTTCATTAAGATACTTTTATTAATTTTATTTAAGTTCTTAATCTAAGAAAATGTAAGAGTATAAGCATCAATTATAAATAAGAGGGAAGGTTTAAATTTAGCATAGTTCGGAATCTTTTATAGAAGTAACGATATTGCAAGGGATAAAAAAAAGCAATATTTATATAGAGGGTAATCATATCTTTATGGAAGTGTTAAGCTTTTATCTACCTACATTATTTGGATTTATATCTAAGAAAATAGCGATGGAATAATAGATTAATTATGAGAATAATATCCCAACTGCAAAAACTATTCCTTTATTTCTGTTCTAATTATTACTTTATTTAAATAAGTTTAGCAAGAATAATGAAGGTATTTATCCTACTCTTTAGTTTTATCCTTATGAATAAATCAATGCGTAAAATAGAAAAAATGCTTAATATTTTTAAAAAGAAATAAGCTAAGCTTGATTTATATGTTTTTTGATATAAGAGAATTTTTATTAATCATTAAAGTAAATTATAAATAGCTATGAAAGCTTAAACTTAGCAATAATTATATCGATATCTGGAAGAATTATCTCTTAGACGTATATATGAAGAAGCATACAGCATATTAAGAATTAAATATCTCTTATACTTTATTAAAGAGCCATATATTTATTTCACTAGGCTATTCTTAAAAAAGCTTTAAATTAAATAAAAATTAGTTATAATTCTCCTATGCTTTATAATCTTTTTACTGATAGCTGAACGATAAAAATTAACTTATACCATTTCACTTATAATTTTAGGCATTTGCTAAAAGCTAATATAAGCAAAGCTTATTTAAGATTAAAAAGGAATTATTAATAACTAATAAATTTACTCTTCGCTAAATTTCTCTGGTTTACATATTAAAATAGTAAGTCTGTTTAGGTCATTTTGTAGGATTGGCAAATTACTTTGGTAAGGCTCTATTGTGTTTAATAGCTTAGTACAAGCTTCTTTATAATACTTATCAACTAATACTCTATAAAAGTTTAAAAAGAGCCTTTTCATTAAGATGTCCTATGTAGTTAAATTAAAAATAATTTAAAGGTATCTATTATAAAGAAAAAACACCAAATTTTACCTTTAAAAGATTTATTAATCTTTAGCTTTAGATTTAAGCAGCAAAGCTTTTTATAAAATGTTGCTATGATTTTAAAAACCTTTACTGAGCTTCTTTTATAATTTTTTTTGCAGTAGTACCTAGTTTTTCTAAATAAGCTCAAGTAAGGCAAAAATAGATATTAAGCAGCTTGCAAATGCAAGCAAACTGCATATAAAATAGATATATTCATATATAAATGATCACTTCTATTTTTCAAGGATAAGGCTTCATAATGAGCTCAAATTTATTTCTTTGATATTAAAGAAAAAATAAATATAAGAATAAGCACAACTAAAGATATGATGCTATTAAATATAGCAAGCAATACTTAAAATAAAGAAACTTACCTTGAAATAGGCTTTTAAAAGAAACTTTAGAACAAATGATAAATAATGAAATGCTCTATTTTTGATTTATTTGATAGGTGTCATAGTTCGCTTTAATTATGCTTTCATCTATTTTACGCTGTAAATTAAATAATAAATTATAGATAATTTTAGAAAATAATTATGGTGAAATAGAGGCATTAGATTCAGAAATACTTCTTTGACTTAAACAATCTTAAAGTTTTTACTTAAGACTCTTATAAAAAAATTTGGAAACTCTATTTGATAACTAAAATCAAAAGTCAATAAAGAATGAACTTTATAAAACTATTTAGACTCGAAAATTTTTTAATGTAATAAGGTAATTAAAGTTATTAAGCAAGCAATAAAGTTTCATTATTCTTCTTTAGTTCTTTTAGAAATGCTTAGCTCTTTATTTTTATTTCAAAATACGTATTTTTACTAAATAATGGTTTTATTATTTTAAAATGAACAATCAAGCTTTGCTTAATTTTATTCAAGGATCGTTCATAAATTCAAGGTTAGTATATGAAAATAAGCTAAATTATTACATATTCTGACTGTTATTTAGATGCTTCATTTTTACATTTAATAAAATTGTTTACTAGAGTAAATGATTTAGAATCTAGATATCTAATGATATCTTTTAGATAATAATATTCTATTTTTCAATAAAAATGATTCTATTTTTATGGCTAAATAGTAAAAAAATAGGAAATTAGTCAAAAAGATAGGCTATTTTAAGCTTAGATAATATTATTGTTTAAATCAAAATTTTATTTTAGTTTGATGATCATGCTTTTATATAATATTTTTCAATATCTGGAGCTATATTTGTACAGTTACCCTAATGCCTTATCTAACCACATAAAGGACAGAGTCTTTCTAAGTCACTGGTACAAAGAGGAAGTCCAAAATACCCTTAGAGTAACTATGCCTAGAATTTTTTGCAAACAACACATATAATAGGATCTAATTGAGGTTGCTAGACAGATTAAAGGATTTAATCCTTCATTTAAATATTTTTGTTTTTCTAATAATCTATCTTTTGTTACTATTGTTACTACTAATCTATATTTATTTAAGCTGTTGGACCAAATTAAAATGTGCCTGATTATTATAAAATTAACTTTCTTTATTAATAAATCTGCTCTAATATGTTTTAAGGAAGATATTTTTTCAATGTTAAGTCATCTATAGGAGCCATACACTATTAGCAAGATAAGTCTTACTCTGATATCTTTCATTATTACACTTTTTCTTGTAAAATTTATTAAAAACAATTTAAACAATAAGAATGTTAGCATTTAAGGGTTTCTTAGTTCTACTCAGTAATTTTTTAAGAGCATTTGACACAAGATATTGATTGGACTTATTATTTTTGTTGATTTTAAATATATTCTTTTAGTTGAGGAAATTGATTTTCCATATTAAATAAGATTTATTATAGAGCACTAAATTATTATTATTTACTACGTAATTCTTCATCCTTCAAGATTAAATGTTAATTTATTTAATCAAGCTTTAACTTTAGTTAATTTCTTTCACTATCTTTTTACTAGATTTCTTAAGAAAGCTTAATATTCTATGAGTTTTTATCTTCTGTCTATTTTTAAGTTTAAGTTTAAATTTATTGCATTTAATAATCTAATTGCTTTTAAAAGCTTTAAATAGTTTCTTGATGATATTTTTCAAGTTCAAATTTTTATTTCGTATAATTTTTAACTTCATTTCTTAGTTCTTCTACTGACTCGTTTAAACCTTATTTTTAAGCCTCTAATTCTTATTTTTGACCAGTTAGAGTTTGTTTTTCAATTTCAAGTTATTGAACTTTATTCTAACTTGTTTCATTTTCATTAATTAGTAAACTTATCTAATTTTAGAACTGCAATTCTTTTTCACTTTAGTTCTGCATTAGAGCATTTTAAGTTAAATTAGCTTGATATTTTTACTAATTTAGTTCTTCTTACAGTTAACTTATTTATAAATCAATCTCCTTTTATTATTTTTTTTCTTAAATAGATTGGAGTAAATTTTATTCGAAATGATGGGCTTTATTTCTTTGGTTTGACGCTTCTTATTAGAGGTAATCTATTTGTTATTTATTCATTTAATCTTAAGACTGAAGTTAATCATTTATTTATTTTATTTGTTGCTCTTAAAGCTATATTTAACTTTAAGCAGTAGTCAAGTTACTCTTTAGCTCTGAAGTCTCTTTTTAAATTTAATCGTTTTTTTAATTTATTTATATCTAAAGTTAATTTATTTGACTATCTTTAAAGTGAAAAACGCTTTGAAGTTGAGTAAGCATTTCTTGTGATTCTAGACTTTAGTTAGTTTCTTAAGAGTTTGATTATGTTTCCTGCATTTAACTAGAAATAAAGTATTATATTTCTTGAATCTTACGTTACTATAATTTGCACTATTCTCTAATATTATTATAATTAGGCTTTAGGCTCTTATATAGATCTTAAAACTTTTACAGGGTTTCTATCTTTTAGTTCAACTGTAAAATCATTGCTTGCAATCCTTATATCATTTATAACTCTTCCATGATTTAAGAGCTTTATTGGTTTTAAAATTAATTACCTGTAAAATCTTAGAATAGTTAGCGCAAACTTAAGTTTATTTGTTATATTAAGGTATTCTATTATTGTGACTAGTTTCAGTATTATTAAGCCTATTGCTAAAGATCTTAAAATTGCTTGCTAATTTAACTATTTTAGTCTTATTAATTTTAAAACTGCAGCTCGTTTTATTTTATTTAGTCTTGGAGTTATTAATTCTTATAATGCAATTCTTAAACTTATATATCTAGCTATTTTTTTTCCTGACTAAGTACTTCAATATCATTATTACTAACTTCCATTTGGGATTCTAAGTTTTACTTCTCTGTTTTAAATAAATTCATCTATTGGTTTGAACTATCTATACATTATTATAAGTTTACTAACTTCTCTTACATGCTTTAAGCTTCAAATTATAACTATAATTTTTCTTATTAGTTATTATTAAGTATACCAGATAGCTGCTGTAGTTGATATTTATATTAACCTTCTACTTCTTCTTTCCATTTTAGCTGTCTATTGCAAATAATTGATAAATACTCCTATAACTGCTCTTTACTCAGTTCCTAACTTATCTACTTTATTTACTCTTCAGAAGGACTTTATCCTTACAGCTACTAGTCTATTTATTGGAATTGCATCTCATTTGATAAAATAAAGGTTTAATTGAGTTATTACTGAAGCTAAGAGTTAACTTCAGTGAAGTGAGTGGAGATACATTATAACTTCTAAATGTCTTTTTGCTTTAAGTAGCAATGAATGATATGACTCTATCACATTTATCTTCAATGCTTCTAGCAAAACTAATGACTACATTATAGAACATTAAGATCTTAGAATTATTACTACTAACAACCCTCAAAACCACATTTAGAGGATTACATTTTATTTATAAAGAGTAAAAGGAAAAATCTATTTAAACTAACTTTATTTTATAATTATAATAATTTATCTTATAATAATTTAAGTACAGCAAGCTAGTTTAATAAGCTAGCTATTTTATTTTAAGCTAGGAAAAAGAGTATATTACAAATGATTCATCTGGAATATAGATATAGGTATCTATTATTCTTTTTATATTCTAGCTTATCTAGATATTTTAGTAGAATATACGGATTTATATTCTTATATAGTGTAAGATTTTAAACCAGGCAATTTGATTTGAATTTAAAGGAAACAAAATAACCTAATTAATTATAATAGTTCGGAGATAAAATTTAAAATAAAAAATTTATGAGGATTTATTTTAAAAAATAATAGAATGATAATTAAGAAATAATAATTCAATAAAATTAACTCAGATGGAAGGGATTTATTAAGTGTAAATAAGAAAAAAAGGAGATTGAAATAATACATAAAAGAATAAAAATTCTTAGAAAATAATCATTTCTATATTAAATATTAAAATAATTGTTAAGACTTATTCGCAAAGAACTAGCAGAAATACCATCTTCCAGTTGAATCATCTTTAACACCACTTACTGCCATGTAGTGATTGTCGGATAAAATGTTCTTTCTGTGTCCGTCTGAATTAATCCACTAGTCTACTGCCTTTGCTCCTGGATTTGTTGCATCATAATTATAAGCAACGTTTTCTGCACAACTTGACCAATTAGGAATTGAAGTACATCGGTTACTGAATCCATCATGTGAAATTGTTCCTGCCTTTATTTAGTAACTATTATGCCCTACGCATAGTTCGTATAGTAAGTTATCCCAAACTTAGTTATCTTTTCCTTGGGAATTACGGAATTTATTAGATTCTAGAAAGGCAGTCCATGAAACATCATCTACATTAGAAGGTTTTCCGTCAGTCTATTGCTGAGTTGTCTATTATTCATATTATGGATTAGAATAAGCTGCTACTTATTATACCCATTCATTGAAGCAAGAAGTTCCTTTATAAGTAACATCGCTACGTCCATTTCTATTTGCTTCAGTTCCATCTTTATTGATAAGTATTAAAGTAGGAAGTCCACTAACTCCATATGTACTATATACTGAATTTTATCCAAAAGGTTGCCGAGCGAAAGACATTTCTTGTGAATAAGTATCATAAGTAGACTATTAATATTCATAGAGACTTGCTACATTTTCGTATTTGAAGCATCCTCCTGAATTTACTTATATATAGAATTATTCTAGTTAAGGAGTAAATGATTGGCAAGCTCCACACCAAGAAGCAGTGAAATAAATAGTAATAGCCTCTACAAATTGAAAGTTATCATAAGTCCATTGATTGTATCCCTTCTTATTAAATGTGCTTCCAATTATTTTTGTAACTGGCTCTCTATAATAAATAGGCTTTGCATTGCAAGTTTATTCTTCATTATTTTAGTTTTCATCTGGCGTTTATTCTGTTGTTTCATCTGGCGTTTAATTTGTTGTTTCATCTGGTGTTTAATTAGTTGTTTCATCTGGTGTATCTTCATATGTAGTTTAATCAGTTGTTTCATCTGGTGTATCTTCATATGTTGTTTAATCAGTTGTTTCGTCTGGTGTATCTTCATATGTTGTTTAATCAGTTGTTTCATCTGGTGTTTAATTAGTTGTTTCATCTGGTGTATCTTCATCTGGTGTTCATATGTAGTTTTAGTTGTTTCATCTGGTGTATCTTCATATGTAGTATCTTCATTTAATCAGTTGTTTCATCTGGTGTATCTTCATATGTAGTTTAATCAGTTGTTTCATCTGGTGTATCTTCATATGTAGTTTAATCAGTTGTTTCATCTGGCGTTTCTTCATCTGCATAATTATTTTATTATGCGAAAAATTCATCTAATTCTACTTTTAACTATTAGAATCTGTTATCTAACTCTTTAAGACTATTTTCTTCTTTTTTGTTTATGAGTCTTTTGCTTTTTTCGTATTCTTAATCTAACTATTTTAAATTTTATTCATATTCTTCCTATAGATTATTCAATTTCTTATTAGTCTCTTTATTTTAATCCTTAAGTTGCTTCTTTAAATCATTTTTACTATCTATTTATTACTAAATCTGTTTCTTTTTATTATTATCTTTAGTATTCTTCTTTTATTCTTTTAAACTCTCCATATCTTTCTCCAGTTACTATATCTAAGTGTCAAAGTAGTCTGCTTCACTTTATAATTATTATAATTTAGATTCGTATAACTGATTCACTGCAGTTATATTTGCTAAATACTCATTTTCTAGATTTTTTCTATCATTATCAGCTTATTCCAAAGTTGTATCTAAATCATCTAGAAGCTGCAAAACTTCATTTTTCAAGTCAGAACCTTCTGGCAAAGCATCCAAAAAATCCTGCAACTATTATTGCCAATCTTCTTCTTCCTCCTGCTATAATAATTAGATTTCAGCTTGAGTCTGCGCAATTTAAAAGCTTAGAACAATTGATAGCAATAGTGATACCGCTAACTTCATCTATATTTTTATCACTAGACTGCGAACTTATAGTGATTAAGGGAGTTACTATTAAATTAATTTAAAATAACTCAAGAGTTACTAATTAAATAATTAACTAAGGAGTTATTTTCATTTAGTATACAAATCATTTTAGCTTCTATTTAAATTATTTATTTCACCTTAATTATTAGCTTCATAACCCTTCTGTTTTCTTTTTGTATTATTCCTGTATTTTTTCCAATTTATAGTACTCCGAAATTAAGCTATTTACTTATAATAAGCTTGATATTCTTAGTTCCCACAAAATAATTATTAAATATTAGATTATGAATAGTTATTTCTTCTTAATGGCTTTAATTTTTAGTTAGCTTGCTATTAAATTTGCTTAAATCTATTTCTTAATTTTTCTAATGAGGAATCTTACATGAAAATCCAATTTTTTATTTATTCCTTTTAACTTTAAATACTTTAAATGCTCATCCTATACATAGATAGGATTTTATCATTAAACCTTTAACAATTAATACTTATATAATTAAATCTTTCCTTATATTTAGCAAGACATAAGGTTTTAGCTTCATTTAGGGCTTTAATATTAATATATCTTCTATCTCATCTAGCTACAATTTAATTATTTCCCTTATAATTTTAAATTAAATTAGTTTATTTAGACTTTTATGAAAAGCTTGGATAAATAGCCTATAAAGCACTTTGATAAATAGAGAAGTAGATATAGATTGTAAATATGTTAAATTGTTTATTTAAGCTTATTTCTAAATCATATATAAGATTTCTAAACCTCTGCAACTTTAGTTTGATCACACTATCCTTTATGCTTCTTTTCCAAGCATAAATTGCAGAAATTTATAGAGTCGTAGCTGCATAATGGTACCCCATAGTAATTTAAAGGTATTTATGCATAATATTGCTAGCATTTTGCGCATAACTTAGATTCTTATTACATAGCATATTACTCTAGCTGCTAATTTACTGGTTACTAGAACTAATTCGCTTGCTCTTTTTATCTCTATTATAAAATCTATTGAATCTGCTGAGGATTAAAAAGCTTACGCAGCACTTCAATTTTCAATGGCTGTTTGCATTTAGGACAGGAAAGATCTTTCTCAGCTAATAAATTTTGATTGTAATTACTATTTAAGTATTATTAAATGCAGCCCATGCAAAAATAGTGATTACAATCTAAAATTTATAAAATACTCTACTGAGATATCTTAAAACACATTGAACACTACTTCATATCTTGTGATAAATTTTAAGATTGAAGTAAAGTTTCACCCTAAAATTATTGATTATATTAAGGAGAAAATATCTACATTCCTTTATTTGAATTAAACTAATTTTATATTAAGTTCTATCTTTATAAATCTACAGAATTTCTATAATCCAAAAATTAGTTAATTCTGATATTATCTTACTGCAAGAATTATTATTATTAGTTTTCTCTTACGTTTAATTGTTTTTACTCCATACCAATTCCTTTAAGCTATCCACTTATTTATAATTTCAAATCTTAAATTTATCTTTAGGATTCTTCTTCTTTTTAAATTGATAGCATAACTTAATTTTATAGCTAGCTATTGCTTTACTTTAATTCTACATTTTTACTCTGCAGTAAATTAATATCTTTCTATAGATTTTCTATTTAGCTTTATGTTTAAATCTTGTAAGCTTAATGTTAAATTAATTGATTTTATATTTATTGGAATTAACTATCCATTTATGAAATTTTATTCTAAAGCTAATTTATTTCATATTCTTTTTGCTAATATGAATTTTTTTAAATGGCTATCTAGCTTTCCATTTACTCTTTCTAAGAGTTTAGTTATTATATAGTATTATCTTGAGCTTTTATCTTTTATTTCTATTATTCACTTTAAAACTAGAGGCTTTAGATTTGTATGAATGTAGTTTAACTTCCATAATTTAATTATTAGCTTTATCTAATTTATTCTTGACACTCTGCAATTTGTTTTTTTTACTTTTCTTATTCAATTTACAATTAATTTTTAATTATTTAATTTTCAGTTTGAAAAGATTCACAATTTTTTTTTAATTATTGAAGTTCATTCAACAGTATAGAGATTTGCTGATTCAAGTTTTAAATTTATTAAGCCTTTTCATTTAATAGATTTTTATTGCTGATATTCTCATCTTTTAAGCTTCCCATCTATGTATTTTGAATTATTAGTTCCTTATTTTTTTTTCTAAGATCCTCTAAATTCTAAACAAGGGCTTCTATTTAACTTTAATTCTATGAAGTTTTACTTTTATTTTTCTCTTATGCATCATCTAATTTCAGTTTCAATTCCTGCTAAATATTTAATGCTTCTTATAGCTAGTTACTTTAATATTATATCTATTTTTAAAATTCCTACTAATAAGCAAGCAATTAGTTATTTTTATAGCAAGTTTCCTTTATTTAGTTTTATAACTATTTATTTTCTATCTCTTTTTCATCTATTTAGGATAAATATTTCAACAATTATTACTTTTCCTGCTATAAATCCTCTATTTGTTGTTAAAACTGCTGCAGGTTTTATTAATATTAAGCTACTGTTAGGGATTTACTATGAATTTAGCTCTATAATTATTCGAATTATGGATTTTATTATTATCAGTATACTATCTATCTCTGCTACTGATCTAGTATGCTCTGTTTCTCTTCTAGTTATTTCTTAATTTCATTTATTTGTTACTAGCTGTCTTCTTATTACTTAATTTGACTTTAGTAATATTCTTAAAACTTTAACTCTTATTGTAACTTTTGAATCTATAGCTGATTGTTAAGTTCATAAATCTAGTTATCTTTATAGTTCATTGTGATTTAAATCTAGGAAATTAGTTCCATGATATCTTTGTTTTAGTTAGCTTCAGTTTAATTTATTTAGCCTTCTTAAATTGAGCTTGAAAACAAATTTAATAAGTCTGATTATATATTCTAATACTTCTTGCTTAGCTTTTTTAATTGTTGAAACTTAGGTTTCATTTTTATATACATATCTTAAACTTTTTTAAGTAGATTAATTTGCTTCTATTGTGATTCTATTGAATTTTCTATTTATCTTAAGCTGTCAACTTCGTTAAAATTTTACATGGTGCTTTCTCCATTTTAAGTTTACCAACCTGGAATTTTCATTTATATCTAGTATATATATTATTTCATTTGCTCGTATTTGCTACTACTTAATGCAACTGAATTTTGAAGTTGCTTTTATTAAAATTCTTATTATTGTGATTACCTTAAATTTTCAAACATCTCGCTTTTCTGTTTTTTTATTTCCTCCTAAAGTTCTTATTTTTCTTTGTTTAAAGCTTAAATACTCTTTATTTGCTCATCAAGATAGGATTGTAATTATTTTATCTGTCCTTACTTTTATTCTTCCAGAACTTCTTTTTCCTATTATTTCTGCTTAAGCTAATCCTTTAGCTGCTGGGTTTATTCAGCATATTTGCTTTCTAATTCTTCCTTCTATATTATGCACTTATATGAGAATAGAGAAAGAAATTCTTATAGCTACTCAGTGCTTAAATTATTAGTTAACTATTTCACTTATTATATAGATGAGCCTTAGCCTGATAAGCTTATACTAATCTACTAAAACTGGAATTCATTCTTTAAGATAAAATCTTCATTCAGCTACTACTGCTATTACTCACTAAGTTCAGTAATATGACTTTGCTAGCACTATAAATACTTCGTACTTTTATCTTTCAAATAAGACTACGTAACATGACTCTATCACATCTGTCTGAAATGCAATTAGCAAAAATTATGAGAGCACTACATGAAATTAAGATTTTATTACTGTTATTAAGTGCAATTGGCAAATTGGCATTAGGAGCTCTGCATTTATAAGTTAAGGAATATAATTCTATTAATAAACTATTTATTTTATAATTTATTTAGCTTATTTACATTTGCTTTACGTAACTAAGCAAACCTTCAGAAGGTTTATGGATATTTATTAGATTTTTAGACACTTGTACAATATTTATTGCTTAGATCTTTGTCTTAAAAATTATTTTAGATACTTATGTTTGTTAGGAGGAAGTCAAGTGGAAATGTCTCTATAGTGTTGTGAATAAATTTGGCCTATTTAATTAGCTTATATTAGAGTAAACAAATAATAAGTATTTTATTAAGCTTACATTCAATTAACTAATGAAATATCACTAAAAATAAAAATAGCATCTATTTGACAACAATAGCAAATCTATAATCAACTATTTATCTTTTATTTAACTATTAAGCTTCTAATTATGCTGCATTTATTAAAATATCTCAGCTTTATTAATAATCTCTTTAAGCATTCTAATTTTAAAACAATAAACTAGATTAAGATTGAATTTTTAATAGTTATTAATATAATTTAGCTATGAAGGATTCATTGTATGGTGAAATGGTATATGAAAGGCTTTGTAAATTAAAGCTATATTTACTATATTAATATTTAGAGCTTATCGTGTTCTCCATTATCAAATACTAAAATAGATTTTCCTTAATCAATTATTTGATAATTGGTAAGTATCTTCTCACAGTTTATTTTAAATGCTACTATCTTAAAAATATATCTACATGAGTAAATAGCTAAGGATAGATAAAGAGACAGAAAGGTAAGGAGATTGGTGAAAGTGAAATATATTAATAGCAATTCTAATTTAGCATTATAGACAATAGTTTAGCTTCCTATAGAATCCTAAGAACTAAGAGAAATTCTAATTTGAGGCTTATTAAAGTATTTATTCTTTATATAATAGAAATGTAGTCAGTGCTACTTATTATTAATACTCTCCTTATATAATCATTAAATTTAAATCATGCACTTTATTTCTGTATACCTTTATCTGATTACTATAACTAGAGTAATTTAGTAATATTTAAGAGAAATTATAAGTGAAGTGCTTGAGTTTTAAATTGAAGGATAAAATCACAAATGAAAGCTTTATTAAGTTAGGCAAACTAAGGACTAGGAATAGTTAGGAGATAGGATGGAAGTAATAAAAGAAGTCAAAATAGAGAAATAATTAATAATTTACTGCTTCAAATAATAACTTTTTTATTCAAGTCTTCAACTTTATCTTTAACTTTAAATTCCGCAAAATTTAGTTTTTACTTAATATCATTTAATAGAAAATTAAAGCTTAAGTTTAAGTATAATTATTGGTTTAGTTCGTTCATCAACTATTCTAACTCTATTAAAAATCAATGATTATTTAGCAATATTAAGATGATAATAGTGAAGCAACTATTTCATATATCGATATTTCTTATAATTATAGCATTCCTACAGTTTAATAAATATTTAATAATGCCTCCTTTTTAATTTCTTTATAGCCCTTATTTAAGAATGTAGAAGTTTTAAATTGATATAAGTTAGCTATTATCTTACTACTATAAAGGGGATATTCAATCTATTTATAACCTTTAATAAACTTATGATAGAATGATTATCGCTTCCACCATAACTATCTTAAAAACTTACAATAATTCTACATAATCTAAAGCTATTCTTTCTATATCAACTTGAAACATAAATCTAACTTTACTTATTTGGGCTTAAATTATTTGAGGCTATTAAGTGATTTCGATTATATTTATTTTTAAGATTTGATTATATAATTTATAATTGTATACCCAATTCTGAAAAAAGGATTTAAAAGAGATATCTAACATTAAATAATAAAAAGATAGAATAAAGCTAATTTGCATTATATAATGATTCATATTCAATAATAATCTATAAATCTTGTTTATTACTCAGATTTATCCTATTACTAAAACTCAATCACTTTTTTTTGCTTTAGATACAACTAAAGAATATTTAATTAATGATAGATTATTTTCTCTTCTAGCATTTTATCCAAACATTTTATTGGCAAATTCTATTTTATTTTACTGTTTTAGATTTGATCCAACTGTTTATTTTTCATTAGTTTGATTTACTAAAATTAAAATTTAAAAACAGAACTTTGATTTGAGTATGTTAAAAATGGCTTCTAAATTTAAATTATGAGATACATTTATTCACTATATGCTTTTACTATTGCAAATCTTCTTTTTAAATATTTCATTGATTGATTATTTAGTTTTGAAATAGATTGCCAATTAAACTTAAAATTTACCAAAAGTTTATTTTCAAAGAAGTGTGTAAGAATGAATCACTCAAAACTGCTTCTTTTTCCTTTTACCCTTACTACTCTTCTTTCTTTTTCTAGACTTGTTTCTACTTTTTGGCTTTTTCATATTAATCTATTCACTTTCTGGATCCTCAATCTCTTAAATAATTTTGGTATTTAGAATTTTTAAATTTTAGTTTAGCTGACTAAGCTGCTAAATCTCCTCTGATTTTAAGCTATTAATACTTCTTAAATCTAAAACAGTAAGTTTAGTACAGTTTTACACTATCTTAGCAATAGCTTCATAGGATAGTTTATTTATATTAGCTATTTCAAGAATTTTTAAGGACACAAAGGTGGATATTTTATCTAATGCTCTACTAGTTAGCTTTATTAATCCCCCTAATTTTAAAACTTCTAGATTTTGCTACAAGCTGAAAGTTTATTCAGCATCCTCGTTGCATTCTGTTAGATAATCAAAAAAAGAGTCAGTTATTTGCTTGCATCCTGTCAAGTGAAGTTCTCTTAAATGTTAGCAGAAGTTTAGACTTATCGCTAGCTAATTTGTTATTTCGCTTTACTCTAGGAAGCACATAGTAAAGAATTATAAATTCTACCCCTAACTCTAAAATAGATCTTTGAGCCCCCAGTCTGTTATCTAGTTATTCCCACTTATGTTTAAAGTTTAAAATTTATTAGCTGAGAAAGATATAAAATGGATAGCAATATCAGTTATTTATTCGCAGTTAGCTATTTCTAGGGCTGTTAACTATTTGAGTGAGTTGCAGAAGTTTGAAATTGAGTTATCAGTGATTGCTTTCAGGCACTAATTAAACTTACAAATTTACAATTATTAGCAGTTGTCAGCTAATGCTTTAATACTCTCTTCAGTAAGATTTTTGTTCATTGAAAGGTCTATTTTTTAAAGTAGTTAGCATCTCTAAGAAATATCCTATAAAGTATCGTCTTTCAAATCAATTCCTCTCAATGAAATCTCTAGTAAATTAGGCAAAAAATTTCCTATTTTGAAGAGAAGGTTGCCGCGCAACCACTCATAGCTTGACACATTCAAAACCGTTCTGTTTTTATCCTAAAACACAGCTCTCATTCTGCTCTCCTAAATAATTTCCTTTCCTGTCTCTACTTTAGTGCCTGAAATAGATTCTTTAATAATAATTTTATCAATTTGGTTAGGAAGCTAAAATGTAACATTTTTACTCTCTAACTTGGAAAACTAAAAATTTTAACTTTGGTTATAGTTTCTAACGTTAAGAGGCAAACTTGGAAAATTAGTTTTTACTTCCTCACCTCTATTACTGTAAGCTTGCTGCTAAGCATTATCACTAAACTTATGAACTATATACATTCCAGGTGTCTATATATTATCACTCATTCTACTCCTCGCACGTAACTCAGGATTCTCCCTTCAAGATTAAAGCTTCTTCTTTAAAACTTTGGAACTAACTATTTTTCTAAATCTTCCTGATAAAGCTGCGGCTTCAGGCTATCTACAAGTTTAAGGTCTATGAGGCTTCAAGAAAGAAAAGTTATCTCGATCATGAATGAAGCTTTCATAATCTCAGGGTTATTAAATATGAGGAATATGGATATCATACGTAATATGACCCTTATTCTAGTAAGATTCACTAGACATTTTATTACTCAGCACTCTAGTTTAAGAAGAGCTAATTCTTTAATTCTTCATTTTACTTTCAACTTTAAATCCTATAAAAACTAATCTTAATCATTCACTCGCTAATTATACCTTACATCCCTACTGACTAATTAAATACCTAATAATCTTAGAAACATATAGATTCTTAGCCTAATATCTTATAATTAATTATCTTATTATTAAATTTTGTTATATTATTATCAGAGATTAAAGTCTTAGGTGAATCATTATCTATTTTTATATTATGAGGAATAGAAGAAAATTTAGCTAAAGTATAGGAATTTAAAGTATAAAGCATGCTGAATAGGTTTGATGTTAAGCTCTACTAAAGACTAGAATCTTAAGATAAAGAATTACTAATAAATGCTTAAAACAGAAAGGTTAACTGCTGATATATAGTATTGGGCTTACTTAACGAAATAAGTTAATTCAAAAGGATAGTAAGATGAGGATAAGAGGAATAAACGTCTATTTAATTGAAAATTTAATTTCTTTCATTAATTTAATTCAAAACATTTAACTGACTCCCTTTATAATGGGAACATCTAACTGCTGCGAAGCTAGAGATAAAATGCAAGAAAAAGATTATGTAGAGAGTCATGAAACTAAGAAAAGTTTCTAACAAACTAGGATAGATAAGAGTGAAGAATAATAAAATGGAAAGAAGTAGGAATAGAGATTAAGCATCTTCAATATAAAACTAAAGGAGGAAAATGAAAAATTCTTAACTAACTTCAAGCAAACATACAAAAGATTCTACGTTGTAAAGGATCCCTTTGAATTTTATGATGAATCAAAATATTTAGATACTGATTGAGAAGAGCCTTTATAAAATGTTCCTTAGATATATCCTAAATATAACAGAATTTTTAAAGCTTAAAATCCATAAAAATTATATTTATGCCAGACTTTTGATTTAGAAGACTTGAAGTTGGTAGTAAACTAAAGAGAAATATTATCTTAATTAAATCATCCTAATTTGCTTGAAATTTACGAAGCTTATTAAGAAAAGAAGAACTATAAAATCATATATGATTACTAGAATTACATCCCTCTTTCAATTTATAAGCTAGAGAAGCAATTTGAAAAATTAAAGGAGAATGATATTAAAACATTTGCTGAGTAATTATTAACGCTGATTTAGTACCTTCATAGAAATAATTTAGTCATTAAGACCTTATCAGTTGATCATATTCTGGTTAATAAAAACTAACTTTTATCTTATCCTATTAAACTTGCCAACCTCTCTTTTGCTAATAAGCAAAAATAACCTATTTTTAACAAAGAAACAGATGAAAGATATTACAACTGCCCTGAATTTTAAGACGGCTAAAAATAGTATACGTAAGCATGTGATTTATGGGCAGCTGGAGTACTTATATTTGAATTGTGGTTAGGCTATCATCCAAATGAAAGCTTAAAAATTTGCTCCTTAAATAATTTAGGATAGTAGAAATGAAACGAAACTCAAGATCCATCATAAAAGTGAATTTAGGTAATAAGATTGCTAAATAATAAGAAAAGATATTTTTCAGGGGGAATTTTCTAGCTAATTAGCACTCTTGTTGAAGTGGAACCTTAGAATAGATTAAATGGTAAAATGATATTGCAATTTGAGTTGTTCAAGGCGTCTTAGATTACTTAAGAATAATCAATCTAGATGACTGAAAAGTTGATTGCATTTTCTAAGATTTCAGACAATATTAAATTGATATACAAACTTCTGGCTAATAAAATTATTAGTGAAGAAGAAAAAACAAAAGCAGCCCAAATTTTTTAAATAATAGATTATGATAGAAGTGGTTATATCAAAAAATAGGAACTCAAAAAAGCTATTATGAAGAGCCATTATATTGAGGAAGGATAGTTGGATTGTCTTTTCGAGATGCTAGACTCATCTCAAAATGGAAAAATTGAGTTTAATGGTAAGGTTATAATTAAAGAATTTATACTGTTCATGTCTTTTTAGTAAATTGACCCTTAATTATTACAAGTAGGAGCAGAATCGTTGTTTACTCAAATTGATATAGTAAAGTTTAATTTTAGGATTAAAAAGGGTATATTGATAAAGGGGATACCAAAAGCTTTTTTAAAAATAATGGAAAAAGCGAACGAATATTCAAGCAATTCTTTTAAATCAACCAAAAGCATCAGTAAACACTGTAAAAAGCTGATTTTGTTCGAATGATTTTGCATTAATAAGATAAGTAGAATTTACAATTTTAATTATAGTTAAAGAAGCTTAATTTAGAAAAAGTCCAACCACTTGAATAAAGCAATAGCTGTAAAAGCTTGAGAAGTCCAAGAAAAAGTGTGGATTATCAAAAAAAGACTTATACACCTACGAAGTTAAGCAAGATGAAGCTAACAAACTCTAGATTAAGGAAAGAATCATGAATTATTAATTATAAATTAAGATATTATTTGAGATTAAAGCCTAGAAACATTTTAAAAGTTTAATTCTCTTAGTAGGCTAATTAATAGTCAATAGCCTTTTACATCTAACTAAAAAACTAAGCTATAAAATACTGTAAAGTATTCAAATATATCTATTTGTAATTGTAGTTAAATTTAATTTATTTCTTGTAATTATGTAAATGTATGTTAAGAGAATTAGCATTCTAATGATAGTATGACTTTTTGGTTTAGTTTAAGCAAACGCCGAATAGATTCCTTTGGATGCTTCGAATTTGAAATTGAGTCAATCAAAAGAAGAGTATTCTGTTAATGATGTGGAAGACAGCTTAGACTAAGGTACTTGAGATTCAATTCAAAATTATATTTTGGTTTTGAGCTGTTCTTAGACTACAATTCAATTTGCCTTTGCAATTTTTACTTTAATATCTTTTGGAGGTACAAGTTAGCTTATGCTTATCTACCATATAATATCAATGATCGAACTCATCCATATAAATGGAATTATAGATATAAAAAGAAACTCGAATCTTTAGGCTTATTACCTTAATTATAACTAGAAGTACTTTGATGTAGTGAGATATGAGTTTTGTATTGAGGAATAACTTGAATCGGATTTAGAGAATCAGCGAATAAGTGATTAGTATTTGAATTCTTTCGAGTATGTTGAGAGTACATATTTGTCTAATAGTTTTGCTTTTATTCTTAGAGTTTTGGCTTACATCGCTATTTTTATCTTTGTTCTTATTCTAAACCACACAGAATAAAAAAATTAATTAACTTGTAAGATTTAGCAAAAACTTAAGTCGACAGTTTGGATCAGACTAATTCTGATATATTCCTTTTAGAATTTCAACGCTTCTATTTTACAACTCAGCCATCTAAGCTGTAGTAATAGTTATGTTTGCTTCAATTCTCTTTTTTCTATTCTTATAATGGTAATTTTTAATTCAGCTGATTTAAATAGCCTTTTTGATTCTTATCGTTTACTAGACAAGAAAGCTATTTTAAGTTTTAAAGAATTAGCAAGAAAAAAATTCTTCGTAGCCTTTCTGAGGCAACATTTTTGAAGAATTTAAGAAGAACAAAGGGTTTCTACCTCTGGCATTTTACTCGTTCTTTTTACTTAGAAGACTCTTGATATCTATTTTTATGATTAAACTAAGAAATAGTCCAATAACTCAAGTTTCAGTCAACTTCACATTAAGTATTTTGTTCATAATCTACCTGTCGAAAGTAAAGCCTTTTACTTAAAGACTGGATAATTTTTTAAATATATTGAATGAGGTAGGAATTAGCTTAGTATCTTTGCTAGATTTAATTTAAATATAATACGAACCTAAGAAAAATAACCTTGCCAGTGTTAATGATAGCTATGAGCTATAACTTCTGGGAGAAATGGTAAAATTTTTAATCCTTTTCACAATAGGATTAAATACCCTTATCTATTTTTGAAGCTTAATTACCTTTGCTTTCTAAAAATATATGGAGGAGAAGTTCAAGCATAGATTGGATAAAGTACCTTATATTGAAAACGAGGAAAATAATGAATAAGTAAACGAAGAAAAGAAGAAGTCTGAAATTGTTATGCTTACTGGTGCTAATACTAGCTAAAGTTTTTATAATGGAATGCAAATTTAGAACCAAGATAGTAGAATAATTGAAAATTAGAGTTAGACTCAGAGTAAAATTAAAAATAAGTAGTCAAAAGGTGAAAAAAATATCAGTTAAGAAATGGAAGAATCCTAATTGGAAAATACATAAATACGTGATATTTTGTATCAATCTTTTCAAGAAGTTTAAAAGTAGATTAAAATTTTATCATTTGGTCATATCCATAAAGCTCTTAGCAATATAAATAAATTCCAAAGTAAACAAGAATAAGTGACTTACGTATTGGAATAGTTAGATAGAATGTAAAGTGAATTAGTGGAAGATAAAGATAGTATAAAAAAGATTAAAAAGATTTTCATAGCAAGGATAAAAATATTATTCTGATACATTCTAATTATATTAATTGTTGATTTTTTAAGATCTCCTATAGAAATTATTATGATTTAAATAATTTATCAGCTTATTTATTATTTATACTAGATCATTATGCTATCCCAATATATTTAGAATCTAGAGTTTTCACTAACATGAGTAAAAATCTTGATTATGGTATATTTGTTTAAGGTATATTTTAGTTCAATTATTTTAAGTATCAACTTCATTTTTTCTAAAAGTATTGAAGATTATAATCTAACAAAATATCCCTAAAAAATTGGGATATAAAGATGAAATATTTTGAGTATTTCTTAAGAAAGGCTAAGCGTATTAAACCAAGTAACTTGTACTTCTAAATTGTAAAAGGTAAGCTATCAACACTTTCATATCCAGAGAAAAATTATAAGACTAGAGTAGAATTTAATTGATTCACATAAGACTAAAAAGATAAATCATTCAAATTTTAATTCTCTTACTAGTCAATTAAGCAAACATAGTATAAGAGGCATTAATAAGAAACATTGGTTCTACATACTACGCTTTGAAAATAAAAATCTAATTTACTCTAATAATCATAAAATTATTTGCTAATGCTTTTTTTAACCAACTTTCAAATATCTTTAGAACTTATTATTTCATAGAATGATTCAATTTACTTTAATAAGCCTAGCTAAGGATAAATTATATTATGGTAATTTTCAAAAAGATTACTCTCACAAAAGCAAGTTGTTCAAATGAGATTAAAGAGCTATATTTTATAAATAGTGTGAATCTTTATAAAATACATTTGAAAACGATATTAATTGCTAAGCAATAGGGTTTAAATTTAATTTTACAGTCCTCATTGCTACTAACTGCTTTTAAATTTATCTATATTTATTTATATTATATAGCTCTATTGCTTATTTTGCTGTAGAAGAGCTAATTTAATCTTCTTTAGAAGCAAACATTTCTTTAAATTTTTTTCTTTTGCTTCCTTTTTAAACATATAAATTGGATCATTTAGACTGTAATATTATTAGTTTTCTAGTAATTAAGCATCTTCTAATTTTTCTTTCAACCAAATAACAAAAAATTGATTTTTCTAATTTAAATTAGATTTAAGTTAGATGACTGGAGTTATCTAAACACTCTTTAAATATGAAAATATCTAATTCTTTTATTTATTTGCCAATACTTTGTTCTTCTCCGTCATATAGCTAAAAAAGCTCTCTAATATTTTAAGAATAATCTTAAAAAATGATTATGTTTCTATTATAAGATTTAAGAATTCTTTCTAGCTTAAATAAAGTTCCTTATATTTTTAATAGGCTCTTTAATTTATCCAGTTAATAGCTATAATTTACTTATCTTTCCTTATTAAATTATAAGTGCATTATACTAAAAGTAATTCTTTATATAAGCATCTTAAGCTTTTACTTGGATAATGATTACGTACTAAGATGCTTTATTTTTCTATTTTCCTTTTTAAATTCAACTTCATTACTAAATCTTATGAAATATATGAACTTCTGCTTTTTTTCTCTTTCTACTATTAAAAGTTAATTGCCTATTTAGAGCCTATTAATCTCAAAAAGGGAGGAGACTAACTAATGCAATTAAAATTAAATTAATTAATTAACTAGATCAGGTATAAAATACCTAGATCTTTGAATCATACTTTACTTTATCTATCTTCCTTCAACTGATTTCCTTTTACTTTTACATCTAATGAATAACATATAAACTAAAGTCCTAGAATATGACATTAAGCTTTTAAAATTAAATCAGGCATGATTGCTTATAATACTCTTATCCATAAGTTTGCTTAGTATTCTAATAGCTTGATGGTTTGAATGGTTTAAGGAATGATTAAATTTGATTAAGAGTCAATTAAATATAAAGAAATATAGTACTAATTAGTTAAGTTTGCTTCTAATAGATGAAAATGTACTAGTTATTGTTATTAGCTTAGTTATGCTTATAGTAGAGGGATAAGGTTAAATTATAAATACTTTATGGAAACTTTCTATAAATAAAGACCTAATTTAATTACTAGTAAATGGAGATTTATTTAAAGAGTAGCGAGGAAAATTTAACTATAATTAGTAAAATAAAGCTTGAAGCATGGAGGAACATAAAGCATATTTATAATCTCTAAGGATTTAATATTAATAGTCTGATCTTTTCATTATACCTTTGAAATATCAATAGCATTTTATATTTTAGTTAATCAGAAAGCTTATGTATTAAGAAGATAATTAGGTGGGATACATTTAAGTTATTCTATCTAACACAGAGTCTGAAATTAAATAGCAATTTAAGTTAGATATATCTACTTGGGGTTATTAATATCTGAGATATAGCAACAAGAGTCATAATACTCATCCGAAAAGTTTATAAATAGTTAAAGCATCAAATAAGCAAATGCCTTTATACATTCAATAAGCATAGCTATAAATATTAAATATGTACTATAATTATATACTCTATGCTAAATAGCTAAAGCTAGAAATTCTATTTATAGCTATATTTAATATAGTACAAAGCTTAGAGTACAATAAACATTTTACAAATTTTAAAGAAATCTAAATCTATTTGAAATTAATTAAACAGCTCTAAGTCTGATTAATGGAAAATTATTAGTCAGTTAATTAAAGCAAATAGGTAGATTATAATTAAATTAAGAAGAACTTAACAGATTTTGGTCCACATTGGACTGATTTTCTTAACCTTTTTTATTTATGCAAAGCATAAAAGAATCCAGCAAGTGACCTTAAACTTCTAAACTTAAAGTCTATATATTCCAATTTTAATTTCCAGTTAAATTAAGTTAATAAATAGATATAAACTAGAAGCTACAGGGATAAAGTATATTAAAGGTGAAATTAAAAGGACAAAATGTTGAAGTTATTTTAGAAGTAAATAACAAGCCAGACTTATTAATAGAAATAAAATAAACGCTTAGTAGTTAGTCTTAATTATTTATAAGCATCATATAATTAAACTAAGTATAAAAATAAAGTATTAAGTATTTTATAAATAGATGGAAACCTAAAAATAGATTTAAGCTATCAACACTGTCGATTAAAGTGAGCTATTGCCTACATGCTTCATTGAGTAAATATCGGACTTGGATTAACTTGGTGAGATTGCTAAAGCCAGAAGTCCTGCTTCTGAAACTTGTTAGATAGTTTTGAATGAATCTCCTAATAATTAGAGCTAATAACTTATATAAAGCTTACCTACTTCCTATTTAAATGATAAGAAAATTCAAATTTATAGAAAATATTCGTAAGGATCTCCAAGTAATTAGAGAAAAAGATTATGCTAGTTCCAAAATAATTTAGCTAGTAAAGCTTTGAATCTTAAAGATATTAAATTAAATACAAGTACTTGAGATTAAGAATTATCTTAGCTAGGTAGGAATAAAACTGAATAACCTAAATATTATTAAGAATTAGCTGCAAAGTCTCTATTAAGTTGGATAGATGAAGTAGATATAAAAAGATCAGAAATTCTTAAAAAGAGACTTTAAAGATACATTTCCAACTAGCCTCAAACAAATTAGTTAAAAAGACAGGTAAAAAAAGTTACTGAATCGAACAATTAAAAGGAGAATGCTATTATCTAAGCTGAAATATCCAAATAGACTAAATTGCCAGATCAAAAGCCGTATATTCAGTCTTTCGAATTTTAAAACTTCTAAAAAAGCTTCAAGAGCAAAGAAATTCTCATAAGAACAATAATATCCTTCGCTTTGGCTTTAGTAGGAATATTTTTCTATAAATTATTTTAACTAATTCCTTTTGTACTTTTACTTTATCATGCACACTTTTATACTTTTGCTCTTTTTTCATAAATAAGCTGTATTCTTCAAAGTGATGTTGGTCAAATAATATATGGAAATAGAGAAGCTTCAATTATACTTTAACTAATTTATTGTATTAGTTAGATTTAATATATGATATCTAATTATCCAATCTCATTAAATAAAATCTCATCTATTGCTCTCTATAGACATATCAAATTTGAGATGTTAAACGTGCAATACCTAAACTTGAAGCAAACATCCTAGCATAATTAGATCCTAACTAAATGAATTTTTATCTAATAAGGTGACTTATTTTTTATTAATGACTCAATATAAAGATTATTTTTGTTAGCTAGAGAGTAATTACAAGTTTTTGCCATTTGGTTATATATTATTTTTTAATTTTCTAAATATAGCACAAAATATATATAGATATCTATAGTGTAAGCTAAGATTTCTTTAATATAGAAATTTAGAAATTAGCCAAGCCAAGACTTGCGTAATTTTTCTTGGTTCTTTCAATTATTTTAATAATATCTATTGATATTAACAATTCCTTTATATGTTAAAATCCAAGTAATAACTAGCCTATACCTTTAGCTTGAAAATGATGCTTTATAACTGAGTAAAAACATTTTAGCTAGAGTAAATATTTGGAATTAACTAGCTTATCTACTAATTCAGTCAGTTATTTGCTATTTATTTTGACTAATTATATTATATAAGGAAAATAGAAACCAACTGTATTGCAAAATTAACTCTATACTTAGGATTTTAATTCTCCTTTGCTAATATTAAATTTAATCTATTCTGGTACTCAAGTTTGCTAGTTTAATTAATATTCTCATATTTATTCTTATATTTAAATAAGCAGCTGATTACTCATTGATGCTTCAAGTATTTTAATAATGCATAGCTTAGATACTTCAGAACCTATTTTTATCATAACAAAAATAAAAAATAAAGCTCCTTAACTAGGTTTAGGAATAAAAAATGGAAAAAAACCCGAGAATCTAAACCTTAAATTCTAACCTTAAAGATTAATCTTAAGTCTCAGTTAACTAGCAAGAACCAAGAATTCAAAAAAGATAAATTTACTCCTGTTAAGGATTGGGAAATACGGAATTTCCTAGCAAACTGAAAAAGCTTGAGAAACCACACGAGCAAGACATTATTTAGCTTTATTCATTAATTGAGAAAATGAATACCGAAATATAGATCCTGAAGGCGGAAAACTTGAATCTTCGGCTTCTTTTTTAAGATAGAAAAAAGGAAGATCAAGACTTGGTAAGTAAAGTTTAGTTTTAAATTGAAGCCTTAACTTCCTAATTTGAACTATTAGAAAAAAACCTAGAAGCAAATCAATAGAAAATTAAAGAAGAAATTCGATTACCAATCAAAAAAAACTAACTTCAAACAGAAATGATGGAAATTGAAAAAATGTAAACAGAATAAAAATTTTAATTCAAGCCCTTCATAAAACGTTGCTATTGTTGTCAAAAGGCTCGACATTTTTGGAGGTAATGTCTGAAGTGAAGAAGAGTGCCTGAGCAGCACCGTAAAGAATTTGGGACATCGAGGAGGCTATATTGTAACTACTCTGGAGGTATTTACAGAAAGAAGCTGATGATAGACGATTCAAGTGTGACACTAATCAAGCAGAATCTTGTTAATTAACAGTAACAAAATAAATAGCTTTAAAAGGACAACAATGACCTTAGAATTTGTTTAGATAAGCTGGAGAAAAATTAAAAGAAGATGGAAGAATAATTCTATGAGCTTATTGAAGAGAAAGAAGAATTATCTTAGTTGGAAATTGATTCAGATGAAGACATGTACAGTTGAGTATTGAATATAAAAACTTTTATTGTCTTTAATTTGAGGAAACATTTCCTCTAATTAAAGATGACCCTAACCCTTATAGTTAAAATTAATTAATTAATTAAAGCTCCTTAACTAGAGATGCTATGACTGGCTATTAAGCATAAAGATAGAAATATTCTATGATGATTTGGTCATATAACGAAAAATAAAAATAGCTTTATATGAAATATTATTTCTAGATATCACATTATGAGAGAAAATTAAATAAAGCTTATCATTATTATTTTATAAACCTCCTTATCGCTTTTAAACTAACTATCCAAGCTAGGTCTTATTATATAATTTCTCTATCTTCCGTACTTAATCATCTCTTTAAAGGATGATAGAGTCTAGAGCTTTATCTATCAAATAAAATAGATACTAGGATACTAGTATATTAGATTCTAGATGAACTGAATATCTTAGAGGTTAAAATAAAATAAGATAAATAAGACTTCGATTGATGGCATTTTATAGATATATTTATCCTTAATATTTTCACTATAATGTATTAATAAACTGATACTTAAATACCTTTTATTTGAGCCAATTCTGATAAACAGGATAAAGTAAAAGTAATTAAAATATTACCTATTTTAAATGATTTAAAAGAAGAAGTAAGGATATTTATCTAAGACAGCTGTATTGGAGATATAAAGCTTAATTTTAGCTCGTTAATTAAGTTAAAAGTTATATGATAACCTTTAATTACCAATATAGCTTATAGGCTCTATTAAATAAGCTTTCCCAAATCATTTAGCCTTTTAGAGATTCTAAAAATATTAAATTTGTAAGGTTTAATAAAATACCACTTATATGAATAGAGAGTAATTATAAACTAGCTGTAAGTTAGGTAGCTTATGCTTCCTTTTGAATATACTTACCATTCTCTATTTTACTCTAAGCCAGCAGGGATATTGAAATATAAAAGATTTAAATTAAATTAAAATTAAAATATTACAAGGATATGCTTTAGTTTAACTGAAGCTTTGAAATAAGTTTGAAACATAATTAAATAAAATTAAGTTAGAGGAGATTTATCCTTAGAAGTAGAATTGAGTCATCATTTATTTTAGAAAACTTAAATCTTTTGTAAAGAACATTATATCATCAGAAGCTATAGCTAATAGATTTTTTTGACTAGTCTTTTATTTAAAGAGCACGAAAAGTTGGCTTTATTTCCTAAAAACTTTACCTTTTAAATAATTTTAATTTAATTAAGGAAATAAAACATTTAAACAACTTAATTTGTTTTTGAATTATGAGGGTCTGATAAACTCAGTGCTTTGATAGTTTTAATATTTTAGGGAGGAATTAAATATGAAATATCTAACTAAAGAATAGGAAACATGTTGATTAAATTGTGTTAAATATATCAAGTTGGATAAGATCTAATGCAGACTCTCTTTCTTCTGATCTAAACTTTAAAAGTTTTAAAACCAGATTTTTTATTCTAACGGGAAATCCCTAAAGTTTCTCAGTTAATTTCCTTTTTATGTTGACGTTTCTTAAGAGAGTTTGTGCATCTTACAACGAAGTTATGTTTTCTAGAGGATGTCATCCTAGAAGCAGCTCTAAAACTATCATTCCAATACTTCATATGTCACTTTTCTCGTTTACATTTTAGCTAAGTACTAATTCAGGTGCTAGATACTTAAAGTTTATTTACTGGGGTTTATTCAATACACTGCATTTCTTAAGCTATAGTAATGAAATTTGCTCGAGCTTAAGAGAGATAGTCTTATTTTCCTCTTGTTTAATAGTTATATTACTTGGATTAATTTCAAGATGAATGAGATTTTAACTATGCATAGAGGAGCAAGCTAAAAGCAACTGTTAGCAAATTGATAATATCTCTGACTCAGTGAAGTCTTGATCATTCTATCTCCTGTTTTCTATTTCTTGCTATAAATTACTTCCTTTTATGTACTCTGTTATGATATAGGTGTTTATTGGATTTGAGAAGTATTCGTAAATCTAGATTAAGTTTGAGTGCTGAACATTGAAAAGATTTTAAACAGCGTCATGGAAAAATTCATGATGGCTGAATTTACTGTTTATCAGCTGATAAGTTACAAATTCAGCTCTGTCATTTATCCTTCTAACATTATGAACTTTAATATCTTAGTTATCTATAAGTGTGCTTACTATTTAATATGAAGGTTCAAATTTACCCTAATTTTGTTTAATTATCAGTTAGGAATTTTAACTTAGTTGCTGTTTATAAATTCATATATCCTCCTGAGATTAAATATTTGTAGAACTTGATTTTATTAATTTCTATTATTCATGCATTTTACCGTTGTTTTCTTATCTTTTATCAACATTTGACTTAGGTGAACTAACAATTTTTTTAATTGATTTTTTATCTCCTACTTTTTCAGTTTCTCCATCTCCTTCTGCTTCATCTTTTGAAATAATTAAGCATCTGCACCCCATATTTTAGTTCTCAAGATTTAAATTAAATTTGAATTAATTTAAACTCTTAGGTTGCTCAATTTTATCATAACACATTTTATTTAATCAATATATTTTCTATTTCTTTCAATTTTATTTTTCTTAGTATTTCGTATTTATGGTTATTTCTAAAACTGATCATTCACTAACTTTTTTTTCTAACTAAATTATTAAACTATTTTCATCTCTACTGATTAGCATTATTTTCAGCTTTTATTATTTATCTCATTATCTTAGAACTTACTTATTTCAAACTTCAGTTTTTAAGAAATTCAAGTACTAATATTAATTATATCAAAATAGGTATAATTAAAGCAGAAAATATCGTGTTTATTAAGTTAGGAATTCAGTTTTTAAGAAAAGATTTAATTAAGTGCATTTAATTCTTTAATTAAGCTTTGCTTAATTGTATACTTAGTCTTGCTTAATTTACATTATTCTAATGCTTAGATACTCCTTTATATAAATCTGGCTTTATCAACTTCTCTATTTCCCTATTTCTCTACTTCTTTATCCTTTATAGTTAGCTTTTTACCGTTATAATATGCCTTTCTTTGGATTTTATTTCTATGTCATTTGATTTTGATCAAAACTATTTAATTATCTGATATTATTTCCAATCGCAGCAAAAAATTGAATTTATCAATACAGTTCAGAATATAATATTTCAGCATAACACCTAATTATAATATCTTTTCATAGACATAAAGCACTCACCTAAGTAAAAATAAGCTTCAATTACAATTTTATTAATTTTAAATAAAATTCCAAGCTAGTTTAAATAAGTAATAACTAGTAAGACTTTTGCTCATTAATAGAATGCTTATATATAATGCTAGACTATAGATACACATTTAAGAATGTTCCAGTACCTTCTAATAGATTTTAGAATTGACTATTTTATGAGTTTTAATGTGAGATAATTAAAACTTAGATAAATATTTTAAGAGATATTTGGATATTAATTTATTTAATAACCTAAAGAAAGAACATTATTTAGCTGTTGGGGTATATCAAAGATTTAAATCGATAAACAATAGTTAAAGTAGCATCCAACGACAAATAGGAATAGGCTGAAGTTTTATAGTCAAATTACCAAAGCTTTAAAAGTATGAAACTAAGTGGTAATAGAGAAATAAAATACTTTAAATATCAGCTTTTGAAAAAGTAAGCTTAAATGATAAAAGAATGATAAGAATTTATTAATAATAAAAAAGCTTAATGGCTGTAAAATCACTTAAGTAATTTATATAAATAAACCAAAATTTTAAATTTAACAAAGCACTTACTAAATCTTAAAAAAATGCATGAATTTATCTCTAATTGTAATAAATAAAATGATGGAGTTTGAAGTATCTTAAAATAAGTTAATCTTAAACTAGAAATAATAATTATTAGTTCAACTTTTAAAAATATTTATAGAAATAAAATAATTTATTGTTCTTTATGAATTATAATACTAAATTTAAAAAATTAAACTGGATATAATAACTTTAATTTCACTCTATGAAATTATCTATTTAAGTTAAAGCTAGAAAGCTAAAAAATAAATTCTATCATTCTTTAGCAACTTTTCCTATTTTAAAATTCATTATTCACTAAAATTATTTCTATTTTTATTCTTTTTTTAAATTAGCAGCCTAGTGAATGTAATACATATTGATAGAAAGATAATTAAGTAAAAGTAATGAAAATTATGGATATAATATTATTTATATGAAAAAATAGAAATGAAATAGAGAAAAAGGCTATTAGTTAATTTCTATGCGAATGCCAGGAATTATTTTATGATATATTAAATTAATAATTTAGTAAAAATTTAAGCTTTAGAAACTATCTTTGCAATAATCAGAGATTTCTTAGTTTGAATATATTTTCATATTTTATTAAAAATAGGCACTCAAATTGATTTTAGACATAGTCTAAGATTATAATTTCTATTATTTATAAATTAATAATTCTATGTTTAAAGATAACTTCATTACTAAAAGAAAATGACAAGTAGATATAGCCAATTTTTGCAATATTCTTTTATAAATTTTAAATTCTCAGTTATGTAAATTTTTATCTTATTAATCTCTTTTATTTATTTGCAAATGCATAATGTCCATATACACGATTCGGCTTTATCGGGGAAATTTTGTACAATGGGTTGCTTGCTTATAATAATACTTTGAAAGAACTATTATTATTTATTAAGCTAGATTTTTAGTAAAGTTGAATACTTTTATAATATTTAGCCCATTTCCTTTCCTTAAAAGTTTTAAATAAGCTTATTCTAATAAACGTATACTAAAGCTTTAGTGTAGCCAATAAGAAGAAAGGGATTTTAGTTTATGATCAGATAATATTTTCTTTCATTATATCCTTCAATCTAGCATAATATAAAAACTCTTTAAATTGAGTTGATATGTTTAAAATGATATAAATAATTTGAAAATAATGAAGTTTAGTAAAGTGTTATTTTATTGTTGCTAAAGAAGAAACTTGCATTTTAAATATTAAATAGGTTTTTTAATATGCCCACATAATTTTAAATGGAACAGACTTCTCCAGATTATAAATATTATGTGCTTAGTTTGTTTTCATCCTTTTCAATTTTTTCGCTAATGGCTCCTTATTTCCCTGAGGCAGCTCAGTAAAAGAGTGTTGAAAATTGAATAATAGGGTTAGCATATTCTTGCTATGCTATATTTGCATTAATTTCGTCTCTTTTGAGCGTAAATTTTATGAATAAATTCGGAAGGAAAAAAACTAATCTTTTGGGTGTAGCACTAGTAGGTTTTTCAACGATTGCCTTTGGATTTATATATTTTTTGGATTATTATTGGTTTGTGAGCTTAGCAATTTTAACGAGGTGCGTGAAAGGCTTCGGTAATGGATTACTAGGATCTGTCGTTTTGGCGTGTGCTTCAGACCATAGTAAGCATCTTTCTCAGAAATTAATAGGGCTAAATGAGATAATTTCTGGTATAAGTGCTATAATAGCTATTTACATAGGTGGACTTTTCTACTCTTTTTACGGGTTTCCTGGACCCTTCATCTTTTGAGGAGTTTTCATGATATTAAATTTCCCGTTTATTTACTTCGGAGTTAATGAAGTATCAGAGAAAAATGAATTACATGCTTCCTTACTTTAAGAAACTTCTACAGAAGAGCTTACTTTCTCTTAAGCTTAATTTACAAAGCGATCGTTATTAAATTCGATGGCAATAATTATTATTGCATAAACCTTTTATATGCCAACTCCTTTCTTATAACCTGAGTTGAAAAAATATAACCCAAGCGAATTTATTATGTCGACTCTTTTTATAGTTGCTTCTCTTGGCTATACAATAGGTATTCCTATTTTTTTATGATGCTTATAGAAGCTCGATGGAAGAATTTGCGTTACCATTGGATAATTAGGAGTTGGCATTTCAGTTATTTTATTTGGAAATGTTTTTTAGTTAAATTCTGTTAGCCTAATAGGAGCAGGACTATTCCTATGTGGAGTTTTTGCTTCTATTGGTACCATACCAGCGATTAGTGATATTAAATATGGACTTTAAGCGAAATATCCTTAATATTCTTCAGAGAAAATAGCTAACTGTGTTGGAGCTGTAACAAACGTAGCTTTTCAAGTTTCTAAAATAAAAGGACCAATTTTAGGTGGAATATTACTAGATATATGAAATTGGGCTATTCTAATACTATATGTCATCATTTGATAGTTTTCCTCTACCTTTGTATACTTGGTTTTTAATGACCCATAGCAGACATATTAAAGTTGTTTTCGTTCAAAGTAAGACACACAAAATCTAACAAAGGAAGAGAATGAAATACACGACGAAGAAAAATAGTTCAAAAACAATTGAAACATTTAAAATTCCTTAAACTGCGTAATATAACTAATATAGTTGAAGCTTTTACCCTTCTACTATAAATAGAAAGAAAATATCTTATTAGTAGTAGGAGAATTAGTTCAATTTATTATTTCTTTTTTAAATAATTCTAAAATTCTTCGCTGGATTTAAAGAAGATACTCTAATCTTCAAGAATGGTTTCAAACATTTATAAGCTTACAATCTAAAATTTTATTTCTAATTTATTATATAAACTTTAGCTTTATTTCAGAACTATTGCAAAGAGTCAAGATTCAAAGAAATTTGCGATAGATGCTAAAGACACTCTGTAACTAAAGATCTTTAGTATAAAGATAGTTTTAATACCTTAGAGCTTTATATCTTGAAAATTTATTTGAATTATTATTTTTTATTTAATTTACAACAAAGTTTAAAGCTAGAACTTAAAGAATAATTAAGGATGCTTCTATTATAGTTTTTAAATACAAATTTCAGAAATAAAGTTAAAGCATTTGCAAAAATTTACTTTATGATATTTAACTGATATAAAGCTATCAAGCTTCTTGTCTCTTTCAAATAGCTCATTGTCCTTCTGGAGTTAAAATGATGCTAATTAAGATTTTAAAGCTGAAGGAAGAATATAATTATTTTTGAGCTTCTTTCTCTTAATAAGCATATGGTTATATCTTTTATTATATAAGTTTGACTTGAAACAATGCCTTTAGATTTAAAAAATCTAAGTGAATATATGAACGATTTATAGCAATAAAAGTACATAGTCATTCATAAGGTAGCTACTTCGTAAAATGATGCTCCTAATTTGATTTAACTTCTAATTTTAAATAAATTTACTATCTTTAATTTCAAACTTTTTTATTCTTTCTCTAAATAAAAAAATGCTTAATAATCAGAAGCTAAAATTAGAAAATTATTAAAAGATGACAAATATAAAAGAATAAGGTTTGCAGAATAAATTATATGAGAAAATAGCAATCAGATAATTATCTAAGGCTTATAATCATATATGTAGTAATAACTTTAGAATTATAACCTAGTCTATTAAAATAATTAAGGAATAAAATTCCTTATATAAATTTTATGGTTATCTAGCTCATAATAAATTAAATAAGTTTATATAATCAAATTTAAATTTAAGCCCTTTAGATAGTTAAATTTTAGTTAAATTTTACTAATAATCTCTTTGAACAGATAGACAAAAATACTCAAAAAGGGTACTATTTATTAGAGATAAAAAATGTAATAGAAAAGAATGAATTTTTAAATTTTGGCAAGAAAGTGATAAAATAATAGAAAATTGAATGCTTAGATATTTTTGCTGCTATAAATAAAATAGGTAAGTTTATTACATCTTTTTACATAAAAAATGATGATTTGCTTAAGATACTTTGTACCACTGTCTGTGCTTACTAACATAATGTTTAGTATATTCGTACTAATACATCATAATCAAGAGTCACTTATCCTCAGCTATTTTATTACTTTTGCTCAAGTTGTCTTGGCCCTAAGTTTTAAGAGATGCATTAACTTTAATCCACTAAATCTTAATCGATATGCAGGTATGAGTTTGCTCAATTATTCTTATACGTTTCTGGTTCTTGTAGTTGAAAGAGATTTTAATACTTTGGAAATTATCTTTATACTCTTTTTGTTTTATTATTGGATTTTAATCCTAGTTGCTGTACTTTTGTACAGCGAAGACCTAGAATTAGAAATCCTTAGATAACTTAGACAGCCTTTATAAGAGGGAATGCCTTAAGAATAAATCGATAAATTATAATGCAGAACTAAATCACCTTACTAAGATTAAGAAGAATAGATTATTTGCTCTATTTGCTATTCTGAGATTTTAGAAGGTTAGATATACAGAGTTTTGATATGCCAACATTTATACCATTAGTCTTGTATTGATCTTTGGCTAGTTAAAGTAGCAAACTGTCCTAATTGCAAGAGAGAACTTGTTTGAGTACTTAAATTAATAAATTGCTTATAAGTAAATTTAATCTTCTATGATTTACCTCCTCTTAACCTATTTGCTTTAAGATACTAAACAGATTTAAAGCTTTATAGCTAAATAATTCAATTTACCCCTAAAAATAAATGAAATATCATGCTTCTTATCACTTAAATTCTTATCAATCTAAAATAAACAATTTTAAAGCCTTTTAATTAAATAATCTCATTCAAATCGCTGCTTTAGGTATTAAATGATTTTTAAATATTTTATATTAGTAAAAGTTATCCTTAATATTTGTTAGTCTATTTCATTTTATTTAGATACTTTTTCGCTTTGCTAGTAAGATAATATTCTTTTCTAGTTAAGCTGCTAATAAAGAACTCAATATTATTGAAATTAATATTCAATTAACTTTAATTCTCCTTATATGCTTTTTTCAATCCTTTATTTTTAACTTAGAAATCTTGCTAAACTCTTTCATTTTTCTAGTTTAAGTTGCATCTAACCTTTTAATAGTAGACTTAAGAGGTTAATTATTTAATCATTTTGAAATATAAGCTATGTATTTTATTAAGCAAGTCATTTATATAAAAAATAATTCCTATTCTACTTTAAAGCTTTACCATATATAGAAAGCTACTAGCATTCTAGGAGGCATTAACTTAATTGCCTATATAGTCTTTATTAGAAATAAGTACTTATAAGCTTCTTCTTTAGTTTTTAAGGCAAGATGTTGAGTTTACTTTTTTTCTAATAAATAAAATTGCTAGTTTAATCTCTCTAGAAATTAAACTAATTCTAATAAGGCTAGTCACTCTAAGCTAACTTCATTAATTAGCAAAAAATTCTTTTAAGTAAAATAGTTTAAATTATTTTGCTTTATTAAAGGAAACTTAAAATAAATGTATTATATATTTGTATTCGAATGAAGATATTTCAAACTATTTGATTTACTCTTATTTAATAGCAGGAATAAAGTAAGCTATTTATCTAATTTCCATATATTAGAAGTATTTTACATTAGCACCTGCTTAAAAAAAGCTGATATCATTTACTTAGAATTAGTAGCCTAACTCTTAGATATTAGAATTAGAGATAGATAAACTTAAATAATAGATAGCACTTAAGATCTGTAATTATATCTATAAATCTCTAATTTATTAACTGCTCCAATTGATATCTACTTTCCATTTATTTCTTAGACTAAATTTAATTCTTAGTCTAGCTTTATTAATATTAAAATAAATAAAGTAAATACCTATTTAAATACTTTACCCTAGTCTAAAACTAACGATACAAATAGATAAAAATAAGTTATAGCATAGCAAGTTTTATTACTACTTTGTCTAATAAAAGTAATGAATAGTTAATAAGCCTAGCTTTATTATATATAGTAGACTATTCTAGTATTGTATAGAACTATCTTAATTGGAATGAAAATAACCATATCTAGTTATAAGGTACATCTATTGAAATATTTAGTTCTAGCTAAATATGTATATAGTGCTATGGAGATGGAGAATTTAAGTAATTAGAGATAATAATAAATCAATGCTTATTTAAGAAAATATAAGAAACTGAATAAATTATAAGAGTATTAGGAAATAGGCTGAATGATAGATGATTTATAAGAATTTGATGCCTATATAATTATTAAATAAGAGACTTCTATTATAAGCCAAGGGCTTTTAAAATTTCAATGAGTAAAAATAGCTAGAATCATAGTAACTAAAGAATACTATAAACTAATTATCTTAGAGTTTTTAGTTATTTTTGGAAATAAATTATGAAAAAATAATTGGTAGAATAAGAAAAAATAGCTAGGATTAAATTTAAGCTTTATTTAATAATATAAATCTCTTAATTCTTAATAGCCTAAATTATGAAAATTTTAAAGTTCTATTTAAGATAAAATTAGTATAATCTTTAATGATAGTTAAATTCATTATGCAAGTAGAAAATTCTAACGTAAATAAACTAGATTATTAGCTATAAATTGAATAAGGCTGTTATTTAAATAAAAGCTTAGATCTTGAAGAAACCTAGAAAATTTTGCTTCTAGATAAAAAACCCTTTGTATATTTAATAGCTTAAGGTGTATAAGTTAGAAAAATGACTGATTTTTATATTTACACATAATAAGCCAAATGAATTATTGTATATAAATTATGATAGAGATATATGCATTTTATAATATAGCTTATTATCTAGGTATTAACTTACAAAGCTTATTTTTAATTTATAAGCATGAAAAGATATAATGATTCCTAATTGTTTTTTATTCTAAAATGAAAGGAATTGTGTATGATAAAAGTAATTAGTTTGATTATAAAAGAAGAATAAAAGGCTGAAAATTAATAATAATCTACTTTATACTCTACATTGGTTAATATCTTATTTATTTTTAAGAATTTGAGTATATAAGAAAGTGTATATTTACCAAGATAGGTATAATAATCATTAAAATATTAAGTTTTCATTAATCATCTTCAAAATAATTAGCAAAAAGGATTTTTATTTTATACTAAAATATTTAAATTATGATGGATGAAGGTTTATAGATTTAGATATCAGTATCAATTGTTTAGATACCTTTGTTAATCTTAAGCTATTAGTAAGAACAAAGTAGATAAGGATTTAAATTTTAATATCTGTGAAGTTTAATCTACTAAATACTATTTTTAGATTGGTTTCAAAGAAAAATAAAAGAATAATTATTTCTAATTTTTTATTTACCTTATAAGTTTCATATTTCTTGCTGTTACTCTATTATTTTTTATGAAGCATATAAAATCTTAAGAAAGCAGAAGAATGATCAGTTTAAGGATATTTCTCAGTTTAATAAAATGATTTTCCATTATATTAAATGAATACAAAATGATCAGAACATATCCAGTTAAAATTCGTTAATAAGGGAGACATGCAGCGTATCTGATAATATTCTTAATATAATAGATTCTTAATTAATAAGCATTAAATATAATCTGATAAAAGCACCAATAATTATAAAAGCTAGCATAATTTGATCTTTATGACTTGTATTATTGTTTATTTCAGCAGATTATAAATAATTGCTAGAATCTTGGTGGTAATTAATATACGTAAAGTGAATTATTTCATATTTTAGTTATATCTATAGCTATAGTGATTCAGCTGGCTAATAGCCTTTTAAGCAAAGGTTTCAAAGATAATTCTTAATTAAAAGTAAAATAATAGCTTTGTAGTATGAAAACTGTACTAATCCTTGATTTCTTTCAAATTTGGAATGAAGTATATCAAAAAGTACAAAATATAAGCTAATAGCTATAATCATTTCTTACCTCTTTCCATGACACACTTATTATACTTGCTGATATGTTTGATTTAATAGAAATATTTAAATAGTATAAATATACTGAAGCTTATTTTATAAGGAAGGAAAAGATAAAAGAGCAAAATATAAAATTAGTTGTAAAACTTTGTAAGACAAATGAAATAATTTAATAGCAGAATAAACTAATAAAATCTATAAGCAGATAATCCTTTATGTAGAATATTGCTTTATAACTATTATCCATAAATCAATACAATTTATAAAGTCTTTGTTACAGATAGATAAAAACCAAAAAAGTTATTAACGAATCGAAAGAAACAGAAGGATAAGTAATTAAAAAAGAGATGATGTATAGATGTATGAAGTATGTTTAAGTGTATTTGAATATATTTGATGTAAGGTCTTAGTATCATATTATTGTTAAGATAATTTGATAATTAAAAATGAAAAAACTCTTAGAAGCTTGCTCAATTTGCTTTAAGCCTAAAAATGAGCAGCCAGAATAAAAAGATAACACAACATCGAAAATCAGTAGTATTAAGTAGGAATAATCAGTTGAATATGAAATATACAGTCAGGACTATAAAATACCTTAATCCTCTCCATAATCTCCTTTTTCAGTCTAAATATAGAATGGCAAAAATCTAGTTACCCAGAATCAGTTTGAAACTAGCAATGTGTTCTTTATAGGAGTTGCTAATCTTGAATAAAATATTACAGAGTCAAGTTAGAGCAAATAAATAGAGAATAATGATATATAATAAACACCTACTTGAAATAGCACCAAATTAATTAGAAGAGAATTTTAGCAAAAGATAAACAATAAAACTGAGAACGAAAGTAAGACTAAAACAACTTTTCTAATTATGAGATCAATTAAAGAGAAAAACGAACATCATAAACAAAAATATGAATTGATAAAGAGGAAAAGAAATAGTTAGTATTAATGAAATAATTTAGTTTATTTATTTATTTATTCATATTTCCTTTAGCATGGCAAATTACATTTAATTTAGTCAAAAGCTTCTACCATTACATACCCAAAATTATGAAAAATTTATCGACTGGCTTTCATAATGTTTTAGATTCATATTTTTATTATTTAATTATATAACTTATTCATATATACAGTCTTTAAAATTACTTTTGGCTACCTTTCTCTTGAGCGGCTTGAATTAAATAAAGATAAAATTAAACTTGTGATCTATATCAGAATATTCCTGCTCAATCCATTAGTCACAGAATAAAATGGTTTTTAATCTTCATTAGGAAGTATTGATTTTATCTTTTATATTTAATTATAATAGCTAGCTTGCTTTGTGATACTTAAAATAATTCAAAATTCAATCTGACCATTTTAAATTATAAACTAATTTTTAAAAAAGTTTTGCTTGCTCTAAATAAAATTTATTATAATTTCTCCATACCCCTTTCCTGCTAATTCATTAAATAAAAGGAAAACGGCAAAAGTAACAAATATAAAGATTAAATAGTGTTAAAAAATTTGGTAGAATAGGACGCTAAATAGGAGATTTATGCAAATACTTAAAGGATAATTTACTTGTTCAAAATTTAAAGTTAAAATAAAGCAAAAATTTAAAAAGCCAAGTTATTATACCTAAAGAATCTTATAATAAAGACAAAAACTAAGATAGAAATGTTTTTAATTTAATGCCAATAGTTAGATTAGAAGTAGTAGATAAAATGATTAAAATATAAGATATGTATAAGTTGAAACCTTAGTGTTATACCATTTATATCACTTGAGTTTTATTAAGTTTCAGATATTCATTATATTTTCCTACTTGCATTTATATTTTAAACTATGATTATACTTCTTAAGATATCCTACCAATATCTTCAAAGCTAATGCTTCTTATCATTTCTAATATTTTAATTTCTCATACTACCTTTATATCCTACTATATGGTTGATTACTAATGAAGTTCTCTCTATTTGATGATTATTTTAATATACCTTTTTATATTAAATTCTTTTAATGTTAAAGAGATAAAATGATATAGATCTTTAAAAAAGTTACTAATGTAAAAATTTAAAGAGGAATATAAAAATTAATCGTTAGAACTGAATGAGCTTAGATTATGTGCTTAGCAGCCTAAATTATTAAGGTTTAAATAATTGAGATATAAATCATCTTTGACTAAATCCAAAATATAGCGTCAATTTAGAAGTATCGGTTGGTTTAAATTAATTACCTTTTTAGCTTAATTAAAATAAACATATCTATATTTGGCTATAATTAGCTATGTATTTTCTTTGATACCAAGCTATTTATTTTTATCTTGCTAATTTATAAATAAAGCAAAACGTAAAAGTTAGAGTAAATAGACCGAAAATTAACGAGCTTGAGATATAAGCTTATTTGTATGATAATATTGATGAAATATTACTAGTGGTTAATTATCTTAAAGCTTTATCAAATTCTCTTTATATTTAAGATTATTTTATATAGCAAGACGTTCTAGAGGAATATTTTATTATATCTGCTATACCTAAAAAAGCTATATGCTTTAGTTAATTAAATCTCACATCTCTTTTTATTAATATTAGACCTAAAAATTATATAAGCACTAATGTAGCTTTAATGAGAATAAAATTAGAATTCTTGATTAATTTTAAAAAGCTTTGATTTAATTAAAGAAATAATTATGAAAGAAAAAATTTGGCAGCTAAAGACCAAAATTTGTTAGAGGTTTTCCAAAAAAGGAAAATAGCTAAAAAAATGAATCAAACAAAGCAAAAAAAGTGAAACAATTTAGTTTGGATCATTCATGTCAATTTTATAGTCCAGAATAATAACTTAATAGAACAAATCATCGATAATTAATAGCCTAAAAAATCAAGAATTATTGATAATTTATAAATTATTAAATCCTAAAAGTATACAATAAATATATGCTTAGTTACTAAAATAAAAATTACTCTACATATAGAAATTTTCCTAGTTTTAAATAAGATTATATCAAAATTAAGTTAATTAATTATTCCAGACCCTTCTCTAAATTTTAATTTCTTTAGGATCGAGCCAAGTAAAATTGATCTCTTTCATTGATGAATAGATAGTAAATTTTATTATGAAAATTGAAATGAATAAATGCTTATTTAGACGAAGATCTTAAATTAGCTATTTTTCTTAATTTTTTGATAAATCAACAAAGTGCTTGTGGAGTGTTGATTTATCAAATTATTAATTTGTTTAAAGAATTAAGAAATTAGTAAATCAAAATACGAATAAATTTAATCTTATTTATATGAATCTTTTTATTTGAAACCTCATAATGATGAACTCTTAATGCTATACATTTGATTTGATTGCTGGGTCAGTTTCTACTTTATGAAGATGTATTTGTTATGCGTTTTTAAATGAATTAAATTATTTAAAGTGGATAATAAAAATTAATTAGCTTCTATAAATTTAGAAGAAAATGAAAAACTTCAAGTTTAATTTGAAATTGAGTTAAGTTTTGATGAACCTCTTGACGATAAAATCAAGATTCTCTCTGCTAATGGGTTGCATTTCCAGCTAGTTAAGACCGCTTTCATGTGCTATTCTTTGGATTTCTTGATCGATAAAACTCGATAATCCTATAATAGGTACAACATATCTCACATCATTCTCAGCTTCCCAAGCCCGAACGTCAATAGCAAATTTATATGAATCTTTCAAATCGCAATTAAGCATGATTACAGCTATTTTATTGTATTCGACTGAAATCTTTTTAAATGCTTCGCCAAAGCTCTTATACCAAAGTACTTGGTCATATATAGTTGCAAAGTAACTTTAATAAAGAGTTATTAAAATTTCTTTACTCTCTATAAAGATAATCTAAGTGCCATTTCTGAATTTATGCTAATATGTTATTATCAGTTGAGTTAAATTATTTTGATGCATAGGCTTTAGCAAAAATTCATTAGCTCCGAGTTCCTTGCTATTTAATTTAGCCTACTCATTTATGTTGCTAGTTATGACGATAATTGGTACTTTGGCCCAATTTCTCTTTTTCTCACTTCTTCTTATTTATTTTATTATTTCAAAGCCATTCATTCCTGGAAGATTCAATTCCATTATTATGAAGCTGAAAAACATCTCGCAATTATCCTTGAAGAGACCTAGAGCTTCATTTCCATCATTTGCAATGTAGACATCGCATGCTAACATTTCAAGCTACTTTTTCAAGTTTTTAACATGCTACTTCGAGTCATCTACAATCAGAATTCTGCAGTTACCTACAAATTTAGACGAAACTGGAGCATCAAATCTAACTTGCTAGTCTCTAATTACGTCCAAAGGAAGCGATATCTCAAAAAGGTTTCCACGTTCTAAGTTAGAAACTTTAATGGTTCCTTTACCTTGCTTTACAATTCTTTGAAGAAGCCAAAGACCTTAGTGTTATCTTTCAAAAGCCTTTTCTTCAGCTACGATATTTTTATTTATATCAAACAGTTCATTAATAGAGTCTTCCTAAATTTTTTCTCCATTATCAGTGATCTAAATTTTAATGACTCCTTTTCTTTCGTATCCATACTCGTAAAGAATTGGACAATTTTCTTAATTGAAGTCTTCTTATCTTAATACTGCTGTTGCTTCTTTTTTATTTTCCTTAACATAGGTTATGCTTGTTTAAATAGCAACGTCCTTTACTGTGTCTCCCTCAGGATTGTAGTAAGAAATATCCTCTTCATCATATGATGACATCTCTGCCATTATCTTTGAAGAGAAGTATCCAGATTACTCAGAAAGAGAGGATAGAGAGAGTATAGGTAGGTTTTAGAACGAGAATTTATCTTTATCCTTTGTTATGTTCAAATAAGCATAGCACGAAGTATTTTTAGTGGCTTTGATCTTTACAGGTAGCTTATCTTTATCCTCTATTGGAATGCTTGCTTATTCAGCACTTCATAAAATTTGAATGTCTATCTATCCTTAATCAGTAAATTTGAATGCATTGTTCATTAGACAAAGGACAAGATAGATTAAATAAGCACTATCAATTTATATGAACTTTGGAACTTATGGCATTATTTTCATGCAGACTGAGCAATTTTTATATGATAAGTGATACTGTAAAGACTGGACAACCTGATAAATTACCTTCCTTACCTAGACAGGCTCCTTTTTAAACTTCTCAATTTTACCAATGCAGAGCTTTTAGCAGATTGATAAAATAACACTTGAAGAATCTTGCAGTAATGTGATGAGGCTCTCTGATTCAGCATCCAGGAGTTTGTTTTTAAGATTTTCTAAAATTCCTAGAACAGAGAATAAGGGCATTCGAAGATGGTACAGCATTTGCTAGTAATACTATTCCTTAATCTGTATAATTTGCTGCTTATCTTGAATCTGGTTGGTTAAATCCTCTTTTACTTTACTATACTTAATAGTAAATAGCATGGAGATAATGAAGCTAAGAAACATTGCTAGGAATACAGCTACTATAATTTGCTCTCTTTGAGGATTTAAATTACTACATTATTAAAATGCTATCAGCAGGACCTCAATCTAAAAGAAAAAGCCAAACAGCAGATTTTCAGAGTTAAGAACGTAAATGCTAGGAAGAAACGAAACAATGATCAGATTCGAAATTTTAGGTAGACTCATACAGTTTTCTAACGTAATCAATTGCATAGTCACTAAACATGCGTTTTTTTAATTTATCTTCACGACAAAAAATCATATAACTAGATTGATAAACGACTTTAATGTCATTAACCAACTGAACTCATGCACCAAGAGACTTATCAAAATCCAATAAATAAGTAATCCAGTGAAGCTATAGAATTAAATGATAAGCTTTCTAAATATCCAGTTAAATTGAACTTACTGTTTATTCTAGTTGAGCGATTCTTAGCCTTGATCAGGATTCTACACTTACCTATTTAAGAAGCCTTCAATTTCAGTGAATAAAATCATTTATAATAAAATGTCTTTAAACTTGATTTTCTATTTAAATTATATCTTCTTAAACTACTTATTTCATACTCTCAACTTAAAATTATACCTTCTTAAACTTCACCATTCTATACCCTCTATTTAACTAGCTCTCTCCTTCTTTTATCTCTCATTATAGAACCAATCATCTCTGGTATTTCTTAATTTAACTATTACTCTAACACTTTAATTCTGCATCTACTAACTGGTATCTTCCAGTTCTTCTCTTAACCAATTTAAATAAATAACATTACCAATCACATCAATGAGGTGGATTTATTATTTCTCCAAATAGCTAAATTTATCAACATAAAAGAGGGAAACTTTATAAGAAACTTACTGCAAAAGAAGTTAAATAAGCATAAGCATATGATAATAGCACTTATAGGTATATGAGATAGGAAAGTAAATTTAAATAAATAAAGATTTAGGTAAATTTAAGCTAATGAGACTTATATCAGAAATCATTTAAGGCTTAAAGTATTTAATTTTTCTTTATATGGTTGAATTGCTAAAGGTATAAAGCTCAGTCTTACGAGTATTTGGAATAATAAATCTAAAATAAATTGCATTAAAATAAGTTAAAATAAACAATTAAAGGGTAAAAAGATAAATTAAAGAGATTAAGGGATTTTAAAATAACTACAGAGTTAAATTTAACTATTTAATAATAACTCCTTGCATCACTTTAAAAGGACTAGCTGAATCATAAAATATAGATATGAAGATCGCAGTAATTCTAGTACTGTCAATTGTGATAAGCTTTTAAATTGTGTAGACTTAATCTAATTTGGAGTTCTTAGAGTAAGATTGGTTTTAGCAGTTAAATGATCTGCTAGATGCTTTACCAGAAGATTCAGATTTGCAGAATAAAGTAAAATAGCTTCTTGATGATTTAGATACGATTTTGGAACAAACTGAGGAGGAAAGATAGAATCTAGATCATTAGTATTTAACAAATGTTACAGCTTTAACTTAATTATACAATCCTTAAATATTACAACTACAAAGTGAAGTAAATAACTTCGATTCATAGTTTTAGTAGTTGGAAAATGATATAGAGAGTCTAAAAGAATAAAGGAAGAATACTAAAGATAATAATAAAAAGAAACAGATTTAGCAATAAATAGATAGTAAAAATGAGTAAAAGAAGAAGCTTAAGGATTAAAATAAAGAGACTAATTAGAAATTAAATAATCTATAGGAAGAATATGAATAAAATTTAAAATAGTTAGATTAAGAATATGAAAAGAGCAAAAATATCATAAACAAAAATGAAGAAAATAGTCTAAAATAGTTGGATAGCAGGTTTGAATAGCTAAAAATTGAGGTAGATGATTTCTTAGCGTAGTAAAATAATGATGCAGATGAAGAAAAACCAGATGAAACAACTGATTAGACACCATATGAAACTGATCAAACCCCAGATGAAACAACTGATTAAAATACATATGAAGATACACCAGATGAAACAACTGATTAAAATACATATGAAGATACACCAGATGAAACAACTGATTAAAATACATATGAAGATACACCAGATGAAACAACTGATTAAAATACACCAGATGAAACAACTGATTAAAATACACCAGATGAAACAACTGATACATATGAAGATACATATGAAGATACACCAGATGAAACAACTGATTAAACACCAGATGAAACAACTAATTAAACACCAGATGAAACAACTGATTAAACACCAGATGAAACAACTGACTGATTAAAATACATATGAAGATACACCAGATGAAACAACAAATTAAACGCCAGATGAAACAACAGAATAAACGCCAGATGAAAACTAAAATAATGAAGAATAAACTTGCAATGCAAAGCCTATTTATTATAGAGAGCCAGTTACAAAAATAATTGGAAGCACATTTAATAAGAAGGGATACAATCAATGGACTTATGATAACTTTCAATTTGTAGAGGCTATTACTATTTATTTCACTGCTTCTTGGTGTGGAGCTTGCCAATCATTTACTCCTTAACTAGAATAATTCTATATATAAGTAAATTCAGGAGGATGCTTCAAATACGAAAATGTAGCAAGTCTCTATGAATATTAATAGTCTACTTATGATACTTATTCACAAGAAATGTCTTTCGCTCGGCAACCTTTTGGATAAAATTCAGTATATAGTACATATGGAGTTAGTGGACTTCCTACTTTAATACTTATCAATAAAGATGGAACTGAAGCAAATAGAAATGGACGTAGCGATGTTACTTATAAAGGAACTTCTTGCTTCAATGAATGGGTATAATAAGTAGCAGCTTATTCTAATCCATAATATGAATAATAGACAACTCAGCAATAGACTGACGGAAAACCTTCTAATGTAGATGATGTTTCATGGACTGCCTTTCTAGAATCTAATAAATTCCGTAATTCCCAAGGAAAAGATAACTAAGTTTGGGATAACTTACTATACGAACTATGCGTAGGGCATAATAGTTACTAAATAAAGGCAGGAACAATTTCACATGATGGATTCAGTAACCGATGTACTTCAATTCCTAATTGGTCAAGTTGTGCAGAAAACGTTGCTTATAATTATGATGCAACAAATCCAGGAGCAAAGGCAGTAGACTAGTGGATTAATTCAGACGGACACAGAAAGAACATTTTATCCGACAATCACTACATGGCAGTAAGTGGTGTTAAAGACGATTCAACTGGAAGATGGTATTTCTGCTAGTTCTTTGCGAATAAGTCTTAACAATTATTTTGATTTAAGATTTTATTTCCTTTTTTAATCCACTTTATATATAAATTCTCTCTCTATTATTAAAATAAGTTAAGCTATAAAGTCTCTTTAATAATTTATTAATTACTTAAAGCTATCTTTATGATAAATTCTCTTATTATATCAATCATAAACTTCTTTAAATATATATTTATTTATCTTTTATAATATATAAAACTTTTAAATCTAATTAAGTGTATTTGATAAACCATTCTATTTTTTTGTTTCTTACTTAGATCTGAAGCATAATTAATCTTTTAATTCAACTTCATTGGGTATTTTTCTACTACTGCTCTATTAATAAAATTATTTATTTATTTAGCTGACATTCTATCCAGAATTTAGATGATAATGAAATCCTAAAAATCTTAAGGCAATTAATATTTTTCATAATTAGGTTAGTATTTTGTAATACCTCATTAAAGTTACCTTACCACTTATTATTTAGTCAATTACGTAAAAGAAAAGCTGGAAGCTGTTGATTATATAGATTTTATATACTCTTAAATGATTACTTTTCATAATATTCCTTATACCATAAACCTGAGAATTAATAAAGCATAAAATCTATTTACAAGGTAATTAAACATTAAAGCTTCTAGCTATTTTTGTAAAAATATAATGAAATTAGAGGGAAATTAAGATAAACTTCCTAAAGATAAGAAAGAGAAGAAAAAGTAGCAGAAGGAAAAGCAAATGAAGGATAAAGCTAAAGAAATTTTGAAGTAATACTATTAGAAGAAATAAAAAAGTCACATCCAATAAAACTAAGAGTAATTGAAGGAAGAAGAACTAAAGAAGCAATAAGAAATGCAGCTAATTAAAGTTAAAAGAGAGAAAGAAAAGTAATACTAGAAACAGGCGGAGGAAAAGAAATGAAGGTATGAAAATAGAAATAATTTAGCGGATCTGTTTTAGTTCGTTCTCTCCTATAAAATTTTTGATCCTATTGAAAATTATATGCAAAGAACTGAGGTTATACCTTCTGCTTTCAAATCTGCTTAGGAGTATATTAAATATTTTAGGCCTGCTCTTCTGAATGAAATTCTAGGGTAAATATTTAATGAAAGTAGTTAATTAAACCTAAGAAGGAGATATTACTGTGAACTGCTGCTTCTAAAAACAGAGGGAAATTTTACACTACTAAAAGTATTTTCTGATTTATACGGAAATTTTATCCCTTTTTAAAGCGATGTATAATAAGATGATTTAGTAGTATGCATTGAAACTTTATCCTAAGGATAGAAAGCAAATAACATATATGAGCTTAAATAATAGCTAAATAGTAAAGAAATAGTATCTTTTTAAGGTATTGTAGAAAGAGACGTGAATGGCCAGCATTATATTCGTTCATATGTTAGCGCTAACTTATTCACTCATAGTTCTAATTATATGATTTACAATATTACCAACCTAACCACTTCTATAAGAGAGTATAAAGCTCTTAATAACGCTGAATTTATTTCTCACTTTCAAACTGTTCTAAATCCTACTATTGAATAGTAAAAGCAATTCTAACTACCTGTACCATAAGAATACTTTACTAATATATAGACTAATACCAATACTAGTCAGTAGGAAGTTATTGATACTATTTTTAAACAAAATCAAGGAATTTTTTTAGTTCAAGGGCCTCCTGGGACTGGAAAAACTCATACACTACTATCTATTTTAGGAGGATTCATTAGTATTACAAATGAGTATTTAAGACCTAGGATTTTAGTATGCGCTCCCTCAAACGCAGCAGTAAACGAAATTACTAGAAGAATCCTTTAGAACGGATTAATAACTCATAACTCCTTTAATTTCAAGCCTGATATAGTAAGATTAGGAAATTGAAGACAAGAGGATATACAATATAGAGATATTAAAATGATGGTAAAACCTAAAGAAATAGAGCATGTTTCACTAGAGTTTTTGGTAGATTAGTACTTGTTTTACTAGCATGGAATAATGCTAGCCAAGTATAACAAAAAGAATTAAATTCTCAAAGCATAGCTGGATAAGCTGATTAAGAAGGGAGATCAAGAAAGCTTGAATGTAGTTTTAAAAAAGAAAGCTATTATTTAGGAAAAAATACAATAATAGTATAAAAAGTATCCTGATGCTAGTAGTTTAAGATAATAAGCTATTAAAAAAATCTTGAATAAAGCCTAGATTATTCTCACAACTCTATCAGGTTCTAATTGCTCAGACCTAATCTAAAATCAAGTTCCCTTTTAATTCTTACTAATAGATGAAGCATGCTAATCTTCGGAAATTTCTACTTTAATTCCTTTTCAACTTAACACAAAGTATATAGTAATGGTAGGAGATCCATAGTAGCTTTCATCTATAATGCTTAATGCCAGCAGCCTTTAAATTAACTACAATCGCTCTTTGTTTCAGAGATTCCGATAAAAAAAGTTCTAAAACTTCTAGATGTTAACAATATAGTACAGAATGATCCCTCAAATTAGAGAATTTCCAAGTATTTTCTTCTACTAAAGCTTACTCTAGGATGACAGTAGCATTTTAAAAAGAGAAGAGCATCCTTTTATAAAGCTTATTAAGGATAGAGTTATATTTTTTAATATGAAATGTGGAAAGGAGAAATAAAACGAGTCTAATTTTAGTATCTATAATGAGCAAGAAATTCTAATAGTGTATGAAATGATTTCATACATTTATAAGATAATTGAATAAAATAAGTGGTAGATCACTAATAGCATTGGGATTATAACGCCTTACAAGTAGCAAAGAAAACTCTTAAAGTAATATTTAAGTGATAATTTACCTTAGTAGTATCTGGATAAAAATAATAGGCTGTTTGAAATAAATACTGTTGATGGATTCTAAGGATAGTAGAGAGAAATGATTATACTTAGTCTTTGTAGAACTGAAAGTATAGGATTTCTTTCAGAGTATAGAAGACTTAATGTGGCCATTACCAGAGCTAAAAGCGTACTATGAGTAATTGGAAACTGTAATTTATTTTCTTAATGTGATGACATATTACAAGACTATGTAAGCTGAATGTAGCAATAGAACTTCGTCAAAGATATAGATTCTTAAGAACAAATCTAAAATTTATTTCCTTCACTTTTTAAAGAATGAGAATAAAGAGAAAATGTAGTTTAAAAAATTGATAAGGAAGAAAAAATAGAATTTTCAAGTGAATTAGAGGAAGGAGAAATTAGATAAAACTAACAGTTAATATTTAACAATATTCATTTAATCTTATCAAAGCAGACTAACTGTCACTTCCTACCTTTTACTTGTTATTAAGCATTAAAAAAGTAAGCAATCAAAATTTATTTATTAATAATTTAAATAGCTAAATACACTTAAAGAGATGAAGTTATTTAATGTATTCAATTGTTTAAAATATATAACAATTTTAAATCTTAATAACTAAAAAGTAGAAGGGTAATAATTAAAATATTGCAAAGTGCTATTTTAGACTTCGTATGTTGGTAATAATTATTTTAATAAGATCTTGCTTATTTATCCCTCCAATTTCTTTGCTTATCTTCAATTTTGTATAGTATAATATTAGATAAAAATAATAGAAATAAAATTTTATTTGTTGAGATATATAGTTTATATAAGAGACCTTGCTGAAATATTAATTAATAGTGAATTTAATTTTATAAGCTAAGAAATTTTATAAACATATCAACTAATTTTACGATTTGCTATATTAAAGATAACTAGCAAAATGCTTTGTTTTTTCATAGCTTATCTAAGATATAAATCTGATTGCTATCAAGGTTATTCAATAAAGAAAGCATTACGAAACTGGTTTATTTATTGACTGATTAATAGAGAAGTGCCAGGAAGTTTTAATATTTCATAAATATCTTAAGACTCTATTGCTATTTGAGAAAATACGAAGTTTTTATATAAATCTAATCTCATCACTCTTAATATATTTCTAAATTTAGACTAACCAAAAGGCTTTTAATTTAAGATTTTTTATTTTTCAAGCAAATAAGATAAATATACTAAAGAGTCCGTTAGATTATATAGAATCAAGAGTAATCCTATACTTCAAATATCATAATCAATAGTATAATTAATAGAATAATTCATAGCAAAAGCGCTTGATATAACAAACCTTTTAAGATATTACCTTACATTAATGACAAATTAGTGTAATAATGCTTTATAAATTATAGCATAACTTTGTAATACAGCAAGAAAGTAATTAATAGATTATTATAATTAATGAGATATTATGCAAAAATAGAATAATTTCATTGTAATAAGCATAAAACTAACCATCACTATCTAAAATATTCAAGTTAACAGCCATTGGATGAAGTTCTAGCACATTACTTTTTGGTATATAATCGTTAGAATAAATAGGTTTAAAGGATTCTTTTAACTTCTTCTTGATTATTTTTATTCTTTCAAATTCAGGAAAAAATTTAGATAAATGAGGCTAAATTTTTAATAGATTACTTAGATGTGAATAAGCTTAATCTTTAATCTATTTAAAATAGATAAGATGCGTTCTCATTTATACAAGCAAGCTTATCTAATTTTAGTAGGGCTTATATAAAAGCATCTAAGTAAGTCTCTTTAATAGAAAAATAATTTCTTGCTGCTTAGAAAATGAGAAAATAAATGAAAGTCTATTTTATATTCCTTTCTTAGTTTTTTAGATATTTAAAGCATATTATATCATTAGCTACTTAAACGCTTTTAAAAATAGTATGTTTAAAGAAGTTATAGCAACAGGAGCAAACCTCAATTATCTAATACGTTTTAAATAAAAATATACATAAAATAATTATCTAAGTATGGGTAAGGCACTAGGATTCATAGAGGAAGATAGAAGAATAGAAGGTTTAAGTTAAGGTAATAATAAATATTTGAAAAAGAGTAAATTAGGAGTTCATTAAACTTGAATTAAACCTAAAGTTACTAAAGTTTTAATAACTATTTATATTTTATAGTTACAGTAACAAATACTCATTTAAACGATTTCATCAAGAGATTTAATTATGAAATCTGAGGAAGACAAACTTTTAGACATCGATTACGCTTTCAAAATTTCTCCTGAGACTATTTCAAATTTCTTTGTAGAAGACAAAATTAGAAACGGCGAAAGCAAGCAAATGCTAGATGAAAGAGGTGGTGTTGAATAGTTGTTGGTTGAATTAAAAGTAAACAAGTAAGAGGGATTGACCGACAAAAATATTTGGGATCTGAATTCTAGAAAGAAACATTTTGGAACTAACGATAGGAAAATTATTCCTGCCAAGAAATTCTTCAGCTTACTGCTTGACGCACTTTCGGAACCTATAATTATTATGCTTTTGATTGCTGCTGTAGTTAGTGCCGTAGTAGAGTCAACTTAAAATCCTACGAACGCATGAATGGATGCAACTGGTATTCTCTTTGCAGTTATAGTAGTATCAACAGTAGGAGCTGGAACTGAATACACTAAAGATTAACAGTTTAGAAAACTTCATGCGAGTGCAGAAGAGAGATATTGTATGGTAAAAAGAGACTTTGAATATATTAAAATGTCAGTATATGACTTGCTAGTAGGAGACATTGTTGCCATCAAAGATGGAGAAAAAATTCCTGTTGATGGAATATTATTATCATCCCAATCTTTATCAGTTGATGAATCTTCAATCAACGGAGAATCTGAGGCTGTGTATAAAAATACAGAAGCTAGTTGCTTTGTTCTATCAGGTACTAATGTAATTGAAGGAAGCGGAAAGTTTGTCGTTTGTGCTGTTGGAAAATATGCTTTCATAGGTAAAGCTTAATAATTGGTGGATTCAGTTTAGGAAGAGGAAGAAGGAACTCCTTTATAATAAAAGCTAGAAAATGCTGCTGTTTAAATGGGCTGGTTTGGTTTGATTCTTGCAGCATGTCTGTTTGCCATACTTATTCTAAAAATGGTTCTTAACTTAAGTGATAGTCGCGAAATGGGCCACGACGAATCTTAGTTTATTATCGATGCTTTGATCGAAGCCATTCTTTTAGTAGTTATCATAGTCCCTGAGGGTTGGCCTTTAGCTGTTACGTTATCTCTAGCTTTTAGTGTTAATAAAATGAAAGAAGAGCAAAATTTAGTTAGACATCTGCATGCTTGTGAAATTATGGGAGCGGCTTCTGAAGTTCTTTCTGATAAAACAGGAACACTAACAAAAAATAAGCTTTATTTAGTCAATTATCATCTATGTGGCACTAACAACATTAAAGCCCTAGACCAAAATGTATAAGATATAGTTTTTGAAGGCATCGCAATAAATTCAACTGCTATTGTATCTTCGACTAATTCAAAACAGAATTCAGGTAATCCAATAGAGCAAGCTCTACTCAAATTTGCCATATCAAATAAATACGAACATTATGAACAACTGAGAGAAACTAAACTTAGTAACTAAAATAAGATATGGATAAGACCTTTTAACTCAGCAATTAAAATGTCAAGTTGTTGCATTAAGAATAACGGAGGTGGAAGAATTTATTGTAAGGGAGCACCAGAAATTATAATAAAGCTATGTACAAGAATTCAAAATGGATCTCAAATTTCTGAATTTACTGAAAAATAAAAAGAAAATGTTTAGTCTAGCTTTGATGGAGTGTACAGAAATATTGCTTTAGCATACAGCGATATAAAAGATGATGTGGAGAACTAAGATCTTAGTTAGCATAATTTAATCTTTTTGGGGTATGTAAATCTTGAAGACCCAGTAAGGCCTGGAGTTAAAAATGCTATTCAATAGCTTACTTATAAAAACTACATTAAGGTTAGAATGGTAACTGGAGACTCTGTGCAAACAGCAACTGAAGTTGCACTATAAGTGGGAATAATTCCAGATAGGGAGACAATCAAAAAGTATCCAAATACAATAATGACTGGAGAGAAATTTAGAGAAATAGTTGGAGACTTTGTTTATAAGGATAAAGATAATTCTAGTATTCCAACGGGAATCTAAAATTAAAAAGAATTCTAAGAAATTGAGCCTCATTTATTGGTTCTTGCAAGATCAAGTCCTATGGATAAATTTAAATTTGTTCTAGCGTTAAAAGAGCTTGGAAGAGTAGTTGCAGTTACAGGAGATGGAACTAATGATGCTCCTGCCTTAAGAAGAGCTGATGTTGGATTTAGTATGCATATTGTAGGTACTGAAATAGCAAAAGAAGCTTCTGATATTATCATGCTAGATGATGATTTTCAATGTATAGTAACTGCCACTAAATGGGGAAGAAACACAATCTATTCAGTCAGAAAATTTTTAACTTTTTGGATGTGTACAACTCTCACTTTCCTTTTCGTAGTCTTCCTCGGAACAATAGCAGACTCTGGTTCACTTTTCACTCCTGTATAAATACTATACGTTAATATGATTCAAGATAGTGTAGCAGCTTTAGCTCTCGCCACTGAAAAACCTTCAGAAGACTTATTGAAAAAAAGACCGGAAGGTAGAGGAGAAAAATTATATACTATACATATGTGGAGACATGTAGTTAGCTAAGTTATTTATCAATGCCTTTGGCTTACGTTTATTTACGTAGAGATGGAATTATTTGTTGATACCTTTGTTCATCCTGATAGAGAAGCAACCTTTTACTTTAACGTGTTCATGTGGATGAATATCTTCAATCTTTTATACTGCAGAAATGTGTTATCTAGCAATCCAAATTTCTTCTCAAATATGAGTCAAAACGTATTATTTTGCTGTGTTTTTGGTTTAGAATTAATTTTACAGCCTTTCATTATTGAATACGGAGGGTAAGATTTTTAATATTTAGAACTGTACTCGAATGCTACGGCTTGTCATTTTTCCAGCACTTAATTGGATTTCTAATAGGAATAGGAGGGTTGTGCTTCTCAACTGCAGTAAGATTAATACCTCTGAAAACTTTTTCGATGCTAGACGATATTTATATCTGAGAAAATACTTTTTCATTTATATAATTTTTGGATTTTAATCTCTTCTATCTTAACTCTTCCTACCTTCCCTTATAATTATCAACATACTCAATTCCTTATGAAATAATACTAAGGAAAATATAGAGTCTAATATAGTTTCTATCAAAGTTAATTTTATTTCTTCTACCTAGTATAAACAAACTAGATAGAGTATAAAACTGGACTATATTAGATTAAGGATTAAATAGACTTTGATTAAATTAATAAGCATAAGATAAGGGCAGCTATCAGTAGCAAATAGAATGAATGCTAGCAATTTATAAATATAAAAGGTAAATTAAAATGAGATATATTAATTGGTTCTTACTGATATCATAGATAATAAAGTCTTTATCTTCTAATTTTTACACTAAAGTTACTTTAGTTTCATTTAATATTCTTATATTAATAGCTTAAGATAGATATCATTATGTAGCTTCACAAGTATTACTGAGGTGATTAAAGATTTAGAAATAGGATATATTAAGCTATTTAACTGTATAATCCTAATCTTCTAATTATGGCTTGTATAATTTAAGCAATCAGATAAGTTAATTCAAATAATAGGAAAAAACTAATAATTAGAATACTAATTAAATGAGACTAAAAGGCCTTAACTTTAAACTACAACGGAATCAGTTAGAAGCTCATAATTTTAAAAGTTACTCTAGCATACCTTCTAGTTATTTTCTCAAAGCTCTTTATACGTTTAAGCATAGACTATCTATTTGTTTCTTATATTATATGCTTATTATTTATAAAGTTAGTAGAAAACTCTATTAGCAAGTCAATCAAAGCGATATATATCTCATTATAAATTAAATTGCTTAAAAAATAGAAGGGATATAAGTAGATTAAGTCTTATTTATCTACTAGAATTTTAGTATTAATAAACTCATTAAAAATTATAGTATGTCTAATCTATAATTAAAGACAATGCAATATAAAAGGTTGCTTAGTTACTTAGTTGTAATTAATAAAATTAAGTTTATCGTAAATAAAATTCCTTATACTTTAAATTTATTAAGACTGCTATATAAATTAGACCTAAGTCATAGTGAACTGTCTAGAGATTCCTTCTTGATAATTATGCAATCGAAGTCGCAAAAAATATAAAAAAAGTTTGAAAAAAACATATCTATTTGAGTTGTTTACAAAGGTACTAATATTATATCTGATTTTTGTAAGAAAAGTATAATATTGATTTATAAATTTGAGGTATAAAGTAGAAATAAAAGATAAAAGGGAAATAAAAAGCATTACTAAATGTTAAATAATTAAAGAAAGAATCCTTTTAATAAGTAATCATCACTTATTAATTACCTTTCTAAGCAAATATCTACTTATTGAAGTGAGAGTTATTAAAGAGATTTTTAATATAAGAAGCATAGAAAAATAAATAAATGGAGAAAGGAAATTAATGTACTTTATGCTAATAAAATTACTCTTAGTAAAGCATTGCTAAAGTTATGAAATGTGGACATACTTATTGCTCTCAATGTGCTTAGTAGAACAATGGAAGTGATATTTATTTTATTTGTCCTATAGATAATTTAATTGACTATAGCAGTACTAATTATATAGAGAAAAGCTACAATTAATAACTATTTTAAGAGTACCCTAATAACCCTGTATAGCTGCATTTATTTGATCAAGAAATATGCTAAGAGCATTAACTTAAGAAGATGATATTTTGTAAAAGTCATAAATAAGTAATTTGTCCTCTCTGTGCATTTGAGACACATAAACCATGCGAATCTGAAAAACTAGACAGCTATATTTGTAAACTATAGCAAGATTTGAGAGAATAATTGTAGTTACTAAAAGAAAAGGAAGAAGTATAGTAAAGGAATATATTAGAGCTAAACGACTAAATCAAATTAATTTTAGCAAACGATGAAACATTTAGAAAAGAACTAAGCATCTAATAAGAAAACTTAATTCAACAAATTAAGACTAAACATTCCTAAGAAGTAGAGTAGTTTCTTAAACAGGCAAAGACAGAAGTAGAAAGTGTTTGTCTATCTAAAAATGGATTATAATAGGATTTATAGTAAATACAGGGTATTAAGAAAAAAGAAACTGTATAGGATATTTTCTAGCTATAAAAGCTAGTAGAACAAGCAACAAATCTTAACTCTCTAAATATTGAAATTGGATACTCATCTTTCATTTAGAATTTCGAAGAAATGCTATAGCAGTTCAAAAATAGAATTGAGAAATAGTTTACTTCAAATAAGCATAGAGAAAGTTAATATGTGGAACTAATTTAACAGCAGTAAAGTGAAATAGAAGAATGGAACTAAAAAATAAAATTAATAGAGTTATAAAATGAAGAAAAGCACAAGCAGAATATGTAGCTGAAAAAGCAGAACGCTTAACTTAAATAAGCAAATTAAGAGTAGGAGTCAAAAATTAAATAATTTCAATCATAACTATAATCCTCAGAAATTCAAGTTAATTTATCAAACTCTGAAGACCAGCAACAGAAATTCAAAACCAAGCAATATCGTAGATCACAAAATTATTAAAATAATTGATTGCAAAATTTAAATACTTTAATCTTAAATTTTTTTGTTAAGGTTCTAATAATTCAATTAAATAAGCATAAGCTGTAAATTAATTCAAAAGCATGAGCTTTAATTTTAAATCTTTTTAACTACATCTATAAAAGAAAAAACTTTGTCACATCAATAAAAAGCTTTAATTATAAATAATTTTATCATAAGAATAAATTAAAGAAAATCAACCTTTAAAAGCAGAAACTTATTTACTTCAATATACTTATGATTTTTCATCAAATCTAAGAAAACTAGACTGATAAAAATTATTCTTATAAATTAATGCTTTTTTTATTTGTAATGCATGAAAATAATTAAATTATAAAGTTTAATATCATCAGAGAATTCTCATTGAGTTTTCTAATTGAGTACTTTCATCAAAAATTAATTATCTAGATATAAGCATAGACTAAATTATTTTAGTAGTTAGATATTATTTAAGAAAAATCTATTAATTATTTATAAAGGATAAAGCTAGAAAGACAATGTTATTTATGCTTCATAAACTATAGTAATCTAAGATATTAAGGGGAACTAGCTCAAATGGTAGAGCGCTCGCTTTGCATGCGAGAGGCAACGGGATCGATACCCGTGTTCTCCATTATTAAGTTTAAATAAAAAATTTAATTTTGATAACTTATACTAGAATAAAATTACTATTCATAAGATATCGTATTTAGTCCAATGAATATATCTCTAAACTGTATATCTTTATAAACTTAATATTAAGATAGATTATTTTTTAATACATCCATTGTATGTTTTAAGCAAGCTATATTAAATGTATAATCAATTTACATTTATTATTTTAATCCTTAAGAAAGTGTTGTATATGTAACTTTATTCCTCCCATTTTCTATTTCAAATTTCTTCTAATCTAATTAAATCCAAATAATACATGTGAAAAAGTTCAAAAAAAATGATTTTTCAGCTTATTAAAATATGAAATTTAAATAGTAAGAATAAACATTCTCCTAGCACACCTTGGTGTTTTTCTATTAATAGCTAATTAGATTAAGAAATAATTTTATTTAGGCTTAAAATTATTATTATCACTTAAATAAAAAGGTTATTTTTACATATATTTAGAATATAAAATAATTTTAATAAGTGTTTGCAAACATTCTTTTTAGTTTGCTTTTAGTCTGTGAGAGATAAAAAAATTGAATAGAAATATAAAAACAAATAATTAGCTGATTTTAGCGAAAATTATATCTCTATTTAATCTTAAATTTAATACTTTTATCACTAAAATTATGACAATTTTTAGTAATAGTAAAAATATTTATTATTTGCTTGATTTGAATTAAACCTAAAAGCATATGTTTAAAGTTAGATTTAAAAATTTTATTTTAGATTTGAAAAAATTGATTAAAGAATAATTATTAAGAATATATATGCACTTAATGAGTGCTGTTATATCTTGACTTATTATTTTTTAAGTTATTAATTGTTAGAGGAAAAATAACTTAATTATAAGAAATATTATTAAAGAATGTTAATCTTGTGGATGATTCAGATAATATGTCCAATCTGTTTTGCTTTTTGCTGCATTTTCATCGTCTAAACCGTCAATCGTGTTACATTTCTTTCTAAAAGGACCGTGAACTCCAAAATGAGAAAACTCCCATTCTTTTTTAAGCTTTTTTCCACATAAATAGCAGAAAAAGGTCTTTGCTTAGCATAGATTTAAGCATTTCATAAAATTGCATCCTTTACTTCTTATAGTTACTGCTTAGCAAACTGGACATCTTTGTGCTTTGTTATCTATTCTTCACTTCTCAAATCTAAATTAAATATTACAGTTAGTTTTATTAATCGTCTTCCTATTTCTTTTTCCATTCTTAACAATTCATATCTTAATGGTTTGCCCTGCATGATAAGCAATAAACTTTCTTGCAAATACTACAATTAAACTCTAAAATTCCTTCTCCAATTAAAAGTATATTTGGACAGTCAGGTGTTAGGCATTGCTTTGCTCCTTAAAAATCTCTCATTTATAAATAATTAAATTTATCAAAAACATCAGGAGCACAAAGTTCTTTAACTGCTTAAGAAGGAACTGGAATTTTGCACTTACAACAACATAACTAATCTGGCTAAATTTTTCCAGTATTAATAGATTCTGTCAAATACAAAGAGTAGCAATCTTTATCCCAAATCATATCACAAGTCTCAGATACGCATTTATATGCTTTATTTATAGGCCATTCCATATAGCACAATTAGCATAAGAATTTTTGTTCGAAAAAATCCTAATCAACTTCCTTGAAATTCTATAGGAGTTATTTGTGAGCTTCATTCTACTTAATCTTAAACTCTTTTTATCCCCCAAATGCATTTATGATAATACCTAAATCTATTATGATTTAACACTTGCACTTTATATTTCTACATTCATTTAGATATAATGATTAATCTGTATCCTAATATGCCTTCTATACTAAGCATAGCTAGCATAAGAAACACTTTTTACAATTCATCTTATATAGTTAAGTCTAAGCTTATTAGCAATTTTAGCATTTTTAGCTTTTTTATTACCATTCAATTAGAAATTACTATCCTCCAAAGGCTTGTAAGATTATATCAGGTTATATCAATATTTAGCATGGACATTTTACAGAGAAATCATATATATTGTAAGTAGAATAAGTATCACTGCTAACTTTTTGCTATATGCATTTATCACATAAGAAGCATCTCTTACAATTGAGACTCAAAACTTTATCTTGACTATTACAAATCTTACACTTTTAGATTTCCCTTTATCCTTACTTGAAATTTAAATATCCTCCCCAAGCATCAACTATTCTTTAATCAGGAATCTTAACTCCACATGGGCATTAGATGTTATAGTTAAATATCTGTAATGTTTATTTGGTGTCTTAATAGACTTTTTATTTTAAGTCTGCAAAGCAATAACCATGGAACTTTGGACAGTCTATTTCCACTAACTCTACATTACTTTAGTTACATATCGAGCAAGATATCTATCTAATAAAGCTATCTATCTTTATCTTAAAGCCTCCATGCTTTAATTTAGGATAAATTAGTTTCATAACTTCTATCATTTCTAGATGAGAAAGCGGACTTTCCTTTTAAATCATCTGCTCTAAAATTAGCATACACTTGGATATATCGCATAAAACAAACTAGTTTAACTCCATTATATAAATAAATTAAACAAGAGATAAACTTTAAAAGGTATGAATCATAAATCTATTCTTTTAAATTTTATTTACCAAGCTTTACATTTCTATTTATCATAGTTTAATTATGATAATTATACAATTTAATTAATTAATTAATTTTAATTATAAGGGTTAGGGTCATCTTTAATTAGAGGAAATGTTTCCTCTAATTAAAGACAATAAAAGTTTTTATATTCAATACTCAACTGTACATGTCTTCATCTGAATCAATTTCCAACTAAGATAATTCTTCTTTCTCTTCAATAAGCTCATAGAATTGTTCTTCCATCTTCTTTTAATTTTTCTCCAGCTTCTCTAAACAAATTCTAAGGTCATTGTTGTCCTTTTAAAGCTATTTATTCTGTTACTATTAATTACCAAGATTCTGCTTGATTAGTGTCACACTTGAATCGTCTATCATCAGCTTCTTTCTGTAAATACCTCCAGAGTAGTTACAATATAGCCTCCTCGATGTCCCAAATTCTTTACGGTGCTGCTCAGGCACTCTTCTTCACTTCGGACATTACCTCCAAAAATGTCCAGCCTTTTGACAACAATAGCAACGTTTTATGAAGGGCTTGAATTAAAATTTTTATTCTGTTTACATTTTTTCAATTTCAATCTTTTCTGATTGAAGTTAGTTTTTTTTGATTGGTAATCGAATTTCTTCTTTAATTTTCTATTGATTTGCTTTTAGGTTTTTTTCTAATAGTTCAAATTAGGAAGTTAAGGCTTCAATTTAAAACTAAACTTTACTTACCAAGTCTTGATCTTCCTTTTTTCTATCTTACAAAAGAAGTCGAAGATTCAAGTTTTCCGCCTTCAGGATCTATATTTCGGTATTCATTTTCTCAATTAATGAATAAAGCTAAATAATGTCTTGCTCGTGGGGTTTCTCAAGCTTTTTCAGTTTGCTAGGAAATTCCGTATTTCTCAATCCTTAACAGGAGTAAATTTATCTTTTTTGAATTCTAGGTTCTTGTTAGTTAACTGAGACTTAAGATTGATCTTTAAGGTTAGAATTCAAGGTTTAGATTCCCGGGTTTTTTTCCATGTTTATCAATTTATTTTAATTATACAATTTATAAGAATCTTTAGTTTATATTGTTATAGTAGTTATGAAATTTTTAATTGATAAAGTTTATTTTACTCTTTATAAATTAATTAATTTTTACCTAAAAAAGCTTTAAGATATGAAATAAATACTAAGTATATAATTCTTTATTCTTATTTATTAAAGTTTTATCTCATAAGATAGAAAATTTTATGTCCAATTTCTTTTATCTGGACAACAGCAAAAAATTTATGATTTACTTAATTTAACCCTATAAGGCTTGTTTAAACATGGACTTAAAAACCCTCACTTTAGATAGCCTTATAAATTTATACTAACTAGCTCAAATATTTTCTTTGCTTAATTGGCTGAAATAATATGGGCATCAATTTAGAATGGTTTATAAAGGAATAAACAAATGTTTCAAAATAAAATAAACTAACTTTAAAAATGAAGAATATTTTATTAATTTGATATTATAACTATTGGTAGTAATTATATAGTTACTATTTACCTTTTTTATATTATATTTTTAATAATAATAATAATATGAACTAAAAGTTAAGTGTTTGGAGTTCCCTGGGTTTCCAACTAGTTTCGCTCCGCTATTTTTTTATACGTGGATGTATATCACGACCTCTTTTTGTATGGTGGAGGTTACCACGGATGATTTTCGGTGTTTCTTATGTTCAACTTCTGCCTGTATATACCAGTTTTAGTTAATCATAATTTGTTAATATTTCTTCACATTCTTTTTTCTTCTGATATTTTGAATTTTTTCCATTCTTGACATTCCCGCAAAATGTGATTATCTTAATTGCAGTATCAACATTTCTTCTTTTGATTTTACACATATATTTTTTAAAATATTTTGTATTCAATTTTTCAATTCTCTTTATTATAATTGTATCTAGAGTTAAATCATTTTAATTATAAAATAAAAAAAAAAATGGAATAATCTATTCGCCTTTCCAAAAACCAAATTAAGAACGCAAAAAGGAAAGCTGCGAAACAAATGCAGAGACAACAACAAGAAGAAGATAAATCAAGTTCCTCCTCTGAAGGAAAAATCATAATCGGAACAATAGAATCGAATCCAGTAAAGGTATAAAAATAATCCGAAATATAAATATAGCTTGACCAAATGAAAACAATAATACAAAATTATTAGGAAACAATTTACAACCAAGGGGAAAAAATAAGAGAACTAATGAATACTATCGAAGATTAAAATAACGAGCTTCTAATAATTAGACGATAATTGATTTAGAATAATCTAGTCACGGAATAGTAACTATATGAATAATCTCAATCGAATTTTAAGCAAGAACAAAATATGATTATCGAAAATGTTTCTACATAAGCAAACGATTAAGAAAAATAGAATGACTAAAAGATTAATATAGATTTAATCAAAAGAATCGATTAACTTGAAAAAAAAGTATTTCTGAAGAGATTCAAGAAAAAACAAGGCAAACAATGCTATTATTGCAAATCAAAGTGACACTTATTACAAAATTGCGATTAGTGAAGATAAATTTAGATAAAAGAACAATAAAGAACGTTAAGCATACTCAGCAGACTCTGAATAACCTAAACAGGGATTTACAAGAGAAAACTATTCACATAAAAGACAGAAGATCCTCTGTGGTTCCATCCACATAAAAAAATGGCGTGGTATCCATCCACGCTAAAAAAATGGTAGCAAAAACCTGGTTGAAAATCCAGGGAATGCTAAACTTTAATTACTTTTAGTTTACTATTATTATTATCATTTTAATTATTTTTTTCTTATTTTTAGAAAGGAGCATTTTCAATGTCCATTTTTTGAGCTTATTTAAAGTTTGATTAAGACTATTCATATAGTTACTGTTCTGTAACCAAATTGTTTTAGATTAATTGCCGTCTTAATATCAGTAGTTCGTTGTTTTAGTCATCTATATTATTCATAAGTTCTCTGATTTTTTCTCCTTGATTATAAATAACTTCCTCATAATTAGATATTTACTTCCTCATTTTTGATAGTAGATCTTACAGTTGTGGGTCATTGTCAGATTTAGATTCATTCATTTCAACTGTACTGATCATAATTTTTCCTTCAGGTGAAGAACTTGAATGCTCTTTCTTTAGTTATTTTTTCAATAATTCTCTAGTGGCTTTCTTTTTAGCGTTTTTAATTTGGTTTCTTGAAAGTCGAATGTTTTGCTCCATTTTTTCCTAGGATTATTTATATTATATTTTTTTTTTTGTATTTAATTGTTTAATTTTATTAAAAAGGGTATTTCATAATTATCTTATGCTCATTAGTTTCCTTTATTTACTTAGATATGTTTTATTTTTTAATTAAAACGAAAATTTTTTATTAGCTTATTTATTCACACTTTTATGCTTAATGCAATATTAACTTCTTTATTAACTTCAATGCTATATCTTTATTTATGAATTACTTAAAGACTAATTTATTTTAAACATTAAACTTTAATTTTATTTCTTACTTTTATATAATATATGTATTATTAGTCCAAGAGTCATTATTAATTCAATCTTATCACTTTTTATCATTAAGTTATATACATAAACTATGTCTTTTATAGTTAAATACTTAAGTTTCTATATCTCATTTATAATATTTAAGTATCTAAGAGCAAGTTTTTAAGTGAGTGCCTTTTTTATCGCTAAAGTGATTGCATTATAAATAACTATTTAATTTTTTGCTTTTAACTATCATTATTTTAATTTACTAGATAAGTGACATAATTATACAAAGATAACTTGATAAGTCCATATTATCTTGGAATTTCATCTGCAGCTTCTTTTATTTTCTTCCAGGATTATTCTGGATGATTTTTCGGTTTTATTCAGATTCATAGAGGATTTCTCTTTTTCTACTTTAATAATAATAGCATTATAATTAAGCTGTTAATTCTAAAAGAAAGCAAAATCCTTCATAGTATAAAATATAAGTCATATAAATATCCTTATCTAATAGTAAGTTTGTAGCAAATGATTATAGAGGTTTATCTACTTTAAATTAAAAGAAAATTATAAAAGTATTATATCTTATATATACTTTAAATCATTAAAATAACTGTTCGCCTTCCGGTTTAATTGAAGTTTTAAATGTATCAAATCTCCTTTCCTGCATATTCGTTCCTTGTGCTCTTTTTCCTGGACTTCTCTCTTTTTAATAGTAAAGTTAAGAATTTGTTTTTTTTTCCAGATTTTCCCATTTCCCGATGGGAAGAATTCCGTCGCTCGCCACTTCAGTTGCTAATAGTTAATATTACTCCAAATATTCATTCTTATTCTTATCTATTGGGGACATTTTCGCCATAGATGTCAAGTGCTATTGCAAATGTAACATCTTTTCCTTGCTCTAGGAAATATCTTTTCTTGTTTCTCTATTTCCATTGAAATTCCTTAAGAAGGTTTCTACAGGTTTTCTTCTATTAATTTAAGTCTGGAATCTAATTTTACTCAGTTTTTCTCGTCTTGCTCTTGCATTACTCAAATATCATTCTCTAAATTTTAAATTGACTCATAGACTCCGACTTTAGCTCTTCAGTCTACCATATGGACTTCGTCATCATCTTCATGGTTTATCAGATCCTGACTTATTGTAAACATTTCTTCCTTCTGGGAGTTTAATTCCTCTTCGAGTTTTTTTATGTTTCTAATAAGTAGATGAATCAGCTGTTTCATCTATTCAGAGTTCATTTGTTCTATTTCAATGTTGTCTAAATCAAAGGTAATAGGATCTTTATTAAATTATCGTACTTTACCTTCTTCGTTTATTTTTTATTTCTTCGTTATTATTTTTATCGATTCAGTTGAGTGGTCTCTTTTTTCAGTTTTCAATGGAGGCGTTGAGAGCTGTGTCAACTTTTCTGTTCCGAATTTTTGTCTCAGTTCCTGCTTGTCCTTTGATGGAAGAAGTCCGTTTTATTTTAATTTGTTGGATTTAGTATTTTTTATGAGTTCTTCTAATTTATTTTGTTGTTCTGGTTATTTTTATTAAGAAGAGCGTTAAGTTGAAGATCTTATATATACTTAAATTACTTAAACTCTATAAAATATTAAAAAGCTTATTTATTTTTAATTAGATTTAATAAATTATTCTATCTTTTCTTCCTTTCTTACCCTATTCTCGAAAATTTTCATCGGATATTAAAATTCAGTTTGATGCTTGAATTTCTCGCTGGTCTTTCTTAGTCCTATAAATTTTAGGATGCTGCTTGTTTCCTATTTTTTGAACAGTGAGAAGATATTTGACTATGGCTTTAGCCATATTTTTTATACAACTCTTCTAAATTAAAAACTTAATTATAAATTAATGATAAGCAATCACTTATTAAACTTAAATCTTTAGGAAATCTGAGATTAAGAAAATAGTTCTTATTCAATCGATAAATAGCAAAATATAATAATTAGTAAAACTTTTATTGCTATTTCTATGAATAAAAATATTTTACTGTTTCTATTTATATATAACAAATTACCAAAATTTAAGTAATAGATAGATATTCCTAATCCTTTCCTTATTTATTTTTTCTCATAAGTTGGTAGCTAGCAAGACGCAATTGTTAAATTCAAATGTAATATTTATTGATACCCAGTAAATTAAAAAAATCTAACTAGAATCAAAAAAACAGAGACTTTTTACTAATATACTTATATCACTTGTGAGTATATTGGAATTTCAAAAATAGATATAAAAAGGATAAAATTAAGTTTATAGTCTTAGAAAAGAGCTCCAGGGTTCACTTGTTTTTGTTCCTGCTCTTGTTGGTCATATTCTGAAAAGTTAGTCTAATATTTATTACTTGTTAATTTTTTCAATTTCTTGTTCCTTCCAGCATTTTTTCCAGCAATGATTTTTCTAGCATAAATAGCACCGAATCTTTTTGCGATAATAATTGATCTTATTTATTTCTTATTATTAGAATTCCGATTCGATTTCCATTGGGATATTTGATTATCTTTTAATCTTATTAATCTTATTAATCTTATAATTTTTAAATTATTACTTGTTATTATTCTTGTTTTTCTTAAAGTTGTTTTATTTGATATTCAATTTAAGAAAAATGAAATTGGAACATTTGAGGGACTTCGTTAAATTATTTATCAATTTATTCCAATTTAATTAATATTTACGATTAGATTTTATCTAATGATTCATCTATGGATGGGAATTATAGGTTTAATTATTCCATTAATTTTTCTAGTAAGTTTTCTAAATTTTCTATTTTTATCTTTGCTTTTTCAAGTCATATTGGATATTTGATATCCTTTGCTGAACTGATTATACAAAGGATTCCTTAGATTATTAATCTTTATCTTATTAAGGCTATTCTTCAATTAAATTAGGTTATTCTTATTTTTTCAAGTATTCGTTAATAGAGGTCTATTATTTCTTAGGTACCATTTTATATATAATATAATATAATATATTTAAATAAGTGAATGTATTATTCTTTTGTTCATGCTTAATTATTGAGAAATCCTCAGAGACTATCTCAAGGACGAATTTTAAGAATCTTACTAATAATAGAATTATTGTTTGAATTTTTTATTTTAAGTTATAAGTCCTAAAGATATACCACAGCACTTATTTTAATTATTTTTATCTTTTTATTCTTCTTTTATTAATTCCATTTAGTGCCTTTTTTAGTTCAATGAGGAAAAATATTGATAAATTATGAAATAGCTTAATTTAATAACTTTTATTTGCTTCTATTGTTACTTGTTTTCATCAAAAAGACCCCATTTCTACTCTTTTTTCATTTTTACATGCCTTCATTAAATACTGAAGTAACTTGTTTGAAATGAAATCTTAACAGAAGAACAACTGTGGTGTTAATCTAAGACATTTAAGTTTAGGAAGTCCCAATGCTCATTGAAGAAACTTAGAATTATATCGTGACTATCAATTAACTGATTAATCAGAAATTTAAAGAAAAAGAGGTGCAGATAATAAAAAAATCTAATAAAAACAAAATTGCTTACAAATTATTAAAAAACAGGAGATTTAAAGAACATGAAGTAATAATCAAAATTTTTATAAATAACAGTAGAATTAATAAAAAAATAATTAAAACATAATAGATCTGAGTTAGATTAAGAGGGAGTAGTAACCATCCACATAAAGTTTAAAGAATCCAAACTCAATAAAATTGGATAACAAGAATTGGTTGAAATTTCAATGAAAGCAAACATTTTTTAGTTTGTAATAATAATAGTAAATTTTTAAAGTTTTGGAGATGATATATTGAAATAGCTAATTAATAATAACTCTCCTTTTAATTCTAAAGCTATACTCATATTTAGTTAAAGAATCTAAAATATAATTAGATAATTTATTTTTTTGGAGAGTATTTTGAATTAATATAAATCTTAATTTATTATCACTTAAAATAAAGTCTGTTTATCTTTACTAATTGTAATAAAGGCTTAGTTTTAAATAAATTAAATCATTTCTATTTGAATATCCTTTCTTTAGCTTTAAAAACTTTCTTATAATTTAAGATGTTTTAATGCTTTAATTATAGCTTAAATGAATCTAATATAACTACTTAAGTAACTTAAAATCTGATTTGAAAGGTGTTTTGTTCTACTGGATTCCAACTGATAAAATTTAAAGATTTAAAGAAACTTAATTAAGTAGATTAATTAGCATATCTGCTAGCTAGTTATTTTTTTAATAAAATAGAACCTAAGAAATAACAGATTTCTCTCAACAAATATTAAAAAAATGAGAGAAATAATCTAATTTAATTGAATAATCACTTTAATAAGATAAAGAACATCAATCTAAGATTATTTTTCATAATCAGAGACTTAAAATAAAACCTACATTATGAATTGAAATAATAAAGGTAAGTATTTTAATAATTAGAATTGAAACTAGATCAATTAGTATAAAGTTTAAATCTTTAATTTCCATCTATAGAGATGACACTCAATAATATATAATCTCGAATGGGTATAAACTAGATGAGAATGGCAAACAGTTTAATTAAATTCCTCGAATGTTTTAATTCCAGTTTCATCAGCTTCAGTAGCAAATTAAAGAAATCTAATAAAAGTAGGTATTATAATAAGAAAATATTTAAAAGATAAATGACTAAAATGAAGCATATATATGGAAATTGAGGAAAATAGTTTATTTAAAAAAATGTTATTATAGAGTGCGTAGCCCTTCAGAAGGGCTCATCTCTTTAAAATTTCAATTTCTAAGTCTATCTAAATCCCAATATTCCCAAGCATTTTCTCTTCTAATTGCGGGCAAAGTTGCGGTTCCAATTCTCCAAAGCACAGGACGCCAGCAGGCAATTACAGGTAGATTTCCAACCCATGATAAGGAGATTAATCTGGTCCAACATTTAGAAAGCTTGTTTCTCAGTCAGTTCATCTTTGGGAAATTTTTCTCGTAACCTTTAAAGGTAAGGTCTACTCTATTTAAATTAAATTATATAAAATAAAGCATAAGAAAAAAGCTGGCTGCTATATAAGTCGAAAGCAGCATCATTATCAAAGATGCTGGTATAGAACCTAGTCTTAAAAAAATAAAAAAGACATATTTAAGGAATTATTTTATATATTTCCATTTCCAATTATACAAGTTAGTATATAGGAATAATTTTATGATAATAAAATAAGAAATTTAAAAATAATGCTTTCAATGTAATAGACTTAGCTGTAAAATTTAAATCATAAACAAGGATGGATGACTAACGAAGTTCAAAGCTATCTTTAACTCAAGAGTTGACATTTTAAAGATTACTGGATATAAGGACCAACTTTTTAAACTTTAAACTCTTTTGAACTTGAACTTTAACAAAAATTTCCAGACACTAAATATAGCTTAAATTTAATTGTTTTTAATATAATCAAGTAGTCAAAGTAAACTAGTTATCTATTTCACAATTTGCCTGAAACATTTATACGACTATATCTTAGAGAATTGCTTATTACTTCTTAAGTTGTTATTCATAAAACTTGCAAATTTTAAAAGTTCTCTCTATTATTTACTAAACATGGCTTGCTGATATTAAAACCCTTATTTTATAAAAATGGATTAGTCAGATACTTATTATTATTTTTGTTTTGAGCATACTCAAAAGGCTAAAATTAACAATATAAAGCTTAAGATTTGGTATTTTTTAATATTTTTAAAACTGTAAGTGAAAATTAAAATTCAAAGCTTCATATTATTCTACCAAAATATTTACTTACTATAACTATTATCATATTAGTTAAGTTTTACCACTCATTACATTTTAATAAATTTTAATGTATTAAGTTATTTTACTAGATTATTTGGATATATTGATATAAGCTTTTTCTACTTATTTTAGTGATTTTCACTTCTTATGAATGTTGTTATTATATTATAAAATAGATGTTGGCCACGTCAGTCAAATTAGTAGGTAATCTGGTGCAGTGTATACTGCATTGCGAGTAATCTCGCACTAGATACCACCACGGGGAAGAGTGAATAGGCTCTGTTGAGACGTACCTAACTTACCCCGAGGGTTCTCTCTAGTAGTATGAAAGTTTGACTGACGGGCCTTCTAAATACCAACTTAATAACTATCTCTTATTTGGACCTTATTCAAGAAGACTGAAGCATTTGACTCAAGATTTTAGAATAATTTTTAATAAGAAGATTCCCCATTTGGAGAAGTTGACATAACTCATCGGACCTCTAGAATTTAACAAGAATCATGAGAACATTTTTAAATATTAATATTGAAAGAGCTGCGTGCCATCGAGGTGCTACGTACTCTATAATCATTTTTATTTATTTATATCTAATTCAGCTATTGCTTTAATTTATTATTTGCTATGAAAAATCTTGCTAAACAAATAAAGTTGCCTAATTTAAATAGCATAGAGTTTATATGATTCTAATTCTTTATTTTTTTAATTATTTGTTTGCATTATAATCAAAAGCATGGAACAAGATATGGATTTGTCCGATTATATCTCTTAATCTTAGAGAAATCTCTAGCTGAATATGGGATATTGAAGAAAATTCATCTTTAAATTATCTGATCTTGGAAGGGGCTTGAAATTAATGCTGATAGAGCATGTATTAATTATTTTTGATATTTTCCGTTTGCAGAAATTGAACAGCAGAATATCCCACTATGTTCATTTGGAAATTTCTCAGATAAATAAATCTGTACTGAGAGCTTAAGTAACAATTCAAATTTATTTTTACTATTTGCATCAAAATTAATTCAAGTTTATCAAATGACTATAAACGCTTATCCCACTCAGAATTTAATACTCCTTATTCTAGTACAGGACTTTACTTTATCTAAATTAGTTAGTTTTTGCTGTTAGAAGCTATTTAACTATATTAATTTCATACAGATAACATTTAATTTTAGAATCCTTTTTTCATCTTTTTTACATATTTATCCCGTTATTCTAATTATTTCAAAAGTGAGGTAAAATGTATACAAAAATTAGAAAAAATGATAGGAGAAATCCCTGCAAAAAGAGAAGCTACCAGAATTTTCATCGTCACATAAAAAAATAGCTTCGATGAATTTAAAGTAATATTTCTTTCTTAGGAGCAAAGGATTCATTTATGAGTAAGGCTTAAAATCATTTAAGTTCTCAGTTAGTAAAGCGAGCTAATCTATAATCTCTCAGAGAGAAATAAGAGAGTTAATAAAATATGTTTAATATCCAATTTAGAAATTACATACTTACGTGAGATATTTTCGAAATGAAATCACAGCGAAATAGCTTCATCATTAATAATTAAAGAATTTTCTGCCATAGCTGACATAGTGACAATTATAGTAAAAGCAAAATAAACTTAAAGATCTGGAATTGAAGGAAGTTTAGAAAAACTTGAAAACTTTAATCTTAGAAAAAATATGCAAACTAAAATAAAAAGAAATGCTTATACAAATTCTTTCCAACCTCAATACTAAAGCTGTAAAATTTTTAAAGACTTAAATATCAAAATGATCTAATAACTAAGATAATTTTCAAGAATATAATAAATAGCATATGCTTTTCATTAAATACAGATCTTGATAAAAATTTCAACCAAAATGAAGGAAGAAAGGTTTTTGTTAGTATAAAAAAGAGAACCTAATAATTATAAAAATTGGACAGCTGAAATTAATTAAAATTAGTAAAAAAGCAAATTTATAAATAAATATCTCATTAATTATTAGTATAAAATAATAAGATGGAAGTTCTTGAGCTTTAGCTTGCTTTAGTGAGTGGAACCTCCGAAGGATCTTAAACCATTAAATGAGGGATGAAGAAAAGGATAGCTTCATCAGAGGTAGAAGAATTACCCATAATCAATTATATGTTCCACTGCTTTGACTTATTCTAGGGATCTGGAATGGAATAATCTTCAGTTGTGGCGGTTATTTTACCTGGAATCTGAAGTGGAGTGATATTTAGGCACTACTTTGGTAATCGTAAGGAAAGCAACATGCCATGATTCCATTTTTCAAGTTGGATCTATTTACTCTTGATTAACCTGATAATGATAAAGCCATGTTAATTTAATCTATATATTCAAATTTTAATTATTAAGTAAAAAGAATTTTTACGTCTTTAATTGCAAGAATTACTTCCTCTAATTAAAAAAATTAGCAAATGTTTTTTTAATTCATCTTGATCTCATCATTTTACTTGAACTCTTGCTTTTCTCTCATTTTTGATTCTTACTTTTAAACTAATTATATTTTCAGCAATTCAAGTTAGAGTTATGTGTAATGTTTTTATTTTAAAATCTAAGTATTCCAATTAAACATTGGAACTTATTTCATATTTCCTTGATCATTAATATTGAACGACTAAAGTAATTCTCTTATATTAGATAGTAAATTAACCCAAAAAATTTGCTCAATTACCTCATAATCTCCAGACATAAAACATGACTATCAATAGGATATTTGGCGATAAAAATATCTTTAAAAAGTAAGATTTGTTTCAAAGTTGATATTTGCTTATTATTTATCATCAATTATATATATTCAACTTCATATAATTATCTTTTGGAAATTTCTAAATATTTCAATTATTCTATACAAATTCTAGCTGTTTTCATTCTTTTTAATTTTAAATAATTAATTATATAAGCAATGCTGTAATTTTTTGCTTTTTATATCTAGTTATATTTTAGATTGGTACTATTCTAAGAATTCTTTAGATCTACATTAATTGTATCAGCATATTGTTAACTTAAGCATAGTATTTTTCCAGTTACTATCATAAACAGAATCTATTTTTGATTAAGAAAAATTAAATCTTTTTTATTTCATTCTATAGCATTTTAAAAACTTTAGAACTATAATTTGCTTTAAAAACACGAATCAAATCTATATAAAATGACTAATTAAAAGTTAAATCAGCTGTTTTCAAAGTTTTTCTTAAAGTTGTTCTCTTGCTTGAATTTAATTCTATTAAAAACTCCAGTTGCTCCTTTTTTTAAAATCCATGAAACTAATTTCCTCATTATTATACTTTAGGTAGTGATATTTCTATATACTTGAATCTAATGAAATTTAAATAAAATAGATAATTCTTTTTAATATTAAATATAATACTTTCATCAAATTAATTTTGAATACTAATAGTTATAGTAGAACTATGTTAGTAATAATAATATTAATTTTAAGTTTTAGGGATTTCCAACCCCGTCAGGGATACAGCAGTTCATACTCCCTGCTGTTAAATATAAAAATTCGGGTCGCCCAATTTTAGCGAGATTGGGAACTCGGATTTTTCCAGGTTTTCCCTCCTTTAACTTGCCTTGGTTCCTTCTTAATCTTGTATATTGAACCATCCGGGTTGCAATAAATTCTTTTCATTCTTGCTTCTTCTTTTTTCTTCTTTTTTGTTCTTTTATCCAATAGTTTCTTTATTTCTATTAGAATTTCTAACACTTCCGATAAAAATGTCATACGCTTCCACAGCAGAAATATTTCTTTTTTATTTTGAAATATTTTCCTTGATTTGTTTGCTCTTTCTAGGCTTCGATTTCCATTTGTATAGCTCCAGTTTCGCTTTACTCTTTCTTAAAGGTTTACAATTTCTCTTCTACTTTTCCGAGTCTGTTATCCAGTTCAGTCTGTTTCTAAAGCTAATTTTAGAATTCGTTAGTCTGACTTTGTGAGATATTCCAAAAAGCGTTAAGATCTCTTTCCTAGGACATAATTCTTGACTCAATTCCTTTTGCTTGGTCTAACTTTGCCATCAGCATATCATTGTCCTTCTTCAATCTCTTGACCTCTCCCTGGAGGTTCAGTACCACTTTGATGAGCTACTCCATGCTCATCTGACCAGAAGGGTTGAACTCTGATACCTCCTGGTTGAGAACAGACTTCATCTGTTTCTCACTTGAGGTTGAAGTTTCCTCGTGTATATTCTTCAAGGTTGGTTTTCGTTCGTTTTGTTAGATTCAAAGTTGTTAATTCAGTGTTGGTTAAGGTTGTGATAGAGAAGATTGTTAAGATTATTAAGACTTGGTTTCTTGCTTCCTCCCTTCCTTTTTGGCTTAGGAAGAGGTGGTATAGAAGCCTGACTTGAAACCTTCAATCATTTTTTTTAGAACTAAGTTAGTTAAATTCATTTTACACTGTTAAATTTAGATTCAAGTTGAAATAAATATTTAATCTGCTTATAAATATTTGATATCTCTATAAAAATTATTAAAGTTATATATTAAAGAAAATTTACATGCTTGATTATTTCCTTATTTAATTTATTCTTTTTTAATTAGTAATTGAAGTAGGAAAAGTAAATTCAATATATCTTAAATATAATTGTAGATTGTTAATCTTGTGGATGAATCAGATAATAATACATCTTTCATCTTATTTTTTTTATTCTTCTTTTTCATCGTCTAAACCGTCAATTGTGTTACATTTTTCTTTATAAGGACCATGTACTCCAAAGTGTGAGAATTCCCATTCTTTTTTAAGCTTTTTTCCACATAAATAGCAGAAAAAGGTCTTTGCTTAGCATAGATTTAAGCATTTCATAAAATTGCATCCTTTACTTCTTATAGTTACTGCTTAGCAAACTGGACATCTTTGTGCTTTGTTATCTATTCTTCACTTCTCAAATCTAAATTAAATATTACAGTTAGTTTTATTAATCGTCTTCCTATTTCTTTTTCCATTCTTAACAATTCATATCTTAATGGTTTGCCCTGCATGATAAGCAATAAACTTTCTTGCAAATACTACAATTAAACTCTAAAATTCCTTCTCCAATTAAAAGTATATTAGGACAGTCAGGTGTTAGGCATTGCTTTGCTCCTTAAAAATCTCTCATTTATAAATAATTAAATTTATCAAAAACATCAGGAGCACAAAGTTCTTTAACTGCTTAAGAAGGAACTGGAATTTTGCACTTACAACAACATAACTAATCTGGCTAAATTTTTCCAGTATTAATAAATTCTGTCAAATACAAAGAGTAGCAATCTTTATCCCAAATCATATCACAAGTCTCAGATACGCACTTATATGCTTTATTTATAGGCCATTCCATATAGCACAATTAGCATAAGAATTTTTGTTCGAAAAAATCCTAATCAACTTCCTTGAAATTCTATAGGAGTTATTTGTGAGCTTCATTCTACTTAATCTTAAACTCTTTTTATCCCCCAAATGCATTTATGATAATACCTAAATCTATTATGATTTAACACTTGCACTTTATATTTCTACATTCATTTAGATATAATGATTAATCTGTATCCTAATATGCCTTCTATACTAAGCATAGCTAGCATAAGAAACACTTTTTACAATTCATCTTATATAGTTAAGTCTAAGCTTATTAGCAATTTTAGCATTTTTAGCTTTTTTATTACCATTCAATTAGAAATTACTATCCTCCAAAGGCTTGTAAGATTATATCAGGTTATATCAATATTTAGCATGGACATTTTACAGAGAAATCATATATATTGTAAGTAGAATAAGTATCACTGCTAACTTTTTGCTATATGCATTTATCACATAAGAAGCATCTCTTACAATTGAGACTCAAAACTTTATCTTGACTATTACAAATCTTACACTTTTAGATTTCCCTTTATCCTTACTTGAAATTTAAATATCCTCCCCAAGCATCAACTATTCTTTAATCAGGAATCTTAACTCCACATGGGCATTAGATGTTATAGTTAAATATCTGTAATGTTTATTTGGTGTCTTAATAGACTTTTTATTTTAAGTCTGCAAAGCAATAACCATGGAACTTTGGACAGTCTATTTCCACTAACTCTACATTACTTTAGTTACATATCGAGCAAGATATCTATCTAATAAAGCTATCTATCTTTATCTTAAAGCCTCCATGCTTTAATTTAGGATAAATTAGTTTCATAACTTCTATCATTTCTAGATGAGAAAGCGGACTTTCCTTTTAAATCATCTGCTCTAAAATTAGCATACACTTGGATATATCGCATAAAACAAACTAGTTTAACTCCATTATATAAATAAATTAAACAAGAGATAAACTTTAAAAGGTATGAATCATAAATCTATTCTTTTAAATTTTATTTACCAAGCTTTAAATTTCTATTTATCATAGTTTATTTATGCTAATTATACAATTTATAAGAATCTTTAGTTTATATTGCTATAGTAAGAGTGTAAAATTATGATAATTTGCCCTTCAAATAGTTTTAAAAATTAATAGCTTCTCTTTAAGTAAGCAAGTTTTATTCAAAATCTTAGGAAATAATTCAGTTAGGCATGCATATTCATCTTTTATCAAGCATATTTGTTTATTTTATAAATAAAGAGTCAACATAAATTAGATTAAATAAAATTTATTAAGTTATTACAATTATATCTAATATACCTCTTTAATAATAAATCTCCTTCATCATCTATTTTAAAAAATAAAGAAAAGCAAAAGTTAATTCTTTTATAATTTTCTTATTTATAGTAAAGTTTTACTCTTTCATAAATAAATTATTTATAAACATTTCTAAATAAAATTATGTTATAATTAATTTTCTTTTGCTTAAGGATAATCCTTTGATTCTTTATAATTAAAGTATTAGTTATTTATAATTATTTTTAATATTATATAAGTAAATAGTTTCTATTTAATAAATTTATAATATCTAAATATTAATAGTTCATAATACTCTTTCACTTTAATATGCTTATAAAATTATAAGGTTATTCTCTGTATTTCTTTATAATGATAATATAATCTAGCCACTTACTGCTATTTATTCAACTAAGTAAATTTTCTGGGCTATATTTTATATTTTATCCTAAGTTTAAAGTTTTCTAGCAGTTTTCATTCGATTGAAAGTCTTATATTTATAAAGATAATGCCAGAGATAGATTATCTTTATCTCTAAATATGTAATCGAAGAGATTGTTTCTTAGAGTATTATGATAAAAATTAAATGAAATAGTCCTTTAATTAAATTTTTCCCAATATTACATCAATATCTTTTAATATTTCTTTAACATTCTAGTCAATGATAAGCAAATGTAGCTTTAATGATATAAACGAATATAGATTTATTTAAGTGTTAGCTATATTAATGCTTATAGGATTAAACTAAATATAATTTCTTATATATTTTGTATTTTATTTAAAGCTACTATAATTATTACAATCCTAGTCATTATTTATCTTTAGAGCTATTCTATTTTATCTAATTTCAACTTTTAAAATTATTAGATTTTCTTCTTTTAATATGCTCTCTTTCTCATTTTTTTGGTTTATTCTTTTAAAATTTTAGAAGTTGTTTATAGATAATTAGATATTAATTAATTTAAGGTACATAATAAATTGTAGTAAGTTTATTGAAAATGTGGTCATATAATAAAGCTAGAAATCAATCTATAATCAGGTTAATTTAATGATTAAGAAATCAGAAACTAAATCATCTGATTTTAAGTAAATAAAGAGAAATCTAATAAAGTAAAGGTAAATAAATATAAGTACACTTTTATATTTAACTAGTTGCTTATAGCCTTTAAGAGATGCTTTAGTATTTCATACATTTTGATAATTGAATTATTTATTTTCTAATATATATTAAGATTAAAGAAGATAATATATGAAGAATTGATATTCTAATATTTACAACATTTATATAGATATTAAAACTTATTTCCATTTACATTCAGGTATTTATACTTTTAACTTCATCTTTGAAATTATTATTTGATAATTGTTAATATAAAAAAAAAATGGAATAAAGTTTCAGGAAAGGCTTCTATACCACCTCTTCCTAAGCCAAAAAGGAAGAGAGGAAGCAGGAAACTATCTCTTCTCTGTCTTCTTAATAATAGCCTTAATCTTCTTCTTAATAAAAACCTGAAACTTAACAAGATTAACAAAAGATAACCTTAAAGACAGCCCATACGGAAACCCCAACCTCAAGTGAAAAACTGAGGAAGCAGATGAAGTCTGCTCTCCACCAGGAGGTCTCTTAATTTAATCCTTCTGGCCAGATGAGCATGGAATAGCTCATAAAAGTAGTACTAAACCTCCAGGAAGAGGTTAAAAAGCTTCGCAAGGAGAACACGAAGTTGACAGAGCTGATCTCTCATGGAATTTAAGATACACTTGATCTTAGAATGGCCAATTAGGAGAGGGAACTCGACGCTCTTTGGAATTACTAACGAGAGTAATTTGGTTAGACGAACTCCTAAGTGCAAAAGATTCAAGACTAGAGCTAGCAGATCGAAAATATCTTACAAAGTCAGAAAAGCTTCCAAAGTTAGCAAATTCCATTGGAGTAAATTCTATCTGATAAGATGGAGATCGAGAAGAATCCTTAAGTTAAGATGAAAACTAATCAAAAACCTCGGATTGTGAAACTGTGCTACTATTGTAAAAGTAAATGGCACAAATGGAAGAACTGCGGTGAGTTTCGTAAAGTAAAAGAAATTACATGGAAAAAACAAGTCTAGCAAAGAATAAGAAAGAGCAAGAACCAGATCTGATGTAGAACAAATGGAGAAGTCTACAGATTGAAAAATAACCTTGAACTGGAAGAATTTGGAGATAGAGCTAAAATGAAATATAGTGGGAGATGAAAGATCAGAGGAACAAGACTCAAGAATCCTAGAACTAGAAACTAACAAGATAAAGATAACTTTAAAACTTCTTTTTAGTGGTGACTAATTGGCGCCACAAAACAATTTAAATTTATCCTATTTATAAATGTTAATATTAGCTAGACTTAAAGTTAGGTATCGCTCTAATAACATTATTTTTATTTTTGCTTAAATTATTGATGCTTCATTTGAAATAAAAATTTAAATGCCTTTTTATAATCTTAAGTGTAGAAAAAATGATAGAGTATGAATGTATATTTTAAGTTTGATTGCATGATAAATCTAATTTTAATCTTATTTTTATAGCTTAATTTACATACTTGAAATGGATGCATATTTAAAAAATTATTTATTTTAGTATAATTAGTATTTTTATACCCTAGTAATTGATTCTCTATTAATGAAGATAGTTATATAATAAATAATATAGTAATATATTTATAATATAATTATAGAGATATTTAGCTATAATTAATTTTAATCCTTAAATCTTCTAAAGTAATAAACATGCTACTTAGATTTTATATTTTAAAGAATTAAAGCTAAAAATTCCCTTAATTGATAATTAAAACTAAATATTTTCATTGTTTTCACTAAATCGGCTAAACTGATCTTTATTAGCAATCTAGATTTCGTTATCGCTAATTTCAATAATAAGCAATTTTAATAATTCTTTTTAATCGTTTGAAAAATGACATCTATATAGATAGCAAGCAATGAAAATAGTTAGTTAATATCAATAATAAAATTTAAAGATATATATATATATATTAAAAACTTAGAAAGGTATCTTATTACAAACAAGCTATATATTTGAATTCTAAAAATTACATCAGTTATTAATTAATTAGGGTATAAAATAGATTAATAGAGAAAAACTATTTTACTTTAATTAAGTTAATAAAGCATAAAGGAATTATTATTATTATGAATAAAATTGTTTGACCTTCTTGTACTCATTTCAACTTATTTCTAGCCTGCCTCCAGATTGCTCCGGAGGCTAAAATTAAATATTTGATCTCTATCTCCATCCACTGTCCTGTCTTGCTTGTTCTTGAAATCTTCAGTTTCTCTTCCATTACTAATTGCATTTTTTCTTTTATATATTCCCAAGAGTGTTTATCCATAACTGTTCTCTATTCCTTCTTATTTGAAGCTGTTGCTACCTCTTCCTTTTTTCCTACTGTTATCTTTGCTTTTTCCAGTAACTCTGTTTGAAATTTAGGAATTTCTTACACTTCTTTCACAAATGTTCTCTTGAGCCACAGTAGTATCAGGATTTTATTTCTCTCTCGTATAAAGACTTGTCGACTTTAATTTCTTCTATTTCCATCTTATCTTATTTCTAATCCCTTGATTCAATTACTTTTCCAATGTTTGCTGATATTCTAGTAGCTGTGCTATCTTATCATCGATTTCTCTGTATTTTTAATCTTGATTCTGGGATTAAGTGTTCTGACTCTGAGATATGTTCCAGAAAGCGCTTAAATCTCTCTCCTGAGACATGAGTCTTGATTCGATTTTCTCTTGCTTGTTCAGATTCTCCATTAGTTTGTCATTGTCCTTTTTCAGCTTCCTGACCTCTTCCTGGAGGTTCAGTACCACTTTGATGAGCTATTCCATACTCATCTGGCTAGAAGGATTAAACTATGAAACCTCCTAGTGAAGAGCAGACTTCATCTGCTTCCTTGGCTTCTCTTATGAGGTTGGAGTTATTGCATGTGTTGTCTTCTGAATTTGTTTCTGTTCCTCTCCAGGTTATTAGGATTAAGAAAAAGGATAGGGTTAAGGGAAAGAAGACTATCCAAGATTGGATTCAGGTTTCTTCTCCAACTTTTTGGAGGTGGTGTAGAAACCTCTTTTGTTTCCTTCCATTTTTGATGCATAAAGGAATTATTAAACTAAATTTAGTATAAAATTCAGTTTTTTAATTATTTTAGCTTTAACTAATTTTTGAAAAGTAAATATAATGAAAATGATATATTTTTAATTATTATATTTTATAATTTGGTATTCTCTTAATGCAGTAGGACTTGGAAAGGATTTTCTGGTTCTGAAGGAGAAAATGAGTAAAAGAAAGGAAGCATCTCTTTTTTAACCCTCTTCGGAAATAAGAAAAATGCTAATACTCTTCTGGATAGACTGAAGAAATAAATATTAATAAATAAAAAACTTTATAAACCCAAAAAATAAAACTGTTTAAAGCTTATAATGAAGATTTTACTAGCTTGAATATATCGAAGATTAAAATGACACATATGATGTAGAAGAATCGCGCAAGATGATTGGTGTTCTAAGATACGAAAATACGCTATTATAAGAACGAGTGAGCTAAATTTTTTAAGAACCGATTGAATTTCAAGACATACAGGCGTCAATAAATTACATAAATGAAGAATTGAAAAAACTAAAAGGATTGAAAATTGAATTTCAAGGAGTCAACAGTCGAATTAAAGCCTAAAATACCTGAAGTGGAAATTATTCAGGAATCAAAAATGCAGGCATCTTATCCATGCTGCACAAAACCTATATTAGCTATAGTAAAACATCCAAGAAAAAATGTTATTATTGTAGTTCTATTTATCATCTTCTAAAATTATGCTAAGGATTTAAAATTTTTAATAACAAAAATCGAGAAAAATAATTAAGATAATTATGACAAGAAATGAAGCACCTATATTACTCAAAAGGCAATTTTTATAGAAAAAATTCACAAGAATACTCAAGAGAACCATTTCCTTTTAATAAATGCAAACAGATCTCTCTCAGCTCTTTAGAATAACATGGGAGTTTAAAATATTCATTTAATTAAAAAAAATAATTTGGTAACTATAAATACTTGATTTTAATATACATCAAAGCATAAGTGAAATATATACTAAAGGATATCAATATTTTGCTTATCTAGTTTATTTTAATTTTTATTAATATAGTAAAAAATAAAAAAATCAAGCTTTATATTTAAAATTAATTTTGCTAAGATTTTTAATTTTATTCCTGAGCTATTCATAGTAAACTTGACTAAATTATTAATAATTATAAAGCATAAAAAAACATTTTAATAAATTTTTCTATTGGATTGAATGCTAAAGAAACTACTTAAAATTTAGATAAGCGTTTATATAATTGTATCAGAAGACTAAATACAACCTTTATAAATGACGTTCTATAAATTTTTGATTACTTAACTTATTTTAGCTCAAGTTTTTTCTTAACTTTAATTCAGTTTCTAATGCTGTAATTATCTTAGAGTTCTAGTTGATATATTGACTTTAATTTAAATTTATTTTTTAGTTGGAGATTTAAAGGTTATAACGCATAAAATAACTATTGGTATTACATTAATATTTTCTTTAATAAGTTAATTGATATACTAAATAATATATAGCTAAATGTTGTTTCTTCAATTATCTAGCATTATTTTTTTAAATTGATCTAATGTTATATTTTCTTGATTATCAAAATGTATCTCTTGGATAATATCTTATATCTGTTCTTCATCCAATTTCTCTTTAAAAAACTCATAAAAGAACTGCTTATTTATTTATTTCTTCTTTTTTGGTGCTAAAATTTTAATTACCAAATCAAGCTTTTTATCTTGCACTAAAATTTTATCTCATTATAAGCATACAATCAGAAACTTGTCTCATTCTAAAAATCCACTATTGTTAATATCTAAAATGTAGAAAATTTATTTAGCCTCTATTTTGCTTACTTTGAACTTTTAGAATTTTTAAAAAGACTTTACCAAATCTCTTTGAGATATTCTTCCATCTTAATCTTAGTCTATTACTATAAAGCCTTCTTTTAATTCAGCAACTTCCTAGTAGTCCATTAATTATGAAATAATATATCAATAAATTGCTATTTTAATTGATTTTTTCACTGAAAATTATAATAATTTTTCCAAATATTTCTCTAGTATGTTTTACCGATTTTTTTTCGATTCATTGAACCATTCATGTCTTAAGCATTTTTTTGCAGTAAATCTTTGTTTAGAATCAACTTCCATCATTTTTTATAGCAGATCCTAGACTAGCTCTGAAACTTATCCTCATTTTTATTTTGAGAAATCAATTTTAAATTTATCGTTGTTTGCCTATCTATCTCATTGACTTGCTTTATTTTAATTATTTTTTATGTAATACTATAATTCTTCTTAGCTAAAGGGAAAGTCTTTGATTAAAAGTAGATATAATATTACACCACAGCTTCATATATCACTTTTATTTGAATAATATCCTGTGCATGATTCTGGAGATAAATAGAGCAGAGTTCCTATGATTTTTTAACTTTCCATTACCAATTTATTAATAGAAAGTCCGAAATCTATTATTTTAACTTAGAGCTCGTCGAAGTTATCCACATTCTAGCAAATAATATTCTCAAGTTTAAGATCTCTATGCAGAACTCCTACCGAATGACAATATGATACACCTTGAAGGATTTACTTCATAATAATCTTTATTTTTTCCTCGTCTAACTAATGATTTAGGTTCGCAACATCAAGCAAATTTTACCCTTCTATGAGTTCGTTAATGAACAAAGTCTAATTTTCCTCTTCGTAGACTTCATATAACTTCAAAACATTAGGGTGATTCTAATATAAAATACTTACTAGTAGTTTAAGTATCTAATACTCGCTTTGAATTCATTGACTATGCTTTTTAACGCTCATTATTTTCACTGCAACATTTTATTGGCTTAACTTGTTTTTTGCTAAATATACTCTACCAAAACTTCCTTATCCAATTTAGTTCTTCAAATCATAATTTTCAGAAAATTTGCAGCCATTTTTTTGGACAAATCTTGAGCTGTTTATTTAAAGCTTTATAGAATCCATAGAGTATGGACTTTCTGATCTTTAGCTGAAATTATTATAAGTAACAAATTTATTAGATCAATCATTTTTTTCACTCAATCTACTAAGCCACTGATCTTAGTTAGTGTTCTATCTTAATTCTGAGACATCTGTTTAAGGAGTAGTCAATTAAGTTACCTCCTTTTTAAAAGGTTTTAAATCTATCGTATTTCCATTAAACTATTTAAATTCCTGAGAAAACTAGGTCTGAATAGCTATTATCTGTTCTGCTATTTGATCTGCTTATAGTTACTAGTTTTGTTCAGTGTGTGAACTGAAGCAACCATTAAAGTTACTATCTTATTGATTGCATTTACTATTTCCCATATTAGACTAATAAAAAATAATAAATACATCAATCAATTCTATAGTAATAATAAGCTTTTAGTTTGAATAGATAATCAGTTACTGTCGATTTAATACAGGTAACTCCAGTTAGCATCTAGGATTCAAAAGTTTAAAGAGCAACAACTTTTAAGAGTCTCAATTAATAAACTTGATCTAATAACTTTTTCCTAATGCTAAGAGATTTATTATCTAGCAATTTATAGCCTCTTGTATAGACATTATATAATAGCCTTTATTATGGAATCGAAAATAACTTTATTTATTAAAGTTAAGCTACTAAACATTATTAGCAAAAGCTAGTTTATCTTATGCAAATAAAGCTTTTAAATTTAAATTTTTAGTCCTTAATTTTTTGTTTTTCTCCTTTTAGTAAAAATAGCCAAGAAATAAACTTTTGATCTAGCCTGCTTGAATCGTTTGCCTTATTTTAGGTAACTATTCGTCACTACCTAAGTATGGAAGAATAATAAGAATATATGACATATTTGGCTATAGATGAATCAACAATTAAAAGCCCTTTTATCTGAAAATATATAACACTCTTAAGAAAGAATATTGCTATTAGTCTTTATATAATTGTAATCTAAATTACTGAGATTTTTACCTTAAAAATGTAAATTTATTATAATCTAAAATTCATCTTTCAATAGATAAATATTCAATAATATCATATTTAATAAAGAAGCATTCAATATCTAAGTTAATACTTAGATTAATATATATAAGAAATTCCTAAACTAACCAAAGGCTGTTTAATAAAAATTTATCCAGATTTTGAGATTTTAAACTTAAACCTCAGTAAGTACATAGAAATATATTTAAGATATTATCCTTAAATTAAATTTAAATTACAAGAGATTAAATGAAATATTAAAGATTAAATAGAGCTAATTTATAAAATACTAAATTTGTTGTATAAACAAAGAGAAACTAACTTTTATAGATTCTTCTATGCCAGATTTAGTTCTTAAGAAAGACACTTTTTTGATTTCTATTTTTAAATCATTTAATTTATTAATTAAAAAATCAAAAATTTCTTTATTTAGCAAGCAAAGGTTTAAATAATTACTAGTTAGTTGCAACTATATTTCTTATAATTTTCTTCTATTATTATTTATATATTTTGCCAAATAAAAAGATTTAGTAATGCCAAAAAGTTAGAAATGAATAAATTTTAAATAAATTAGAGTGGATAAATAAAAATATCTTTATAAATTTTCTATTCTGACTAATTTTTTCAATCTTATTGTAAGACTTTTTTTAGTATACGAAGTCAAATGAGTTAAAGATTGCAGAGCATATAATGATATTACTATTAATGAAATACTGTTATTTTCTTGGCTATAACTCTAATGATTTAAATAGCAGAATGTTTATTAATTTTTCATGCAAGTGTAACTATTAAATTTTACTACAAAAGTTAAATGAAATGATATATAATATAAATATGAAAGAAAAAAGCTTTAGTTCTTAAAAAATTTTAATTTGATTATAAAGGAAATATTTATTTTATTGCAAAAATAAATTAATAAATGTTGCTTACTACTAGCAAGAGTCTTTATTGAATTTTCATAATATATTTGATGAATTTTTAATGTTATAGAAATAAAATTAAGGATATAAAATATATAAACTTTTAAAATTAATAATAAGAGTAGAGTATTATCTTTATGAAAGTTTTACTAAAATTTAGATTAAAGGAATCATTATTTAGATAAATAAGTTACTAAAAAATTTTATTTTCAAAGAGGTAATGCCTTTTTAATAAGATTTAGTATAAAAGACTGAGGAAATTAAAAATAAATTATAAGGAAAAATTAAAGCATTTAATAATAAGTATTAATTTGTTCATGAAAAAGAAAAGCAGATACACTAAGATTTTAATTATATATAAGCATCTAATTAAAATTTATGAATAAGCAAAATGAGAAACTATAATTATATTGTTTCTTATTAAAAACACATACTTTAGCTAAATTTAAATGGACTTCTCATATAAACTTAAAAAGATAGTAAATAAATTTAATTTAGAGATTTATACTAAAATAAGTCAATGAAATGAAAAGTAATGAAATATTCTTTTCTGATATCAACTTAAACTGCGAAAATAAAAATTTAATTCCTTTAGATTAATATGTCTAGTTATTAAGAGTAAAAATTAAAAGTATCATAATTTAATTTAGCTTAAATTATTTTTTATTGTAAAAAATGTTAATCCAACCAGTTTTATATGCTGCTATTATTATTTCTAAAAGCATCAATAAAAGAAGTTAGCTGTTTATAGTTCATAATTTTTTTTAATTTTTTGTCTAACCTTTTTCGTATGTTAGGATATAGAAACGATTATTAAGAAAAAGTGATTGAAAATAAACATGAATAATTTCTTATAATTTTGTTCTATTACTAAATAACAATATAAAAGATTATATCCCTTATATTTTGAAAAATAATAAAGATTTTAAATTCTTTTACTGATTTTTATTTTGCTTAATTTTGCTAAAATATTCTAAATTTTTTTAATTAAATTTCTGATAAACAATTTAGTTATTTTTAGGCTATATAGAGAAAAGCTTGTTTCACAGAGTTAAAGTTAAATTTTAAGCTATATATTTTTTGATTTTTAACATTATTTAAAAAATTTTAATTCAGTAGTGACTTAGAACCAATATAAGCATTGGAATCTAAGCAATAGCTATTAGTTTAATAATTAAGTAAATTTGTTTATGACAAAGATAGTAGTTATAAAATATCCAAAAAGGATAAAGTCAATGTATGGTAAATATAAAAGAGTTGCTTATTTTTTCGTTTGCATTTAAACTTAAATTAAAAAATAGAAATTTTAGATTAGAAAAAACCAATACATTCCATAAATTCTACTCAAAAACTTTAAAGCTTGTTAAATTTTAACTTAACACAACTATTTAAAACTAAGAGAACTTTCCTTAAAAATAATTTCCAGCAAGCAAGGAATTACTATGTTTAATCTTAATCAGATAATTTGCAAAAATAAATAAATCTAAAACATGTTTAGGAAATATTTCTTTTATGATTATTAAATACGAAATTGGACCAAACATAATTCAATATAAGATATATTAGGTGCTATTACTTATAAGCAGTTGCTTGAAACTTTACACAATCATTTTTAAAAAGATCTACCTTAGATAGGTGATCGTAGATTTATATGAAGATATAATAGAAGAATAAATACCAATGAAATTCTCATTTATAGACTTACTTACCAAATCATAAAGTATATTAGATAAGATAACTTTATGATATAGACCTTAATTAATGCTATGCTTATAATATATGAAATTACAACTGAAGAAAATCAAAACATTTATCAAAAGCTTTAACTTTAGTTATGAGATTTCTAGCAATTATAAAATTAGTCAAATATTTGGAGGAAGCTCTTAGCTATAATCTAATGTAGAATTTAATGATTATGAATTAATTTTAAATGAATTAAATCAAAATTTGAGCTAATTTTCATGTCCTACTCAACTTTCTGGTCCAACCAAAACAAATCAAGACGTTATTTTATTTGATTAAAACGGGTAACTACGAGCAACTTACATTTTTGACTAGAAGAACATGACCAGGCATGGAGAAACTTTTCAGATGGCTTATGGATATAAGTGATAACTTCCTCTTTGTTAAAATTTTTTTATTTATGAACCTAATAAAGCAGCTGAGCTATTAAAGTATTATTGGAATAATACTAAATGGATAATTTGCCTTTAGATTTGATCTTTTATTTCTTTTAGAGTTACATCTAGTGCTTGATTTATTAATTTTTATATCCTTATATCACCTTTTATTTCTAATATTTTTATTAATATTTAAATCCTTTATTAAATAGAGAAATTTGCTTAAAACATAATAATAATAGTAATAATCTTGATAATAATAAAATGATTACTACCTAATACTTATTTTATTAATTCTTTCATTCATATTTTATTTTTTAAGTTTCTAAGTATTTATATTTTATAAAATGAATATCGAAAATTATATTCCACTATTTTTTTATAAGGTTATAAATAGATATTAATAGGTATATAAAGTTCTTAGATTTACAAAAATGATGAAAGGCATTAAAATTAAACTAAAACTTTGAAATTAATTAATATCTCTATACCTTCTATTATTTCGAGAGGGATTGGAATCTATAAATTTTATAATATATATTTAAATTTTTATACTTTAAGTTATACTTATAACAAGATACCTATTTTATCTAATTTATCTAAGTTAACTTTAAAATAGAAGAGATTTATTATTATTTTATATTTTTTCATAGTTATCGAGTAAGTTAATTAAGAATAAATCCAATATATAATGAAATATTTCTATATACTTCTTGATATATTTTTAAGGTAAATATTTATATAAAGAGTAGAGCTATCTATTAAATTTTATTATTCTTATTATTATATTTTCTTCTTACATGAAATAACATACTTTATAACCCTTTTAGATTATCAAGTAACTTAAAATTTTATATGAACTTTTCTTTAATTTAAAGCATTTAATATTATAATACATTTAAGTTAATACAAAATAGATTTTTATCTGTTGCTTTATTTATTATTTTTATACTTCTAGATACTCATTAAATTAGTTAATTTTGACTAGCAACAAGTTAACTAATTATATCTATTTAGTTAAATAAAAGCTTTATAATTTCTATAGAAGCTATTTTTATTTAGCAAAAGTAAAATATTATAAATAATAACTTAATTCCCTTATTCTTAATAACTTACTTTAAATAAACATTCTTATTTCAATCATTTTTAACTCTTATAATCTATCACCTGATATAAAGAAATCAATTTTCAAATAGCATCTAAAATTTTATTTTATAGATGATTGAAAATAGTTTTTAAGATATTTTACTATAAACCTTTTTTTAGCTAACTTAAATTACTAATTAATTTGTAATTTTTAAGCTCTGAGATTGTCTTTTATAACTATTTTAAATCTTTCATTGAATTATTTTATAAGCTTTATATCTTTAATTAGCTTATTTTTAAATTACTTTATCTAGGTTTAAATTAAATTCAAATGAATCAAATATTATTAAACATAATTAAGAGCATTGTTTGTACTACTAACTTTAATGATTTAATATGCTTATAAATTCTATTTATAGTGACTATTAAACTTTTTTGTTTATCTTTTAAATAAAAAATGTAGCTACTATTATTAAAACTTACATTGAGCAAAAGTAATTATTTTGTATTATTGTCTATAATCTATTAAATAGCTATTATTAATTTGAATGCAACTATAATCTAAATAATCTGAATAAGCTCATTTATTAAGCAGTCTTTTAATATCTTTAAATACTTTATTAAAGATAACTCTTAATTAAAGAAGGTATCAAAGCAAACAGGTTAAACAATTAGGATCTTAAGATTATTTCTTTTGCTTGATTATATAATAAAATATTAAGCTAAAGCCAAAAGTAGAAAGTAACCTTAGTCCTTTATTACACTTTTAAATTATTTTTCCTTATTAGCTTCTCTATTTATACTCTAGAGCTATTATCTCTTATAGCTTAAGCATTTAAATAAATATTAGTATGAATTATGAATAATAAAAAGTCATCATAGATAGTACCTCATACTAAAAGAAAGAATTAAGTATAAATTTAACTAGGTAAATGATTTAAATTACGCTTTGTAATAATTTATCTAAAGCTTTGAAATTAAAAAATTAGATTAGAACTATTAAGAGATAAAAAGCTAGTTGCTGCTTTTTAAAATGATTAAGTTCTAATTTTAAATAAGGCTGCTAGATATTATAAATGGCTTCTCCATATATTTTTAAAAATTCTCCAGTTCATTTGATTAAATTCTAATCAGCTTGGAAAGGTCTTACGTAGAAAGAATAGCTATATGCTTATTATTTCTAGAAAGCTTGCTGGGAGGGAGCAAAAATTGCTATTTGGTAGAGAAGTTTTGAGTCGCCAGGACTTTTCATGCTCTTATGCTAAGTATTTAAAGGATAGACTTTTTAAGAATATAAATAAAGAGTAGTTGAAAAACTTGGAGATACCGAAATTTGGGATAACTTTGTAGCTTATAGTGCTGGAGTTTTTGATAATATGGGAAATTATTTTGAGTTCGGAAATTATAAAATGTTTCCTAAAGATATCAATAAAGACCAATTTGAAGAAATTGTTAAGCTTTCTTAATGTCCAAATAAAGAAGAAGTTCTATAAGTTTGGAGTAGAATAGGAGAATGGATTTTCGATACAAATTATCCAATGGTTGACTTCTAAGATTAAAAAGGTCTTAGTAGTTATTATTCTCCAAACGTAACTAAAAATGAAGCTGAGTTGGTAACAAAGTTTTTACAAGAAGTTGGAGGAGTTAGATAAGCATTGAATACAAGACTTTTTAAAAATAGTTAAAATGAATTGATAGTTAAAATCCCTAGCTTCGAGAATCATCATTTATATAGGAATTAAAAATTAAAGGCATAATAATATGAAGGCTACTAAATCAAGTTCGAAAAATAAGATTTTGTAGTTTTCATGGAAAGAATAGTAAAATACCTTACTTAAGCCCTTCCTTATGTTGCTAACGAAAATTAGTAATAAATGATAGTCGAATACATTAAACATTTCATTACTGGAGATAATGAGTACCATTTCACTAGTTAGGAATATTGGGTCAAAGATAAATCACCTACAGTTGAAACTATGATTGGGTATATTGAGAACTACTAAGATCCTTTGAGACTAAGAGCAGAATATGAAGGATTTGTTAGCATTGTTAATAAAGAAAAAAGTAAAGCCTACGCAAGACTAGTAGATATGGCTAACGAGCTAATATAGCTATTCCCATGGCCAAAAGAATTTGAAAAATCTCAGTTTTAGGCTCCAGATTTCACTGGTTTAGATGTTGTAGCTTTTGCAACATCAGGAGTTCCTATTGGAATAAACCTTCCCAATTATAAGGATATACATGAAAGTATTGGATTCAAAAATGTAGTTTTAGAGAATGTTAGTCCACCCTTTAAGAGAGAATTCCTAGACTTTTTGAAAGAAGAAGATATTGAAGTCTTAATAAGTAATGAAGAACCCATTAGTGCTTTATCGACAGCACTACACGAGTTAATTGGACATGGATCAGGAAAAATGCTATCTTAAAAAGAAGGATAATTCAATTTTGATCCAGAAAAAACAATTAGCCCAATAACAAATCAACCAGTAACTACCTGGTATATAGATAATTAAAATTTTGACAGTTTATTCGCAGAAATGAAGTCTGGGTTTGAGGAATGCAGAGCTGAAGTAACATCTCTTTATATGAGTTGCTTTGACCAAGTATATTCCGCCTTTTAAATTTCAGATCCTTAAAAGATTAAATAAGTTCGTGAAGGAATTTGGATTGAAATGATTTATGCTGGAATAAAGAGTCTTAAATATTACCATGCTGAAAACTAGAATTGGGGCCAAGCACATTGTAGAGCGAGATTTGCAATTCTTAAAGTACTTATGGAGGAGCCAGAATTTTTAAAAATAGAATTTAATGAAAGTCAAGATTATTTCTATATGAACTTGTAGAAAGATAAAATTCTGAGCATTGGAAAAGCTAAAATATCTGATTTTCTTTAAAAACTACACATATATCGTTGTTCAGCTGATGTTGAGAATGGAAAATCGTTTTTCAACAAATATTCATAAGTAGATGAGATTTTCCTTAAAATGAGATAAGTCATCTTAAAGAATGAGAAGCCAAGAAGGTTAACTTGCTAATGCCACCTATACATGAACGAGAATAGTGAAATAGAAATTATGGAATTCCCTGAGACTCACGAAGGAATGGTATTGTCATATGTTAATAGATACTCTGACTTTGATCAAGAAGCATTTAAACTGTGGACAAGTGAATGGGATGCCTTCAAGCCTCTAATAGGTTGAGTCTAGCTCACATAAATTAGAAATTTTATACTAATCTTATATTAAAAATCATTTTATCTCTTTCTTTAAGAGTAGCTATTTCAAATTTCTGATCTAACTATCTATAAACAACTAAATAAACGATAGACAAATTATACTAGTTTACATCTTTTAAATTTAAACAGCTCAAATTAATATTTGGAGCCTTCTTTAGTTATACAATTTTAAATTAATTTTAGCATCTAAAATAATCTTAATTTATAATTTCATCTTTGCTAAATTAGATAATAGATATGCTATATTTTTAAATTTATTTGATAAATATCTTAATATATTAAAGCGAAATAAAGATAAAAGATAGAAAAAATTCTAAGTGCTTATTATATTTAACTAGTTTGTTTTATCATATTCTTAAAAAATAAATTTAATAGCTAAAATATCTGAAAGTGTATGTCTAAACTTTTTTTATTGTAATATTTGCTAATATTCTTAAGAAGTATTTCAATCATTCTATTACTAAAGTTGTTAAGCAATAAAATTTTAATTTTGTTATTTATTAGAAAAATTATTCATACAGACGGCATTTTTTAATTCAAAGCCTAAGAATTTTTCTCTTATTTTTAATTATCATTAACACCTTTGTTAGAATTAAGATTTTCTGTTTTCAGATTAGCTTTATTATTAAATTTAAATCATGATTATTTTTAATGATGAAAGTTAAAATAGAAAGGATAAAATAAAAAATTTAGAATATATTTAATAAATAATTCAAATGCTTTAATTTTTAACCCTTAATAAAATTTTCAATTAAAGTCAAAAAAATTTAAAATTAGCAAAGCTATTTATCTAATATAATAGATACTTAACTAACTTCCTAGAAATATCTTAATCTTTATTTAAGAATATCAATATTTTTCGCCAATAAATAAAAACAAAATTTTTCATCTTTATCACATCTAATTTCTAAAATATCTATTTTTTTATTTAAAATTGTCAATTTTTAATGTGAGCTTCATATCTATTAAGCTTTATGAATCAAATTTAGCTTATAATTTTTTAATATATTAAGTCTAAGGAAATAAAAAATTGATAAAGCAAATTCATGAAAAGGTTATTATAATTAAGATTTTTTAATTCTGGCTTTGAAATAAAATTTATTTTATATGCAATTCTTCTGCTAGTTTAGGATAATTTGCTTTATTAAAGTTTATTAAATTTGAAGCTTTATAATTAATTTTATTTTCTTACTTTTTGAATAATTTTCCCTAAAGAATCAAATGTCTATGTGTTATAATAAATTTTAGTCTTCTTCATTTTTTATTTTAATAACTAATAATTTTAAACCAAAAAATTACCTTCTCAGATAATTTTCAGATAGCTTTTCCAAGATCCACATTGAAACCTATTTTATTTAATTTTTAAAAATTCACAAAGTTATGATAAAGGAAAATGAAAATAGATAAAGTATTAATTATTAATATGAAACACTAAAAGCTCTAAAGGATTAATTATTATAGATACCTATACAACTTTAAGAGATATCTAAAAGATAGCCTTTAAAAAGTTCTAACATTTATACAAAGCATATTAGCTAGAATATTTCAATGATGCTTATAATTTCTATTAAGAGTCTGTATAGAAGACAAGTTTAAAATTAATCGTAAGCAATATATATTATAATTGCCATACTCTTATAAATTCTCTATTTATGACTATATTAGTAGATTATTATTTGCTAGTCATATAGTTATAATGCTGAATGATAACAATATTAAATCAACTTGCTTGCAAATTATTAAGTCAAATATAAATTTTAAAAAATGTCAAAAAAAACTAATGATATTATAGCTTAAATTATCCGTTTGGAGTAAGAAAATGCTGAACTTGAGTCTCGTTTACTAATGGTTGAACAAAGTTAAATTAAAGATCCTAAGCAAACATTGCTAGATTAATTAACAATGATAGAAGAAGTCGAAAAAGATATTGATGTGATACAGACTGAAATTCTAACCTTAGAATATGAAAATTGGAATGTAAATAACGATTTGAATAATTTGACACCTTAAGCTTTCGAAATATTTTGCTAATTAGAAATACCTTTTTTTAAGGTATAAGATGATCAATTTATGAAAAAGCAAGATTAAACAAATAAAAGCAAAGTAAATTAGATCCCTTTTGCTGATCCTCCTTAAATTGAGAAAAAGAAAGAGTAGTAAGTGTAATAATCTACAGAATCAGCATAAAATAAAAAAATCGCAGAAACTTTACCTACTTCTCCAAATGCAGGAGAAGAAGAAAAAAACCTACTTATATAATAGCCAGCCTAAAGCTAATATAACATTAATTTTTTCCCTATTCCTGTTAAAGTAGATCAAAGTATTCCAAGAATATAAAATATTAAAGAGATAAGTGAACTAATCAACATTGATAAAGAGAGATTGGAAATTTTAACATAAAATTATAGTCATTTTAGAGAAGTAAGAAATGATGGAAATTAATTTTATAGATCAGTTGGATTCTCTCTTCTTGAATATTACGCTTAGCCTACAACTAGAATATAAGATGTGTAATATTTAGTTGATAAGTTTAAAGAATCAAAATCTTGGTTTAAAACTAACTAAAATTTTTAATCTTTGAGAGTAACTTGGTTAAATACCTTGGAGTGAATCATATAAGAACGAAGTAAGAAGGTCCTGACTAAAGAAATTGTTGATTAATTGATTTTTAAAATCAATGAAAATAAAGAAATGACTGATGAAGCGATCGTTTGAGAAATGCGATAAACTGGAGGAAGATTTGTGCTTTTAAATAAAGAAAAAGCATAAGAGGCGCTTGAAAAAAAGAATATTAAATAGATAATTGATAAGAATATACTACAATTTTATAAAAAGCCAATTAAGCCAGAAATGTTCTAATTTATTGCTTATGCTTTGGATCTTAAGATTAAATTAGAAATTGGTTTTAATTACGAATAGGAATATTTGGAATTAGGAAATGGAAATGGAAAAGATTTCTAACTACATATCTTGTGGGGAAAAGATAAAAAGAGTTTTCATGTTCTGTACAGAGTAGGATAAAAAAGCAGATCTAAATCTCCAGAAAATTAAATTGGCGAGGAGAATGTGAAAAAGAATACAAACATCAAATAGAAAAATAAAAGCTCAAATTAGATACAAAAAATAGATTAGCATTAGTGCTCAAAATGCAATAAGTAAGTTGAAAAAAATGTAGTTGTCAAATTGTAATGCAGTCACTAGTTTTGTAAAGAATGCCTTTATAATTACGTTTAAGAAAAGACAATGGGAATTATTATTACAATAGAAGGAGAGCAAGGAAATGGAGAATTGATATGCTTCGAAAAGAATTGTGGACAAAATTTAACCAACAAAGATTTGGAAAATATTGTAGGAAAGGAAGAATATCAAAAAATGGATGAAAAGGCAGTTAAAAGAATAAACAAAAAAACTCTCGTTGATTCAATAAAAAACCGAGCAGTAGTAAATTGCTAAAATTGCAAGTAGGAATATAAATCAGGGTTAGAAAAAATGAAATATTGCAAAAACTGCAAATTTTGTTTGACATGTGGAAAAGAGAAAAAAAAATGTAGCTGCAAATGATAAGTGCTAACTTAAGTTTTAACTCTTTTTTAAAAGAAAGTTACTCTAATATTTAAAATCTATTTACCAATATTGTTAAAATTCAAACTTAGAAGTGTTATAAACATAAATTAGATAAATATTAATAACTAGTAAGGACTAAATCCTTATCTATACATTGTAAAAATATGAAAAGGTTTAGTCGTGTTTGAAACGATAATCACCATAAATACTTAAATTTAAATTAAAAGTTAAAGTTTTAAAGATATTATTATAAGATAAATCATTTAAAAATTATTAAAGCTTTTGCTATTTTTATTTATACCATCTAATATTTATAAATTAGCTTCATTGTTCATGTATTTATGAAGATTCCTCAACAAAGAAATTTTTTTAATTTTAGTATTTAGTGAACTAACTATGTTCCAAAATATTTAAACTATCACTGAGCTAAATCATTAAATAGATTTAAATGAAAAATTTACAGATTATAGAAAATCTAAATCTAATTTATTTATTAAGCTTAAAATTTAGGTTATTTATATTTAATAGAACTTAAGATGAAACATTAATCTAAATCATTTAATTTTATATAATGTAGCAACTGCTGTCTGTCAATAAACTTTAAATTATTTTAAAGATAAATTTTAAAAGGTTGAAGAAATAAAAGCTAATAGTTACTTTATGAACAGATAAATGCTTAACTAATGAGAAGTAAAGTTATCATATATTTTAAGAAACTAATTTGAAAATAAAAATAAAAGTTGGTTAAAGATAATAAAAAATTGTATTAATTTTAAAATGTATACATCAGACAAAATCATGTATATTGCTTAATAATTTACATGATTTAAATAATTTAACTTATTAAATTAAAGTTTAATTGATTGAGTTAAATTTAATTTTTTCTAACATAAAGTTATAACTTTTTTCTTTGCCTATCTCTTCTAAATCTACTATAATCTTCAATTTTGTAAAGATAGCTTTAAATTTCTTGAAGATTGCAATATCAAACTAATATCAGTTTTTTAAAAAAAGTTCTTTCAAATTGTTATAAATTGGATATGGAAAGTCATTTTTATCAATTATTGAAAAGCTTCTCAAATTTTAGCAATCCAAGATTTGTAATTTCTAAAGGTATTTACAGTTCTTTAATATGATGATTAATTCCTCATCAGATAAAGGATATTAAATTATCAAAGTTTATAGTCATTTGGCTGAAGTTACTTCCTCTAAGAATGATGGATCTAAAATACCAGAAGCTTCTAAATGAAAATATTCTAAATTATATTAATTTTGTTTGATTAGCTTTCCAATCTCGCTTATGTAGCTTTATGCTTCCTAGAGTTTAAACTATTTTATTCTTCTACAGTTTTAAAGTATTATAATAAGAGTCTCTTCAGATATTTAATTCATATCTGATAAAAAAATAGACTCGTATTTAGTTCCATAAACTCCTATTTTCTATAAAGAATCATTGGAGATGCTTTCTAAGTTTCTCAACCATATAGACTTCAAGTTAGGAGTATTCTAAAGTAGAAGAATTAGATTATAATCATTAAATTCTCTACAATCTGAAATGCTTACAAAATGTAGATTATCATGCTACATACTGAAGCAATTAGAGAAAGCTTGACTTTCAAAACTTCCTCTCATTATGCAATATTTCAAATTATAATTCTTCAATTTATCCAAAACCCAGCTAGATTAATAACTACAATAAAGGTTTATTTTCTTAAGGTTTGGACATAAATCAACGAATAAATGAAAATCTTGATTGGAATTAATATTAATCTGCTGAAGGAAGCTTCCTTTAGATTTTAGATATTTTATAATAAAGTTATAATTTATATCTTTGCTTTATATTTTTACCTTTCTGAGTCTTAAATTTTAGCAGTACTAATTCAAAAAGTTCCCTGTAACTACTTTTGTATTATATCCTCCTACTATTTTTAAATCGACAGATTCAAGTTTATTTAATTATGCTAAAAATTGTAAATCTCTATCTTTAATCTTTCCACAAAGATGTAATTTCTTCAAGTTTAATTAAGATAAAAAATTGCAATTAGGAAATGCTTGATCATATGTAAGTATTGAGACTTTTTCAATCGAATTTATTTTTTTCCTTTTTTTATCTTTTTGAACTTTTAGCAAAATTGCTTAATAACTTTCTTAGAAAATTTACTTACTTAAACTTTAAGGAAATCTGTTCAAATCTATAAATATTTCTTATATATCAAAATTAGATAATTACTTTATAACCCATTCTAATTTATTTTTGATATAAGGTTGCTTTAAACTATAAACTTTAATCTTTATTTCTTTAACTTGGAAATTGTAATTATAAAAGAATCTATTTACTTGTTGTAACTTACAAATATTCCTCAGACTTAAAAACTTGAATACCTAATTTAAAATTTGACTCTCTCTAATCAAATATTTCAAAATAAAGCTTTGCTAAATGTTTATCATTTGAAGATTATTACTATCTTTAATTTAAGCCTTGATTATTTCTTATGAAGTGGAAGATATTCAATTTATTTAATTGGCATTCAAGTTTTTGACTAAACAATTAAAAAATTGACCGTTGAAAATTCCTCCATCGTTAAAATAATTAATTCCTATTTTTAAGACTTTTGACTATTTATCCACTTCATTAATAGTTTTATATAACTTTTACATTACCTCATAATCATGTCTTTTAACGCTTATCCATTCTCCTTCGTAAGTTTATCCATTTTCGTCTGAAAAACTTCCATGGCCAAACTATTTGCATTATATTCATTTTCCAGAGTACATCTCTCCGGATTTCCACTTGAAAACTCCAAAAGCTTGGAATTTTCCTTAAAATCAATTTCCTTCATAAATATGCTAATCTAAAAATTGCATAATTCCTTTACCTTATTGATAACCTTCCTCTCAAATTCCCTCGTATTTTCTTCCATCTTTTCATTTATAAATTCCAAATCCTTAAAATTTATCTTTAAATCATTAGCCATCATAAGTATCTTCATTTTGAAATTACATAAATCCTTATCCTTAACGCAATCCCTCTACTCATTAACCTTAATATTTTGCCCCATTATTTCATATATATACTCCATAACCATTAAACTTTCCCTTTTTTCAATCCCCATCATAACTATCTCCATCTTCGTATATCTTAATTCCTTTACCATTATAAATATTCCTAATCTGCTTATTTTAATTATTATATCTTTGATTACTATCTTGATTCAAACTATCATTAAAGCTAGCAAGCTTTTCTTACATCTTACAAGTCTGTATTTATGTCATTGTCTAATAATATTTAAATATTAATAAAGCCTAATAAATATAAACCTAGTTAAATGTTTAAGCTATATAACTAAGCTCTTTAATTTCTTATTATTTAGTAGTAACTATTATAATAGCAAACTATTCATTTTGAATAAAAGGAAAAACAATACTATCTCTATACTTCAGAGAGTGTAAGCTTATAGATAATAAAAAGTTAGAATTAAAAAGTATAAAAGCTATTAGTAAATGCTCTAAAACCTAAATCAGAAGTCGATAAAATTTAAATGTTTTAACACAAACAATTTATTTAAATAAATTTTCTTTCTAATAAACCTTAGAAATAGAGTATTAATTTAAGAAAAATAAAAAGTTATTATTTAATTTAGAATTGAAGGCAATAAATTTATTATAAAAGTAAATTTATAAAGAAATTAATTTAAATTACTTTATGATTTAAGATAAAAAAATATTATTTAGTCAATTATTAAAATAGCATTTCTTTTCTTAGTTCAAGGTTTAATTTAAATTCATTTATTTATTTATTTATAAGAAAAATAGAGAAATAATATTTTTAAAGTAAAGAGAGTTATCCTATTAAGAGTAAAGTAGTTTTAAATTTTAGTTAGGGTTTTTTATAAATCCACACTAGTCTAGCAGGTTAGGATATTCGGCTTTCACCCGAAAGACCCTGGTTGGAGTCCCGGATGTGGAATATTTTAGTGTTTTATAAATAATAAAAAATAAATAAAAGATATAAATATACTTTTATTTAAATTCTTAATATTTAAATAACTTTTTAGTTCCTTTTATAATAACACAAGGCAATTCTTATAATTCCTTTAATTTAAATTCTAACTTATACTAAAAATCTAGAATTTAGTTATTTGGTATTGTAAAGACTTAATATTTTATAATTAATTATCGTGCATATATTAAGAATTATCCTTTTATCTATTTTACTCTAAATCTTTTCTCTTATGACTATCTTATTAAAGTCCAATAATTTTAGCAATTTAAATCCTATGAAAAAATAGGCACTATGATTGATTTTAGGTAGATTAAAAAAACTTCTGTAGAAATAGCTTAAGCATGAGGATATTTCTTTATAAGTTTATAATGAAAAAAATATAATTAGATATTAAAATATTCTTCTATGCATGCTTAATACAAATTGTTTTATCTTTGTAATAATAAAATAATATTAACGAGCTTCTTATCCTTTTTTAAGGAAAATATAAAATAGAAGATTAAATGAGCTAATATTAAACATAGTAATTTATAGTATTAATAAAAATAAGATAAAGCTTAATTATAAAATACTGGAAGATAATTATAAGCTAACAAATTTAAGTTACATAAAGATAAAATATAAGAAGGAGAGGATATCTTTTTATATTTAAACCAATTTTTACTAATAATTTTTAGTCTAATGATATTAACAAAATAATACAAAAGTTTCTTAAGAAATTAATTAATTTTACTTTTAGATAAACTGCAAATTTTAAAGAAATTTCACTAGAATAATCAAAAATTATAATCAAAATAGTTTTTAAATAATGCTAAAACCAAAGGATAGACTATATAAAAGAACTACTTCAATACTGAAGAAATTAGTAATTAAATAAATTTATTGAAGAAGACTATTGACTAAGCTTTTCAAATAAATTAAATAATTAAAGTAGATATAACTTATACATATTTAAAGAGATGAAAAATAAATTTAGCATATATTCATTTATTAAGGAAGATTTCTTAGAAGATCTTAAATTTTAGCAAAAAATAAAGATAATTTATATAAACATAAATTCTATGCTCAGCAAAGAAGAATTCTATAGCAGATTATATTAAACAAAGATTTTGATATTTTTTATAATAATAATAATAAAATTAAGTTTGGCAATCTTGGAGGAATTTCACCTCTTCCTTCCGATCGCCGGATTACTCCGGGAAAATATAAAAATGTCTAAAAATTTGATCTCCTCTCTCTCGCTTGGTCATATTGTCTTCGTTTTCATCTTCTATTCTGTTCTGATTTCTTTCTGTAGATCTTGCCAAGCTCATTCAATTAAAGTTTTTCTCTATCTTTTCTCTATTACAGTTGATGTTTTTTCCTTTATTGTAATTGTAGTTTTCTTTGCTTTGTTCAGTATTAATTCTTGAAACTTAGGAATTTCTTACATCTTCTTCATAAATGTTCTCCCGAATTACAATAATAACATCTTTTCTGAATTCTTTTAGGTTATCTTGTTTCTTCCTTCTCAATCACCATTGGAACACTTCTTAGCTCATTTTACTCTATTTTTTGATGCAGTTTCTCTTCTATTTTTTCAAGTGTATTGTCCAGTTCTGTCTGTTTCTGAAGCTAATTTTGGGATTAACTACTCTGATCTTGTGATATATTCCAAAAAGCCCTTAGTTCTCTTTCTTAGGACATAAGTCTTGATTCTATTCCTTCTGCTGGTTAAACTGTTGCATTAGCTTCTCATTGTCCTTCTTTAGCTTCTTAATCTCTTCCTGGAGATTTAGTACCACTTTGATGAGCTATTTCATGCTCATCTGGCCAGAAGGATTAAATTCTGATACCTCCTGGTGCAAAGCAGACGAAGTCTGCTTTCTGGATTTCTCCTAAGACGTTGGAGTAATTGCATGGGTGATTTTCTTAGATTACTTCTGTTCTCCTTGAATCTATGTTCCGGATTATTAAGAAAAAGGTTAGGGTTAAGTAAAAGAAGACTGGCTGAGAGTGGCTTCTGGTTTCCTCTCCTTCTTGAAGCTGATGAAGAAACCTTTTTTAAGCCTTCGATTTTTTAATTTGTTTATATTTTTTATTAAACGAAACTTGAATATATTAAACTTATATTCCTATTTTTTTAAAACAATATCGCATTTATTTCTAAAATGGAAACAATCGAGGTGATAGTGTCTGTTTTCTTGCTAAAAGAACTTAACTCTTGCCAAATCGGACTTGACTTCTCAAATTCCTGGACATTTTGTTATTGTTAAAATTGGAAATTTCATTTATTACAACATGATATATTTCAACAAACGAAAAGCCAAATCTAGATAAAGACATAGCGTATAAATATCTTAATAATATTACAAATATATAAAATGACTCCTAAGAAATAGCAGACCTCTCCAACAAAGCCTGGTAACTCTTAGCAGGACGTGGTCAACAATTATCCTCTTCTTTAGAAGGAGAACTAATAATTAACAAAAGCTATTAAGGAATTTTATTAACAAACTAATGATTTAATAAACTCCGTTTTAATTTTAAAATCTGAAAACTCATCTATACGAAAGGAATTAATTCTAAACTCATTCATATCAAAAATTCAAGAAAGAATTTCATAAACAGAATAGTTGTTAAGGAAATTTAAAATTGCAAAAACCTAATTTAATAGTTCATCGGTTTGATGAATATAAAACAAAAACCTCCAACATTAGAGATTCCTTATTGGAAATTAATGATATACTGGGATTACAAGTGGTTAGGACATAAAGTAAGGAGTTACTATCATTTTTTATAAAAATAAAAGAGAATAATAGGAAAATAAGGTAAGATATATTTAAAACTGAACTAAAGAAGGTTAATTGATAGAAAAAATACTCCAACTGAGCAAAGAAGTTCCTATTATCTAATAATCAGTTAATGAATTCAATAAAAAAAGTAGGATAAAATCTATTTGAAAAAATCAAAAAAATAATTTTAAAATCATCAAAACTCATGAAAGTGAAGATTTGATCAATTTTTAAGTGATTTTTATATTCAAGCAATAGCTAAAATGTTGTAAACCATATAAAGGATATGTCACAATAATAAATTATATTATGTTGTGTTATGCTATCATTATTTTTGTAGTTAAATTTAAAAATTATTTTTAAGCGAGAAATTATAATAGCTTTGCTTTTCAATTTAATTATTTCTTTCTATAATTACAAAAATAAAAAAATAAATGGGCATAAAATAAAAATAGATTTCTTTAAAAAATATAAAAATTTAAATATTTTAAATAAATTAATCAAATATAATATATAGAAAGTAACAATAAAATTATAACTTAAATTTACATAAAGCTTGTAAGTTTTCTTTTAAATAAATAAATAAATTTGATTATAGAGCGCGTAGCACTCTCGTTGGTGCGCAGATCTTTAAAAAAATGTTTCATATTGACAAGAATGTTTGTTACTGATAAAATTATCAGATACTGATAAATCTTGTTTAATACTGGTATAATTATTCAGTACTGATAAAAATGTTCAATACTGATATAATTTTAGAATACTCGTAGTCTTTAATACTTGCTGGAGGTCCAAGGACATGGCAGGATTGTGTCTCATTGCATCACCAAAGCAGAGGACGACATGTGTCAATTATGGGTACTTAAATTCCCCATCTCTGATGAAGCTCGCAATATTATTTCTTTTTCGTTCCAGAATTAAAAATAAACGAAGCCAAGCCAGCGTCGAAGATCTAAGAATCTTATGTCTCGAGGCCAAACCAAAGCAAAGGAAGACATAAAGTCGATTATGGGTACTTAACTTCCCCAACCTCTGATGAAGATGAACTTGTTGTTCACCTTCAAACAACTATGGCGGTTTTAAAAAATATATATTTAATAAAAAATTAAAAAATTAAATTAAAATATAAAATAAATAAATTTTAACTTTTTTAACCTTAAATAAAAATAAATTAAAGCCATGTAAATTAATTATTTTATAATATATATTATTTAAATAAAAAACAAACCATTTTAAGATAATAAGATAAATATTAATGCTTATAGTAATTTTAATTAAATAAGTTATTTAATTTTCTAAGCAAAATATAATTACTTATTTAAAAACTTTTAGCAATGACCCAATCATTAATAGATATGCCTCTCTAAAATCTTTATAATAATATAATTATAATGATTAAGTTAAAAATACTTTAAATTTAGTTATTTAATTAAGTGGTTGCTAAAATTATATTATTTTTAATATATCCTTAATATAAATACTTATAAATAAAATACTCTAATTTAAAATAAATTAATTTGCTAAGTGTATTTTATTTAATTTTTAGAAAAGACTTATTAGCTTTTACACTTTTTACACAAATATTTTAACTATAAATATATTATCACAAGTATTTTTTTCAATTTAATCTTTTTAATATCTAAAACCTTACGAAAAGAACTTTAAAATAAAATAATTTAACTAAAAATACTCTTTGACTAAGGAATAATTATTCTGATATTTAAAAGATAAAATTAATCTAAAATAGATAGATAATTATATTTAATAAAGCAAATTTAATAATTATTAAGATATAAAATGGCTTCTAAGAAATAACAGAACTTTGAACAAAACATTTAAACAGGAAAATAATCTAAAAAATAAAAAAGCGAAATAATTACAATGAGTGAAAGTGAGAAATATGATTGATATGACGAACATTAACCACTTGGAAATCCAGAACTAAAAAAACTTCCGACACAAACTCAAATAGAAATATTATCTAAGTCATTAAAAGAGTTTATGTTTAAAAATAGATACCTCACTGATAAAGTAGAAAAATTAGAAAAACTAATAACTTCTTTACTTGAGAAACAATATTAATAATCATAAGAAATAGAAGACAAACTGGAACAAAGAATTCTTTAAATTTAATAATAAATTCAGGTAACGCCATTTTCGTTTTAACAGAATTAATCAGATCCTATGGAAATAGAAAATAAAGCCTCAAATTAAAATAAACAGTAAACGTTTATTTAAAATAAGTAGTAAATTTAAATTAAATAAGTGCTACAGGAATAATAGGTTAAAAGAAGAATAAAATGCTACGTGTGCAATAAATAACACCAATGAAAATACTGCTACTAACTAAGCGAAATTTAAAGAAAGAATAAATAAGATATTTTTAGAAAACTATTTAGGATATATCCAACATAAAGCGGAAAAATTTATAGAAAAAAATTCTTTAATTCAAATCTTAATCCTTGGATAAATAATTAGGACTACATGCAAGATGAAAACTATTCAGAACATTAAAGGATGGTGCGCTAATGAAGTGCTGCACCGCCTAACTAAGCCTAGTAGAAATTCAAGACAAACTAATGGAGACAAGCTGATAGAATAGGTCAGATGGCTGACTACTAAGGCTTTAACAAAGCTTTTTAACTTTAACTTTTTAAAATAATTTAATCTTTAGATTTCTTCTTTTATAATATTCCTCTATCATAACTAAACTTAATGAAGTCAATTTATTTAACGACATTCTTTTTAATAAATCTGTATTAATATTAAAATCTCTAAAAGTATAATTATCTAATTATAGATCTTTTGCTATTTATAAATTCTTTATGAACTGATATTACTTAAAAGTAAATATTAGTCTTACAAAATTAAATATTTATATTAGATAGAATTTAAAATAAAAACTTTCACTAAAATCTAATATGAAAGTAAATTATATAATAAATATCTTTTAAGATTAATTTATTACTTATAAAGTTTTATTAATATAATTATTTAGCTTATCATATTGCTATCTTCAATTTCTTACATCATTTTATATCTTTCAACTCTCTATCATTTCTCTATTCCATCTACATAATATTTTCTATTTGCATTCTGTTTTATTCTAAACTCTTTTTCTCTTACTTTAATTTAATTTCTTTTTATAATTTGCTTCATATTTTTCTTTAATTATGTTCTGACTGATTTACTATTAGTAATTTTCTTAATCCTTTATTTTTCTTTTATCTTTGGTGCTTACACTTATTTATTTATTGCTATTCACTAATTTTTTGAACTTCTATTACTACTATTAACTTATATATTGCTTCTTTTTATATTTTTACTTATTTTATTAGAACTTATTTCTTACATAAGCTTATAAGCTTTTATTTCATTTCTTCTATATCCATTTAATTATCTTCTAGGGGACATTTATATTCATTTTTATTCTTAACCAACTAAGATTCTAAGAAGTATTCAACATTATGAGAATCTAGATTTAGGTTGAGGGTAGAGATAAGCTTATTATCTTGCTTCATCTAATTTAAATTTTGACAAGTTTAAGATTTTAGTTGTAATTAAGTATTAAGGATTCTTTGGATGGCATCATTATTATTGAAGGGAGAGCTTTATTTTAATAAGAAAAAAGGTTGTGCTTAATATGAAGAGTTTATATCAATATGGTTTTGAGTGTAATGGCAAAAGGATGATTTATGAGGAAAAAGGTTTTCAAAACTAATAACAATTTCCTAGTTATTCTCTTTTTACATTTTCTTATTAGTAAACTTTAAATTTATAAACCATATAAATATCTAATAAAAGCTCTTAATTCTTATAAACCAGAAATTTTAGATTTAATGCTTAAAAGATCTAGAATAATCTATTTCTAAAATGTATTTCTATTTTATATTTAGTTAACTATTATGTTTAAATTAAGTAAAATCAAGATTAAATTGACATGCTAATTTCTATTTAATTGATAGTTAAGCAAATTATCAATGGAGTAGTTATAATTTAATCAAAGAAATAGAAAAATATGTTGATTCATTTAAAATTATTTTGGCTTTATTCAAGTTATCTAAATATTAATTGATGGTTTTAAAATTTTCCTAAATAAAAAGAAATGCATTTCTATTTATTTTCTTTAGTAGATATATAATTATTAATTTTATTACTTTTATATCTATTTTTATACTTTTTTATGCTTAGTAGTTTATAACTTTCTCTTAATGTAGAATAGTTTAATCTCTATTCTTTATATGTTACTAATTATTAATTTTTAGTATTTTCATTAGAAATGTAAAACTAAGCCTAATAAAAGATTTTATAATATATAGAAGTATAAGCTTTTGAATAATAATCATAAAAAACTGCTATATTTTTTAAGCATAATTTAAATTATTATTTACACAATTACTTTTAATTAATGTAATGAGTGAAGTTTATTTCATTTAATTATAGTAGAATAATTTAATTTTCTTTATAAATAGAAAATAGAGTGAATACACTAAAATAAAAAACTTATATTACCAATTATTTATTTTACTATATTTGCATTTTTAATGATGAATACCACTAAATTAAATAAATATTTTGCTTATTTTACTAAAATGAAAGATATATTATATATAAGGATTTCTTTCTTATTTTCTAAAAGATATCTAATATAAATAATTTAAACTAAGTAAGTGTTAGCATTCATTTTATCTATTTAAAAGAAAAAATTTAATTTTTTTTATTATAAAGATTTAATATTTTCATCAAACTAGAAATTAAAAATCTACTTAAATAAAATAAATAATTAAATAATTATTTAAGTTATAAATTCAACTTATTTGCTATATTTTTGCTATTTTCCTAATTTATTTATATGGCTATGGATATCAATTATTTAGCTAATTTTAATGCATTCCTAAAAGAATATAAACTATTATTTTTCTATAGCTAAAATGTTTATAGAAAATAGAAAATTAAAAAAATGGATTAATCTCTTCGACTCTCAAAAAATTAACTTAGAAACCTAAAGAGAAAAGCGGCAAAATAAGTTTAAAAAAAATAATAACAATAGGAGGAGTCAAGCTCTTCTTCAGAAGGTAAAGTTATGGTAGGATAAATAGAGATAAGTTAACCTAAAAACGAAACTAATCAAAAACTTTAAATTTAATTAGACCAAATGTAAAAAGTAATCTCAAATTATGAAGAAACAACTTACAACTTAGGCGAAAAAATACGGGAATTAATGAGTAACATAGAAGATTAGAACAACGAATTACTAATACTTAGAAGATAACTTATTTGTAGCAAATTGATAACGGAAGAATAACTCTGAACTTAATCATAATAAAATTTTAAATACGACACAAAAATGGAAATAGAAAAAATACCAATAGAATTAAAAACAGAATTGAATCCAGAAAAAGAAATGATTGCTACAAGTTTCATTAAAAGATTAGAAAATATAGAAAATAAATTATCATAAAAAAGAACGAAATAAAGATAATAATACAAACTTTGTTGATGTTGCAAATCAAATCAACATATTTTAAAAAACTGTTGATAATGAAAGAAAATAAACGAATAAGAGCAGAAAAGAACATGGAGACAACTCAATAAACTATGAATAACTCCAACAGGGATCTACAAATAAAAGCTTTTTGCAAGACCACTTGAACGGTTACAGTGGTAACCTTCCACTTAATAAAAAGGTCGTGGATCAAACCCACGTTAAAAAAACTGTCCGCAGGAACTGGTTGCAATTCCAGAGAATGCAAAACTCTACTAACTTTAAGTATATTATTATTATTATTATTATGAAAATAGAAAATTAATTAATTTGAAGAATATTTTAAATATCTTTTAAGATTATCTAATTATGGAAGCTTCCTGTAGATAAAATATAATCATATTAAAGATACTTAAATTTTTTATTGCCTTTTATTTAATTTTATTAAGCAAATAGAATAAATAAATTCTTTTCAAATCCTCTATAAAAAATATTAATAATCTTTTGGCTAGTTAAAAACAAGCATTACATAAAAAAATCAAAGTAAGCACGATAATTTCCTTAAATTATATAGCTATTATTTATGAAAAGTTTTCTAAATAAATAATCTAAACTAAGTTTTATTATACTTAAATTTATAAATTATTAAAGAAAGCTAATATAAAATAAGTGTTAATAAGTTTAAGTTTAAATTAATTAATTTAATATAAATATATCTATACAAGCAATCTTTTATAATTAATTATTTTAAACAAGGTACTAAATAGCACTGCTATGTTCTTATTCATTTTTAATATTTCAATTATTTTCATAAATCATTAACATTTTTTTAATAATAGAGAAAAACCACTTTAATATTGTAAGATAAAATAACACCTTTTAAAGAATAAAATTAATTATCAACTATATAAATTATAACTAATTATTATAATACATAAACCATATAAACTAATAATAAATTGAATGTCATCATACAACTAATTATATGCAACCTATTTCTCTTGCTAACTAATTTTAGAAATTGAATTTTATTTTAATAAATATTTTAAATAGAGAGTTATAACTTAGTTGTGGATTTGAGAAATAATATATTTATTATTTATTAAATTAAAAAGAAATATATAAAATTTAGTTAACAGTTTAATATAAAAAGGTTATTGGCTCTTAAATTTATAAAATAATATATCTTTTCATAGTCTAAAATTTAGTTTCTCTTCGTTTTTTATGAGAAAATAGAGAAACAATATGTTAAAAAAAGAAAGTTATCCTTGAAGATTAAATTATTTTTTAAGATTAAGACAAAGTTATTTAGAGATTCACATTAGTCTAGAAGGTTAGGTTATTCGGGTTTCACACGAAAGACCCGGGTTCTAGTCCCGGATGTGGAATATTTATACAACATTTTCAAATATGAAAAAATAAACAAAATATATAAATTTACTTTTATTTTAAATCTTAACACGAAAAAAAAATTTATTCCTTCAAAAAAAAACAAATAAATTCTGAAATCTCCATTTAACTAATCTTATAATTTAGATAAAAAATATCAAATATAGATCTTAGTTATGGTACCAGTTAATAATTTTCAAACAAAATCTTTAAAAACATTGATAAAGATGCTTTTAATCCGTTAGTCTTTCTTTTTACTTTGAAATATCTTAAATAATAGGTAAAATTTAAGCAGATTTTATAATTAAGAAAAAGTAAAAATAAAAATTCTTTGCTTAAAAAATAAAAATTAATTTTACTAAAAATTAAATGATCTTATTTAAGAAATGATTATATTAACTTAAACTTTATAAAAGAAATAAATAAGCTTATTTGTCTAATAATTTATCAAATATTTATTCCTTCATAAAAATGTTATATAAAAGAGATATAAGTATAAAACAAATTTTGTAAGAAAAAGATTGTGCTATAGGAGAACTACCTTAAAAACTGATAAATGTGCATATAGCATGTTATTTTTATTGAGATTATTCTTCTATATAGCAAAAGCATATATATGTTTATGAGCCAAATAAAATAATTTTAAAATAAGAATCTTTATGCATTAAGAAATACTTTTATTGTAATGTCTATTTATTTCTAGTGTATTTACACAACAAAAATAAATTACAAAGTACATATAAGTTTATATAAAGTAGCAAAAATAATTATAAAAAGAATGTATATGGCAATTTAAGACTTTCAAAAAGAGTATTCACAGAGAAGTGAGTTAACAGTGCTAAAGGAAAAAGAATAAATTGAAGATTCTTAGTAAGATTACATCTCTGACTATGAAGAAAGTTTAGACTTTTATAATAAATAATGGGATGTAATGGATTAATTAGATAATGAAGAGAAGGAAATTTAGGAGCAACTAAACTGTTTGAGTTCAATTGCAATGGTAAATTAATTAGAGGATAGAAAGAACATTATGAAGAAATATTTATTGAAAATGGCTTAGCTTATTGATGAGATTGATCCTTGATTGTGTTAAATCTGCTTATAGTTAATTTTTTGAATTTATAAAAGTTTTTTCCAAAAATGATGATTTGTCTTACCTTTTTTAATTCCCCTTCGCTATTTCATATTATTTTAACTGGTATCCTATAATAATATAATCCATTTTCAAGGCAATATTTTTTATAGTTTATGATGATTCCTAGCCAAAAGGCAAAGCTGATTTATCTGCATTATCTCTTAATATATAGAGTTATAAAGAGTAAAACATCTATTAAATCTTTAGTTTTTTTTTTCTTTAGTACTCTTTGAATGATTCTTATGCTAAGACTAAATTACTCTCTAAATAAAACAAAAATTAAAAAAATTATTAAAAAAACCAGATAAAAGCAAGGTATAAAGATTTGTAAAAATACATATATAAATTAAGAAATTAATACTAGACAAGAATAATAAATAAAAAACAAATAAAATGTACATAAGAAAACAACTAGTCATAATTTATCTTAAAAAGAAAATATATAGAAACAATACAGAAAAAAAAACTAAAATTAGTTAAAATATAAAAATTAAATATAAATCTAGTTTAAATCTAAATATTTTATTTAAAAATTTTTAATTATAAAAAAATAAAAAGTAAATGCATTTTGATGATTTTTAGTAAATAATTTAAATTAAAAAATTATTTATAAAATTAAAATATTATTTAATTAAATATCCCCAATTAAAACAAATTAAAATAAATGTTTAGAAAAATTATAAGAATAAAAATAAAATAAAGATTTTCATAAATTTAAATAAAAATTATGAATTAAGATACAATAAGAACTTAAAATAAATAAATTAAACATCAAATTAATTAATTCTTAATAAAATATTCTTCATTTACAATATGATATTATTATTTAAATATTCTACAGAGTAAAAACAGACTAAATTTATTAATTTCTAAATTATTTAATGAACTTAAATTATAAAAGCATTTTAATAAAAATTTAATTTAAATATTTTTTAAATATTTGATTACAGAAATAGGCTAAATTTATAATTAATAAATTTTTTTATTCTGCCTTATCTATAAAATAAAAACTGAAGAAAAAAATTTATATGATTTAATTGATTTTTTACTAAAATTTTATTTTTATTGTTGGTAAAATTTTACTTTTCATAATTCTGAATTTTACAAATAGTGTTTGTGCTCCAAGTTTATTAAATTTTTTTATAATGGTCTAATTTATTAATTTAAAAATATCTAGTTAACTACATTAGAACAGCAATATTTTGTGATTCTTTAGATTCACTTACTTATTTAAGTTATATAAAGATAAAGATATATTTACTAAAATTATTTTGGATCCCAAACAATAATTATTCCTTAAAAGATTATATTCATTCTATTAGAACTTTTAAGAAGAATCTTTTTTTAATTTTAGTTTTAAATTTAATAAAGGTTTAATTCTATTACTAAATACATAAATAAAAGAAAATCTTTAAAACTTTTAAATATAAGTACTCTAAGCTTATAAATTAATAAATTAATTTAAAATAATAAATATTTTTTTATTTTATAGTTACATATGATAAAATCCTAAATTTTAATATCAAATAAATATGAACACTTCAAAAGTTTTTGAAAGATAGATGAAAAATAAAATAATCTACATATGTTTAAAGAAAGTTAACTAAAAGAATATAATAAATGTAATTATTTTATTTGATATAGAATTTTAAGTTTGCTAGATAATTTTTAAATTCCTTTTCTATATCTTTAGGATTTTATCATTAAAATATTAATGCTTATTTTTTTCTAATATTAATTTTTTCTGAGACTCCTTTCGAAGATTTTTCTAAATCAATCCTTTTAGTTCCTTGTTTTAATTAAATTAAAAATTGTTTGGCAGCTACATAGAGTCACCGCTTAAAAGAAGTTTTAAAGTTAGAATTTTCTTGCTTAAGTCTAGCCGTAATATCCTTTAATCTTGTTCATCTTGTCTTTTTTTTCACACCTTATTTAGTTCTTACTCCGACTCCAAGTTTTTCAGGTTCGAGATTCTATTTTTTTTTATAAATTTCCCCGTTTTCTCTGTATCAGATTTAATTTTTCTTTCTCCTTATTGATATTTGGACTTGTCTTTTCCAAGATTTCTCCTTGATTTTCTGGAAAGTTGCACATTGTCTTCATAGGTATCATTAACTCTTACAATAATAAAACTATTTTCCACTTTTGGTACTTGTTGCCTTTCCAATTTAAAGGTCTTTTCTATCCCCATCCTATCGGAATTTAGATTCTACTCCAGTGGATTCTGCTGGCTTTGGAGGTTTTTCTGGCTTTGTAATATATTTTCGATTTATTGACTCTAATCTTGAATTCTCTGTACTTAGGAGTTCGTCTAACCGAATTACTCTCGTTAGTAATTCCAAAAAGCGTCAAGTTCCCTCTCCTAGTTTGCCATCCTGAAGTCTAGGGTTTCTTGTAATCCATGCAGGATTTGTTCGGCTAGCTTCTCATTCTCCCTCCTTAGCTTTCTAACCTCTTCCTGGAGGCTAAGTACCACTTTGATAAGCTACTCCATGCTCACCTGCCAGAAGGATTAATTCAGAAACCTCCTGATGTAGAGCTGGCTTCAGTTACTTCCTAGGTTTTTCTTACGACGTAGGTGTTTACATATGTGTTTTTTTCATGACCTATTTTCGTTCCTCATAGTTGGTTTATTTCCCGGATAATAAAGGTTATTAAGAAAAAGGTTAGGGTTATTAAGAAGACGACTATCGAGAGATAGCTTCCGGTTTCCTCTCCTACTACGAGGAGGTGGTGTAGAAACCCTTTCTGAAGTTTTATTGCATTTTTTTAGTTCCTTGGTTTTTAAATTTTGAAGGAAATATAAAAATAAAAGGCTTTATTTTATGTTTATAACAGAAAAAATAAAAAATAGAAATACGTAACTATATAATAAAAAATGATAAATAGAGTCTTATATTTAAATAGCAATAAATTTAGCAAAAAAGCATAAATAAGTTAGAAAGCTTTCTTTAATTAAAATTTTAAATAAATAGAATTATATTTTTCAATGTAAATATAATTAAAGAAACAAAATTTAACTTTGTTATTATATTTAAATTCTATTTTATATTATTTATAAGCATGTGTGGCCCAGCGGTCCAAGGCGCTAGACTCAAGTTCTAGTGGGAGAAATCCCGCGTGAGTTAAAATCTCACCGCATCATTTTGTTAATTTTAAATAATAAAAATAAAATAAACCTATTCCTTCTCTACTATATACTTGGGAAAATATTTACATCTTTAATGTAACTCTAAAAATAAAAATCAGATATGATTTGATTTGAAATTAAGATGAATTAAGCTATCTATTTACATCTTTTGATTATTTGAAGATTTATTAAAAATACATAAAGTAAGCAGTCACTTATATATTCCTTCAAGTTAATAAAGTTTCAACATTATTGAATGATTTAAAATGTAAGCTTATAAAATAAAAATAAAAAGTTAAATGATTTTAAATTAATAATGATAATAAACTTTTTAATTAGATAAATATTTGTAACTAGATACAACTAATCATTCCTAAAGCTAAAAGATCTTTAACTTTTGTAATTAAATTTGAGAAAATTACTTGTATAAGCGTAAATTATTATGAAAACTACTTTTTAGCAATTATTATTTAAAATATTTAAGATTTGCTTTATTAATTCTAATTATCATTATGTCTTTTGAGCAATAAGTTAAGATAATTTACTAAGCCAAACTCAAACTGACTAGATATAAGAAAATTTGCATTTATAATAAAAATAATTCTAAATATTAATAGAGAAACGATATAAATTTGTAATATTTAGCATTAATAAATATATTTACTTTGCTATAATATTAATAAGTATATTTATTTTGCTATAATATTAAAAAATAAAATTATGAAAAAGCAATTAGAATTAAGAATTAGGTATTATTAATCATAGTACATTTTATTTTAAAAGCATCAATTAATAAATTTCAACTAAAAGAGTTTTTTGACGTCTTTAATTGCAAGAATTGCTTCTTTCAATTACAGACGTTAGTAGATGTTTTTAAATTGTTTTTTAATCTTGTTTATATCTCATCATTTTTCTTTAATTAGTTCTTCTTTCTATTCATCTTTAGCTTCTTCCTTTTTTGCTTTCTCCATTTCTAGAATCTCAAGTCTCCTTGTCATTAGCTTCTTGTGAAATATTTTGATCTATAAGTCTAAATACTCCAATTTAGATCTTGAAAATGAGTTTAGATATTCTTGATCATATAGTATAAGGCGCCTTAAGTCATAATTTCCGATCTTTTCCGATAATCAATTCATTATATTAGAATAGTACACACATTTAAAGATATGCTCGAAAGTTTCATACTCTCCACACATACAATAGGGATTATCAATGGGGTAATGACAATCTTAAAGATCCTTACGAACATTATAAGTTTAGGTTCTAAGTCAATATTTACTGATAATTTCTCGTCTATACTATTTGCTTAATTTAGTATAAGTAATTTGTGGAAATTGTTAAAGATTACCAAATTATTCAGTATATACTTTAGCTGTTTTCATTCTCATAAATTTTTTAGTAGCTATTTAGAAATATTGTTGTATTTTTTCTCTTATATGTTTAGTAAAAGTTTTAAGATTGGTATTATTCTATTAATTCTGCTGATCGATATTATAAAAGTCTGATAATTGTTACACTTAATCGTAGTATTGAAATCCTTTTTTCCATATATTAATGAAAAGAGAGCCTATTGTTGATCTTGGAAAATCAATACTTTTTTATTTCATTTTATAGTAGAATCTGAAGAATTTTATAGCCATAATGTGCTTAAAGGGTAATCAATTCAGGTCTATATAATATGATTCATTAAATGTTGAAGTTGTTACTTAAAAAGCTTTTCTTGAAATTAATCACATGCTTGATTCTATTCTGTTCAGAACTCCAGTTACTCCTTTTTGAATACTTCATGGTACTAAGTCTCCTCCATATTCTGCTTTAGGTAATGTAAAAAGTCTACATAAAGTTTTAAAATGTCAAGGAGTTACGTTCTTATATCTCATCAGTTAAAAAACAGCTTTCTTCATTGTAGCTATGTATTTGAATGCAACTTCTTTGCAATGGGGATTAAAATTCTTCTTCTGATGTAGAATAACTCCTAAATATGTTACTTGTTCTTTTTAAGTAATTGGTTAATTTCCTAACCATAAATTTAAAATTTATTATTTCTGATTCTTCTTTAGAAATTAGATGCATTCAGATTTGGTAACATTGATCTTTAAATGTGTTCATGCAAAAACTTTATTTGTTTCATTTATTAAATTCTACATCTACTTTGCAGATTTGGAAAGCAGAATAAGATCATCTGCCCATCCTCTACAAGCGAAGCTAATACTTGAATCCTGGTATTTAAATCCCAATTAGGTACTTTTACTTTCCAAATATCTAATTACTATGTCATAATACAACAATGCTAAAACTGGTCCATGCGAACTTCCTTAAATAACTCCATTGTTGTATTATAAAGTTCTGGTGCTCTTTCCATCTATGATAAATGAAGAATTTAGGTTTTTATAAAACGATTCTAAGGCTATTATTATTCCAAGTGGTAGTTTAACTCTCTTAAGTTAATCAAACAAGAGTCTTCTTTCTATTGAGTCAAACATTTTTTCAACGTCTATCAGTGTTGCTATCAATTTAGTCTTACCTTTAGCACATTTCCGATAGTTATCAATTATTTGTTATATTATTCGAATTTATTAAGTTGTTTATCTGTTTTTCATAAATCCCATTTATGAAGGGTGAATCAAATTTCTCTAATAAATCAGATTTTATAGTCTTTTTGTTAAAGCTTTATCATATAGTTTTAGAATAGTATTAATAAGAGAAATAGGTAGTCAGTTTTTCCAATCATCTTTATTTCCTTTTTTAAATATTGGAATTATCACCGATGTATTTAATTCTTAAGGGATTCTCCAAGTCTTAGCATATTATTCAGAAAAGGATTAAGAATTATTAATAAATATTATCCACCATATTTCAGAAGTTCACCTTTTATTCCATCTGGACCAGCTGATTTTCCGTTTGGAATTTCTTTTATAATTTCTTATATTTCTTGTATGGTAAAAAGATAAAATCCTTATAAATATGAGAGTGGATAATCTTTAATTTCTTAAATATTATCGTATATTTTATCTATTTTTTAATTACTAAGACTTATCTATTATTGAGTTTAGAATGCTTGTTAAAGACACAATTTTCCCATGATTCAATTAATTTATTTTTGATTTCTTAATTAAAGTTCATAGTATTTCTCTTCATAGGATTTAGAATTTTCTTAGCTTGTGAAAACATTTCCTTAGAATCTCCATTAAGAAGTAGAAATTTCTTTTTTGCTTTGTTTTTTTTAAATTTTCATAGATTATACTTGAAGTCTTTCCAAAGTAGTTTTGCTGCCTCATGAAGATTAGTTACTTGTCAGTTTATTCTTCCAAATTTTATGTGAGCGTCCTTATATTCTGAGTTAGCTCTTTTTGCCTCTATATATTTCTTTGCGAGAGCTCGAGGAAGTTTGTTATAATTTGAGTCTGGAATAAACGAACCTAATGTTTAATCAGCATAGTCTTAAATACTACTTTTGATGCATTCATATTAATCTTCAAGATTATCTTAATCTATTTAAAAGAATTCTAGATAAGTTTGTAGGAAAGATTCTTAATATTTCTGCCTATCTATTGCATCTTATAACCTATTTATTTTATATTTTCTCTTAGTTATCTTCTCCCAATAGACTATAGAATTATTGATAAAGTCGACAGTGATATTTTAAAAGCATAAGTTTAGCTGATTTATCACAGTCATTATAAAAACCTTTTGTAATAAATTTAATATCTCCCTTTGAAGATTAAATTGTGCCCTTTCTTTTCTTATATAATCATAGTTAAAAATGATATTTCCAGAATTAAAATAAATGGTTTAAAATTAAAGTTAGTTATAGTCCCTAATTGAGTGAAAACATAGATTTTAATTATTTCTTAAGAGAGCTTTGTGTAGAGTTTGTAAAATAAAGAAAGAATAATAAGTTTATATAGACTAATAATGCATAACTAAGACTAATGAGTAAAAATTGAAGAATTTAATGTATATTTTAATAAAATTAGATTATAAAATAATTATATTAACTATATATTTTAATAATTAAAAACTAAATGCAAATATGAAAGCTAATAAGTTGGAATAATTATATTAAACTTAGAAAATATCAAATTGACAATTACATACAAAATACTAAAGAATCTTTAGAACTAATATTAAATATATTTAATATTGTCTCTTTTAAAAAGCGAAATATAAAGGAAATTAAAGTTAACAAATATTTAAAAAGTTAAATATTAAATAACACTAAATTGAAGCATTCTATTCTAAATAATTAATATATTTAAGAAATATAAATCATAGATATTTAAATATTACTATATTTATATTTAATTATTGCTAACTTTTATTAAATATTATTTATTTTTAAAACCATATTAATAAAAAACCAAATATTACCATTTTTTATTTACATTTATAAATAGCAATCTGAGAAACCTCAATTAGCTATATAATTAAATCAAATAATCTACTCATTTTAAAATTAATTTGGCTTTTTGTAAAGAAAGTAGAACTTAGATTTATAAATTTAAGTAGTTATTTATAAAAAAAATTTAATTTAGCAAATACAAATTTTGGTGAAAATAATACTTTTATTGTTTGTGAAGAATCTGCATAATGAAGCCTGTTAAAAGTATTCAACTATTAATAAATAAAAATATTTACCTTAGATAACAAAGTTGATTAAATTAAAATTTAGGTAAACTTCAAAAGTTTAATATTCTTTTAACTTTTGGTCTATTTAGCTTATAAAAATCTGAATAAGACAGTTAAAGCTAAATAAAGTGATTGGCATGATAACCAATCTTTAATATTTAGATTTTACAATTTTCTAAAGTTTTTTTTGTGTCATTGTCTGATAATTGCAAATAAATATTCTTTTTAAAAACTTTAAGAAAGAAATTAATTTAATAAAAACTAATATTTATAAAGATATAATATAAAATGGCTTCAAGAAGGGCTTTTTTACCACCTCCTCAGAACAGGAGAGAAAACCAGAAGCAAATATTCTCACCACGTCTTCTTCAACTTAACGCTCTTCCTAATAAAAATAACCAGAAAAACAAAATAAATTAGAAGAACTAATAAAAAATACTAAATCCTACAAATTAAAATAAAGCGGACTTCTTCCATCAAAGGACAAGCAGGAACTGAGACAAAAATTCAGAACAGAAAAGTTGACACAGCTCTCAACGCCTCTATTGAAAACTGAAAAAAGAGACCACTCAACTGAATCGATAAAAATAATAACGAAGAAATAAAAAACAAACGAAGAAGGTAAAGTACGATAATTTAATATAAATCCTATTACCTTTGATTTAGACAACGTTGAAATAGAACAAATGAACTCTGAATAGATGAAACGACTGATTCATCTACTTATTAGAAACATAAAAAAACTCGAAGAGGAATTAAACTCCCAGAAGGAAGAAATGTTTACAATAAGTCAGGATCTGATAAACCATGAAGATGATGACGAAGTCCATATGGTAGACTGAAGAGCTAAAGTCGGAGTCTATGAGTCAATTTAAAATTTAGAGAATGATATTTGAGTATTGCAAGAGCAAGACGAGAAAAACTGAGTAAAATTAGATTCCAGACTTAAATTAATAGAAGAAAACCTGTAGAAACCTTCTTAAGGAATTCCAATGGAAATAGAGAAACAAGAAAAGATATTTCCTAGAGCAAGGAAAAGATGCTACATTTGCAACAGCACTTGACATCTATGGCGAAAATGTCCCCAATAGAAAAGAATAAGAATGAATATTTGGAGTAATATTAACTATTAGCAACTGAAATGGCGAGCGACGGAATTCTTCCCATCGGGAAATGGGAAAATCTGGAAAAAAAAATTCTTAACTCAGATTATTAAAAAGAGAGAAGTCCAGGAAAAAGAGCACAAGGAACGAACATGTAGGAAAGGAGATTTGATACATTTAAAACTTCAATTAAGCCGGAAGGCGAAAATCTATTTTAATGATTTAATTTAATATTTATAAAAAATAAATAAAATCTTTTAACTCAAAGACTTAAGTTTAACTATAACTTAAGATTGAATGATAAGTTAAATTTTGAGAATGAGAGTATAAATAGTTAACTATTTATACAATTAATTAGAATTTTAATTTCTATGTTTTTAAAGCTAAGCATTAAGTTTTTAATTTAATTTGGATTTTTTATTATAGCTTATATACAAATAAAGTAGAATAAGTTTAGTTGTTGTATAATTGAAGTTTATATTATAAATATCTAGAGAATAGAGAAAGTAAAATTTCTTTATATTTCATAATTTATTATTTACTACTAAGATGCTTTTACTATTTATATTTGATAATTAGTTATTTAAATTAAGAATATGAATTAATGCATTCTAAGTTGCAAAAGTTAAATTTCTTTATGACTCAAAGGAAAGATAATTAAAGATAGATCTAATTTTAAATGTATAATTTAGATAGTCAGAATTAGTTTCTAAAATTATAAAATATAATAGTTAAATTAGTGATTTAATTTATCACTTTAAAATAATAAATAGCACTAATTTATTTAATTTTACTAGCAACTATTATTAAATTTATCTTTCCTACTTTTAGATTCTAACTAAACTTTATTATGTCCTTAAATGACTTTACTATCTTTATTTTTGATCTCTTTGCTTTAATTATTGATAATGAAATGTTTTAATTAATTTTAGCATATAAAGTATTTGCATTGTAAAGCTAGATAAGACTAAGCATGTCTCAATTAAGATTTAATAATTTAGTAAAGTATTAGGATGATAGGCTACTTATTAGATGATGATACCTATTAATAATGAGAAGGATAATTAAATATTTATGTGTATTTAATGAGAATGCTTAAGATGTAATATAGATATCTATTAAATATTTATGAAACAAATAGCTTATTATAAAGATTTAGTTATAACTAATACATATCAACTTAATAATCCCTTACTATTTAAATCTCTCTTTAATTATAATCAACTATGCTACTATTCTAGTCTAGTTTCTAAATAATAATCACTTTATTAAGATTATCAAAGTCACCTCATTTCATAAGAGTCTGAAGAATGAAAGCTTGCTTCTTAAAGTTCTATTCTTAAGTCAATAGCAATATAATAGATATAATACACTAAATAATTAACTAAAATAAGATAATTTATCTATCATTTCAATCATTTGCTTCATATAAAAGTCTCATATTATTTATCCTGCTTCTATCATTAATCACTTACTGCTATCACAACATCGCTTTAAATTAATTAGTAGATATAAATTTTATTAAGGTAATAGCTCCCTATAAGCAGCTACTTAGTATTAAATATGAAATATATCATTTTTAACATTAGTGATATTAATTCATTTAAATATAGAATGCTCCTGCTGTTTAGCAATTAAAAGACAAAGCTTATAAATAAGTAAGACATAATAACGAAAAGCATGCAATAAGATTAGATTCTTTATAAAATTAATAAATTTATTATATTTTACTTTTATCAAGCATCACTTTAATATAATTAAGTATTAATAGATGCTAACTACTAAATATTATGCTTAATAAATAACCCTCATAGTCTGACCAGAATGTAAAAGGATAAATATCAAACACTTTAACAACGTCAGATGATTAAACTAAGCTAGATTAATTAAAATTAGATAAACCAAGCTATTTTAATAAATTCTATGAAGAATAAATTCAAAAGAACCTAATAAATTACATCATAATTTCAAAATTTACAGTACTCTACATATTAAAACTAGTTAATATTACCTAAAATATTAATTATGGGAAATAGTCAAAGCTCAAGTTCAAAAACTAAGGGAATCTACACCTGCTTTAGCTGCTAATAAACAGATTAAATTTTATAGCAGCAAGATATAGATTAAATTGTAAATTAAATTGAAGAAAAATAAGTTAAAAGCTTTAGAGAGTTTGATTATACTTCGTAAAAAACATTAAATCTGCTCCCAACAAGTAACTTAAATTCTAACTTCGCCTAAACTTTATAAAAAATAAGCTCAAACTAAGAATTGGAAGCTTCTTAAAATAATCATTTAGCTGAAAAGAAATAAAAGAAATAAAACTTATCTAAAAACCAAACTGCTAATGAAGTTCTGAATTTAGATTTAGAACTTCCATAGAACAAAATTTTTATGAGACAAAGTACAATACCCTTGAAAATCTAAATAGCCAGCTCATGCTTCATATAAAAGCATGACAAAAACTTTTTAGAAAGCTACGAACTATAAAATATAATAGGTGAGGGAAGTTATGGAAAAGTATATTAAGCGAGACACAAGTAAAGTGATAAAAAAGTAGCTGTAAAAGTTATGGAAACCAAAAAAAATTGTAAATGAATACAAAGAGAATTTTAGATTCTTAAATATATAGTAAGTTTTTATTTTAGACACATCCCAATATTGTGAAGCTTTACGAATTTTACGAAGAAGAAAAATAAACTTTCTTTGTAACAGAATATATAAAGGGAGATAATCTATCTAAGATAATAAATTAAAATTATTAAATAAAGGAATTAAAAGTAAAGGTTATAATGAAATAAATTCTATAGGGTGTCTCCTATTTTCGCTCTATTGGAGTTTTACATAGAGATCTCAAGCTGGAAAATATTATATGCAATAACTTCGATACTTTAAATTAGATATAGATCAAAATAATAGATTTCGGACTTTCCATAAACCAGATAAGTCTCTAAGGTTAGCATTTATTAGGTACTCTGTACTATATGTCGCCTGAATCTTTTTCTGGCTTTTTTTCATATAAAAGTGATATATGAAGTTGTGGAGTTATTTTATACACCCTTTTAGCCAGAGTTTTTCCTTTCAAAAAGTACAATATAGAAAGTTGTATTAGACAAAGTAAATAAACAAATGGTGAAAAAATAGATTTCACTAAGCTGAAAGTGAAGTTTGGGTAGCAAGAGTGAGAGTAAATTTCAGAATAAGCCAAAGACTTAATCAAGAAAATGCTGGAAATAGATCCTAAAAAAAGATTCAGTGCTAAAAAATGTTTAAAACACGAATGGTTCAGTGATGTTATGAAAGAGCCAAGCAAAAAGAAGGAGGAATGTTTAGAAACGCTGCTATCATTTTCAATAAAGAAAAAAATAACAATAGCCATCTATTGGTATATAGTGTCTTAATTAATGGACACCTAGGAATTTAATGACTTAAAGTAGGGTTTCATAGCAATTGATAAAGACTAAGATGGAAGAATTTCCTTTGGAGATTTACTAAAATCTTTCAAAAAAATAAAAAAATATGAAATAAAGAAAGAAGAAGTCAAGCAGATTTTCTATAATTTAGATATTAACAATAGTGGATACTTAGAATGAGACAAATTTCTTGTTGCTTGCCTTTAGTGGAAAAAAATACTAATGGAAGACAAAAAACTTGATCTAGTGATCTAAATCCTTGCTTTTAAAAATGCAAGCAAGATTGGAAAAGAGAATTTTTAAGAGTTTTTTAAAGGAAAATTAGATGAACATTAGATATAAGAAGTTTTGAATGAAATAGAATTTGATGGTTAGAACTCCATTAGTATTGAGAGGTTTAAAGAAATGATGCTGGAAAATTGATGTTGCTTTCGTATATTAATATTTATAAAAATTAATTGATTTCTAAAATAATTTGTTTATTTATTAAAATAGCCTAAATGGAAATGATTAAATAGAAATTATTTATAATGCATAATCTGCTAAAATTAAATATAAACACTCAAATATAAATTAATGAAATTTAATTTTATAATTTTCTATAATTAAAGCTAATTTTTATTTATTCATTTAAAAAATAAAAAATAATAACCAAAGTCTTATCATTAGCAGCAAATTCATAATGTAAAAGTTTAGACTTAGATAATAATTGTTTTTTTCTATGAACTTAAATTTTTTAATTTAGATTAAATTGAAATGAATGCAACAATTAATTACTCTGAATCAATAAATAAGTATTTTTTATAATAAATCCTTTAATTTAGTTTTTTTATTTTAGTATATTTATTTAATTGATCTAAAATAATAAGCAAGTGCAAGTTTAGGTATAGACAAACTAAATTCCTAATTATTATATCTTCTTATTAATAATTCTAATTTATCTAATAAAATAATTAATTTGATATTAAATATAGTTGATAAATATAAATTAATGGAACTATCTAATGATGAATATTCTAAATTTAGCTATATTTTCAATTGCTTTAATAAAATATACTATCTACTATTAATAGAATATATATAATTATATTTAGTTTTTTTATTTTATCTATAATATCTTTCAGTTACATTTTGCTAGGGTTTTTAAAAGTAAAATTATGTTTGCTTCTTAAAGAGGAATCCTAAGAAAGTTTATATATCTAGCAATTATAAAGATTATTTGATTACAGTTAAAAATATAATTTCTATATTATTCTTTAATTATCTTTAGCAACTTAAAGTTTAAGCTTTAATAATGTATTAGGCAAACTTAATAAAGCTTGGATTAGTTTATTGCTAAACTTAAATTATTATGCTTATTATTAGTTCATATAATTGCTAATTTAGTGATTTTATAAAGCTTAAATAATTCTATAATGCTATTTCTAACTACTAAGATAAAATAAACTCTCCTAAAAAGTATAAAAGAATGCTTTAGTTATTAATAGGATATAATCTCTACAAACTTAAAAAGAAATATCAACTTTTGCTATTTAAGCAGCTTTTTTATCTACCTAAAATAAATTAAATTGCTAAGGAACTATATTTATGAAATATTGGGATTGCTTTAAGAAAGTTATAAGGAATAAGTATTTATAACAAAATAGATAAAAAGAATAATAAACGTAAGATGTTTTATTATATACTATTAACTCTTTGTAATAACCAATTTCTAAGTTTCAATTTTTTTATTTTTAGAATGAGTTAGAATTTAAATTAAAGGAGATATAAGAACTGCCTTGTGTTATTATAAAAGGAACTAAAAAGTTATTTAAATATTAAGAATTTAAATAAAAGTATATTTATATCTTTTATTTATTTTTTATTATTTATAAAACACTAAAATATTCCACATCCGGGACTCGAACCCGGGTCTTTCGGGTGAAAGCCGAATATCCTAACCTGCTAGACTAATGTGGATTTATAAATAACCTTAGCTAAAATTTAAAAACTACTTTACTTTAAAAGGATAACTCTCTTTTCTTTAAAAATATTCTTTCTGCATTTTCTCATAAAGAAAATGAAGGAAAAATTAAATATTAGACTACGAAATTATATATCATTTTACAAATTGAAGAGCTAATAGTTTTCTTATATTGAAACGTTAAGTAGATTTTGTAATTTTCTTTTTAATAAATAATAAATTGAATGCTTTTCAAATCTACAACTAAGCTATAACTCTCTATTTAAAATATATTGTAAAGGTATTAGAGTATGTGGCAATTAGAGTGTGAAAAGAAGAAAAACTAGCAATCAAACTTGGTTGGTTCTGATTTTTTTTACATTTTTAAGAGCTACTCTTTCTTATCTTGCCAGAAGTACTAATTTCAGAATTTATCTTATATGAGCAGACTTCAGCTGCTTCTTAGATATTTCTTCGATTTAACTTTTTCTTATTTATTTTTTTATGTACTTAATTTATTCCTCGTTGTTAGATTTTTTCTGCTCATTATAAATAATTTTAGAAAAGATCATGTTTTTGAGAAATCGATTATCGAGAATTTGCATACTGTTTCCTTTCCTTCTACAATGGTGTTGCTTAGAAGCCCTTTTTCATTCTTCATTCCATTTTTCTTATGCATTCTTAAGTTAAAGTTTAATAAAATAAAAATAAATGGATCTAAGAAAGCAGCCTTTTATAATCGATTATTTTAAACTAGATTTTAAATAGCACTGCTATATTCTTATTCATTTTTATACTTCAATCATTTCATTAAAAATAGCTTGGTTTTAGTAAAAGAGAAAACTCTACTTTAGTGTTGTAAGATAAAATAACTATTATTATAATAAAATTAATAAGCAACTCTATAATCTATCACTAATTTTTATAATTCATTAATCTTATAAATCATCAAAATTTGAATGTCATCAAACCATTATTTATAATACAACCAAGTTCTCTTGTTAGTTAACTATAGAAATTGAATATTATATTAAGAAATATTTTAAATAAAGAGTTATAACTTAGTTGTTTATTTGAGATGCAATATATTTATGCTTTGTTAAGTTAATAAAGTCAAATTATAAAGATTACTTAACAGTTTAATATAAGGAAACTATTAGCTCTTCAATTTATTAGATGATATATAATTTCGTAGTCTAATATTTAATTTTACCTTCATTTTCTTTATGAGAAAATGCAGAAAGAATATTTTTAAAGAAAAGAGAGTTATCCTTTTAAAGTAAAGTAGTTTTTAAATTTTAGCTAAGGTTATTTATAAATCCACATTAGTCTAGCAGGTTAGGATATTCGGCTTTCACCCGAAAGACCCGGGTTCGAGTCCCGGATGTGGAATATTTTAGTGTTTTATAAATAATAAAAAATAAATAAAAGATATAAATATACTTTTATCTCCTTTTATAATAAAAAAAAGTAGTTCTTATATCTCCTTTTATTTAATTTTATAACATTAAAATAAATCTAAAATTTAGACATTGGTTATGGTAAAAGAGTTATATTTGAAATTAAATATCTTATATATATTAAATAATATACCTTTTATTTACAACTTTCTTAAACAATACTAATATTTCAGCAAATTAAATCCTTAGCGATATAGTTAGAAAATTGATTATTTTAGTTAAATAAAATAAAATTTTAGAATTTACTTAAAATTGAATGATAATTGTTTAAGATATTAGAGATAAATATCTACTTAATACTTAAATTATTTTTATCTGTTTAATGCAATATATTTAAAAGCAAATAACAATAAAACGTTATTTATTCTTTGTGGAGAATTTTAAGTAAAAGATTATGTGAATTAATAATAATCATGATGATGTAAATTTAATAGTAAATTAAGTCTAATGTAATTAAAATTTCTGAACTCTTTCTTCTTAAAACTTAATTTTAAGTTGCAGAAAGATAAAGAATAAAGGTAGTATAAAGATGATATCTTAAATTATAATAAAATAATATTTATAGTTGCTAGCATAAAATAATTTAGGAAGATTTATCTTTAAGAAATAGATATTTTTTATAGGCTATTACATAAATGTATAATGAAGATTTGAAGATGAAATAAAAATATTAAATATAATTTATATTTATTATAGAAGCTATTATATTATATTAAAGGAAATTAAAGGATAAATTAAATTAGAATATTCTTCATTAAAATAAAGAAGAACTTTAATTTAAGAAATATATTTAATAATAAATATATTTATTTATTAGATAAATTAGATTTACAAACTGATAAATTTAAATTAGGATAAAAATAGATTGATTGATAACTTTCTGGTGTGTGTATTTTGCTAATTTTACTTATTTTGCCTTTTTTTTGAGAAATCTATAAATTAATTTATAAAAATAAAAATTTTTAAGTTAAAGGTATTATTATATAAGTTATATCATTATAAATAAATGTATATTTAGACTTTAAAAGAGAATAGTTGCTCTCTTTTAAAAAATAAAATAAAGCAACTATTTTATTTTGTAAATAAATGAAGTTTTGCAATAAACAAGTATCTAAAAGATAATTATGTGTAGTGGATTTGCTGTCAAAGACAAGATTAAGGTAGCTTTTTTTATTTTATAAAAAATTAATAAAAATATTTTTCTTAGATTTTAAAAATTAAAATTTAATCAGCTAATATTTAATTTAAGTAGCTTATGCATTATAAATAATTTCTATTTAATTCTTTCCATTTAGGCTATTTTAATAAATAAACAAATTATTTCAGAAATCAATTAATTTTAATAAATATTAATATACGAAAGCAACATCAATTTTCCAGCATCATTTCTTTAAACCTCTCAATACTAATGGAGTTCTAACCATCAAACTCTATTTCATTCAAAACTTCTTATATCTAATGTTCATCTAATTTTCCTTTAAAAAACTCTTAAAAATTCTCTTTTCCAATCTTGCTTGCATTTTTAAAAGCCAGGATTTAGATCACTAGATCAAGTTTTTTGTCTTCCATTAGTATTTTTTTCCACTAAAGGCAAGCAACAAGAAATTTATCTCATTCTAAGTATCCACTATTGTTAATATCTAAATTATAGAAAATCTGCTTGACTTCTTCTTTCTTTATTTCATATTTTTTTATTTTTTTGAAAGATTTTAGTAAATCTCCAAAGGAAATTCTTCCATCTTAGTCTTTATCAATTGCTATGAAACCCTACTTTAAGTCATTAAATTCCTAGGTGTCCATTAATTAAGACACTATATACCAATAGATGGCTATTGTTATTTTTTTCTTTATTGAAAATGATAGCAGCGTTTCTAAACATTCCTCCTTCTTTTTGCTTGGCTCTTTCATAACATCACTGAACCATTCGTGTTTTAAACATTTTTTAGCACTGAATCTTTTTTTAGGATCTATTTCCAGCATTTTCTTGATTAAGTCTTTGGCTTATTCTGTAATTTACTCTCACTCTTGCTACCTAAACTTCACTTTCAGCTTAGTGAAATCTATTTTTTCACCATTTGTTTATTAACTTTGTCTAATACAACTTTCTATATTGTACTTTTTGAAAGGAAAAACTCTGCCAAAAAGGGTGTATAAAATAACTCCACAACTTCATATATCACTTTTATATGAAAAAAAGCCAGAAAAAGATTCAGGTGACATATAGTACAGAGTACCTAATAAATGCTAACCTTAGAGACTTATCTGGTTTATAGAAAGTCCGAAATCTATTATTTTGATCTATATCTAATTTAAAGTATCGAAGTTATTGCATATAATATTTTCCAGCTTGAGATCTCTATGTAAAACTCCAATAGAGCGAAAATAGGAGACACCCTATAGAATTTATTTCATTATAACCTTTACTTTTAATTCCTTTATTTAATAATTTTAATTTATTATCTTAGATAGATTATCTCCCTTTATATATTCTGTTACAAAGAAAGTTTATTTTTCTTCTTCGTAAAATTCGTAAAGCTTCACAATATTGGGATGTGTCTAAAATAAAAACTTACTATATATTTAAGAATCTAAAATTCTCTTTGTATTCATTTACAATTTTTTTTGGTTTCCATAACTTTTACAGCTACTTTTTTATCACTTTACTTGTGTCTCGCTTAATATACTTTTCCATAACTTCCCTCACCTATTATATTTTATAGTTCGTAGCTTTCTAAAAAGTTTTTGTCATGCTTTTATATGAAGCATGAGCTGGCTATTTAGATTTTCAAGGGTATTGTACTTTGTCTCATAAAAATTTTGTTCTATGGAAGTTCTAAATCTAAATTCAGAACTTCATTAGCAGTTTGGTTTTTAGATAAGTTTTATTTCTTTTATTTCTTTTCAGCTAAATGATTATTTTAAGAAGCTTCCAATTCTTAGTTTGAGCTTATTTTTTATAAAGTTTAGGCGAAGTTAGAATTTAAGTTACTTGTTGGGAGCAGATTTAATGTTTTTTACGAAGTATAATCAAACTCTCTAAAGCTTTTAACTTGTTTTTCTTCAATTTAATTTACAATTTAATCTATATCTTGCTGCTATAAAATTTAATCTGTTTATTAGCAGCTAAAGCAGGTGTAGATTCCCTTAGTTTTTGAACTTGAGCATTCACTATTTCCCATATTTAATAATAAAAGCTAATCTTAATTAGTTTAAATATAACTAATACTTAGCATTTCTAATTAAACTAATGAAGCTTTAATCTTTTACATTCATTCTTTTGAGTAGAATCATTTACTTTAGCTACTTTAAATTATTAGCTTTACTATATCATTTGTCTTTTATAAAATGTTAAATCTTAGATTTTTATGCTCTAATAAAACTTTAAAACTTATTTTATTTAAATTGTAGAAGAATATAGAATCTTTGAAGTATTTATTAATGCTAGAGCGATGGTTTTATAAAATAAAAAGGATTATAAATTTATTAATTTAGAAAGGAACTTAATCTTATTATGTCTCTCAGTTAATATGGTTTATTTATATCATATATCTAGCCTTTTAATTATAAAATAGCTGGGCTAACATTATATATTTAAGTACTGTAATCATATTAATATCACTAACTCTTTAAAATGGTTTATTTAATTATTTATATTCGGTATCTAATGACTTAATAACATTTTCCTAAGTAAAATGTTAACTACTAAATTAATAAAATGTATAAACCAAGATGATTTAATAGCAGAAAGTAGCTAATCATATAGGAAAGATTAATATTAAGCTATTTTATTTTAAAGCAAATGATTATAAGTGAAGAATCTTATGTTATTAAGCTAATAATGCAGTTAATAGAATCAAAAGTAATTAACTTAAATAAACCATATTTACTTATCAACTAAGTATTTCTAACTATTCTTCATAACTTATTATTATTTTTATTTTCTATTCTTTATGAAATTTATATATCTTTATAAGCTAAATCAAAGTAGCTAATTGCAATAATAATTAAACAACTAGGAATAATTTAGAGGTAATTAAGAATAAAATTAGATAGTCTAATTTATAATATGCTAACTCAATTAAGACATACTTAAATACTAATAAATCATTTATAAAGTATATCTATTAGTTATAATAACTAAACCTTTAGAGGAAACTATTATTTCATAATATTTCCTTAGATAGCTATATTACATCTTAAGTATATTCATTAATACACAATCAAAATTAATTTATCTACCTTATGATAAACACAAATATAATAGCAAAAATAATAAATTACCTTTTCTTTTATCATGCTAATAATATACAAAATAATTAAAAAAATCTTAATTAAGACATATTTAATCTTTCTAGATAGAAAAAGTATTCATTTTAGAAGGTTTTGCTCTTAATTCTTAAAAAGTGTTTTATAATTTCATATTAAATTTAAAAAAAACTAAAGCTATCTAAAGTGACATAACAGAGTTTAACAAGTAATTAAAAATTGATAAAGAAGAATTGTATTAATTGACAGTTTAGTTATAGTTAATAATAAATGAAATCAATTTATTTTGTTTAATCTTTTTAAAAAAGATAAAATAAAAATCACCAACTTAATTTTATTATTATATTTGCCAAGAATCCTAGAAAAAAATTATTGCATGTATCTTAAAATTATATATTTTGAAATAAATAATACATAAACAATTTTTCTCTATAAGCAAATTAAGAAATTTTAATTTTACTTAGGACATAATTGACTTTATAAATAAGCAAAAGTTTTAAATATCATAATTCAAATTTCCTTAGCATAATTATATACTTTAAGAAACTATATAAAAACAGCTTTGAAGAAAAATTCGATAGCACATTAATATGAATGCATGTAATTAATTATAAATATTTATAATATAAACTTTTAACTTTTGCTTTTTTCTAAATCTCTAATTATTAAAATGAAACTATAACAAATCATTTATTTGATTCCATTAGTCCAATTTAATTCACAATTTAAATAAAAAATTTTAATGCTTATTCGCGGAGATTGAGATTTCAATAAACTAAAATTTATTATTACATAATTTATGTTGCTTAAGTTAATTTTCCCAAATTTACGTTTGCAATATTCGAGATGAAAGACACTTTTAAAATTTAAAGTCTTAAGTTAGAAAAAATATTTTGAATTTAAATATCAGCTTTTCTATATATAAATGTCTTTTTCTAGTTCGAAAATCTTTAGAATTTTATTCTTATTTTTCAGAAAAGCTAAAAATAGAAATTCAAAAATATAAACTAAAAATTTATAATTTAATAAATTAATAAATTTCCCTATTAAGAATTTAAAAAATGTTTAAATCTTAAAAAGACTATTAAATAAAAATTAATAATAATTTATAATTTCATAATTTGTGTTAAGTTAATTTAAATATAAAATTATTGTATATAAATTAATAAATTAATAGAAATTTCCTTTATATTTTTATTATTTTTTATTTTACAAAAAAGAATAAATTAATTAATTAATATTTTTTATAAATTATTTATTTGGATAGTTTAACAGATATTTTCATAAATTATCTTCCAAAGTAAATAAATATGGGAATGCTTTTTTCAGATCAACGAGATGAAATTCTATATTAGTAGATGAATATTTAATTTTATAATTGAATTATGATTTCTGCTATATATGTAGCAAGTTATTATCTATTATTTCATTAGTAAACATTTAAAACATAAATTTTATTTAACATAAGCTTTTATAATACTTTAATATAAAATTTAATTTTTATATTTTAACATTTTAGCTATTTTTTATTCAAATAATTAATAATTTAGATTATGCTTATTCATTAATCATAGATATTCTATTGTTTTTATTATAAAATTTATTATTCTTTGTATAATACTTTTACAAAATTTACTTAAATTCGTATCAGACAAAAACTCAATCTCCAAATTTACACTTGATTGGTATTTATAATTAACTTTCTCTTAAAGTTCCCTGTTTCTAGTTCTGAAAACGAAATGTTTTTAGAATTATTAATAATTTTTATAAAAGAGATAAGTTAATTTAATATTCACATTGAGAAATAAAATTAAATGAAAAGCTTTATTTAAATGATTGTAATAAGTAAATTAAAGCCATGCTTCAACAATATAAAAATAATTAAGATTAATAATATTAAATCTTAATTATAAATGTTTATAGCATATCTTTTACTTAATATGCATTTCTTTTTAAAATCTTAAAATATTATTCTTTTATAATTTGTATTTTTAAATAAATAAGATTATAATATTCTAAATTTTTATATTAGTTATTAATTATTATATCTATCTTATAACTATTTGCTAATTTTAATTAGTTATTTATTTAAAAATAGTGGTAAATATTAGTTATATCTAAAATACTAAAGAAATAAATATTAAAAGTAATATTTAAATTGTAGAACTAAAATATAATAGCTTATTTATTCTAAATTAAAATATTTGTCTAAATGTTTTAGTATAATTTTAAAAGAATAAATAAGCATTTTAATTATTTATTTTTAGTGTTATTAAACTATCTTAATTTAACTATATATAAGATTTAATTATTATTTAGAATCGAAAAGAAATTAGTATTCAGTCTTGATATAAATAACGATTCGAAGCAATTTTTATATTTACATGTATATAAAGATATTTTCTCAAGAATTATTTAAAAGGTTAAAGAAATTAGATAAGATATATAATTACTAAGTAATTTCAAAAATAACTAATATTTATAAAATCTTTAAAGCTTATTAGAACATTTATTTACTAAAATGGGATAAACTACTTGTTAATTATAGAGACTTATTATATTTTAACTATGAAAATATGAAATAAATTATAATAAGTTAAATCATTTAAATTTACTTCGGTTAAATTATTGGCTTAATTAAATTAAATTTATTTTAAAATAACTAAAAATATTGGAGTTTTATGAACTTGAGCCTAGGAATTTGTTTATTTATATATTTTTAATGAAATTTAAAATAATCAAAAAATTACCAAAACATGTGCTAATTAAAATTAAATTAAAATTACTTGATATCTGGCTATTTTAGAATTAAATTATTTTTCTATAAAAGTAAAAAGTGTAAATAAAAAAAATAAAAACAAATTTGATTTAAATTAAAAATAAATGAAATCCATGCGGTGAGATTTGAACTCACGCGGGATTTCTCCCACTAGAACTTGAGTCTAGCGCCTTAGACCGCTCGGCCACACATGCTTATAAATGATGTGAAGGTAAATTTAAATAAAATAAAAAATTTAAAACTTTTATTTTATTATACTTAAATTAAAAAAATTTCTATATTTTAAAGTTTCTACTTAAATTATCTATTAAAACGTATAGAAATATAAGCATTTATTTGTTTTCTAAGTTTAGATCTTCTTGGTTTTAAAACATTAAATAAAGAATATAAAGCATTTTTAATTTTATATATAACTGATATATAAGCAATAATTTTTTATCTCATGCGACACAAAAATGCTAATATATATATAAAATAAATAAGTAAATTTATTATTTAAAATACCTTTTAAACAAAATTAGCAAAAATTAAGATTTTTATAATAAAAACCATTCCACCATAAATAAAAGTTAATTATAACTAATTCAAATAAAAAAAACAAAAGATAGAAGAAATTCACAAAGGGTTCTTGCTGTAAAAAGAGAAGTGAGCAGTATCCTTGAATTTTTAAGATAAAAAAAGCTGGTAAGAAGAATTTAAAACCAAATCTAGACTCCTATCTCTGATAAGAAACGAATAAAATAAGCCAAAAATAGCTCATCCCAGGAAATCTCTGTTTCACCATTAATCAACGAAATTGATATGATTAGCTGATTTAAATGGTGTTTGACATCCAGAAAGAGGTAAAGAAAACAAAGAAAGATAATGAGAAGTTTATGGAAAATAAAAACTATCTGGATGAATTGAAAAAAGAATTATGTTTTTAGAAAGAGACTTATGCCTTTTGAAATATTTATCAAGATTAATATAATCAATCTCAAGCAATTAACTGAAGCGGATAGAATTTGGAAACAGAAAAGAAAAAATAAAAAATAAAAAAAAATTGTAAAATAAAATCGATCAAAAAGAATGAGGAAACAACTCAATGATAAAAGGAGACAAAATGGAGTTAGAGTAAGTCACGGTTTAAATATGAAGTAAAAGCCAATTAAAAGGAAGTGTTTATGCTTTAGGAGAGAAAAGTATTTGTATCAATAGTGCTAATTATTCTAGAAAAGATTGAATGCTTATTGAGAATAATAATACTAATTAAAAATAAAGATCATTACATTAAAGAAAAATATCCAATTCTCGTCAGTTAATTATTGCTTAAAGAAATAAACATCTGATCCTGAATTAGAACAGCAAAGAAGAGTGGAGTGGAGAATAAGATAGATCAGCACGGAGAAAAGTCAACTGCTTGGAAATGGGTTGAAAATGAACAAACTTCTTTTATTTATTATGAATTTAATAATAATAGTTAGTATTAAAAAGGTAAATTAAAAAAAACTAGTTTTCTTCTTCAAATTATTTTTAAATAAGAATGAATAAAAAATTGTTTTATTTTAAAAATTAGAGTTTTTCAAAAATTAATGTATTCTTAAAAATACTTAAATAAAATCTTATTATGCTTATATGTTTCTTAATTAAAATATAAAATTAAAATAATTTATTTGTCTATCTTTAGTTGAGAGAGTTTCTAAAGGATGCTTATATTTATGTAAATAATAAACATTTTATTTTATAAGTTAATACTTTAATAATTAATTTTAATTTTTTTTAATTCTTGATTATCTTATAAATTCATTCTGTATTAATTAAATATGCTTTATGATATCAATTATTTCCACGGCTACTTGTCTCATATTTAATTTATTCTTAGCTAGATAAACTTTTTCAAAGCTACCTTAGCCTATTTAATTTTTAAGATTATAATTATCATAAAATTTGTAAATATTCTTTTAAACTAAACTAGAATTAATGATTTACAATTTTAACGCTTATTAATGCTATTAATTTTATGAACTTAAACTAAATAAATCTTTACTATATAAACCTTATATTTGAGATTTTTTATAACTTGTTTTTTCTCAACGAATGGATTTTAATTAATAATTTATTATAAATCTGAGTGCTCAGTATAAAAGGTGGTTAGCTGATCTACTCTTTAGTCATTAGTTTATAAGTTTATTTTACCTTCATTAAACTTTTCAAATTCTTTCGAAAATTATGTTTATATTGCTATTATTTACTCTGCTGCTTAGTATGCTTTTGCTACTAATTTGGCTGATTTTCTTAACTAAAACATGCGATTAAGTTTCAATTTATTTGTGTAATTTTTTATTTCCCATTTTAAATTAAGCAAATGAATAAGTATAGCTTTTATAATATTTATTAAATTTTAGTATTTTTATAAATTCATTATGTCTTAAATGAAGATAAAGTGATAAATAAATGTAGATATATTAATAAGTTAAAGAGTGAATATAAATCATAAAATAAATCAAAATGATAAAATATTATAAATATACTTAAATGGCAAGAATCCAATTTCTATCTAGTAGCAAAAGTTTCTTTTTAAGTAAATTTTATAATTGTAACTATATTTGAAAATTAGTTTTAGTTAGTAGCTAATAATTTCCTGTATAATGTATTGCTATTGATAATAATTTATTTATATATTTAGAAATAATTTATTAAAATATAAAGCTTCAATTCACTTTTTATAGTAAATCCTTTATATAATCATTATCCTTAATGTTTTGTTACTAATTGTTTTTTTCAGATAATTTTAATATGAGGGATTAAATAAAAAATCTAAGATAAAGATAATTTGCTTTCTTTCAATTTTTTTCTATTAATTAATCAATTTTAGTTTCTAAGAGTCAGTAAGCTTAAAATAATTAAAAAATATTATAAATAATAAATTTTCTTTATAATTATTGGTATATCTTTCTTATTAATTTTAAGTTAATATGATTTTACTTGATGTTTATAAATATAAAATAAATTTAGAACTTATTAATTTACCAATAACTATTATATATTTAGCTGTATCATAGTTGTTTCTATCAAAGTTTAGTTATATATTTCTTAAAATTTAATATCTATCTAAAGTTTTTTTTAATTTATTTAGTAATTATTTTTTTAAATATAGATTGAAATTAGTTATATTAGATTTTATTAGATAAATTAAAATTTTATAAATATTTTCTTTTATATTACGAATGCCAATAACTTATATATTTAATATTTATTTTAATTTAGTTAATCAAAATTAAATCACTTTAAAATATTTATTTATTTAAACTTCAATATGCATTTAATTTTTTTTCCAAATTTATAGCTAATAAAGAAATTTATCTAAACTAGAATTTCATAAAATTTAATAAATTATAAAACAAAAAAATTATAATAAGATTAAGTATATAAATCTAAAAATTGAAAATTATATCAAAATATAAAATTAAAATATTAGCTAAAAAATAATTTATATCACTTATTTAAAAGTATAAACTAAAACAATTAAAATTGTTTTTATCTAAACTCTCGTATTTCATGAGCAATTCTTATAAAAAATTATAAAACCTAAGCTTACTGTTAAAAATAATAACAATACTTTCTCATTCTTAAAATTTCAAATTTACGATATTATTTTTATTTCATTTAAATAATACAGGTATTTAAAATTTAAAATTTTTAGCTAACTTCTTTGATTCTTATAACTAAAAAATAAAAGCGATTATTTATTTTTTTGAAGAAAAGGCAAAGCAGTTTATATTTTTTAGAATCATGCTAAATTATTTAATTTTAAATAATTTTGAATAAAAGATAAATAATTACCTAAATAGGATAAACTTCATAGTTTATTTTATATTAATAAAACTATTAAAAATAAGCATAGCATAATTTAAATAAATTTATTTATAATCCTAATATGGTTTTATTAAAATTTAATTTAATAAAATTTTTTGATTTATCTTAATAATTAAAAAAAATTATTATTTAAATTAAATTTTACTTTTAACTATAAAATATACTCTTATAATATAGCTATAACAATTTTAGTTTTACATTATTTTATTTAAATAATCTAAAATTATATTAATAATAGTTATTTTAATATTATTTTTATTTTTATTATTTAATACTAGAAATTTTAATTATTAATTTTGCTTTTTTATTTTCTCTTTAAAAATAAAAATATTTCTAAATTTAGACTTGTTTATTTTTAAATACATTATAAATATTTTTTATAAATTTCATTTATTAATAATTTTAATTTCTAAAGAATCTTTTAGAAATATTTATAAATTTTTAATTATAATGTTTTGATTAATAATCAAAGATTTATTTAAATATGAGGAAAATTATAAATAAAACCTCTAAGAAATGAAAAAGAAAGAATAAAAAATAAGAAATAATAAAAATTTATTTGTTCGAACTTGCAGACACAAAAAATGTTAGTCAAGAAGATTTAAATAATAAGACTTTTAATGTTATTTATGCAATTTAGAAATATTACATAGTTAATTTTCTAAATAATAAATTTAAGATAGAATAATACTTTAAGTTTAAATAAAATAATAATTTTAGGATAAAAAATTCTGATAAAATTAAATAATTAAATAAATATAAGCTATAATACAGAATTTGAAATACTAAATAATAAAATTAGATATCATATTTTCTTTGATTTGCTCTTAAAAATATAAAATTATATTATTAATAATAATTTTAAGACTGAATGAATTTAATATGAAATAATAAAACTTAATAAATTATAATAATTAAGTATAAATAAAAAAATTTATAGTTATAAGGATATTATATTAAAAAAGTATTAAATATTTTATAAACATAAAACGAGAAAAATTTAAATCTTATATTAGTAATTTAATTTTGTTAATTATGACTTTAAAAAAAATATTTAAAAAAATTAATATAAAGAAGATTTATTTATTTATTCAAAAGAATCGAATTTAGAAGATAATTAAATATTTTAAAAATATCAATTTGATTATAGAAAAAGATAGTTAATCAAGAGAGTTAGAACATTACAATTTTTGAACTAATTTGATCAAATTTTAATAAAAATACAATGAATAAAATTTAAATTAAGAAAAAGTCCTTTCTGTTTAACATAAAAATTTTGATTATTTTCTTTAATAATAACAATAATTAAGAAAAAGGAAATTTATTTATCAATTTGAAAAATAGCCTTAAATGCAGACAATTAATTCTTTCTTAAAAATAATATTTTTAATTTTTTATACATCTATTAGCGAAAAAATTATATAATTAATATAGCTTTAAAAATGATATCTCTTTAGGTTCTTAAATTATTAATTAATGATATCTTTTACCAATAACTGAAAAATTTATTTATTATTAACAATTTTTAAATTAATTTTTATATTAGATTAATTAAAAAAAATAGTGCTATATTAATTTTTTAAATTTATGATGTCATTTATTTTTTTATTTTGCCTTAATTTTTATTAACTTGTTGATAATTTAAACATATTTAAAGAAGTAAGTCTATATTTGCATACTGTAAATTATAATGTATAAAAAATTCATAATCATAATTTTTTTCCGATTTTACTTTCGTTATTTTTACTTTCGAAAAAGTAACTCGAAGTTCTTTAATTCACTAGAGAATTTAAATACTTTAGATGCTTTATTTATAGCTTAAAGACTCTAATTTTGCTAATTCTAAATTTTTTAAAAATTTAAGAGTTAAATATTTGAATAATAAGGTTGAAGTTATATGAAAACTTTATTATTTTAGCTATTTTTTAATAAATTATAAGCTTTTAACATTAAAAACTCTCTATTTTAGAATAAAATTAAGATTTTATTTAGATTTTTAATTTATTTTAGTATATCACTACTTAAATTCTATTAATACCTATAAATAAGTGTAAATTATACTATAAAAGCCAGCAGTGCTTATTAGATTAGCTTATCTAACTGATTTTATTGGTATTTTTTGATTTATCATTCAATTAGACATTTAAAAATAATCTACTTAATTTATTAGAAATATTTATTAATAATTTTCCTTATTAAAGGATATAATTGTTCTTCAATTTTAAATAATTTGCCAGCTTTAAAATAAAAGGAAATTAATATTAAACATAAGATCAAATTTCTCACTTATTTAATAAATATGAGGGCTAAAGATCAATTCTTTAATGAACTTTTATCATTTTTTATTACTTAAACTACTAAAAATAATTAACTCTTTAAAAATTCTCTAAAATATTACTAAATCTTAAATATTAAGATTAGAGTTTATTAAGTGAGGTTAAAATTATAATTCATTTAGAAACAAAACATAAAATAACTAGTTAAGTTACTTCAACCATAAAATTAAAAAATTATAAAATATATAAATCATTTAAAATATTATAAAAATATTATAAATTTATAAAATTTTAATATTAATATTCACTCTATTATATATAATTATATTAATATTTAATTATTTTATATTTTTTTCTCATTAATCATAAATAAATCTTAATCAATTTAGTATTTTCACTCTAGATTTTATAAATTTATTTCCCAATAAAAACTACTCTCTCTGAAAGAAGAATAAAAATTATTAACTGAATAAAATATTTCAAATAAAGACAAAAATTTTTTAATTAATAATGCATAAGGCCATTTTTTATGGTAAAAGCTAAAAAATAAACTTGGTATATTGAAATATTTCTTAGTTGAATATTGATAAATTTATTATTTGATATGTTCTAGCATGTTATTTTATTAGATAGCTTGCATTATATTTATCATATTACACTATTCTATTAATAATTAATTTTAAATTAATTACCTTTCCATATCTAAACTTCTCGTCATTTTCATAGAACTTACGAAAGACTTTTATTTTGATATTATTGAGCTCCGTTTTAATTAAAATTAAATTATCTTACTAAAGCCTTTAAATTAATCACCTGTTTTAAAGCCATTTGTTATATTTAAACAAATGTTTAAACTAAACTAAAAATTTATGATTAAATAAGCATGTAAATTTTACTTAAAAAGTGTATTAAACTACTTTGATACATGAATAAGTATAAATCTGAAATTTAAAATTCAGATGCAAGAGAATTCTAAATTAGAGCTATAAAGATAAATAAATAATTAATCATTAAAGCCCTTAGTTATACTGTGTGAATTGTAGATTCGTCTATCTAAATTTAAAGTGCTTTTTAAATAAAATATTTTCATTTATAAATGGGAAACAAGTAATGTTCCGATCTTTTAATGGGCAGTTTTATGAAATGCTTCATAAGATAAGATAAAAAATAAACAAATTCTCAATAAGAAGATAGAACAACTGACTAAGTAATAAGTAAATAGGATGAACTTGAGTAACAATCTAATGATCTTGGAGCTAAAGTGTGTATGCTTGTTGAGACTATCAGCCAAAAATTAGAGAAAAATGAAGACTAAAATAGGTTTTTAGCAGTTATGAAATCTTAAACATTTACCGTCCCTTATTAAAACAAACAATTTGAAAAAAGAACTTAAAAGATAATCAATTTGAGAGTAGTTAACACAAAGTCTAATGAATCTTTCTTTTCTACTAGAGCTCAAAGTCTCAAGCCCTTATAAGATTTAAAGCTTAATATAAATACTTCTTCCTTTATAAGCAAAAATAAAAGTAAATTTGAAGATGTTTACATACTATTAAAATAGATTGGAGAAGGAAGTTTCGGTAAAGTGTATATAGCTTAAAGCAAATTTGACTAAAAAACATATGCTATAAAAATAATTAGAACTTAAAGAAACAAACAACTAATTAAAAGGGAGTACTAAATATTAAAAACTTTTGTAAGTCTATTTATTTCAGGACCATCCTAATATTGTTAAATTATACGAAATTTATGAAGACCAACACTATACTTAGTTTGTTACTGAATATATTAGAGGACAAAATTTAGTCGAAATTTTAAGTTCAGATTCTGAGTTAAACTAGTTTTAAATTAAAGCGATAATGAGATAAATCCTACAAGGAGTTTCATATTTTCATTCAAATGGAATTTTACATAGAGATCTTAAGCTTGATAATATTATTTGCCAAAACATAGAAGAATTAAAAAATCTACAAGTTAAAATTATAGATTTTGGATTATCAATAGAGCAAAACAAAATCTAAGGTAAAAATATTATAGGAACTCTCAAATATCTATCTCCTGAATCTTATGCAGGCTAATATTCGAAGAAGAGCGACATTTGGAGTTGTGGGGTTATCATGTTTTTACTTTTGTCAAAAGATTTTCCTTTTAGTAATAAAGAAATAAAAAACTTCTTGAAAAATCAAAAATAACATAAAAACATTCCAAACAAAGAAAAATAGTTTTAAGTTAAGTTTGAGACTAAATAATGAAAAAATGTTCCTGTTGAAGTAAAAGATTTAATTCTAAAAATGTTGGAGAAGGATCCAAAATAAAGAATAAGTGCTAAAAATGCTTTAAAGCATGAATTTTTTTAAAGTAATCTAAAAGTAAACTTTAGTGTGCTTGAAGAATATTTAGAAAGAATTCTAAATTTTTAAGTAAATAAAAAATAAAAATTGCAATATACTGATATATTGTTTCTAAGCTAATGGATCCTCAAGAGAATAGACATATCAGAGATATCTTCGTTTTTATTGATAGTAACTAAGATGGAAGAATTTCATTGGGGGACTTAGTAAAATCTTTAAAAAAAGTTTATAAGTAAAAGATAAAAAAGCAAGAAGCTAAAGAAATTTTTAATTCGTTGGATATTAATAACAGCGGATTTCTAGAATGAAATAAATTTCTAATAGCTTGCTTATAATGAGATAAAATCCTAAGAGAAAATTAGTACCTCGATTTAGTGATTAAAAAATTAAAATATCCAGATTAAGATAAAATTAACAAATAGAGCTTTTATAAATTTTTTAGAGGAAAATTAGAAAAAGAGCAAATAAAGTAGATAATACAAGAACTGAATTTTGATAAGTTTGAAAATATAAGCATTGAATAGTTTAAACGTATGATGCTAGAAAAGTGAAGGAAATATTATTTATATATAATTCTTGCTGCTTTTTATATTTATTAAATTTTTGGTCAATATAGTCACTTGGTAAATTTATTTATAGATGTGATGAAATAAACTTTTTCATATTAAAAGAATCTTAAAAAAATTAAATTAAATTTTTTAAAATTATTCTTTCTATGAATTAATAAAATCTAAAATTTATATAAATTATTATTTTTATAACTTTATTTAAATTTATTTAGTTAGGTTAAATCATCTCTATGATTATTTTAGTCATGTTCCTCTCATCTTAGTTTCAAAAAATTTTATATATTCTTTAAATTGAACTCAGTTAAAACGAGCAAAATAATGTTTTAAATATGTAATTTTTCCTTGAAGTTTTTGATTTCATAAATAAAAAATTTTTATATTTATAATATAAATAATTTTTGTAGATTTTAAAATTTTAAAGTAAAATCATATTAAAAAATTAGAAAAATAATCAAAATTAAAAAATAAATTCCTTGTATTAACTTAAAATATTTTACTAAGCAATAAAAATAATTTAAAACTTCTGATATAACTGTATTTATTTTTTTAATTTTTAATTATAAATGCTCATTTTTCATCTTTTTTCCAAAAACAATTTCATTAAAGATCAAATAATAAAAATTTCTAAACATAAGACATAGAATTATATATTCTCATAAGCAATGTTTAAATTGAAAATTGGAAATAGAATCAAAATAATATAGAGATTGGTATTATAGGATTTTAATTAATGAAATAGAGCTAGACTAACTATAAAGTTTATGAGAGAAACTTTTTGAAAAGTCATTCATATATAAATTTATAAAGCTGGAAAATCTTTAAGAATTTTATAAAAAATAAATTTTAGTATTTCTCGTTTTAAAATTAACAAATATTCCAATATAATATTTATTTTTAAGAATAAATTTATAATATATTTTATAGATAGTAATTTTTATAAATTATAACTAACTAAAATAATTAAGTTTAATCAACACTTTTTTATAATTTACCTTTTAAAAATTAAAATAATTAAAATTTACTTAATTTTTTAAATATTTTATAGCTTAAATTTTAGATGAAGCAACATATTCAATTTAAAAATTAATAAATTTAATTTTTATTGATTATTTAACTATTTTTAGCTATTAAATTATATCTAGCGAATTCCCTTTTAAATAAAAAAATAATTTATTATGCTTTTATAGGATAAGGCTATCTAAACCTAAAATGACTTAATTATCTTCTCTTTTATAATTAAGGCTTATTATACATTATGGAAAGTAAAAATAATCATTCTTTCAAATATGATTTATCAATTTTTTATGTATTAAATTTATTTTTATTTTCAAAAATTATTTATATTTTATCTTTGATTTTCAATTATTTTATCAATTTTCTATAAAAATGTAAGCAAATAATAAATAATTTATTTATGCAAATTTCTAGATTTAATAGTTAAATATTTGATTAAAAATATTAAATAAATGTATTATATTTGGCTAATTTTAAAATAAAACTTTATTAAATAATCTTAGGTATAAAATAGCAATTAATTAAAATGACTAGCTAATTTTATATACCTTTTAGATATAATAAACAATTTTAAATACAATAATTTTTAAATAAGATTTACATAAAATTATTTTTTAATTATAATATTATATACAAAAAACCGCCATAGTTGTTCGAAGGTGAACAACAAGGTCATCTTCATCAGAGATTGGGGAAGTTAAGTACCCATAATCGACTTTATGTCTTCCTCTGCTTTGGTTTGACCTCGAGACATAAGATTCTTAGACCTTCGACGTTGGCTTGACTTGGTTTCGTTTATTTTTAATACTGGAACAAAAAGAAATAATATTGCGAGCTTCATCAGAGGTTGGGGAAATTAAGTACCCATAATTGACACATGTCGTCCTCTGCTTTGGTGATGCAAAGAGACAAAATCCTGCCATTTCCTTGGACCTCCAACAAGTATTAAAGATTACGAGTATTCTAAAATTATATCAGTATTGAACACTTTTATCAGTACTGAATAATTATACCAGTATTGAGCAAGGTTTATCAGTATCTGATAATTTTATCAGTAACAAACATTCTTGTCAGTATGAAACATTTTTTTTAAAGAGCTGCCCACCAACGAGAGTGCTACGGGCTCTATAATCAAATTTATTTATGTTAATTTTATCCTTAAACCTTAGATAAAAAATTTAATTATATATAAGTATTTAATTTATCTCATCTGAGAAAAATACATAAAATTAAGAATTATTTTTATATTTCATTAAAACAAAAATTATATATATTCACTAAAGTTTACTTTAGTGATATTTCTATATGTTTAGATAAAATATTTTAATTTTAAATATAATAGCCTGCTTTTTAATTTTACTTAATTTAGCTATTTTTAATATCTTTAAAATTTTAAATAAAAGTTATTTATATCTTGCTTTATATTATTTTGTGTTTAAATGGAAACATCTAAATAAATTAATTAATAAAAAATAAGTTACAATTAATTTTTCTATTTTATTAGTTTATAAATTTAGATTATTTAAAATAAATCACCTAATTTAGAATATTACTCCTAAACTAAAAAATTTCTTAAATAAATAAATTTGATTATAGAGCCCGTAGCACTCTCGTTGGTGGGCAGCTCTTTAAAAAAAATGTTTCATACTGACAAGAATGTTTGTTACTGATAAAATTATCAGATACTGATAAGCCTTGTTCAATACTGGTATAATTATTCAGTACTGATAAAAGTGTTCAATACTGATATAATTTTAGAATACTCGTAATCTTTAATACTTGTTGGAGGTCCAAGGAAATGGCAGGATTTTGTCTCTTTGCATCACCAAAGCAGAGGACGACATGTGTCAATTATGGGTACTTAATTTCCCCAACCTCTGATGAAGATGACCTTGTTGTTCACCTTCGAACAACTATGGCGGTTTTAAAATATATATTATAATAAATAAAGGGATGTCATGGATTAATTAAATAATGAAGAAAAGGAAATTTAGGAGCAACTAAACTGTTTGAGTTCAATTGTAATAGCAAATTAATTAGAGGATAGAAAGAACATCATGAAGAAATATTTATTGAAAATGGCTTAGCTTATTGATGAATTTGAGCTTAATTGAGTTGATAAAATTAAATTTTTTTAATTAAATTTTTCACTATATTTCAATTAAGTAATCTAAATTTAAAGCCTACTCCTCAATTAAAGATGGATTATTATTTACGTTTTTTCTAGTATAATAGAAAAATCCCTCTATAATTCTGATAGATTCAGAAGTTGCAAAACGTTTTTTATTACCTATATGAAATATTGTAAAAACGTATTAAATTTTAATTAATTAATCCCTGCTGTTAGATTCTAAATTTTTATTAAAATTTATTTCTTAATTTTATGCATAGTCTTTGATTTATCAATCATAAGTTAATCTATTTAATTTTCTTTTGTTATTCTGTTTTATATTAGTTTAGTTTAGGCTAGATATTCATAAAATTTTTATTGGATAAGCATTTTTATCTTTTGGTTTAAAGATATTTTCATTTTTCTATTTTATTTATTAATAAAAATTTCGTTTAAAATAAATTAAAAGAAATAGAAAAATTAAATGTTCTTATTTATAATATCTAACTTATTATTCAGATTATAAGCATATATATTTTTAAGATATAATCAAAATTTATTAAAAGACAGTCGATATATTAAATAATCTTTAGCATCTGATGAAGATTTTTAGCTTTAATTAATATAATTTATGCTTACTTCATTAAATGACTCGTAATGAATGTTAAAAAAGAACTAATTTAAAAATGATTTGTTTGTTTGGATTTTAAATGATTTTATTTCAATTAAAAAAAAAGGGATAAATAATAGTAAAAGAATCTATCTAAAATATTAAAGCTAGAACGAGTTAAAAATTTGCAAAGCTTTGAAAACTCATCTTCTTTTATTTTAATCTAGTAAATTATGCTATTAGTAGAAGGTTATTATTAAATATATTTAGTATCTTCTTACTACTAGGATTAAATTATTTCAGGATAGTAGTTATAAAAAAGTGAGAGATAAGAGGTTTGGAATAGTTAAAAGGGAAAATGACTAATTAAAAATAATGTATCAATGAAGGAGTTTTATAATTAAAGCATTGCAGCCATTTTAAGAAAGAATTTGAGTAAGAATATATTATAAATGGAAAATAATTCATACAGAAATAACTATAGAAATATGAATATTTCCCTTCTTTTAAGCTTAATTTTTGAATTCATGCCTTTAATCTTATACAGTTATTAAATTATAAAAAGGATTTAAATTGGCAATCTCGATATTAAATTAGTTTGAATATTAAAATAGGGCAAGAGTTTATATATGCAAAGAACATTGTTCAATGTGATTGAAAACTAGTTTTATTTTTTTGAAAACTTATTTATAGTCAAAAATGCACATTTTTTGCACGTAAGAGTGAATATGATTTAAAACAACTGAGTCAAAGAAATAAATGAGTAATTGCTTTGGATAGCTCCAAGGGTGCGGTATTTTAAATCTAGCAGCAGAAAAGAAAGATTTATATGCTATTGAAGTTATTTTTTTTAGATAATTTCAATAAAAACTTGCTTAAGGTTACAATAAATATCTTGCAAATTAGAGTGAAAATGGAGATATGAAATAAATTTAATATTAATTCCTGAATGATTTTAAGGAAATTATAGAAGGATGATGGATATAAATTAAAAATAAAAGAATAAAGTTAGAAAGTAAACAAAATGCGTTGTTAAAATTATAGTAAAAATAGAAAAGTTAAAATCTATTTTCCTTATAAGGTATAGTAGAAATATTAAATTTATCTGGAAATTTTAAATCAACTAACGCAACAGAATAATAAAAGCACCAGAAAAAAAGCTCCACAATTACAAAAAAATTTATTATAAATATTAAATATTTGTAGAGCATAATTACTAGGTAAAATCTTGCTATATCATTTAATAATATCAAAAATTAATTATTTTACATTGAAAATTTAGGACCTAACTTCGGAATAATTTTTATATTCATATAAATTTTGTAAAACTAAATAGCCATGTCAAATAAAAAAGTTAATAGAATCAGGAATAAAATTAAAAGAATATGGGATTAAGCAAAAAAATAATGTTATAACGCTATATCAGAAAATAATGATTGCTAAAATTTGGTTGCTTTGGGTAATAGCAATAAATTAATTATTCATACACAAAAGAAAAACTTTTAGAAAATTATTTTCAATAAAAAATTTATAGATATGGTTAGAATAGTAGTGTAAGATAATTTTTTTAAAAAAGGATAAAATTAAAAGACTTAGAAAAAGATGTGAACTACAAATAAAACTTCAAAATAATTTACATAAATGATGTATAATAATTATATATAAAAATATAAATAAAAAAATGAAAAAATATTAAATATTTAATATTTAATTTTTTAAGATATCATACTTTAAAAGAAAAAGATTTTTCTAATTTTGATATAAAAGTGTAATTTATTATTTTTAAATGTTTTACATTGCATAGGTATATTAAATTATAAGATTGGCTCTTAAAACATGGGAGATAAATATTTAGAGAATAAATAAATTATAGGGGAGAGGACAAGCATAAAATTAGTTGAAAATATAGAAATAATATTAAAAAATAAAAAAAAGTTATATTGTCAGAAAAACTAGAATAATTTAAATTCTTTAGCAAAAAAGGGAGGATTTTAAAAAACCTAGAGATTAATAATAGATCAAGCAAAATAGTTGATTGCTTAATAAAAAGAATGCCATAAAAAGAATAATATGAAAAAAATTCTATTTAAAAACCAGGTGAAAATGATTTAAGAGAGAAATTTGTCTTAATTTAATGCTATTAGGCAAGGAGAACTAAACCAAAAAATAAAGAAAGTTCAAACAAATAAGCAATTAAAAAGCGGCATTAGCAATTCAAAGCTACTTTCCTTTAACTAAATCCCCAAGATTTCCTTATTAATTTTTCCATTTATAAATTCTATCTTTAAAAAATTAATTTTTAACTAATATTTTATTTCATACTTTTACATTTCAAATTATAATATTAAAACCAAAATAAAATATAAATCTCTTAAATATCAGATTTTTCATTAGCTTTTAAAATTTATTTATAAATGAATCAAAAGCTTAAAATATTAATTGATAAGATAGTTAAAATACTTGAAATTTTATATATAATAAATTAATTTATCCATAGTTAAATTAAAATTTTAAACTGTGAACAATAATTTATCCTTGCTTTAATTAATCCTTTTGAAAGCATATTTAAATCAATTTATAAAGGATATTTTCTCTTTTTTTATTAAAATTTTTTTTAATATTTAAGTTTTCTCATATAACTTTCTTTTTCAGATTTTTTAAAAAATATTTAATGTAAAAGATTGTAAGAAAAATAAAAATAATTATTTATGGATTCTTATAAAATATAGCAAATATTATGAGATAATTATGAATAAAATAAAATAATCTTATAAATAATTAAAACTCATCATCACATTTTAGATTTTAGTAGAATAATTAATAAAAAAATACATATTCTAAGTATTTTTTATATGCAAAAGTTAATTTTTAAATTTAAAATAAATTGATGATAATTAAAATCTCCAGAAGTATTCATATCTACTATCTAAAAAAATTGAAATTAATTATTTGCTTTAAATTAGATTTTTTATTTTATATATTTAAATAAAAGAGACAAAATTTCAAGAAAATTTGTTCAATTTTTAAGAATTTTAATATAGTTCATTTAAGCTTTTTGATAAAACTTTTTCAATTTATACTTATTTCCTACTCTGTTTGAAAATATATTTTCTATTTATTTACAAATAAATTAGCTAAAAAGAAGAAAAATTTAAATTAGATATATTTATCTTAACATAAGAGCCAATTAAATCTATTGATTCATGATATCTATATATCTTCTTCATGCTAGAATCCAAAAAATTTAAAAATAAATATAATAAAGTTTCTTTTAATAATCGCTATTAAGAAAACTATTTATCTTCTAAAAATGTTTACCTAATAATTATTTATTTTTTAGTATATTTATTTATACTTTCATCTTTTTCAAATTTAAAATTAATAAATACACTTCTTTGACCCTTTGCCTTTATCTCCTGCTAAAATTTTATTACACTACTAAAATAGAAATACCTTTAATTCTTAAATCTCTAATTTCTTATTAATTTAAACTCATTAAATTAAAAAATTTTTTGAATTTCCTTCCTTTTAGATAAATTTAAATGAAGACCCTTATATTTAAAATGTTCTAGTTTATAATTTTTAAAATAAGGTGTAAAATTTAAGTGAATTATAGTTTTATTTATTCCTTTATTTTTAACATTATAAATAAATTGATTTATCTTTTAAGCTAAAGCATAGGCCCTTATTATATATCTCTTCATTTTTGTACGAATATTTTAGTAAAAATAATCTTTTAAGGATATTAAAAATCAAACCTATTATAATATACTCTTGAAAATCGCAAATATATGCCTAAGGTTTACAAGCTATTTAAAGAAAAAATAAAAAATAATTTTTGAAGAAATATTAAAAGAAAGATAATATTGAAGCTTTTAGAATATATTTAGAGATATATTTGAGAAATTATATGAAACTAGAATGCTAAATTACTAAATTATAAACAATTTTAACCAATAAAGTTAAAAATTCTAATGATAGAATGCTACTGAGTTATATAAAATTTTATTGCTAAATTAATATTTCTTATTTTACTTTGATGATAGAAAAGAAGAGTATTCCAACTATATTTCAAAAGATTTTATAAATTAGGAAAATTCATTGGGATTCATAAGCAATTTAAATTTAAGAATTTAAGATTCTTTGAGAAATGAAAATTAATCTGCAGCATAGATAAAATAATACAAATAAAATGATAAAGTAGAGGTAGTATTTAGTAGGAGCAGCAAGATTTTGCTAAAAATTCCATTAATTTGATCAAAAGAAGATAGCCAATTGAATCTAATTTATAATGAAAAGATCAAATAATTTATTTATTTTTATAAGAGATGAAGAACAATAGCTTAATAAATCTTTCTTAAATTAAGCTATTATTATTAAAACTAAAAAGTTAGAATAGAGTTCTCATTTTACTAAGATTATAACTAGTAAGAAAAAGAGCTTAAGTTTTTTTATTAATTGTATGGATATACAATAAAAAATAAATAGATCATAACAATCAACTAAGCAAAAAATTTGATTCAAAATAATTTTGAAATAATAGCAAAGAAGAATAACTTTAATACTTTATAACACATAATAAAAATTTAATTATTACGAATTTTTAGTATTTTATAAAAGAAGAGATTAGGGACATCATTTTAGATATAATATCGAATATTTTTAGTAATTTAGATATATACCCTTCTATTTAAATTCATATCGCATTATAGATTTTTTTGGTTTTACCATTAACTTATTTTACCTTAATTAAACTTTTCAATTGGAAATATAACTATAAGGTATGATTAAAGATGATGCTTAATTAAATAATGAAAAGATTCTTAAGTTAAAATTAAAAATAAATTTGAGTATTAACTTTATTTAATAAATTTTAGATATAATGCCATACCCATTTGCTAAATTTATATATTATTAGCTTAAAATTATTTTATAATAATGTTCTTAATTTCACTACTTTAGTATAATTTCTCTAAATTGCTCAATGCTTATACTGTCTTAATTGTCAAATACTATCTCCTGCAAAATATTATGTATTTGTTGATCTTCCAAATTTCCTCTAAAAAAATTATAGAAGCATTGTTTATTAATTATACCTGTGCTTTTAGCAGTTAATATACTTATAACTATATCAAGTATTTTGTCATCTAGCAAAATTTTATTTCATTTAAGACTAGCAATAAGAAATTTATCTCATTCTAGATATCCACTGCTATTTATATCCAGGATATTAAATATTTATTTAGTTTCTTCTCTTTATGCTTGATATTTCTCTACTTTTTTAAAGGATTTTAATAAATCTTTATGGGAAATTCTTCCATCTTAATCTTAATCTATTGTAAGAAATCCTTCTTTTAAATCACTAAACTCTTTAGTATCTATTATCTAAGAAACTATATATCAATAGATTGCTATTGTTATTTTTTTATTTACTTTAAATTACAGCAACTTTTCTAAGTTTTCCTCGAGTAAACTAGTTTTATCTTCCTTTAAGTCATTGAACCATTCATGTTTTAAACATTTTTTAGCGCTAAGTCTTTTTTAAGGATTTATTTCTAGCATTTTTTAAATTAGATTCTTAACTTACTCTGATATTTCATCCCATTTTTATTATCTGAACTTCACTTTTAGCTTTCTAAAATCTGTCTGCTTGTTTTGCTATTTTTGACCTTAGCAAATATATTTTTCTATATTGTACTGCTTAAAAGGAAAAATTCCAGCTAACAATACATACAAAATTACTCCACAACTTCATATGTCACTTTTACATGAATAGTAACCTGAACAGGATTCAGGAGACAAGTAATTTATAGTACCTATAATATTTTAGTCTTCAGAAACTAATTAATTTATAGAGAATCCAAAGTCTATTATTTTGATTTATATTCTATTTGCATTCTAAAAATTTTGACATAAAATATTTTCAAGTTTTAGATCTCTGTGCAAGACTCCAATCGAGTGACAATAAGAAACTCCTTAAAGAATTTATCTGATTATAATTTTAACTTTTGCTTCGCTTATTTAGAAGTTTTAGTTGATAACTTTGAGCAAATTTTACCCCTTTATATATTCAGTTATGAATAAAGTCCAATTTTCCTCCTCGAAAATTTCGTATAATTTCACAATATTAGGATGAGTCTGAAATAAAATATTACCATAAATTTGAGGATTTGAAACTCTCTTTTTATTCATTTACAGTTCTTTTTCGATCTAATCATTTTGATAGCTACTACATTTTTACTTAATTAATTTTTGCCCAAATAAACTTTACCATAACTTCCTTTATCTATCTGACATAATAATTCATATATATCGAAGAATTTATTTACATGCTTTTAAATGAAGCTAGACCCATTAATTTCTAATTTTGGAGCTGATAAAGGGCTGAGCTCTAACATTTTTTTTAAAGGAGACTCTTCAAAATTCAAATCCTTTAATTCTTTTTCGTGCAAAGTGTTTTTGGTGAATGCATTTAGTTGCTATAGAGATTTTTATCAATCTCCTTCTCAAACGCAATTTGAACTTGCTTGTTTTAAAGTAGTTGCCTATTCAGATGCTTAATTATTTAGTTGTGGAATTCTAGTTGTTATTTTGAGCTATGTTTTATTAACTTCTTATGTACCTTAAGTCTGAGCTTCATTTATTTATTAGGTAATTTAATCCATCTATTACTATTAGTAAATTTATTCAGGTTATGAGCAACTAAAACAGGATGCTAAACTTTATGTTTTAAACTCTGAACATTTAGTGTTTCCCATTTTAAGTAAAAAATAAATACAACTAATTTAAAAATTTGAAGTTTAACAGCTTCTAATTAAATTAAAGGTATTAGCTTACCTTTAATTTATTATATGATATCAAGCAGAACTTCCTAAATGCATAAAATGAGACCTTTACCAAATGATATCCCTTCCTTAACATCTAAAGCCAAATTTTATCTTTTTGAGTTTGATTTTCTACTTAATCTGAAATTGTCAAGTTTTAATCTCTGAATTGTAATTCCAAGCTCTCTATTTTAAAGTATTTTATGCAATAAGTATAAAGTGGATTTATCTTTTTTATTCTAATTTGTTCCATATTATTTAGCACTTTTTTATTTTTACCCTTCTTAAATCTTCATAACAAACCTTTTAAGATTGCCACAAAACACTTAAATATCTAAATAAATGTACCTTAAGAATAGATAGAAGGTATATTATAAGAGTTTTATTTTCTTATTATTTGACTCTTAATTGTTAGAAAGATTTATATAGTAAGTCGATTATCTATATAATTAGCTTAACACTTTATTTAAAAAATATTATCTTCAACTCTTTATAAGATTATTAAGGACATTCAAAAGCGAAAGCTTCAATTTTTTAAAATATCTTACTATGTTTTTAAACAAAAATTCGTAAAAATACCTTTAGATTAATTAAAGCTTTATACAAATATTATCCTTATTAAGACTAATATAGTTTTAAATAGATGAAGTTTATTAGTATAAATTTTACAATGCATAGAAATATTTTTTATATATTTTCATATCGAAATCTTGCTACGAGCTGGAATATTTTTCATTCTTTCATACTTTTATCTTATTTTAATAATAAAGAAAAAGGATTTACTCTTCAGGTACCTTTCTGTTTTTGCTTCTATTCATGAATTTCTTTTGAGAGTAAGAAATTTGATTCAAAAATGTTAAATAAATTTTATCTCTTTGATTGCAGCTTATCTTCTCTATTTTAACTTATTTTTTTCGATCTTAAAACATAATAAAATTTTGCTTTATTCTTCAACTATTTTCATATAATCAAATTTAATATAAGAAAGTATCTTATCCTTACTTATCTAAATAATAAACTTTCTTTTGTATCTATTTTCTAATTTATAAAGATTTAAATTTTATTATTTTTTGTCTCTTATGCTATGTTTTAGAAATATCTTGGTATAACACTAATTTTCTTTAGTATTAATCTTTATAAAATTTTTATTTGCAACCTCTAATTTGACTTAATAAAGTTGAGGCTATTAGAAGTTATATAGTCTTAAATTGATTTATTAAATTAAGAATTTTCATATGATTTCAAATCTCAGTAATTTTAACTTTTCAATCAAATTTCTCTTTAAAAGTTCATTTTAATCTTTCAAATCGCTTGCATTTTTCTTAATTTATCCGATATTTAATGAAGTGCTTCATTTGCTTTAATTATATTCAAATTTATCATATAGTTGTTTGCTTTCTCTATTGCATATATACATAAAATAATATAAATGATTTATATCATTCACAACCATTTGGATATATCTAAAAATACTGAAAATTTATTTATTTATTTTTAAAAGCTAAGATTATCTTCTCTTTATCTATAGCAGAGATTACCTAAAACTAACTAGTTAGAAAGGCATTTCAATATTTACTCGACCATATCAAATTAAAACCTTAAAATTATGAATTTAATATCTTTTAGTCGTAATTATAAAAAATAATAGAATCAGCAAAATTAAAATTTATACTTTCATTCAAAAATATCAAGCAAATTAAAAAAGTCAGCTATATAAAGTTATTGTAATGAGAGATAATAAATATAAACTTAAATTATATAAGTAATTATTTAATTTATATTAAAATGCTATATGAAAGTTATACTTATAACTTTTAAAATCCTGTATATTATTATTTAGAAACTTCATTTAATTTAATTATTTTTCAGAAAATTTGATGGTAGCACCTTCAATTCACTTTGAAAAAAATGTAATAAAAATGTTAAGAAACATAAAATTAAAGCTTATTTAATATAAAATATAGTAATAGTAGGTGTTCTTATTTGGAAATATCGTTTAATTATTAATGCTTTGATTAGATAACAATTTTTATTTATTTCAATTTTGCTTAAAAAAAGTTAGATAGTTAAAAATTTATCTTAGTTTATTTTTAATTACTAGCTATTAGTATATTTAACCAAAAAAATTGTAATTAAAATTGATAAAAATTCAATTTTTAAATTAAAAAGGTAAACTTAGAATAAATTCTTATAAGAGCTTTATAGCATTAAATTTATTATAATTTTTTAATTAGATTTGTGTTAAATTCAGAATTTCTCTTGTTTAGTTTTAAGGATTAATAAAAATTATGTTTATAAATTATTAATCAATTGGAAGATAAAATTGTATTGCTTTTAAAATATAGAAATGTTTAGCTATGATGTTATTAGCACAATTCTTTGTTGCGGATTTTTTAGATGATTTACTTGGCTTATTTACTAGAATGAATCACTAATATATTAGAGATATTTATGTTCTAATTTAATTTATTTCTATATAGTTTAGAGCTGTTTTCAGAAATTGCTGCTTTTTATATGGTTTGTGAAAGACGTATAATAATCCAAAAATTTAAGCAATATTTTTCTTTAGTTATTAAAATAAAGCTAAGATATAAATGAAAAAGCTAAAGTCTATGGAAGAAACTCTAAATTTAAATTAAGTGCATAATAAAGAAAAGTGCATTTAAGTTTTTATTCTTATTTGAATAAAAATTAATTATCTTCAATAATAATTAGATTTATTGAAAGAAATATTAGCTATTTTATTAACAAATTGCTTAAAATTTAAATTATCCTCATAGTTTTTATGTTTTTTAATACTTTTAAGGGGTTAGCAGATAAAGGTTATTTAAAATGGTTAAAAGTAAAAGCTATTTTGAAATAAATTTAATAGTTTATATATAATTTTGGATTTAAGCTTAATATTTAAAATTATTTTTTCTTTAGATATTCTTCTTTTTAGATTTTTCTTTGTTTATTGATAAATAGTTTTAAGAGGTAATTTTAAATAAAATTTTTATTTTATTTAATCAACCAAAGTTATAAATATAAAAGGTATACATTCAGATAGATAAGTTTATAAAATAAAATATGGAAAGAAGAATAAGGAGTTTAGAGATAATTTTATATTCACATTGCTTATATTATTTATACAAAACTATTTAATTATTCTTATTTAAAACTTATTAAAATAAATTAAAGTCTTTGAAAGAAGAGATTTTATCATAAATGATAACTCGTATAAATTGGACTTTCTAATTTTGGTAAAGCATTGTTGTACTATCTTTTATACCTTGACAATTATAGTTTTAATTTCTGAATCTATTTTATGAGGTAACATTAATTTTCATTTGGTTTCATTTAGAAATAATTTTAGCATATTTATCCTTAGGCCATAAGATATGAATAAAAGTAAAATTAATTTCCTAATATTATTTTTTAAGATTATGCATAAATGTATTTCTTGTTCTACTTTTATTAAAACTTATATACAAAATTCTCATGAAAAGGCAATATAATAAATATTTTTAATTGAAATAAACTAAAAAAGAAATATTAATTATATAGAAAACAACCATACAAAAATAATAGATAGCCTATATAATAAATCATTCTAATACTAATATTAGGTATATTAAAAAGTCTTAACTAATATTTAAATAAATTTAATTAGATTATTTCTATTTTATCTTAAATTAGATAATATTTTAATTTATCTATTTATTATAAATCAACTAATCTAAGATCTTATCTTATCTTTCCTTTATTTTAGTTTAATAATTAAATTTTATTATAAAAATAATAAAGAAAAGCAATAGAATGAAATCAAGTACTTATTCATTTAGTTATTTAAAAATTAAAGTGCTTTAAGAAATAAAATATTTAAATTTAACAGAGCTTTAATAAGTTAATTTTCTGATATAACTTATTAATTTATTAAGTTTTGAAGTGTTTAAACTTAGAAAATATTTGGATATTGTAGGATTTATTTAATATTTCTCTTGATAGAAGAAATAAAATATTATAATTTAGAAATTGAAAGTGAATAATTTAGTAATTAATATTATGCTTATGAAAAATAAAAATAAGCATCTCTATAAAAACTAAAATATGCTGAAAGACTTTTATTTTAAATAAATTATACAATATTAAAATTTAGAGGTATTAAAACATTTAAAAATAGCAAATCAATTGTTATGAAGTATTACACTACAAAAAAGATAAGATTAAATTTAAAATCTGCATTATGCGGTTGAAAAGGACTTTAATAAAGATATATAGCTTTAGGATGATATAAAAAAATTTTAAATCCTATGACATATATAAATTATTATAGTTCAAATTAATACTCAAAACAAAAATAATTAACATCAAATGATCTGCTTTAAAAATAAACTTAAACAAAATTTATTCCTTTAATTTTAAAATTTAAATTTATGATCAATTTACTTTGAAACTATTAAAATCAATACATAAAAAAGCAGAAGAATTTTTTCAAATGTAGAAATCAAAATTTTGAAAGTATAGTCAATTGAGAATTTATTAATCAGGCATTATGTATTAAGCTTATAAATATATTCAACTTAGTATATTTTACAATTTCAAATAATTTTAAATTCTTTAAATTATGAAATACTTTATGGCATTAGATTATTAATTATAATAAATCAATTATAAATTAAAAAAATCAGATAGTGATAAATAATTGCATCTTAATCTAAAAAAAATCAATCATTAAATTAAATATTCGATCCTTTAACAAAGAATCATAAAATATCAAAAAGTTATTCTTAATAAATGGAACTTATAATAAAAGTTGAATATGTCTATTATATAATTAAGTTAACTTTTTATATTTTATATTAAATTATTAGTATTTTTGTATTAAATTCATTTTTATTTTTGTTTATATATTTAAATAAATTCTTAATATTCTAAATCTATCAACAATTAAAATAAAGTTATTTTCTCATTGGGGTTAAAATTAGAGAAAATTTTTAAACTTTCAATAAAATATTTTTAAATAATAGAAAAATCTTAAATTCTTTAAATTCAAAACAAGAGATAAATTATTCAATTTAAGATTTCTTAATTCTGGAATTTTTTGGTTAAATTTATCCTTAAATAAATTTTATTTCGATATTTATTTAAATTTTAATAGATATGAATAAGTCCCACGCAATTTAAATTAAAATGAAGGAATAAGTATAAGACAATTTATTAAGTTATTATTATTTATTGTTTGATATTTAATATATTTAGTTAAAAATGTATATTATTTTATACTTAATAGAAAGTATTATATCTTCTTTAGGAATTCTAATATTTAAAACAATTATATATATAATTATAAGCATGTGTGGCCGAGCGGTCCAAGGCGCTAGACTCAAGTTCTAGTGGGAGAAATCCCGCGTGAGTTCAAATCTCACCGCATGCATTTTTTAGTTAATTTATCTAAAATAAATTCTGATTTTCTTAAATTAATAAGCATAACTTATTTTAAACTTTCTTTTTCTTTAATATTTAAGTAGAAGCATCTAATCACATTTAATATATAAATAAAAATAAAAATAATTAATTTTATTCAAATTAGCAATCTAAGCTTATTTAAAAAAGATATTCAGTTAGTTATAAAATTATTAATTATCTTAGATTTTCATATAAACATAAATATCTACTAGTTGTTTCTTTTTTATTATTTATTCACCAATGCTTTAATTATATAAAATGTAATAACAAGGAAGGTGTTTTCCATGCTAGGTTTATTTTAGTTCTATACGCATTCCTCTTATTCTAGAATGTGGGCACACGAGTTGCATTTAGTGCATTCAAAAAGAATAAAGTGAATAAGGATACTTTAAATGTCTTGAATGCAAATGCTTAACTAAAGATAATCCTCAATAGTTAATAATAGACTTAGATATACTTTAAAAAATTGAAATAAAAGAAGATTAAAATTAAGTGATGCAATGATAAATATAAAACTTAAAAGTTAAGCAAGAATAAATTAAAAGAAAAATAGCTAAATTTTAAGAAAATTAAAGCTAATTTAAATAAGAAATTGAAAGCAAATTATAGAGATTTATATTTCTAAGTGCTTAATAAATTGTTAATAACCTTAATCAAAGTCTTCTTAATCTATGCGAAGAAATAAAAATACTTGAATAAGCACAAATGATTTCTTAGACTAAGTAAATATAATAATTATAAATAAGAGCTTAGCAATAGATAGAAAAATAGGAAATAAATGATATATTAAAATAAGTAGACTTAGAGATATATCTATAGGAAGAAAAATAAAAAACACTACTCTAACTACTAAATTAAAATTTCATAAATACGTATTATTGAGAAGAATAATAAGCATAAAAATGAAAAGAAGAAAATAAGTAAAATAAATAATAAATTTAGAATGAAATATAATAAAAAGAAATAAGTGAGATATAAAAAAATGAGCAATAGTAATAAGAATAAAAGGTGTTTGATTTTCTTTAGTTTGTAAAGAATAATGAGCAACAAATAAGTTCTATTTTTAGCAATATATTTAGTAACTTGCATTAATGGGAAATGCATAAATTTCAGATAGCAAATAAATATTTCTTTTAGTTTAAGTATACATTTCCCTGAATTTGATTTGGTAAATTTAATGGTTGAGAAAAAAATAATGTAAAAAGTAGATTAGAATGAAGCCTTAGATAACTAAGATGTTCCGATACTTAAATTTTAGAAATAAAAGCAAAATATTTATCAAATAAGCTAAGTGAATAAATTTTAAAAGAAATTTAGTAAATCTTGGCTTATAAATAATAATAAAATCAAATTAATAGCTTAAGTAAAATCACCAATTTTGGATTATGAAATTTACCGAAAAGAACCAAATTTAATTTACCTGAATTATCTTTTTGCATCAATTTAAAGTCTATTACAATTTCGAATACTATAATCGAAGATGAAAGTTTAAGTTTTATGAAAGAGTTAGATAACTTGGAATCTATTTAGCTCTATGATGTTGAAAACATTACAGGAAGTTTTCTGAACGAATTCTGCTTAAATATTAATTTGAAAAAGCTAATAATTGAAAGCTAAATAATTTAATTTGATTTGCTAAAGCAATATCTAAAAAAGAAAGGAAAGTTTATAGAAGAAATACAAATAAATGATAATAGTCGAATGGAATGCTTTATTAATTTATGTCCTAATTTAAAAATAATTTATTATTTTAATGCGAGACAAGTTTAAGATATTTTTTTATAAGGACTTTAAAATTTTGATTTAAGATATTTAACCATTTAAAATGCTAATTTTTCCAACTAAGCATTTTCTAGTTATTTTGGTTAGCAATTTAACTTACTTGAAGTTTTAGATATTTGACATTGTGCTAACTTTACTGATGATCACTTGTTTCAAATTTTATAAAATTCTCCAAACTTAAAAGAACTTTATCTTTCAGAATTAGAATAAATTTCAGAATAAGGTATTTAATAAGTTGGAAATTATGGGCAATAATATAAAGTATTTTGCATCAGCAATTTATTTGAATTTTCTGAATAAACTTTCGAATATATCTTCAGTAGATGCCTTAAACTAGAAAAGATATTTATAATTGAAAATTATAATCTATAGATGAAAATTTTTAAAATAATAAACTAGAATTGCTTATAATTAAAACAACTTAAGTTAGTTAAATGCTTTATCGGAGGAGAAAATTGAATAGATGAAATATTAAAAATAAATAAACTCAGTACATTGATTTTAAATTAGTGCTTATCTCTTAACGATTAGAATGTTACTAAAATTATAGAAAGTGGAATTAGATTTTAGCTTTTAAACCTGAGTGATAATTAGCATGTTTCTTTAAATCCTTTGTTTGACTTAGAAAAATGAGTAAGCTATAATAAATTTTTTTTAAATATTGGCACCTTAGAGATAGAAATGATGCCTAAGTTATAGATATAAAATCTAATAAACTTAAAAAAAAATTTTAGAAACATTATAATAGAAAACGAAGATTTTCAAAAATCAGATTTGGATAATATAACAAATACTTTGGATTTAGAGTTGAATACATCATATCCTCTATAAAACAAATTTTGAACTTATAAAATTATTAAATAAGATCTTTCATATTTTTATTTAATTTATATATTATATAATTAAATTTCTACTTTTTTATTTCTGTTAAAAAGTTTGCTATTTTGATTTTAATTTTTTGTTTGATTTCCTTTGCGACTTTAACCCAAAATAAAAATAAAAATAAAAAATTTGATTATAAATTAAATTGAAATGAATCTATAACTAAAATTTTTTTCTCTAAATTTAGAATTATTTAATTAAAAAAAATCTTTATTTTTTAAGCAAAAAAATAAAATAACTTATACAAAATTTTTTAGAAGTCATTTTTTAATTATAAATATACTATTTTTCTATTATATGTATTGAAATATTTTTTAAATTGAAAAATATTAATTAATTTAATTTTTTTTGTTTGAAATGAATATTCTAAATTAACATTAAATATTAAAGTTCAAAATGTTTAAATAAAATAATTAAAAATAATTAAAAATAATTAATGAAGATAAAAATATTTTAAATTTATATATCTATACTATATTTTCATATAGATAATAAAAATATTTAATTACATTTCATTCACCAGTTATATTTTGCTTCTTTTTCTTCTTTTCCTAATACTTTAATTTTATCCAGATCATTCTGTCATTGTATTAGTTCATTATTCAATTAGAAATTTTCAATTCTAAATAAATGTAGTTAAAGCTAATTTTGTGTTCTGAAACAAATTCTCTTTTTCATAATTTATTTAATTTCATATATTAATAAATTTGGAAATTATTTTGCTTCATTATCAATATCTTCAAAATAAAATGTGCAATCATTGATCTAATTATATCTGTTGTACTCAAAAAGTAATCAATTAAAATTCAAGTAGCTTGATTCGTTAAATATCTTTCTCAGATTTTAAAATACACATCTTTCTGCTTTTCTTTAATAGTTTCAAACATTTTTTCTACATCTATATGCATTTTTTAAGGCTTTTAAGTTTTTTTGCTTTTTCTTATATTAGTTTATTATTTTCTATTTTTCTCTTCTTTGCTGAATTAACGTATTCGTATAAACTATCTAAGCTAATTTTGCAGTGTTAAACTGTTTCATCATTCAAGGAATTCTGATATAGTTAATATTTTAACGAATTTATTAAGAATGTATGGAACGTTAAGATAGAAAATTTGAAGAATATAATTATATTAATATTCTAAACTTTTCCCTCCAATGTCACGACTTCTAAAATTATCATAAATTTAACCATTAACTATTTATAAATTCTATCTTCAATAAACTCTAGCAATTTTATAGTGTTATGGGTCATAAATCCAGAGTACTTTCTATCAGCTTTAATTTTTGATATGAAATAAGTATGGAGCTTGAATAAAAAAAATGGAAAAAACTCGGGAATCTAAACCTTGAATTCTAACCTTAAAGATCAATCTTAAGTCTCAGTTAATTAACAAGAATCAAAAATTCAAAAAAGATAAATCTACTCCTGTTAAGGATTGGGAAATACAGAATTTCCTAGCAAACTGAAAAAGCTTGAGAAACCCCACGAGCAAGACATTATTTAGCTTTATTCATTAATTGAGAAAATGAATACCGAAATATAGATCTTGAAGGCGGAAAACTTGAATCTTCGGCTTCTTTTGTAAGATAGACAAAAGGAAGATCAAGACTTGGTAAGTAAAGTTTAGTTTTAAATTGAAGCCTTAACTTCCTAATTTGAACTATTAGAAAAAAACCTAGAAGCAAATCAATAGAAAATTAAAGAAGAAATTCGATTACCAATCAAAAAAACTAACTTCAATCAGAAATGATGGAAATTGAAAAAATATAAACAGAATAAAAATTTTAATTCAAGCCCTTAATAAAGCGTTGCTATTGTTGTCAAAAGGCTGGACATTTTTGGAGGTAATGTCCGAAGTGAAGAAGAGTGCCTAAGCAGCACCGTAAAGAATTTGGGACATCGAGGAGGCTATATTGTAACTACTCTGGAGGTATTTACAGAAAGAAGCTGATGATAGACGATTCAAGTGTGACACTAATCAAACAGGATCTTGGTAATTAATAGTAACAGAATAAATAGCTTTAAAAGGACAACAATGACCTTAGAATTTGTTTAGAGAAGCTGGAGAAAAATTACAAGAAGATGGAAGAACAATTCTATGAGCTTATTGAAGAGAAAGAAGAATTATCTCAGTTTTAAATTGATTCAGATGAAGACATGTACAGTTGAGTATTGAATATAAAAACTTTTATTGACTTTAATTTGAGGAAACATTTCCTCTAATTAAAGATGACCCTAACCCTTATAGTTAAAATTAATTAAATAAGTATGGAGCTTATATTATTATATTTCTATAGCATTTTATAATTAATAAATTCAAAGAATCATATTTTCATAATAATATCTGCTTATTTTTATTGTTACTGGATTTCAGTCAACATATGGTACGATTTAATCTACGAGAAAAAGTAATAAATTTATTTTCTATTGTTGTGAAGGTAATTCTTTTTTTATCGTTGCTTTGATCATAAGTATTGAATAAAAAAATATTAATTATATATCTTTTATTACTCTTCAATATCTCTTTTTTATAGTTAAAAATATGCTATGCTGGACTCAAAAATCCATAGTTAAATTAATGTTCCTTATCATTTTCTCTTGCCATTTTCTGCTAGTATAATCTAATTTGTAAAAAATGTTGAATGAATCATTCTTTATAATAAAATCTGAGGCATATATATTGTAATCTATTAAAATCATATAATTCACTTTTCTATTCTGTCTAGCTAGCTTAATCTTATTTTCAACATTTGAAAATTTACCTATTCATATTTTCTTTCTTTAATTTTAAAAAGTTAGATACCCTTGCATAAGTATTAAATTCACGTTTATTTTATATTCATAATTTTGGACAATTAAGTATAGTAGATATAAAAATATTGCAAATTTCTTATATTTTAAATTCATTTTATCTTAGATTTTACAACTCTAAAAAGTGAATATCAAATTCTTAGTTAGGAATTTCATTTAAAGTTCCACAATCATTTTTATAAAAACTTGCTTAAATTTAATTTAGCTAGATAAAAATTTCAAAAGAGATAGTCTAAGTGATTATTCTTATCATTTCTACTTTGAGTAATTTTAATTTTAATAAAACATTTTTCTTATTTTTATTCACTAGAAAGATTTAATTTTTTAAAAAATGTAGTTAAAGTTTTGAAATAACTCCAAAATTTCTAGCACATATTTAAATTTATTATTCAGTAGGAAAACAATTGCTTATTAAATTCATTTTATATCTAAAAAATAGTAATTTATATATTTAAAGTTCTCTTAATAAATATATTAAAGGATTAAAGAAAAAGAAAGTTTAAAATAAGTTATGTTTATTAATTTTTTAAATATCATAATTTATTTTAGAAAAATTATCTAAAAAATGCATGCGGTGAGATTTGAACTCACGCGGGATTTCTCCCACTAGAACTTGAGTCTAGCGCCTTGGACCGCTCGGCCACACATGCTTATATTTATATATAGAGATGTATTAAATATTGAAATTTCTTCAACTATTAAAACATATAAAGTATCATATTTACAGATAGCAACTTTTCTGCAGTATCAAACCATAAAATTTTAAATCTTGGAATTAAATAAAAAAAATAAAAAATGTCCCATAAACAGCAGTGATGATAAAACAAGAAAACAATTAATTAAAAAAGGAAGTTAGAAAGTAAATCGGAAAAGTAAGAGGTAAATTTACAAATAAAATAAATTAATAGAGACTCAACCAATTTACCTTATATACACAACTAATAGTCCAATAAAATTAAATAAATGGAAATCTTATAAAAATTGGGAAAGAGGAAAAACCAATTTATACCCGTAACCTGAAAAATTGATCAAGAAACTATACTGCAAGAAAGAGGATACTTATTTAGCAATAATATTTTAATAGTTTAATGAAATTAAAGAATAGAGGAAAAAAATTTTGAGTAAACTGATTTAAATATATTACTCGCAAAATAGCTAAATTTTATAAAAGAAAATTGTATCAATAAATGGAATAAAATGAATTAATAAGTGAAACAAATAATATAAAAATAAATACAGGACGCATAAAACTAAAAAGCAAGAAGAGGACTGAGTTGAAGAAAAGAATGAGAAAAAGTTATCAACATTTATAGAAGCAGCAAAAATGATTTAATATAAAAATTCAATTATATTTAACTAAAATTTATAATCTTACTAAAGGAGGAATCATGAAAATATATTATAATTATCATTAAAAATTAGATAGTAAAAGAATTTTTATATTTTTTATTTTTATTAGTCAATCAATCATTAAATTAATTATCCTATATTTTTTACTAAAATTTAAAAATATAATTAACATTTATTTTTTAATCTAAGCTAATAATGAAGCTTTAATATAATTGCTAAAAATAATTAAAAAGATGGTGGGAGCTGAGATTGGCCTTCTGAATCATACTTTCTGGTTTTATGGCTAGGAACAAGTTCCTTTCCTGTCGCTGAGAAAGTCCCTGGTCAAAGTCAACCTTTGCAAGGGAACGCCTTCCTTTTGATTATCCACTCCTGGTAGGGGCTTGAAGCCTGGCTGCCCATAGCGATAGAGCTCCCTGGCAGCTGCTTTTCGAAAGCAACAGGATATCCCCGTTATCCAATGAAGGGAGTGTTGGGGTCGTTAAACTGCAAGAAGTTGCAGTCCAAAAACTCTTTTAGTTTAAAATTAAAATTAATATAATTGCTAAAATGTTTTTATTAATTAAAATTTGATTATTAGATATTTATCTTGCATTTATTACGATTTAATTTAAACCATTTATCTAAGTAAATTAAATTAAATTAAGTTAAATTAATACTAAAAGAGTTTTTGATGTCTTTAAATGACAGAATTGCTTTCTTCAAATATAGACACTAGTAATTTTTTAATTTTTTTTAATATTGTCTTGATCTCATCCTTTTTCTTTAATTGCTCCTTCTTTCTATTCATCTTTAAATTTTTCCTTATTTATCTGAGTAAAGTTCTAAATATTTTATTTAAAAAAAATTTAAAATTAAATTAATTTTTTCTCATTAAAGTCTAATATTAAAGTATTTTTTATCATAAATAAAATTTTAATTTTAAATCTTAGAGATAAGATATTCATACTAATATTTTATATTTTTAGTTCAGATTTTCTTAATAATTAAATTATTTGTTAATTCTTTGTATTTTTATCTTTAAGATAGCAATATCTCAACTTTAAAAAGTAAATGAAATATAAATATAAATAAAGTTATATAAATATTTTTAATTATAACCTAGTTAAAGATTATTTTATTATATTCTCATTTAGATAGTCCATTTTTAAAGTTGTTTATTATTCCTTTAAAGAAATATAATCTAGATTTTTTAAAATTAATATTTTTTATCTAATTTATAAATAAATATTTTTATGTTTTTCACTATAAATAATAACCTAATAGAATAAATATTATAATATACTATTTTTTTTATTTAACAAAAATTACATTTTTTGACTTCTTAATATTTAAAATTGATTGAAAACAATTATTTAGTTTTATTCCATTAAACATTTGTTTTAAGCAAAATAACTAAAATAATAAACAAAATAAAAATTATAAGAATTGTTCTTATAAATAACTAAACTTATTTATATTTATATACTTTTTATTACAACTTTTTAATTATATATCATTAAGATTTATTAATTATGCTAACTATCTAATTTTACTTCATTAAAGTAAATATAATAGGTATAAAACTTTTAAAATATTATTAGTTCTTTTGGTTTAATTTACACTTAGAGTATGATATGTTATATCAATTTTAATATAAACTACTTATTTAATTATTAATTAATATAAATTAGATATTTAAAAGAAAAGTACGAAGTTTTTCCTTTTTTATATCGAATAAATATTAATAATTAAAAATTAAAAATATCTTTTAAAATTTTATTTATTTCGAAATTAAGAATTAAAAGTGAGATGAAAATTATTATATATATATTAAAAAATGGTTAGCTTCAAGAAGGGCTTTTATACCACCTCCTCAGAGTAGGAGAGAAAACCTGAAGCACTTTCTTTTACCACGTCTTTGCTTTAATTATTCCAACCTTCTTTATTATGCATGGAAACCAGACTAATAATGCAAGACCTCAGACTACGCAGGGCCAAACTAACTGACCGAACGAACACGAAATAATAGAACGAATAATAGAAAAAAAATAGCAATATACCCATGATTGGTCGAACTGTACTAAAAGGAGGAGCACAAAATAAGAAAGGAATGTGGCAAAAAAAGTAAACAACCTAAGTAATAATTTAACGAAATAATGAACAACTCATTTCAGCCAACGTCCCTGAAGAATAAATGTAAAGGGTCTACTAAAATGCCTATGATGATTTATCAGAAATGGTGGCCTCAATTTACTTTTACCATTACTTGGAAAACACTGATTTAGTAGAGAAAAAGGCCAAAGACTAAGAAGTTATACAAGTGTTTAGAAATCAAATATGGAAGGATTACGGACAAGTAGTGGCGAAGTTCATAGTGAAATAAAACGGAATTGTATACTTGGTATTTAGCAATGAAGAAAGATACTAACATTTCACTTAATTCAGAGAATGAACGTTCAAAGGAGTTAGAATTCCTATCTAAGCTAGAAACTAATTGGAATATTTTGACATTCATAACTACCCAATTTACTTCATAATTAACGAATACTCAAATATGAAGGGAGTAATGGAAATAATAAGATAATATGGAAAATCAAGAGGAGAGATATAGCATACATATCCAAACACAACAATGCTAACAGGGAGCAGTGTAGTCTACCTAGATTTAAAGGATGTAGACGAAGCAAAATGGATACCAGAAGTAATAGATTTGAATGGAAACAAAATGAGAATATAACACCCAGTAAATTTTATCTGCTGCCTATGTAAAGTGAAAGGGCACGCAGACCAGCAATGCAGAAGGGTAGAAGCAGCAAAAAGGAAAAAGCTACATACAAGAGAATTAGAGATGCTTGAAGGAGAAATTATTTTAACAATAAACAAACCATATTTTGAAGCAAATCAAGCAAATAAGAGGATAATTGGAGAAGAAGAATAAATGATTATAGAGGAATCAAGGGAAGAAGAGAAGGAAATAAAATGAGGAGAATAGAAAAATAATTAAAACAACTAAACAATTAAATAATAAAAAGTTTTTTATGCTAAAAGAATAAATAAAAATTATTTTTCATCAAAATGGAATTGGACATATGTAAGACAGAGGGATAGAGAAATGTTCAAATAATTAAATAAAATAGAAAACAATCAACTAAATAATAAGATATACCATAAAGCAAATTAGAGAAAAGGATAGGATAGGTGATGGTAAAAACGCTAAACCCTAACAAAAGAAATAAGAAATAAACAAAATAGTATAATGGAGTATGTCAGGAAAAATGTAAATAAAGGAAAAAAGCAAAAAGAAATAGAACAAACTCAAGAAGAAAAAGAATAAGATGCAAGATAAAAATGAGAAGAAAGAAGTAAATTGAAGCAAACTTCAATGAGAATGTACTATGCTAAGAAACCGATAAACAAAAATGAACAATTATCCGACTTCAACTAATAGGAAAAGGAAAAAGAAGAAGATTAGAATAGATAAGAAGAAGGAAAAGGTAGATAATAAGCGAAAAAGACAAAAAAGTGGAAAGAACTAATAAAGAAAATAATATGGAAGCATAGAATGATAGATAAGAAGAAGAAAAGGTGGAGAAGGAAGATGAATAAAAAGAAGAATAAGGTGAAGAGGAAGTAGAGGGAATGAGTGTAAAAAAAGATTAAGAATAAGTCATAAAAATAGGGACAGCAAATGTTAGGGGAGTAAGAAGTGCAAAAGAGGCACTAGCCAAATTCATGACTCAAAAAAGTATCCACATAATGGCAATATAAGAAATTTAGATTGAAGTCTAAAAGATATGTGTAATATAGCAGGATATAAAAACTTAATAAATGTGGGATCAAAAAAAGGAAAAGGAGTAGCATTCTATATTAGAAACGACATATGTAAGGAGATCAGAGAGATATAGAATGAAATAAACCAAATGACGCTCTTTGGAGGAGCGAGAGTAATGGCAATTGAAATAATGAAATAATTAGCAGTAATAAATGTCTACGCTCCTGTTGCAAATAACAACGAACAGTATGAGCCTTTCTATAATTTAGTAAATGAATTTAAACTATAAGCAACAGAAAAAGGACTTAATATAATGATAATAGGAGACTGAAATGCGCACATAGAAAAATGACTGCCAAAGAAAACAAACTCAGCAGGAAAGAGAATGACACAGTTTATGGAAGAGAATAATTTAATATGCCTAGACCCAACTGAAATAGGTACCTTTATTCACTAAAACAATGAGTATAAAATAGATTACTTTTTAATCGAAGAGAGAATGAGAGAAAAGGTGTTAAAGAGTGATTTTTATTACTCATATGTAATAGGTGACCATAGGCCTGGTATTATATAGGTAAAGATGGGTAAAGAAGTAAGAAAGCCATAAAAGATAGCAAAAATAAACTACCTACTATTAAAGAAAAAAGAGATATAAGAAAAATTTGAAAGATTTATACAAGAAAATCTCTAAGAAGAAGAAATTGATAACCTAAACGGCACATAGACTTATAAATGATGAAAGAAAAAGATATAAGAAGGAGTTTAAATAGTATGTGGAAAATTCAAAACATAAAACTCTAAGATATATAAATATTCAGAAACAACAAAATAGTGTAATAAAATCTTTAGAAAATGCAGCAAACAATTAAAATAAAGGGTAAAGAACAGAGAAAAAATAAATTAAAATCAATAAATTGAGAATCAAAGAGAATACCAAAGAGTAAGATAAGAATACATTTAATCAAGAAAAAAAGATAAAAGAAACTAACTAAACCTATTTATGGACAATGTAAATAAAGGAAGTCTAACAGATATGTGGAAGAAACTAAAAAGCTTACTTAATAGAAAAAATAATTAATGAGTACCCTTATTAAAAGAAGATGTTAATATTTTCAGGGATGAATGGTAGAAACTGTATGAAGATGGCGATAATACGCTGCCAACTAAATTCTTAAACAAGAGATAAATAGTGGTAAACGAATATGAAATTTGAGAAGTCATCAACTAATTGGCGAAATGAAAAGCAGCAAGACCTGATGAAATACAAGTAGGCACAATATTAGCAAGCGGAAAAAAACTAACAGAAGTAACATGTAAAATAATAGTTATTATGATTTAAGAGGGAGTAATACCTTAAGAGATGAAATAATAATACATAATATTAATATACAAAAAAGGAGGACAGATGAACCCGATGAATTATAGACCAATCTCTTTACTGAATCATGCTTTAAAAATAGTAGATGCATGAATTTTCTAGCAACTATAAGGATATCTGCATATTGATGAAAGCGAATATTAATATGGCTTTAAAAAAGGAAAATCATGCTCACTATAAATTTTCAACCTAAGAACAGTATAGGAATGATCAATACGGAAAAAAAAGATGTTTTCGTAATATTTGTTGATATTAAAAAAGCGTAAGACTCGGTGCAAAGAAAAGATATATGATAAATCCTAAATGATTTAAAAGTACCGGAATAGATAATTAAACTCCTAGCAAACTTCTACTGTGAAGAAGAAATTAAACTTAAAATCAATGAATAAATAGCAAAATCATTCGCGACAAATAAAGGACTAAAACAGGGAAGCATAATGTTGCCAAAACTATTTAACTTAATAATAGCAAGACTTCTCCATAGCTTGGAAGATTAAAAGCTAGGAATTACGATAGACTTTAAAAACTAAGGGGGATGAACACAAGAAATATATGCAGGATGTTTTGCATATGCAGATGACCTAGCCTTAATAAGTGAATGAGAATAATTAGAGGAAGTAATCAAAAATTTAACCTTATGGGCAGAAAAATACAAACTGGAAATTGCAGATAAAACAAAATGAATGATATGAAAAGCAGCAGAAAATAGAAACTGAGAAAATATAGGCAATACTATTGATGTGGGAAACTTAAGAATCGAAAGAATAACGTCCATTTAGTACCTAGGGCATATAATAGAAGAGACCATCAGCTTTGAAAAACACATGGAGAACAGACTAGAAGCAGCATAAAAGATGTAAACATGAATACTGGTTAAAATAACAATGAATAAGGGATTAACACCATATAACACAGGAATAATGATAAAAACGTTCGTAAGCTCAGTATTCAGCTATGGGACAGAAGTTATCCCATATTGTGAATAATTTGTAGGAAAATAAGTGATGAAACAATTAGAAATAATATAGAGAAGATCTTTACGAGCAATCATAGATGCCACTTTCTAAGTGTAAAATGAGATGCTAGAATACGAGTTACAGTTTATGAAATTTAAAAATTGCCTGTGGCAGAAAACGCTGAGATTAAGAAGCAGACTAATAGGTAACTAAGGAAAAACAGTAGATGGATTAATGTTCGACCTAAGTAAAGAAGAGAACTTTATTTTTGAACAATACTGCACTATAATAAAATTAGAATTAAAAATTGAAGACAAAAATATATTTATAGATGATGGTAATAATAATCAAAAAGGGAAGAAAAACATTAATCGTGCAATTTGAGAACATAGAGTATACGTAGAAGATAGAGAAAGAATGGAGTAAATGATAACAACTCTACAGTATAGAAAAACATGATTTGATGAATATGTAGTAGGACCACCCAACTACCTGAGATACAATAAAAATAGAAAAGAAGAAATATGCTACATATTTAGAATAAGAACGAGATGTAATGGGAGCCAGGATTGTTTAAAAGAAAGACACCTAGTTGCGACAAGCAAATGCCCTTTCTGTAATGATGCAAGAGAAAATGAAAGGCATATCATAGAAAAATGCTCAGAATACAAAGAAAGTAGATAAATATGTATTAGAAAGTTAAGAACAATAGGAGTAGAAAGACAAGGAATGGAACTATTTGATATAATATGAGGTACGGCAAAATTCGAAAAATTCATTAAAACCTAAGAAGAGTAAAAAAGAGCTAAAACTGACTTGATAATAAAAGATTATATCAAAAACATATTAGAAAAAAGAAAAAAAGGATACTTAGAAAAGAAAATTGAATGAAAAAAAGAAATAGGAAAATATTATAGAGCAGGAAAGGATAGTTTTTATGAGTTTATAAAAGCTTGATTAAGAAGAAAAGAATTAGAAACGAAAATTAGCAAAGTATGTAAAAAAAAATAATGAACGCTTGTAACAAAGAATCAATAAAACGTAGATAGATAGAAGACAGAAGAATAAGAGATATTGAAGAAGAAAATGATGAAGATATGGAATTAATAAGAGAAGAACTTTTATTACCTGAAGGCTTACTTGAAGAAATAGACATGTATTGAAACATTTATTAAAGAGCTGCGCACCAACGAGGTGCTACGCGCTCTATAATCAAATTTATTTATTATATGATGATAAATCTTAAAGGTAGAAATATAATATAATTTAAAAATAAATATTATGTAAATACTATCTTTGCTTTAATGCAAATTTATTAATCAAAATAAATTAAATTATATAAATTTAAAAAAATTAAATTAAAATTTAAATAATGCAAGGAGATAGATAATATTAAAATAATTTAATTTAAATATGGAGAACCTTACCTTTTAAGGTCGCGAGAAGAATTCCCCAGAGATGAACTGTTTGTGAAGCAACCTTTCTAAATGTTAGACCTAAATAATCTCTTCATCACGGGTAGGAAATCTATCTGTATTTGCCTGTTGGTGTCTATGCTTTGGAGATTTTGAGCTGCAACTTTGCCCGCAAATAGAAGAGAGAATGCTTTGGAAATATTGGAGACTAAAGAGACTTAAAAATTTACTTTTTAAAGAGATACACTCTATTGAAAGGGCTACGCCCTCTATAATAACATTTTTTTAACAGAAAAAAGCTTAGAATAATAAAAAGAGAAGAAAATTTAAATCTCTTTTTTAAATGATAAAGGAGATAAATATGAACTTTATAGTTTGGTTATTAAAAAATTGTTAAAAAGATTGTTGCATTATTAAATTAAAAAATTAAATTTCGATTAAATTTTAATTTTTATACAGAATTCTAGAATAAATTCTTATGCTTTTTTAATTTATAATTATATGCTTGAAAAAGTTAAAATTAACATGAAAACTTAAATATATTTATATAATCAAATGATTTTTTATTTTTATAGTTCTACAATTAAATTAAATTAAATTAAATTAAAATGTATTTATTAAAACAAAATATAATTTTTCCCTTCAGAGTAACGAAAAGATCCAGATTCTCTAGTTTAAAATCAGATTAATCACAGGGTTACACTACTTCTATAAATTTAACCTTTTCCTTTATGATTTCCCATCCCATGTTAAATTAAAGCTAGTAAATTCTTTTAAAATTTCTTTTTACTGATTATTTTTGCTTTGTCTACTGTTCTTCAGAGGTGCCATGTGCTATTACAGATATAATATCTCTCTTGAGTGTTTTAAATCTGATCTGCTCTCTTTCTATTTTAATTGGAATTGATTTGTTGAATTATTAGGATTGTTGTAAAGATAGTTGTTACAAAACCGACTCTATTTTTAAATTTTTTAAATATCTTGATTTATTTTTTATTTTGTAATTTTTTTTGTATCATTATTAACAATAATTTATCAAATACTTACATATATCTTTTAAATTTTTTCTTAGAATCAAAGTAAGGTGTGCATATATGAGCATCCAAAGTGTGAAATTGGTATCTAGTTAGAATTATTCCAACATTTATTTTATTTTATTTAAATTCATATTAAACTTATAATAAGTTTAGATTTTTATTTTTAATCCATTCCAAGGATAAAATCTTTGGTAAGGCTACACTAAATTTTTTTCTTAATAATTTTTTTAATACTAGTCCCTTCCGCCGTTAGTTTTTGCTTTTTTAAGCGTTTAAATCTAAATCATCAATAGATATCCGTGCTTGTTGCATATGTTGAAGATGCGAATGTATAAGTAGAATTATTATATCTTTTCAGGTATTTTTTTCTTTTTTATATTACTGAAAATGCTAAGTTAGTTAAAAAAAATTAAGAAGCATATTAAAGAAAAGAGACTTCTGGTTTTCTCTCATGATTCTAGGAGCATATAAAAATACATTCTTGAATTATTCTGACCTTTTAATATAATGACTGAATTAAAAATAAATAAAAGGTTTACTTATTATGTTTTGGACATAAGTTATTATATATTATAGCAACAAATTTTAAATTTATAACCATAAAGCAAGATATAATTATAAATTATATTTAAAAATCTGCTTATTTGCTAAATAGGATTAAATTATTTTATATGCCTAAGATATTTACATAATTATAGAAAAACGAATTTATTTTAATGATCAACCAGGAATGGAGAAATTTATAAGAAGAAAGCAAGCTATATGAAGAGACAACCATTCCGAAAACTTGACAGTGAAGGGAGGAGAAGATCACCTAGAGATCAAGTTCCTATTAGTTGGATAGGGAAGTAGGAAGCTTTTAAGTAGACGATCCTTCTTTAACACTTTAATTTAATTTAATTTAATTTAATTTAAATTTTAATGATAAAGTGTTAAAGGTTTTGAAATAAATACTTTATGCATTAAAAGAATATATTGATAAATGAAAAAAGATTTATAAAACTTAACTAAAACGTTTAAAACTTTAAGAAATAATAATAATAATAATAATATACTTAAAGTTAGTAGAGTTTTGCATTCTCTGGAATTGTAACCAGTTCCTACGGACAATTTTTTTAACGTGGGTGTGATCCACGACCTTTTTATTAAGTGGAAGGTTACCACTGTAACCATTCAAGTGGTCTTGCAAAAAGCTTTTATTTGTAGATCCCTGTTGGAGTTATTCATAGTTTATTGAGTTGTCTCCATGTTCTTTTCTGCTCTTATTCGTTTATTTTCTTTCATTATCAACAGTTTTTTAAAATATGTTGATTTGATTTGCAACATCAACAAAGTTTGTATTATTGTCTTTATTTCGTTCTTTTTTATGATAATTTATTTTCTATATTTTCTAATCTTTTAATGAAACTTGTAGCAATCATTTCTTTTTCTGGATTCAATTCTGTTTTTAATTCTATTGGTATTTTTTCTATTTCCATTTTCGTGTCATATTTAAAGTTTTATTGTGACTAAGTTCAGAGTTGTTCTTCCGTTATCAAATTGCTTTGAATGAGCTGTCTTCTGAGTATTAATAATTCGTTGTTTTAATCCTCTATTCTATTCATTAATTCCCTTATTTTTTCTCCTTAGTTATAAGCTATTTCTTCATACTTTGAAATTAATTTTTACATTTGATCTAGTTAAATTTAAAGTTTTTGATCAGATTCGTTCTTAGGTTATCTTATCTCTATAGATCCTACCATCACTTTACCTTCTGATGACGAACTTGACTCCTCTCGTTGCTATTGTTTTTTCTAAATTTCTTTTGCCGCTTTTCTCTTTAGGTTTTTAAGTTAATTCTTTGAGAGTCGAAGAGATTAATCTATTTTTTTTTAACTTTAAGTAATAAAGAAATTAATTTATAATACATAATATTCTTTAGTTTTTAATCTTGAAAGATATTAAATTGACAATAATTTAAATTAAAAAATTATAGTTTATGAATAAGAAGTTAAAAAGTGAAAATGGAAAAGAAGAATTGAAAAATAAAATTTTTGAAAATATAATAAAGATTAAATAAGAGAAATATGAAAAGACAACTAAGGAATAAATTAAAACTATTTTTTAGATTCTCTTAATCTCAAAAATAAAATTGTTGTAATCAAGTTAATTAAAAATAAAAAATTCTATTTCGATTCTTAAATTAATCTAATATTATTGTAAATCTACCTTATTTAATTGTTTTGTGAGATCCATAAATTTAAAACGAAATATAATTTTTAATTTTAATTTCATAAGGCAAATTCTAAAAAAAGTGAAAAAATTATTAAGTAATTATAAACATAGAAAAACTCAAAATTCATAAAATCTGATTCAAATGTGAAAAAATATAAAACATGACAAATTTCTAATGCTTTTGCTTATTATTTAGATAAAAGGAATTTAAATCTAATCATTTATAAATTTGAAAATTAATTAATATATTTTTAAATAATTAAAATGAATAAATAAATATGATTAAAGAGAGCTTAACATAATGTTAGTGCTCAGTACTTTCAATATTAATATTTAAAAAAGTGTTATCATACTTCTTTTTTTCATTCTAATCGTTTAATGAGCATGTCAGCATCTCCAAATTTGAATTTACTTATTAAAAATTATTCTTAAGACTTGAACCAAATGCTCCAGTTTTCTTTAAAAAGATTCAATTAGAATAAATAAGTAATTAATTCTTAAGCAGGCCAGACAGTCAAAATTTATACTACTATTTTTCTCTTCAGAATTTTTCTACTCTTCCCCGAGGTGGCATCTAGTGCTGAGTCTAATCGTAATGCAGTATTCACTGCACCAGATTTGCCGTCTTATTCTCCTGGACGCATCTGACATTCAAATTTTTATTGATTTAATTATTAAAAAATCATAAAAAAATTTAAAATTAAATTATATAGAAAACTCAATGCTTAAAATATTCCAAATTTAGCCAAGAGAAAAAATTATCAATAAAAATATTAAAAAATTTATATGGTAAGTTTGCTCATTAATTAAATAAAATAAAAATTTAGCTGCTTTATATAAACATATAAGATATTTTAATAGCATTATTATACCCATCAAAAAATTTAGATAATTTTACATACATTTATATAGAAAATTTATGAATTAAATTGCTTAATTGCTTTTTACTTTTATTTTTAATTGAAAACAAAAATTCTTAATTTTTTATTTTAATTTTATAAAAATAGTAAATAATTTTTAGCTTTAATGTAGTTGGTCTATCTTAAAATCTTCTCCAAGATCATCATGTATAAAATTCCAAAAATGTAAGAATTTAAAAATTCTTATAATATTTCGATAATAAAATTTGATTTAGAAATAATATAATTAAAAAATTGTTTATTAATTTAAAACATGAAACAACTTATTTAAAATTAAATAATCAATTTAAATACTTTCAGAGTTTAATTTTTTATTTTGTAATTATTTAAGAAAAAGTAAATTAAAACTTTATAAAACTAATATTAAAAAATATGATTAAACATTTATTAATTTATTAGTTGATAATAAAAAAATAAAAAATAATTGATTAAATTATTCTAAATTTAGTAATAATATTTTAATTTTTTAATTATAATTTATTAATTTTATTTATTAATTTATATCAATTTTTAGGTAATTTAAACGATTTTATTTAAATTTAAAATAAAAAAATCTATCTTGCTTATGATTATTTTTTTGAAAATTTAAAAATGACTTAAAAAATTGGAAAGATAGATATAAGCTTATATAATATATAAATTTAAATAAAAATATGAAAGATCTTATTTAATAATTTTATAAGTTCAAAATTTGTTTTATAGAGGATATGATGTATTCAACTCTAAATCCAAAGTATTTGTTATATTATCCAAATCTGATTTTTGAAAATCTTCGTTTTCTATTATAATGTTTCTAAAATTTTTTTTTAAGTTTATTAGATTTTATATCTATAACTTAGGCATCATTTCTATCTCTAAGGTGCCAATATTTAAAAAAAATTTATTATAGCTTACTCATTTTTCTAAGTCAAACAAAGGATTTAAAGAAACATGCTAATTATCACTCAGGTTTAAAAGCTAAAATCTAATTCCACTTTCTATAATTTTAGTAACATTCTAATCGTTAAGAGATAAGCACTAATTTAAAATCAATGTACTGAGTTTATTTATTTTTAATATTTCATCTATTCAATTTTCTCCTCCGATAAAGCATTTAACTAACTTAAGTTGTTTTAATTATAAGCAATTCTAGTTTATTATTTTAAAAATTTTCATCTATAGATTATAATTTTCAATTATAAATATCTTTTCTAGTTTAAGGCATCTACTGAAGATATATTCGAAAGTTTATTCAGAAAATTCAAATAAATTGCTGATGCAAAATACTTTATATTATTGCCCATAATTTCCAACTTATTAAATACCTTATTCTGAAATTTATTCTAATTCTGAAAGATAAAGTTCTTTTAAGTTTGGAGAATTTTATAAAATTTGAAACAAGTGATCATCAGTAAAGTTAGCACAATGTCAAATATCTAAAACTTCAAGTAAGTTAAATTGCTAACCAAAATAACTAGAAAATGCTTAGTTGGAAAAATTAGCATTTTAAATGGTTAAATATCTTAAATCAAAATTTTAAAGTCCTTATAAAAAAATATCTTAAACTTGTCTCGCATTAAAATAATAAATTATTTTTAAATTAGGACATAAATTAATAAAGCATTCCATTCGACTATTATCATTTATTTGTATTTCTTCTATAAACTTTCCTTTCTTTTTTAGATATTGCTTTAGCAAATCAAATTAAATTATTTAGCTTTCAATTATTAGCTTTTTCAAATTAATATTTAAGCAAAATTCGTTCAGAAAACTTCCTGTAATATTTTCAACATCATAGAGCTAAATAGATTCCAAGTTATCTAACTCCTTCATAAAACTTAAACTTTCATCTTCGATTATAGTATTCGAAATTGTAATAGACTTTAAATTGATGCAAAAAGATAATTCAGGTAAATTAAATTTGGTTCTTTTCGGTAAATTTCATAATCCAAAATTGGTGATTTTACTTAAGCTATTAATTTGATTTTATTATTATTTATAAGCAAAAATTTACTAAATTTCTTTTAAAATTTATTCACTTAGCTTATTTGATAAATATTTTGCTTTTATTTCTAAAATTTAAGTATCGGAACATCTTAGTTATCTAAGGCTTCATTCTAATCTACTTTTTACATGATTTTTTTCTCAACCATTAAATTTACCAAATCAAATTCAGGGAAATGTATATTTGAACTAAAAGAAATATTTATTTGCTATCTGAAACTTATGCATTTCCCATTAATGCAAGTTACTAAATATATTGCTAAAAATAGAACTTATTTGTTGCTCATTATTCTTTACAAACTAAAGAAAATCAAACACCTTTTATTCTTATTACTATTGCTCATTTTTTTATATCTCACTTATTTCTTTTTATTATATTTCATTCTAAATTTATTATTTATTTTACTTATTTTCTTCTTTTCATTTTTATGCTTATTATTCTTCTCAATAATACGTATTTATGAAATTTTAATTTAGTAGTTAGAGTAGTGTTTTTTATTTTTCTTCCTATAGATATATCTCTAAGTCTACTTATTTAAATATATCATTTATTTCCTATTTTTCTATCTATTGCTAAGCTCTTATTTATAATTATTATATTTACTTAGTCTAAGAAATCATTTGTGCTTATTCAAGTATTTTTATTTGTTCGCATAGATTAAGAAGACTTTGATTAAGGTTATTAACAATTTATTAAGCACTTAGAAATATAAATCTCTATAATTTGCTTTCAATTTCTTATTTAAATTAGCTTTAATTTTCTTAAAATTTAGCTATTTTTCTTTTAATTTATTCTTGCTTAACTTTTAAGTTTTATATTTATCATTGCATCACTTAATTTTAATCTTCTTTTATTTCAATTTTTTAAAGTATATCTAAGTCTATTATTAACTATTGAGGATTATCTTTAGTTAAGCATTTGCATTCAAGACATTTAAAGTATCCTTATTCACTTTATTCTTTTTGAATGCACTAAATGCAACTCGTGTGTCCACATTCTAGAATAAGAGGAATGCGTATAGAACTAAAATAAACCTAGCATGGAAAGCACCTTCCTTGTTATTACATTTTATATAATTAAAACATTGGTGAATAAATAATAAAAAAGAAACAACTAGTAGATATTTATGTTTATATGAAAATCTAAGATAATTAATAATTTTATTACTAACTTGAATATCTTTTAAGAAACTTTAGATAGTTATTAAAAATATTTAATTAACTTCAATTAAATTTTTAATAAGGCATTTTAACTTAATTTAGAATAAATTCTAATGCTAAAAATTTGTTTATGGTTTAGCTTTATTATGAAAAAAAGTTAAAAAATTAAATTTTTGCCAATTCCTAAAAAATTTTATTAAAATTATTTTTTTTAACTTAAGAAAAAAATTATTATTTAATGTAGTTTTTTTTTATTGCTATTTAACTTATTGAATTTTTTAATTTTATACACTAAATATTTAAATTACTATTATTTTAATTATATAAAATTTTTTATTTTTTTATAGATACTAAATATTTAATTTAATTTAAAATGAATTGAAATTTAATAATTAAGTAAATATAATAGAATTTACTTAAAATATTTAAAGCTGTTTAAATTTTATTTTATAAATATTTACTATTTACTAAAAAATATATAACTAATTAAAATTTCTAAATTATTTCAAAATTATAAGATATTTATTAGCTAACTTTTTATACAAATATTTTTTTTGGGTTATTTCTAATTTAAATCTTTATGATATTTTTATTATTAAGTCTTTATTTAATTTGTTAATATTTATATTTTATAAGATTATATATTAATGTGATATATATTATAATTATTTTTAATTAAAATAATTATAATCTTTTTATATTAAATCTAATCAATAATTTGAATAAAAATTTATAAAAATCTTATTTTAGTCAGTGAGAATTATCAAATTTTAGAGAAATATTCACTTCTTTATTATTTAGTTTATTTGAAAAAAAGATATACAAAATTGAAAATTGATAATTATTGAATCTTAAATTTTATACTTTTATTAAATAATTTGATAAACTCTTAGTTGAAGTAGAAATCATTTATTTTAAATTATTTCTTGTTTGTTTACTTTAGAATTAAAATTAAATAATTTATTTCAGATATATTTTATAATTTTTTTTATAAAATTGGTTGAAGTATATTTATTAATAAAAATCAAATAAATGATGAGCTTATATATTTTTATTTTTGAAGTATTGATTGAATAATGAAAAATATATCTTTTAAAAGAAGAATAAACTTAAGAACTGTTAATCTTGTGGATTATAAAGGTACTACGTCCAATTTGTTTTACTTTTCTCTGCTTCTTCATCATCTATTCCATCAGTTGTGTTACACTTTTCCCTAAAAGGACCATGAACTCCGAAGTGTGAAAATTCTCATTTTTCTTTTAGATTTTTTCCACATAAATAGCAGAAGCAGATTTTTGATTAACATATATTTCTGCATCTCATAAAATTGCATCCTTCACTTCTTATAGTTACTGCTTAACAAACTGGGCACCTTTGTGCTTTGTTATCTATTCTTCACTACTCAAATCTAAATTAAAATATTACAATTGATTTTATTAGTCGTCTTCCTATTTCTTTTTCCATTATTAGCAAGTCATACCTTAATGATTTGCCTTACATGATAAGCAATAAACTTTTTTGCAAATACTACAATTAAACTCTAAAATTCCTTCTCCAATTAAAAGTATATTTGGACAATCAGGTGTAAGGCATTGCTTTGCTCCTTAAAGATCTCTCATTTATAAATAATTAAATTTATCAAAAACTTCAGGATCACAAAGTTCTTTAACTGCTTAAGTAGGAACTGGAATTTTGCATTTGCAGCAGCATAATTAATCTGGCTAAACTCGTCCAGTATTTATTGAATTCGTTAAAAATAAAGAGTAGCATTCTTTATCCCAAATCATGTCACAAGTCTCAGATACACATTTATATGCTTTATTTATAGGTCATTCAGCATAGCATAGCATGCATAAGAATTTTTGTTCGAAAAAATCCTAATCAACTTCTTTGAAATTTTTCAACAGTAAATTTTGAGCTTCATTTTACTTAATCTTAAACTCTTTTTATCCACCAAATGCATTTATGATTAAACCTAAATCTATTGTTGTTTAGCAATTACATTTTATATTTCTACATTCGTTTAGATATAATGATTAATCTGTGTCTTTATATGCCTTTTATACTAAGCATTGCTAGCATCAGAAACATTTTTTGCAATTCACTTTAAATATTTAAGCTTAAATCTAAGTTTTTTAGCAACTTAAGCATTTTTAACTATTTTATTACTATTAAACTAGAAATTACTATCCGCCAAAAGCTAATAAGATTATGTTTGGATCTATCAATATTTAGCATGGACATTTTACAGAGAAATCCTTTATATCATAAGTAGAATAAGTGTCGCTGTTAACTTTCTGCTATAAGCATCTTTCACATAAGAAGCATTTTTTGCAATTGATATTTAGAACTCTATCTTGACTGTTACAAATCTTACACTTTTAATTTCTTTTTCATTCTTATTTAAAATTTAAATATCCTCCATAGGCATCAACTATTCTTTACACAGGAATCTTAATTCCACATGGGCATTAGATGCTATAGTTAAATATTTGCAATGTTTGCTATGTGTCTTGATAGACTTTTTGTTTTAAGTCCGCAAAACAATAAGCGTGAAACTATGGACAGTCTATTTCCACTAACTAAACATTACTTTAGTTACATATCGAGCAAGATATCTAATGAATAAGATTAGCTATCTTTATCTTTAAGCTTCCGTGCCTTAATTTTGGAAAAATTAATTTAATGATTTCTATCATTTTTAGATGAGAAGGTGGATTTTCATTCAAAACCATCTACTCTAAAATTTGCATGCACCTGGAGATATCACATAAAACAAATTAATTTATCTCCATTATATTAATTAAAAAGAAGAGATAAGTTTAAAAGATATACATCACTAATGAATTATTATTATTTATTCTTATAGTATAGTCTCAATCTAGTTCCTCTATTATTTTTTTATTATTTTCCTTTTTCTTAATACAACCTATTTTTTTGATTTTTTGCTCTATGTGGCTAAGGATTTAATAAACGAGTTTAAAAACTTTTATTTTTTGCTAGATCAAAAATTTTATAACTCTCATATCAAAATTGTAATTAAATTTTCATCCCTCTAAACAAAATTTTTTAGCATCCTTTGAAATATCTAAAAACCTTTATAAATAAATTCTTAAAATAAAAGCAATATCAGCTTTAAGATTTTAAAGTGTTGAATTAATTAATATGTGTTTGATCTTTAAATTAAAATTTTATTTCAATAATAAAGATAATTTGTTTTATTTGGTAATTAATATTTCTAATTTATCTCTAATTATATAACTTTCATTTCGTTTTTTTCTTTCTACCCTTTTTACCAATTTTAAATTACTTTTATTTCATATAATTATCTTTATTTTATTCTTTAAAAAATTTAATTTAACATCAATTATTTTACAATTTGTATACAATTTTTTGATTTAGAATAAATTAAACAAGCTTTATTCAATGAGAATGCTATTCCTACTATTATTTTGTTGAGTATTAAACAGTATTTTAAAATTTTTTCTTAGATATTTCCATAAGAAGCAAATTTATTTTACAGCAAAATTAAAATTTTTAAATGAGAAAATATAAATAAATTACCTTTAATTTATTGCTAAATTCTAAAAGTCTATTTTTAGTCAAGAACTTAATCATTAAAATTTATTCATTTTATTGATTTTTTCAAATTAAACATACATTCTTTATATCTTTTATTTACTATATACATTTCTTCTAAATAATATTAAGAGATAAAATTATTTTTTTATACCCTGAATTTCTTTTTTTAGTTTCTAAACATTATAAAACTAAATAACTTTACTTCAAAGCAAAAATAAGAAAATGAAATTTAATTTAAGCATACTGAGATAAATTGCTTAATAACTATTATTTGTTTTTTATCATCTTGAAGGCTTACATTTAATTTAATTATTGTTGCATTCTTTTTATAATTTTAACTAAATTTAAAAAGATAAATAATTAAAAAAAACCTAAATATTTATTAAGCTTAAAAAGGAAAAATATAATTATTTAAATCTATTAATATAGAAGTTCTAATTTTTAAATTAATTATGAAATTTTAAATTTTGGCTTTATCTAAAAGTTATTAAATCATTATTTTTAAGCAATACTTTTTAACGTCAATAAATAATAGAGAATTTTATGAAAATTGAAATATTTCATTTAGAATTTATTTATGAAGGAAGTTTATTCTCTGAATGATGCTTTTTTATGATTGATATTAGCTTGTATCTTGTAGTATATTTTCAATTTAAGAAAATAATAACATTTTTGGAAAAAATAGATTTAGTTTAATTTTATAATGTAATATTTCAGCAGACGCTGTAATTAATATATTTTTATAAAAAATAGAAATTTATTTTATAGTAGTTTTGCTCTTTAGTTATAAGATAAAATATTTAAATTTTTAACTAAATCTTTTTTCTTTTTATTGCAAAATCCAGGAAATATAGATTGAGTTATTAAACTTAGTGAATAGAGGTTAGATAAAAAGATGTAAAATCTTAAGTTGATAAATTATACAAAATTTAAATTCCATAAACTTCTCTTTTAGCAATAAATCATGCTAATTTGAATAGTTAAGACAACTTTATTTAAAGAATTTAAGAAATATAATTGATCTTTATTTCAGTATAATACAAAAAAATATTTAAAAGAAATTAAATTAAAAAATTAATACAAATTTTAAAATTTATTAACATCATTAAATTTCTATTTGTTTTTGTCCTCCAGATTTACGAAAAAAATAATTAATTGAGATTCTAAATTAAAAAATATGCATCCTAAAATTCTTTAATTTTGGATTTAATTGAGTGATTACAGTATAATATTAGAATATTTTTAAAAGAAATTCATTTATTATAACTGAGTAAATTAAATAAATTTTATAAAAGCTTTAACGAAAGAAATGATTTAATCAAGTATTATAACTACTATTTTTAGCAGCTTATTGTAATTTATTATTAAATAGATTATTTTAATCTCTTTCAGTTTTAAAAAAAATTTTTAATTTCTATTTTCTTTTCTTTGTTAAAATTATAGATAATATCAATTAAATTTTAAAGTTAGTTAAAAAATAAATAGAAAAATCTAAAATATCAGAATAAAATAACTTAAATAGTTCGCAAAAAAAAGTTGAAAGAGCATTTTTTGAAGAAAGATAAATTATAATAAATCTTTAAGCCTATTTTATATATTTTTGTATATTAGATATAAAAATGTATAAATTTAAAAAGTTTTTAATTGTTTTAGATCAAAAATTATATCAAAGCTTTTTAAAATATAATGAGATATGAATACCTAAAGAATCTTAATGCTTTATTACATTTTTTTTAAAGACATTTAGAAAAGAAAAATAATTAAAATTCTATTTGATAATTTAATACTAAAAAACTTATTAACCATAAATAAAATATAATAAATTCAAAATTAAATAAAAATTTTATTTTTATGCCCTTTATTAAAATCTTTATATCTAAATATTATAATTAATTTCCTCAAAGTATCAACATCTAAAATAAAATAAAATGTTTTTAAATAAAAAATTTCATCAAACGAATGTAAAGATTTAATTTTTGATAATAGTCCAAATAATAAGTTTTTATCTGGAGCATTAACAATCTAGCATTATTAATTTATTTAGAGAAATTGATTGAAACAAAATAGAAGCAAAGTAACGAATAAGTAATAGAGCAATAGAATTTTCAAAACTTTTTAGAAAGTTTTAGTTTTCTAAGTTAAATATTACATTTATAATTAAAAAAATCTTTAACTAGCATAAGCTTTTATTACTATGAAATAATTAACTAAGATCTTAAAATTTATTCTTTAGGTTTTTTCTAAAACATGTAAAATCAAAAATTAACAAAAAATTATTAAGTTTAAATTTAATTAATGATATAATAAATAAATTAGAAAGAGCATCTTTTCATCAGCCAATCTTTCTTCATTAAATTTTAATTATCCATATTCTATTAATATTACAACTTAAACGTCTATCATAGAAATTAGTTTTATAAAAAATTATCTGCCTCTTTAGAATTACTGTAAGCTTAGACTGCAATAGATTTGCAGCATTACATAATAAGTCCTTATTAGTGAAGAACAAATCTATTTAAAAATTTTAAAAGTGAAATTTATAATACTTTATACCCCTTAATACTCTTATATATTTAGAGAAAGTAGTTGCATTTAATTTAAATAAAATAATGAGTTACCTTACTTCAATATACTTAAAATTATTTTAATTCGTTTCCAGATACATTTAATTTGAAAAATTTGAGACTTTAAGCTTCTGAAATAATTAAATTATATAAATTCCCTATTTTTACGTTTTTTAATCTAATAAAATTTGTTTTTATTTTCTAAATTTAAGCTATGAATGAGTATAAAACCAATCTTAATTATCAAATTTTATTTTCATAAAAAAAGAATACTTTCTATTTAGTTGCTAAATAACACTACAAACGATTCTTCTTTATTTATAGATAATAAGCTATATTGCATTTTTATTTTAAAAACTTAGTGGAAATTATCAATTTTAAATTACTCTTTAGATTTGACTTACTATTTCAAACTTCTTTCTTGTAAAATTCTTGACTGGAAATATTAAATAATTCTAGTTTTAAATAAAGTTTATGATGTCATAAATTTAAATTTATTTAATCCCTAAGTTATCTAAATTAACTATTTAAAATTTTATTTGAAATCAAATCTTTATTATGAATATATTTATTTTTGCATAAGTTAAAGCATTAAGTAGATTCAGCTTTAATATTATACTGAAGATATAAAATAATTTCTCCTTATCTGAAATTTCATAGAAATTGATTAACGGATATTTTATTAATTTCTAATTTTTTCAATGCTTGTCTACTTAATGATTATTCCTACTACTTTAGTCATTTTTGCTGTAATAATGGATATAAATTATTTTAGTTAGTCTTAATATAATTTTTATCTAGTTAGTCCTTATTAAATTAATAGAATAAACTCTAAATAACTTAGTCTCTTAAAAAATAATTTGTATTATCCAGTTTATTACTAAATATATAATGCTTAATTAATCTAAGGGATAATTAAGCAAATAATTAAAGGAGATAGTTATAAAATTTTTAGGTTATAGTCACTAGATTAAGTGATTAGGTAATTACAAATCAAAGATGCTTTAAACCTTTTTAAATTTAACTTATTATGTAGTTTCTTTCATTAGTTAACTAGTTTTCTTCTAGCAGTGCTGGAAAGAAATTTGATTCTAAAATTTAGACTTAATTGAAGCTTTTTATTTCTAAATTAAAAAAGTAGTTAATTAAAAAAATTAAAGTCAGATTACAAGGTATAACTATGCTAAGCTGACTAGAAAACAACAATGTAAAAGTTAAGCTTGATATTGATATATTTAAAATCCAAAGCTTTTTCATTAAATTTAAATTATGAAATCCTTAAGTACGATTTATAAGCTATTAAATTTCTCATTTTAGAAATAAGTTTTAGGTTAACCTTATTACTTATACATAGAACTCCAGAAATTTTATAATTTTCTCAAATTTAAAATTTTTGTTCCACAAGTTTGATCTGAAAAAAATAAGAATGATATTTCAGTGTTAAAACAATCTTGAGATGGAAAATGATTAAGTGTTAAATTTTAGAAATAATAATGCTTTCCCATAAAAATACTTTTGGTACTAATTTAAATTATTAACCTCATTAGTTTAAGGCCAAATTTTAGTTAATATTTTAAGCAAAATTAACTTTGAGATATAAAACATTAAATAAGATTTAATAAAAATTTTAGAGATAGCTTATACTACTAATTTAGGAATTTTTAACTTTCTTAGTATGAAACTTTTTTAGAAATTTTAAAACTTTTTGTGATGTAGTAAATTGATGGCAATACTTATAATGATTTTATTTTAAGAAGAAAATTATTTATTTTAAATTTTCTAGCTATAAATAATTATTTAGAATGATAAACAAGAAAAAATTGTAAAATAATTTTAGCGAATTTAGATATAAGCTAAAAAGTATGATCTTTATAGAAATTTGACTTTAAATAAATATTTCTATGATTTAATTTATTTTTATTAAGCACTTTTAAAAACTTCTCTAATTATTTTACAAAGAGATAGAAGAAATTTATATAATACATTCATAATAAATTGGCTAGTAATGGATCGAGTTCTCTTAAGTAGCTTAAATTTAGATTCTTAAATAATAATTTAAGGGAAAATAAAAAGCATCGTATTTAAATAGCTAGTAATGAAGAAAGAATGCTTTATTAATTTGATAATAATATATACCATCTCTTCCTTATTAAGAGATTCCTGCTTTTTTAGTTTAAGCATCTTTTTATCTAAAATTTTATTTTATTTTTTAGGAAAATCAAAAGCTTTATAGTTATCTTTATAGATATTTCATTAACTTAAATTTTATATTAGTTCTAATTTTCAGTCTTAATTATTTTTCTGAGGGATTAAATACATAAATTCGTCATGTTTTCTTAAAATATATTATAAAAGAGCTGTGAACCAACGAGATGCTACGCGCTCTATAATATAATGTATTTATAAATAAAAATAAATATTTAGAAAGGGAATTAGCCCTATAATTTGCTAGTTTTTAATTAAGAAAATAGGATAGATCATATAAGTTAATCCTATTATAGTCTTTATTTCATATAGTCGTATATGAATATACATTTATCATAATTTCAATTCTAATTATATTAAATTCCTTTTACTAAAAATAAAGAATGAGATACTTTTTTATGAGGAATACGAGAAGAAGAATCTAATTAGAATAAATAAGTATGCTAAGCAGGCAAAAATAATAGACTAAAATAGTTGAGCTATATCAAATGAGTTAAAAAATACAGTTAATTTATAATAAGCTGCTTAATTCTTCTGAAATTTAGCTTTATCTATAAAATAATTATTTTTGCATAATAAAAGAAAAATTATGCAAACTAAAGTTAGTGATTCATATCGAAAAAATTAAAAGTTAGTTTTCATTTTTGGAAAGGTTTTGGGAAATTTACTAATTGTTCAAAGTTGAATAAATAGTTAATTGTGAATATTATGATCTTATTTGGAAAAGTTTTAACCTTATATAAATACTTTGATGTCTTTATTTCTACATGTCTATACACTTTCTAAGCCAAATAAAGAAATTATATGCTCAAAATTTAATATTTATTACATAAATTTTTTTAAAAAAATTATAAAACAATTAAATGACAGATAAACTATAAAAATTTAATTTCTTAAGCAAATAAACATTTTGATTTAGATTCAAATTTTGAAGTGATTCAGATTCATGTTATAAACTTTAGGTTTAATCATTTTTATATAATTATTCTTTATAAATATTTACTTCTCAAAATATAACTAGATTTTAAATCCCATCTACTCTTAAGCTTATCTTTCAATTCTAATAGAACTTTTCTTAATTAGAATGATTTTTTCCTAAATTGCAAATACATAATTGAATTTTAATTCACAGCATTAAGATTATTACCTTTAAAAAATTTAGTTTCTAAGTTTTTCTTAGCATCAAGCACCTTTATCATTTGAATAAATTTTCCAGAAAATTCAACTACTTAAAACTGACAAATCCTTTCATGCATGTCATTTAATATAAAAATTATTAGTCTATAAGTTGATCCAAATACTTCATAGATATCATAAACTTAGGATAAAAATAAAAGCTAAATCCATCTTATCTTATTTACTTTATATTTAAATACTAAGGTAATCAATCTTTTAAATAGATAGTTGTTTTAAAAGATTTTACTAGCATACATTGATAATAAACATTTATAAGTGTATTTTCTAAATAATAAAAAAGTCATTCAAATCTGATTTAAAGATAACTTCAAACTCTCAATACTTAGATATACTTTATAATTTAGAGAGAAACTTGCCTAAGCAAACTAAATTTTAATACTAAGCATTTCATTTAATGAATTCCTAAATTTCCACATTACATAATATAAAATTAAAGGAATTTTGCATTATTTTAAGTTCTTTAAATGTATTAAAGTGACTTGGTAGTTTTAATTTCTTATTTTTAAAACCTTTATTATAATTTTAATTTAAGATCTAATGAAAGATGAGCCGTCTTTAGTTTATAGATAAACTTCTTAATATTTTTTAAATAAATAAATAAATTTGATTATAGAGCGCGTAGCACTCTCGTTGGTGCGCAGCTCTTTCAAAAAAAATGTTTAATACTGACAAGAATGTTTCTTACTGATAAAATTATCAGATACGGGTAGACCTTGTTCGATACTGGTATAATTATTCAGTACTGATAAAAATGTTCAATACTGATATAATTTCAGAATACTCGTAATCTTTAATACTTGTTGGAGGTCCAAGGACATGGCAGGGTTGCGTCTCATTGCATCACCAAAGCAGAGGACGACATTTGTCAATTATGGGTACTTAAATTACCCAATTCTGATGAAGCTCGCAAAATTTTTTTCCTTTATTTCCAGAATTAAAAACTAAAACAAGCCAGTGCCGAAGGTCAAACTAGCAGATGTCTCGAGGCCAAACCAAAGCAGAGGAAGACATAAAGTCGATTATGGGTACTTAACTTCCCCAACCTCTGATGAAGATGACCTTGTTGCTCACCTTCGAACAACTATTTAATAATATTTTATATTTAGTAATTTAGAAATAAGAAACTATATCAATAATTCTTATTAAATCATTTTAACACAATTTACTTTTTTTCCTTCACCCAGCTAAAACTTCATATACTTTAATAAATGCTTCTTAAGCTAAAGAATCAATAACCATAAATTAAGAAAAATTTAATATAGTAAATCCTTGCTAGTTAATAAGTATATTTTAGATTTACCAAAGTGTGAGCATACAATTATTTTTACTTTTTTATTATAATCTTTGATTTTAAATTCTTAACGTAATATATTTATATACAACTAAAGGCAAGCTCATTTTATTTAATTTCGTATTTTAAACTGAATTTATATTTAATGTTGGTTTAAGCTAATTTATCAAAAAATGATAGGAAAATTAAGGGTAAAATTTTTGGTAAAAGAGTTTAAGAAAAATAATTTGGAAGATAAAGTCACAATTGAAGCAAGTTTAGTTAAAAGTTAATTTAATTATAAAAAATTTATTTTATTCAATAAAATAAGTATTAATGAGCTGTTGTAATATCAAATAATCAAAGTAAATAAATTAATAAAAGAAAGCATTGTAAGCTACTATATCTTAGCATCAAAATAATAAATCTATATATCTATAAATTTGATCATCTGTGAAGAGATATCATTCTTGTGCCTCATATTGTAAATTTTATTTTTCATCGAAATATTTGAAATTAAAAATAATGATACTTTCAGATTCGTTGGCTACTTATTTTATTTCCTTCATGCTTTAAATGTATTATAAATAGAAAAAAGAGAAATTGAGTTCTTAACTTCTAATATTCATTTTTTAGTTTATAATAAATCTAGAAAAGGCTAAATTAAATCAAGACTAATGCCTGTATACCTTAATTTTAAAATAAACTTAAATTTAATACAATTATTTTATTTTTATTTTCATGGTACGACATTAAGCTTTTTATTAGGTTAATTCACTCTTAAATTTGATATTTTCATATAATTTTCTAATTTATCTACTTAAAGTTTATCAATTCGTTTTAGCTCTTTCATTATAACTTTATTAGCTCTTATTCTTTTAGCTATTTTTTTTATTTCTTCCTTTTGATTAGACTAATCTAATTTTTAGCTAAGCTTTGAATCCACTAAAATAAAGTTCGCATATAATTTCAAAGTAAGGTAAGATAAATCTAAAGAGATGAGATGAAAAGCATGAAAGTAATCATTAGTCTTTGGTATTTAACTTAAAAAGGAAATGTAAAATAAATTTAAGTTAGAGTAAATTATGAGAAAAAGGCTTTCTAAAAGCAAGAGAAAAAATAGCGAAATGTTAAATACTTAGATAATTTAAATTTTAATCAGTTTATAAGATAAAAATATTCAAATATCAGTCTAAGATTTTACTCTATAGGGTTTGAAAAAGTTTAGTATATGATATGAAGAGGTATATTGACTCATTGAATCTTAAATGATTGCAAGTTTTGCTCCATTTTTTCCATTTTACATATTTAAACTAATTAATCATCTCAAACTATAATAAAATATGAAACCAGAGTAAAATGGACTCTGAAGTTGGTTTAGTGATACTGATTTGTTTTGAGAGTTCACATATTTAGGATTAGGATATGGTAAATTCGCTCTATTTTGTTTTGACTTTAAGGGAGAAACTAATCTGTGGAATCTTTAAAATTTCACTTATAGTTTTACAACTAGAAGACAGAAAGCACATAGTTTTGAAATACCTAAATATGTTGAACTCTAATTTCTTTTATTATGAAGCCTTTAAGGTGTAAAATGGAATTATGCAAGATTGAATCATTTTTTCAAATAAATTTGAGAAATAAAATCATAGAGAATAGCAAAGTTACAAGATGACTATTTGAAGCAAGGTTCTTTATGCTTAAGGAATATTTAGACAAATATACAAAGATATAAAGACAGAGATAGATGAGAAGAACATAAATAAGTAAACTTTTTTGAGTTAGATTAAAAAACTTAGCTTGACTTAAGTGTTAATAATTTATCTATAAACAACTTTAAAAGTTGTCTCGAAATAGTTAGCTTTGATTCATTCGCATAAGTAAAAGTATTTAAAATTATTTTTAGATCTATTCAAGGAAAATAAACAGAATATTATTATTTTCGAGGATTTCCTGAGAAAAGATAAAAGATATACTAAAATGTTGCTATTTCCTCCAAAATAATTTCTAGTTGAATACAGCAAATTTACATGCTGTTTTGAGAAAAAATATAAGGTCAAATTCTTAAAGACTAAGAAAATAATATCCAGTTAGGAAATAATTTAAAATATCCTTCCGCCTCCACAGCATCTCAAGTGATTACATAGAAGAGATGAAAAGATCAAGCATTTATATTTGATTAAAAATATTAGAACTCTTAATAAATAATTTTAGAAATAAAGATTAAACATTTTAAACTTTTTTCATAATAATTATTAATAATTAGAATTTTCAAAAGATTAAGCATAAAAGATTTTCTTAAATTTTAATATACACTTAAATTTTAGCGAATAGATCTAATGGTCAGTACAATAAGCATAAATTCTGTATTAAATAATATTTACTTGAGTAAATTAAATAGATATATCATTGCATTTTTTAAAGAATTTTTAGTATAAAGAAATCAAAATTTTCTTCTTTTTTATAGTAGTGAAGTGGTAATGATAAGGTTAATAGACACATAGCTATTGCAATATTTAAGCTAGATAAGAAGGAAACAAATTTTTTTTTAATATAATTTACCCTTCATTTAATGTTTCGATTCTAATTTTTTTCTTATAAAACATCTATATGAAAATAAGCTATGCTAATACTGGGAAAGTAGCTTTTCTAAAGATCTAACAATAAATTAGGAGACGATTTTCGGTGGATATGAAATGCATTTTAATTTCATTAATTTTTGAAATTGAAAAATATCTAATTAGTCTATGAAATATCTTAGCAGACAAGGAGTTTAGGCCAAAATAATTGCAAAGTCTGTTGCAAGCTACACTATTAAGTAACTTAATTTATATAAGGATAAGATCTAGTTAATTCGAAAAAAAGAATATAATATTTCAAATAGGAAAATCCCTCAAAACTTATATTTGAAAATAAAAAAATCAGGTTTGTTAACTAATAATCATTTTTATCTTTATAAATTTAAATTAAAAAGCTTAGTAAGCAAAGATTTTGTATCTTATAATTTAATCATTTATCATCGAGATCAATAATTAAATCATACTTAAAGTTAGTTAATTTAAAAAAGCTTTCTATATCTTCGATTAAGAAAAAAGTATATAGCTTTCTTATTTAGATCTTTCTAAAATTATCTAAAGTTGCAATTAGAAAAAATAGAAATCATTTCTTTTATCTTTTTTAGCTTTTGTTTTTATCTTGATGAAATTTTAATATTTTTCTTCACCTATATTTTTAGAATTTTTAGATATATTAAAGAAATAGTCAAATTTCATTTTTCATAAGCTAAACAAAATTGCCTTAAGCTAATTTAAAATAAACCAATTTTAATTTTTTATTTGACTTAAAAAATGATTATATATTTACTTTATAATCAATCATGCATTTAAAAATGCCTATAATTAAACTAGAGTTATTTAGCTTGTATATTTTATTAATTATTTAGATTTTAATAAAACTTTATTAATTTTATAAATAAAGAAGAATCTGCTGTAACCACTTTAGTAAATTTCTAATTTCAATATGACTTCTTATAAACTAAATTTAATTTGAGAAGCTATCAGATTTAACTATATAAATGTTTTAATTTTTTGAATTTAATTAGTTATCATATTTTTAATTTATTTTAATGGATTAGGTGGAATCAAACATTTTAAATAATTCCTTCTAGATGCTGTCAAAATTAAATGTCTATGATATAAAATTTAATGGCTTTTAATATAAATACTTTTAATGTAAAATTCTAATCTTAGATAACTTTTTTCTTTGATTTTAATACCTTATCTTTTAAAAATATTCAAGATCTTAGATTATTTATAATTTTATTGTTATTTAATCAACTAATAAGCCTAGCTTATAGCTTTATCATGCTAAAAAACTAGATAAATTATGATTAACTAATTTAAGAGTACTTAATAAATATTAATTTATAGATTTCTTAATTTATAATAGGCTATATTTATCTAATTCTTAATATAGGTATAAATTTTATTAAAAGTTATTTGATTTTTTATCTTCTCCACTTAATTAAAACATCTCATTCCTTTTCCAAATTTACTTTTTCAATTTTGTTTAGCAATTGTATTTTTTATAAATAATATTCTTCCTACAAGTATTGATAAGCGAAAATTAATATTAAAATTGCTTCAATTGATTCAAATAAGAAGCATTTACATAAGACTTTAATAGATATTAATTCTCTAAATTTATTAATAAATTGCTTTTTCTTATTATTGCTAATTATTAATTAAAATTGAAGCTGAACTTTTGCAAATTTTATTAATTAATTTTCACTTAAGAATTACATTTTTCTGAGTTAAGATTTAAATTTCAAAAAGTATTAATTATTCCCCATTGGGGGGTATCTTCCTTTCTACATTTTTTTGTTTCTCTTAAATAGAAATTTTATTTCTCATTATTTTTACTAAATATAATAATTATATTTGGAATTAACTTTAATTTTAAAAATATAAAATTAAAGCATCCTTTGAGAATTAAAAAATGATAAAAAATTTAGTTAATAAAAATAATTATTAAATTGAATTAAATTAATATCAAAAATATATCTAATAAAAAATTAAATAAACATGCTATATTATAATTATAAAAGATACTAATATATTTAAATTATAAAATTTGCTGCTTATTTTAAATTAATTTTTTTAATTTTGGTTTTTCTTTTATTTTTATTTATTATATATTATTTTAAAGATTAGAAAATTAATTTAAATTAAAAGAAAGATATTTTACTAAAGTTATTAAATATCATATTTTGTTTATATAAAGATAAAAAATAATTAAAAAAATGTCAAAAATTGTCAAAAATGTTCGCTAAAGAAAGTATTAGATAATTAAGTGAATGATTTTTTTTAATGATTGAATAGATAAAAATTAAATGCTCATAAAATGTGATTAAGTTAAAAAATGATTTATAATTAAATTGATTGTTGCGAAAAATAATTTTAAAGTTATTAGTTTAATTTTAAGATACTAAAAAATTTGTTTTCTTAAATAACGAATATAGATACATCAATTTAATTCAAATCAAATAGCTGAAATTATTTATGAAATTATTCTAAGAATTTTATTAATTACCAAATCTATTCCAAACATTTTAGATAGAATATTTTACAAATGTTTCGTTAAAAATTAAAATTTGAGTATAATTGACATATTTTAAAAAATTATATTACGCAAAATTGAGTCTTCATGATCTAATTTCTAAATAATTAATAAAATTAAATATCTTCTCTTTAAGATTTAAATCTCACTTTTATAAAAATTAAATATAAATTTATTAATAGTTCATATAAACTTAATTTTATTTACGATACAATATATTAAAGATAAACATTTGCTATTAATAAAATAAATAATAAACCTTTTTAATTTAGTTAATAAAATATTCTCATTCCCTTAATGTTCAAAAATATAATAAATAAGAAATCAGATAAATAAAAGTTAATCTTAAAAAGAAAAGAAATAGAAAAAGCTAAAGTTAAATAATATATAATTATTTTGGAAATTTTTTAATTAGATTTTTAAGTCTATTTCTGTATATTTAATTTTTTAATTTTTATAATTTTTTAATGATAATTATAACATATTTTATTAAATCTAAGATTAAAAATAAAAAATTCTTAATATATGTTATGAAAAATTTAATAGTTTAAAGAATAAAAGAAAATATTTTAAATATTATAAAATATATAGAATTTATTCTATAATATTTCTATTTGCTGTTGTTTGCAATTTAAATTAAAATAGAGTATTTTTCTTTTGAAAAATGATAAAATGAGAATAAATTTTCATTACTGAAACTTTTAAAAAAATATATTCGTAAATATTTTATTAATTAATTTTGAAATTTTTATTTTAATTGTTTTACTAAATAAAAATTTGAAAAACTAAAAGATAAATTAAATTATTTTTAAAAATTTAAGAGAAAAATTTAAAATATTTATCTTAGAAATTAATAGTTTATGCTTAATCTTTTTATTTACAAAAATAGTTGGAATATATCTTAAATAACGGCTACTTAGCTACCATACCAAGGAAATCCATTTAGCATATTTTTTATTTTATTATTGATATAATAATAATATAATTAAAATTATATTTATAATTATAATTTGATTATGCCTTTTTATTATTTTTATCTTTTTTTATTAACCATCTTTTAGTTATAATATTTTTAAATTATTGGAAATAAAATATTAATTAGTTTCCCTAATTTTCATTTCACAAATAATTTTTTAATTATAAATTAGTTTAAATTATTAATTTTTTAATTAAATAAAAATTTTTTACTTTTTATTATTATAAATTTGTATACTTTTTTTCTATTGTGATGCAAAAGCAATTTTTTTAATATAAATTTTCAATCATTAAAAGTTTTTGTCTTCTAAACATTTTTTTTCATAAGCCATTTATTTAGTAAATAAACCAATAGCATTTCTCTTTTTAAAATATTCTAATTACTTTAAAAATCTATATTCAATGAAATTACTATTTAGTAAATAGTGAAATTCTGTAGTAGAAGGAAGAAGAAGAATAAAAATAAATTGATGAAATAATGGAGGAAAATTTATTACCACAAGGCATCTTGGATGAAGAATTTGAATTCAATTGATTTTTTATAGTATTGCGCACAATTGAGGAGCTACACGCACTTTAATCAAAATTTTTTTTATAAAAAGATAAATTAAAGAATTTTCAATTTTTTAAATAAAAATAAGTTTAATGTTTTATTTAAATTATATATGATTCTAATTAATTATAAACTTATTCTAATATCAATTATTTTTTACTTAACTTGAAATTATATTTTTATTTTATAGTTTTTTCTTTAAATATAAATCCCTATGTTTTAATTTATATATTTAAATTATTAATTAAGTTATATTATATCAATAAAATATCTTTAAAAATCAATTTTATAAATAAAAAATTTTAGATTTTTATTTGAAATAAATACTTATTTATTCCATCTAAAATATCTAAACTTTATTTAAATTAGTTGTTAATTTATATTAATGTAATTTAAAATTCTAGCAATTATTTTAAAAATATTAAGAATTTTTTTAATTTAAATTGCTTAATCTTAGATTCATATTCTACGTAAACTTAATTCAAATTGCTATTTATCTATTTTTTAATTACAATATGCATTTTTTTCTTTTTAAACTTTTTAAAAAGCAAAGTAAAAATATTTTTACAAAGTATTATGGAGTGTTAGAGTGCTATAAAGAAGATACTGCTTATAATAAAAACAATTAGCATCTAATTTAAGTATTGATATTCATTGAGCATATTATGAATTAATATAAATATCACAAATGTAATTATTAAATTAGCTTATATTGAAATCCACACTAAAACGTGTTTGAAGGATATAATCTAATTATTGTTAAGTCCTATATCACATAGGATATTTTAAAATATAAAAGGATTTATATTTATTAGATGATTAGTATGTTAAGTATTTTAGTTTGCATATATAACTTAATAGTTAATATATTATATACCTACTATATATAGACCTTTAGATAAATAAATTTATCAATGATATGTTTTAAAATCTATTATTTTTTGCTGGACTAATTTAAATAACTAGGCCTAAAACTTATAAAAATAAGATATTGTAAAAATCTATTTATGATTTAAATTATAAGAAGATTCAATAGCAATTTTATGCTATATAACTCATGGATTTTGATAACTAATACTTAGTAATCGAGAAAAAGAAATCTCCTTAAGATAATTTTCTTTGTTTGTGAATTATCATACAAATATGACGTCCTAATGATTAAACTTATATAAATACCACAAATAAAATATAAAAAATACTTAAAGATAGAGATAAATCTAAAGAGTAAAAAGGATAATTTCATAAATGATATATAATGCTTTTGAAGGTGATTCTAGAAATATATATAAATGGTACTACTATATTATTCTTCAATTCATTTCTTCATAAGGTTTGGATCTGTATGAAGATTTGCATTTTATTTTATGATTTTAAAGCTCGATATTAGTTAAAAAGTATATATTTAATCTAATTTATCTAGAATATTACTAAATAAAAAATTAATTATTGAGATAATAAGGCTATTCTTGCCTTATTTTTAGGTCTTTTTTAAAAAGATTTTAATCTAAATAGAGAAACAGCGAGGAAGCTGAAGAGAATTAGCAAGAATTTACGTGACGATAGAAGGAAAAATTTACAGAAGAAGAATTTTCTATTTTAGTTCCAGAACTCAGAAAAAGCTGGTTGACCCGAACTTTTATTTTAAGCATCCAGAAGCGATCTCTGGATATCAGTTGAAATGAGGTTGAATACCTCAAAGCCACAAGCACTTTAATTAAGTATATTGTTATTATTATTATTATTAGCATGAATACATATGGAGAGATAATAATAAATAAATAAATTTGATTATAGAGCGCGTAGCACTCTCGTTGGTGGGCAGCTCTTTAAAAAATGTTTCATATTGACAAGAATGTTTGTTACTGATAAAATTATCAGATACTGATAAGCCTTGTTCAATACTGGTATAATTATTCAGTACTGATAAAAATGTTCAATACTGATATAATTTTAGAATACTCGTAATCTTTAATACTTGCTGGAGGTCCAAGGACATGGCAGGATTGTGTCTCATTGCATCACCAAAGCAGAGGACGACATGTGTCAATTATGGGTACTTAAATTCCCCACCTCTGATGAAGCTCGCATTATTATTTCTTTTTTGTTCCAGAATGCAATCCAAATTAAGCCAGTGTCGAAGGTCTAAGAATCTTATGTCTCGAGGCCAAACCAATGCAGAGGAAGACATAAAGTCGATTATGGGTACTTAACTCCCCAACCTCTGATGAAGATGACCTTGTTGTTCACTTTCGAACAACTATGGCGGTTTTAAAAAAATATATAATAAACTTTAATGGTTTATTTAAAATATTTTGATTTGTTCCTTATCCATAAGGATACTTACAGATATAATGTTTTACTTTCAAATTGCTTTAGAAAATTAATATTTTCAAAATTAGTTCAATAACATTTTAGTATAATTCAATCAAAAATTAGATGTAAAGCATTATACATTTATTATAGCTTTCAAATATGAAGATAATAAAAAATAATTAATATGAAGATCTATATTAATGCTTAAATAGCAAAAATAAGTTTTAATTAAAAAGCCGCAAATGAATAAAAACAAAAATATATTAAATTTTTAAACAATACAATAAGAAGAGACTAAAAATAAAAAATTAATTTAATATTAGCATTTTATTAAAAGGTTTATAACTTTATTTATAATTAAAATGATTTATAAATTATTTAATTATTTAAATTTTGTTTCGATAATAAATAAAATCAAAACTTAATGAAGATTCTTTTTAAATAAATTTATTTATTTTTAGTTTTAAATAAAGGAAAACATTTCTTTAAATATATATTTAATCTCTATTAAAAAAAAATTATGAAAAATTTAAGATATAAAATATGAAAAATAATAAATGCTAATTCAATAAAAAAATATGGCAAACATTTCATAAAGAAACGTGGCATTTTGTTGGTATTATTTTTATGTCAAAAGCAGAATTAATCTAAAATTAAATAAATAAATAAATATTAAATTTTATAAATTAAATTTTAAATAATATTAATTATATCAACAGAGTAAATTAAAAATTTATTTAATATTTAGATAATTAAAAAATTAATAATTAGATATATCGAAAATAATAATCATTTTTTATTAATTAATAATATAAGATATTATATTTTCATTATAAAAAAAAATCGACGAAATATAGAATTCACTAGTTTTTAATAGTGACTCTTCTTTAATTAATTTCGAAGAAGCTGCAAATTCATAGGAAAAGCATAGGCAGGTGCATTAAAATCTCCAAACGAAAGATTTGGAGTAATTACAAATTAAGTAAGTAAACCTAATAATTAATTTATTAAGGTAACTATTTAAAAATTGTAGTCAAAAACCGGAAAACAAATTCATACGCGTCCCATTAAAACTACTTAGGCCCTCTCTTCAACGTGGATATTAATTGTAGCGTATTATGAAAGTGAAATCAACCTATAAATAGATAAACAGATTAACCGCCTAAAAAAATACCGCGAAAGATACGAAACGATAACCTAAGAAATCTTTCCAAAAATAAGATATTATCTTAGATAGTTAGAATTCTAAAGATATACCTTCAAATCCTAATTAAAATTCAAATAAAGATATCCTTTTATGGTAGTCAAAAATACATAAACTTAAGATTAATTTTTGAATAATACTAATTAACAATTCTATTAAATTTCAAATAACGAAATTAGTCAGAAATAAAATAATATTACTAATCCTGATAATTCAAATAATCATTATTTACCTGATCTTCAGAGCAAGCAACCTTAAAATTAAACTGCTGATTTAAGAAATGTAATATAAAATCAAATAATTAATTAGTCTAATGAGAACTTATTTATCTTAGAAATAAAAGAACTTAAACATAATATATAAAGACTTATAGATAAGAACCAATAATTAAATGAAATGCTAATTAATATAAAAGCAAAATATGAACGAGATATTGAAACATTGATAAGTAACTAAGAAATATCCAAAATATATTATAAAACTTATATAAATAAAATTTATTAGAAATATAAACTATTATAGAACTATTTTTAGTCAATCAAATCTGATATATAGCAATATCACAAAAAATGCAATCAAAATAACTAGTTCATAAAATTACTTAAACAAATTTCTCCACTTATTACAGTAACTAAATAATTTAAACAGATGAAATAACTAGTATAGTTCAAGAAATTTAGATATAATAGAAAAACTATGAGATTTAAGTCAATTCAAAAGATGAAATATAATCTAATTAAGAGATTCAAATTGAAGCCAATGCTAATTAAAGCTTTACTTAAGCTTAAATGATAGGAGCAAATAATTCACTATGCCAAAACTTTAATAAAATTAGAAATTTTACTTAAATTGAAATAGATAACTTTCTAAATAAAACTTAGCAAGGATATCAATAGACTATATTAGAATAGAACTATTATTTACTTCAACAAATTACCTAATAAAAAATAAAAGCCGAAATTTAACTCCAAGAGTTATATTCTTAATATTAAAAGTTATAAAACTAAAATTAGTAGTTTATAGATTAAGAATAGAAAGCTTAAATGGAAATTTTAACTTTTAAAATCTAATTAGATAAGTAAAGATAATAAAATTATGAAATAAATATAGCTTTTCAAAATTAAATTCTATTAAAAAATAAGGAAATTCAAATTTATAAAGAATTATTTTAGAATTAAATCTAACATACAAAAGAATTTAGTAATTAATAGTAATTTTAGAAGAAGTAATTTGTAGATGCATAAACTTAGACATTATATGGAAATATTTAAACAAAAGATAGTATTATTTAAACAGATAATATAAATAAATAATAAACAGCTTTTTTGTATCAAAAATTTACTCAAACAAATATAATCAAGCAAGACAAGTTAATGTAAACTTAAATTAATTAATAGGAAGCATAAACAAATACTATTATAACATAACATAATAACTTATACTGTCAAATAAAATTGCCAGATGAAGATTTTGTTTTACTATAGCATTAATATCACTAACTCAACTTAAAATTCATTTAAAGTACCAAAAATATGTAGACACTTGAGATAAAAATAGAAGAGTTTTAAAAACTTAATTAAAATTTGAAAACAGATATATTTAATTATTCTACTAAAAGTTGAAAAAAAGATGAATAAAATTAAACAGATTCGATCGATGCTATTTATCAGAATTAAACCTTATCTTCCAATATTAATCTTAATATTCTTAAAAGGAAACATGAAGAAGAAGATAAAACAATTCCGCCAGCAAAACGTATGAGTAAACATAATAATAATATTTTCATTATTAGTATTCTATTTAATCTAAGATAAAATCTAGAAATATAAATGCATAAATGTTTACACATTAGAAAGTATTAATTTAAATTAAATTTTTTATAATTTAATTTTTTTTCTTAAATAATTTTTTTTTTATTTTTGAGATATTTTTACTTTATCCTTAACAAATTAGAGTATGAATAAAAATATGCAATCATATTAATTCTACATTATTTCTAAAATATAAAATTCCTCTTAAAACTTGGTATAAAAAAAACTTATTGTTAATGCTTATAAAATTAGTTTTTTCTACTTTGAAAATAAAATTTAAATTAATTATAGAATGAAAGATAATTGGATTTATGCTTCTATATATTAAAAAAATTCTAGAAATGAAAAATAGAAGATAATAAATAATAAATAAATTTGATTATAGAGTGCGTAGCACCTCGTTGGTGCGCAGCTCTTTATAATAAATTAAAAAATTGTTTTATTTTAGAAGCAAAAACAATAAAATTTAGTTCAAAAATTTAAAATTTAATAAAAAATCAATATTACATAAATTTTATTTATATCATAGATACAAATAAAAATAAACTTAAAATTTTCTTTTTTTCTTTTTTTCTTTTAATATAATAAAAAACTTGGTGCTTATATTTTAGTCATATATTAATCTAACAGGTTAATAAATTTATAAAGAAATTCTTTTATTTAGTAATAAATATCATTAAATTCTTAAATTAAATAAAATTTAATGCTTTTTATTTCTAGCCACTATTAAAAATGCGATATTTGCTTAAATCAATTATATAATCTAAGAGTATTTCTGTTTAAATATCTTTTGCAAGTATTATAGAAGTTTAATATAAAATTATAAATTATAAAAATTTAAATTTTTATTAAATTGCTCTGAACTTTTCGTTATCATTTTTTATCTGAATTAAACAAGATAAAATTTAAGATAATTTTTTATTTAAATTAGTACAAAATAAATTTATTTTTATTGAATGATTTTAAAAGATAGCAAGATGATATTTTAAAATTAGTGTTTTTTTAGTCTCACAAAATTAAAAATCTAAATATAATCTAAAAAATATTTATTTTATAATTGAATAACACGTTTTATTTTAAATGTAATTTGTTCGAGATATTGTGTAAAGTTTTTTATTTAAGGTAAAATTAAAAAAATACATGATGATTAAAAAAACGTATTTAATTAACAATAATTATTTAGTGAATAATTGTATAAAATTTTATAATTATGGATGATTCAGAATTAATTTAGTTTCTTTATACAAAAGAACTTCATTTTACATTTTCACAAAAATCTTCCTTGATTTTCACTATATAAAATTCTTGTACAGTTTTGAATATTGTAAGTTCTTTTAAAGTCAATAAAAAGGATTTTATATAATACAGCTGATTAAATTATTTAAAATATTATTTACTATTTTGAAGTGGAAATTCTATAAAATGGCTATTTAATTAATGAAAGTATACAGATATTATTTTATATTTTTTCTTAAAATCTTTAAATAATTTAAAAAAGTAAGACATTAAATTATTAAAAGGATGAAAAGTAAATGAGAGTAATAGAGTAGGGGAGATTTATGAAAAGGTTAAATATAATTAACAACTATGAAGTAAATACATAAAATGAGTAAGTTATTCAAATAAAATCAAAATAATTCAATTAAACTAATATTAAAGCATAAGAAATTATAAAATTAGCAATTCAAATGGAAGGAACGATAAAATCCTACTTTTAATGCTTTATAAAATTTGGAAGTCTTTAGTTTAGTCATAAATATGTTTTAAACAAAAATGAAAAAATAAAATAATCTACCGAAATTTAAGACTGATTGCTAGATATAAATTTAGTCATCAATCTTTACCTTCGAAAATTCTTGCTTTATTAATTTAATTTGGCATCCATTTAAAGAAATAGTAATAAAAATTTAATTTGCTTGCATTTAAAATTTGAGATTAACTGTAAAGCAAATCCTTACTCAAACCTATCTTTTTAGAAAAAATGAATTTAGTCTCTTTCCTTATTTTTATCATATAAATTTAAATATTATTTTAATTAACATTGTTGATTGACAGGCCTGAACCTAATAAGTACTTGAGATTAAAAAATAATAAAAATTTTTAAGTAAATTTAAAAAGAAACACACTTAGAACTACTGCATAAAGTTTTATAAATAGAAATGACAATTATGAAAATATATTTGATAAAATTGCTCAACTAAATAAAAAAATTATAATAAAGATACTATTGATATTTATAAACTGAAAATATTTCCTTTAATTTTAATTAAAAGTTAAATATGTGTCGCCTAGTTAAAGTATCATATGATCTTTGGAGCAAATTAAGATGAACTTGATCATATAAATAGTAAAACTATGCAAACATTATTTGGATTTAAAGTAAGGCCATCTTTAAATGGAAGGATTAAAGATATTAATTCTTTAGTTCTAAAACATTAAACAATAAGAATATAACAGTCTTTATAAAATCGTTACTTCACTCAAAACCACTTTATTTTATAATAAAATGCTGAAGTTTATAAAGAAAAGAATAAACTTCATCGATTAAAAAAATTTGATTTTATTATGATATAGTTATAAAAATGGCTCCTAAGAATAACCCAGTACTAACAGGATAAAGACAAATAAGGCTCATTCACTAAATTTACTCCCTTGAAGCAAGTAAATAACTTTTTCAATAATTCTAAGACTTATATTTACGAAACAATTCTCTAACTATAATATACAACAATTATAAATTTAAAAAAATGATTAAAAACTCGCAAGTTAATTAAAAAAAGGAGTAAAAAATAGAAGAAATTAATAAGGCGAACAATTATGTATAATTCATTTCCCATAAAAATCAGCATAAAGATCCTTTGACAATTGAAGAACAGAATGGAAAAAATCTTTCGAGTTAGAAAAAAATTAAAAAAATATTTAAAAAATATTTAATGGCTTTAAGAATTGTAAAAAAGATGTTTCTACTATTAGAAGAAGAATATTTTTAGAAGATGCTGATTTTTTTAGAAGAAACAAGAATTAAACACGTAGAAAATATGAAATAATATGACTAAATTGTAGTGCTCTCCAGAAGGAAAAATCTACAAAAAAATATGAAGTGGAAATAATTACTATAAGATATGGCAAATGCTTAAAAAAGAAGAATAAAATAAATATTTGAGCCAAAATTAGATTGGAACTCGAATTCTGTCAAGAAAGGTTGAATTTGCATAAGTACATATCAGAAAAAGTGAGCTCTTAAAAAGACTACAATAATCCTATGATCGAATGAAATAATTCTATAATAAACTTATAAACCTAATAATGGAAACATCATTTTAATTATATTATCTTATAAATAATTTTAATTTAAATAGGATGAACATTGACTCAACAGGTGATCGAGAAGAAATCCCCAGTGATGAATCCGATTGACGACTTAAGATTCTAAATGTTGGGCTGTATTAATCGTTTTACCATAGTTTGAGAAATAAACCTGTAATCGCTTGAAGGTGTCCTGTGCTAAGGTGACAAATAGATTAAAGTTAGCCCGAATCTAAATGAAGGGCATTCATGGAAACAATTTTTCATAGAAAAACTTTAATAATTGATATTTTTAACAGTTCTATGCGACATTAAGTTAATAAACATACTTTAATCGAAAATTTTTAAATATTGCAAAAAAGTATAAAAACCTTTATAAAAATCATTATCTATTTTATATAAATAAGTACTATTATTTTTTCTTATATAAATGTAGTGAAATTAGAAAAAAAATTGAACATTTTTCCTCTTTTATTTTGAAGATTTTTGGTTTTAATTCAAGGAAAAAATTTAATTTCATAAAAGACAATTAAAAAAAATTATCCATTAAAGTACATAATATTTAATTAAAACTTTTTTCAAATATTTATTTTATTTTAATTTATTTTTTTAATAAATTTAATATATAAAGAAAATTATTGTTTTATTCAAAAAAATTGTATTATAATTAAAAAAACAAATATTTTTTTTATCTAATAATTTATAAAAAACTTCAATTTTAAAGCCTAATTTATATTTTGGACATATCAAAGTTACCTTATTCTTAATTAATTAATTTTAAACTAAAAGAGTTTTTGGACTGCAACTTCTTGCAGTTTAACGACCCCAACACTCCCTTCATGGGATAACGGGGATATCCTGTTGCTTTCGAAAAGCAGCTGCCAGGGAGCTTCATCGCTATGGGCGGCCAGGCTTCAAGCCCCTACCAGGAGTGGATAATCAAGAGGAAGGCGTTCCCTTGCAAAGGTTGATTTTGACCAGGGACTTTCTCAGCGGCAGGAAAGGAACTTGTTCCTAGCCATAAAACCAGAAAGTATGATTCAGAAGGTCAATCTCAGCTCCCACCATCTTTTTAATTATAGTTACCTTATTCTTAATTTTCGAATTTAAAAGCAGTTAAAAGAAATTGATTTTTAATTCAAAGCTTTCATTAAAAATTAATGAAAAGAAAAATTGAAATCCTAAAGTTAAATGAGGAATTACTTCAATGGTAAAATAATCTGGATAAAGGTGAAGCAGTAGAAGAAGAAAAATATGAGCAATAAATAAGGTAGAATTGATGATTAAAATGCAACTAAACATTTTAATTACCTATATGGAAATATGTTAAGACATATAAAGGTATTATTATTATTTATATATTGGACATTCTTAATTTTTTTAGATATATTCTATTATAAATGAAAATAATTAGAATATTTATAAATTATTTAATTTTAAAACATTTTATTTATCTATCTTTTATTAATTTCATACCTTTTAGATTTATAAAATATTTAAAATTTATATTTCTTTTCAATAAAGCTATTTTTTATTGTTTTTACTTTATAAAAATTGTACTAAAGAGCATTATTTAAAATAAATATTTTGTAGATTTGTCAATATCACTAATTTAAATTTAATAATTTTAAAAATAATAAAATAAATCAGATTTTTAATTTAAAAATGTTTAGAAAATATAATTTTGCTGTAAAGCCTGAATAAAAAAAGAGATATAGAATTTTAAAAGAAGTTAAAAATTTTCTTTAGAAAAAGGAACATTAATTTATTAATAAAAATATTTATTAATAAATTAAATTCTTAAATTAGAGCAGTTTTTTATTTTTCATTGTCTTACTACTGAATAAATAATAAAGTATCGTAAAAAAATCCGGAAATGGAGAAAAATAAAATATCAAAAAAACTTAAAAAGGAAGGCAAGAAGTTTAGCAAGACTAGATGAGAAAAAACAAAAGTCACCAAAATTTTTTTTATAAATTAAAGGCGAAACTACGAAATAACTAAAAAAACATCTCGTTTCTTGAATAAGAAAATAATTCCGAATATATGTAATGTGACGAATTAGGAAAATTTTTAGCAAGCAGGATGAAATCATTTACAATTTTTCAGAAATAATAAGAGAACTAATGATAGACATTGAACAACTGAATTTGGAAACTATGTATTTAAGAATGCAATTTGTTCAAAATAATTTCTTAAAAGAAGAAAAGCTTTGAAGTTGATCTTAAGATAACCAATTGATGAAGTTCCAATAATTACTAAAGAAAATAAGACTGATATTGTGATTAATTAATATAATGTTTAAATAGAAATTTAAAGTATTGAGATAAAAAAGTATTGGAAAAAAACTTGAGAGCTTTATTCTTCCAAAAAGAAACAAAAATAAAAGAGTTGATATAATTATTTTTCCGAGCATTAAATAAGCATTTCTCTGGCTAAAAAGACTTAAAAGAAAGAAGACTATGGAACATTAAAAGGTTTAGTAAGTCTCTATATAAATAGAAATGATGTCTACAAAAGAGATTGGATATAAAATAAACTTTATTTTGACTGTTATGGAATTATATGAATTAGAGCAAATCCTAAGAAATTGAAGTTTAATCAAACAGTTTGAAATCTTGCTCCCGCCATTCTTTGAATTATATGAATGAAATTTTAATAGGAGAATTCCTACTTTTTATAAAATAGAAAAAATTTGTTTTTAAATGATTGAGACATTCTATAAATTTTATAAATTATAGTAAGATATTCTATCTAAATAATGAATTTTTTCTTTTATTTATTAATTTTAAGGATATAACTTTTGTCCATTAATTTAATGAAAATTGATATCTAATATAAAAAAATAAGAATTTTAAATTTTTATAAAATACATTTATTTTTGTGATGTAAACTTTAAATTATGTTAGAACATTATTAAAAAATATGATTAAGTGATTGCTAAAATTTAATTATTTTTTATAACTTTTCACTATTAAAATGAACATAAAAAATATTTCTGTAATATATTAAATTTAACTAAATGCTATATCTAAATGAAATTTTAAATTAAATATTTTTACTTGGTTCAGATATTAAAACTTCTATTAAAATATTTGATATAATAATTAATATAATTTAATTTATTTAATTTATTAGCATGCAACACATTTTTTTATTTATATTATACCTTCTCTAATTTATTGTCTATTTCTTAATTTTTTTATTATATAAAATGCAAGAAAAAGAAAAGTGCTTTTCGTGCTAAGTTTATTTTAGTTCTTTGCATTTGCCTCTAATACTTGATTGTAGACATTCTAGTTGCATTTAGTGCATTCAAAGAGAACAAAGTGAGTTAGGATATTTTAAATGCCTTGAATGCAAATGCTTAACTAAAGATAGTCCTCAATAATTAATAATAAACTTAGATATACTTTAAAAAATTGAAACTAAAGAAAAATAAAGCTAAGAAGCATAATGATATATATAAAACATGAAAAATTAGAAAGAATAAATAAAAAGAATGATAGCTGAAATATAAGAAAACTAAAACTAATTTAAATAAGAAATTGATAAAAAGATATAAGCACATATATTTCAAAGTGAATAGTCAACTTTTAGTAGCCTTACTTAAAAACTTCTTAATTTAAATGAAGAGACAAAAATACTGGAGTAAATGTAAATTAATTCTTAAAACTAATAAGTTTAATAATAGTAAGTAAGAGCTTAATAGTAGGTAGAAAATTATTAAATAAATGATTTGCTAAAATAAGCAGATTTAGAGATATATCTATAGGAAGAAAAATAAAAAAAGCTACTCTAATTATTAAATTAAAATTTCGTTAATGAATATTATTGAGAAGGATAATAGATAAAATAATGAAAAATAGAAAATAAGAAAGATTAAGAAAATGTTTAGAGTCAAAAATAATAAAATTAAATAAGTAAAGAAATAGGAGAAATGCAATATTTATAAGAAATAGAGATATTTGACTTTCTTTAGTTTGCTAAGAATAATGAACAATAAATCAGTAATATTTTTAAAAATATCTTCAGCTTTTTACATTAATGGGAAATATATAAGTTCCAGATTGTAAACAAATATTTCTATAAATTTAAGTATACATTTCCCTAAATATGGTTAGGTAAATATAATGGACTAGTAAAAAATAATGTAAAAAGTAGATTAGAGTGAAACTTAAGATAATTAAAGTGATCTGATATTTAAATTTTAGAAATAAACACATAATATTTAACAAATAGATTAAGTGCATAAATTTTAAAAGAAGTCTAGTAAATTATTACTCATAAATAATAAAATCAAATTGATAGCTTAAATAAAATCACTAATTTTGGATTATGAAATTTACCAAAAAAAATTAAATTTAATTTACCTAATTTGTCCTTTTGTATCAATTTAAAGTCTATTACAATTTAAAATACAATAATTGAAGACGAAAATTTGAGTTTTATGAAGTAGCTAGTTAACTTGGAATCCATTGATATATCTAAAACTTAAGATATTACAGGAAGTTTTCTTAATGATTTCTGCTTAAATACCAATTTGAAAAAGCTAATAATTGAAAGCTAAGTAATTTAATTTAATTTGCTAAAGCAATATCTATAAAAAAAAGGAAACTTCATAGAAGAATTATAAATAAATGATAACAGTCAAATAGAATGCTTTATTCATTTGTGTCCTAATTTAAAAATAATTAATTATTTTGAGGCAAAGTGAGCTAAAGATAACTTATTAAATAAACTTTAATAGTTTAATCTAAAAAAAATTAAGATTTAGCATGGAAATTTTTCTGCCTAAGCATTGTCTTGCTTTTTTGGTTAGCAATTTAACTAACTTGAATTTTTAGATATTTGATATTGTGCAAAATTTGCTGATGATCACTTATTTCAAATATTATAAAATGCTCCAAATTTAAAAGAGCTTTATCTTCAAGGATTATAATAAATTTCAAACTATGGGATATAGCAAGTAGGAAACTATGGGTAACAATACAAAGTATTGTGTATAAGCAATTTACTCGAATTTACTGAAAATACTTTCGAATATATCTTTAGTAGATGTCTTAAACTAGAAAAGCTGATTATAGTTTAAAATTATAATTTATAAAAGTAAACTTTTAAAGTAATAAACTAGAATTGCTTAAATTTAAAATCTCTTAAGCTAGCTAAATGTTTTATTTAAGGAGAAAATTGAATTGAAGAAATACTTTAAATAAAAAATATAAACTAATTGGCTATAAATTAATGCCTTTCTCTTACTGATTAAGATATTACTAAAATTATACAAAGTGGAATTAAATTTTAGTTATTAAATTTTAGTTAAAATGAGCATATTACTTTAGATTCTTTGTTTGACTTCTAAAATTGAGTAAATTATAATATATTTTATAAAAGTCTTGAAACTTTAGAGATTGAATCGATGCCTTAGTTACAGTAATAAAAAATAGTAAATTTTAAAAAAAATTTTTGGCATGTAGTTACAAAAAATAAGCATATTTACAAAATAGATTTGGATAGAAAAAAAAATACAATGCATTTAAAATTGCTTTCATCTGATCGTCTGTGAAACTCAGAAACTTTTAATTTTAACATTATAAAACATAAATAATTTTTAAATTTAATTAAAATTTAATATAAATAAATAAATTTGATTATAGAGCGCGTAGCACTCTCGTTGGTGCGCAGCTCTTTAAAAAATAAATGTTTCATACTGACAAGAATGTTTCTTACTGATAAAATTATCAGATACTGGTAGACCTTGTTCAATACTGGTATAATTATTCAGTACTGATAAAAATGTTCAATACTGATATAATTTTAGAATACTCGTAATCTTTAATACTTGCTGGAGGTCCAAGGACATGGCAGGATTGTGTCTCATTGCATTACCAAAGCAGAGGACGATATGTGTCAATTATGGGTACTTAAATTCCCTACCTCTGATGAAGCTCGCAATATTATTTCTTTTTAGTTCCAGAATTAAAAATTAAAATAAGTCAGTGCCGAAGGTCAAACTAGCAGATGTCTCGAGGCCAAGCCAAAGCAGAGGAAGACATAAATTCGATTATGGGTACTTAACTTCCCCAACTTCTGATGAAGATAACCATGTTGTTCACCTTCGAACAACTATGGCGGTTTTAAAAAAATAAATAATAATAATATTAGTGATTTATAGTTATTATTATCTTCAATTATATTATAACTGGATTAATTTTTAAGTTATTGAAAATAATTTACCTAGCAGAAGCTTCACAGTCTTTCTCAATTTTATGTTACATTATATGTATTACTAGTACTATTTTCGTTTACCTTTATTTTAGATATTGAGTTGAAAGTCATATTGTTTTTGAGTATTTATAATGCCAATACCTTTAGATTTCTTCATATTTCGTAATCAAATGTTTTCCAATTAGTATCTTAAGGCAATAAATGTTACCATCAGGAGTAAATACAACTTATATAATTTAATTCTGATTTTCTAATTTTCAACTTTTTGCTTTTTAAAGTAAATGAAGATATTTTATCTTTCGACTTTATCGAACATACATAAGGGTTAAATTTCCTGTTTCTCTCTACAATGTCAACTATATAATAATTACCTTTCTTCAACTAAGGCTAGAAAGAATGAGATTAGAATGGAAAATTTTTGCCCTCAAGCTAAATATTCCAAACAGTGCTGTTGTTCAGTATTAACTGTTCATCTCCACTTGTTCGAATGTGAACTTCCGTAGTTCACAATCAATTTCCAGCCGACCTCCATTTTTTTCAGCCTTTGCTTATTTTGAAAATTTCTGAGAAGCTTACGAAGAGTCAGGCTTTATACAACACCAGCTTTTAGGTCTTCTTTTCTTCTTTAATGCCTATAGTGGCTTAATTATTGCTTGATGTCCATGGGATCTTTATTGGATAAGCTTTTTAAAAATATGTGTTATGTAAGTCCGGAAAATTTACTTATTTTTTTCTGTGTATTTAGATTGCATATTAATCTCCTTCGAAAAGTTTGATTGCTAAATTTATTTTAAAAATTTTAATTTTCTTATTTATTAAAGTCATACTAGAGAATTATTTTATGAGATTATTTTTATTATGTTTTGTCTTATGCATATGAGGCTCATTAAGAGAATTTTTCATTTTTATTTTTATCATAAAATAAAATATCTAATTATATAAGATCTTCATTATAAAAATTCTTAGTATCGTTTAAAATTATTTTTGTTATTTTTTTATTTTTATAACTTTTTTTTAATTTATATCAATTTTAAATATATTAACAATTTAAAATATTTATTTAGATCTAAAATAAGTAAAGTTTATTGACTACTACATAGATGTATTTTAGAAATTATAAAAAAATCTATTTACAAAATTTTAAATGGAAAGTTAAAAAAATCTATAAATTTTCTTTTTTAAATTAATTAATTTAATATTAAATAAGATTAAAGAGTGTGTAGAGCCTCAAAGGCGCGCAGCTTTTTAATAAAGATTTTTAAAGGCAAAAAGAATTCTTTGCCGAAGTCTTCCATAGTGCTAACATTTCCTTGAGATTCTTATCTTCTATAGGGCGTGATCAGAATGCCCCTAAGAGACCTTAATATCTGTCAACTTTCATCATTAATATTACTTGATACTTTTTCAGTTTTATCTTCTATTGGCTCCTACCTAGATTCTTGTAAAGTCTTCGCCCAAGAGGGACTTCGAGGTACCAGAATTTAAATAAATTTCAGTTGGAAGATTACTCCTTCCTATTTGAAATATATATAATTATTTAAATAAAATATAATTTAATTACATATTTTGATATACTAATTAAAGTAAAATTTTATAAATCATGCAAATTTAACTTTTTAAATATATACCTAAATTTTATAAAGATTTAACAGTAAAAAATCTATTTTTAGAATATCGAAAATAAGATTAAATTACTAAAATTTTATGATATAAATTTATTTTATGAATTAACTATTTTCAAGTTAGAATAATAACTATAAGATTAAAATTAAATAAATATAAATTATTAATTTAAATTGTTTAAAATATTTTAATTCCAAATATAATAATTAGTGAATACTATTATGTTAAAATTAGGAGTTTATAAAAAGATAGAGGATATTTAATCTTATAAATCTTATAAATATTATAAGCTTTATATCTAATCAAATAATTAAAAAAATAATAAATTATTTTGCATAAAAACCACTTAGTTCATTTAATTAGTCAAAAGCGTTTTAAAATTAGTATCTAAAATTTACTTATTAATGTTTTAATTATCACTATTTAAAAGGATTTATCTTAGCAAATTAAAAATATAAATTTTACTTTTTTTTAATTATTTACTAAATGTGCTTTACCAAATAAATAAATTAATTTGTTTAATAATTAAGCATATCATAAAATAAGTAAATTATTGAATAGTTTGTAATTAATTGCCATTATCCATTTTAATACTGTAATAAATTATTTATTTTATTTTATTGTATAACTTTCTTGAATATTGAAAAAATGTTTTAATTGTAAAGTAATATTTCAAATATATTTATATTATCGTTATAGAAAGCATAATAAAAAAGAAATATATACTTTCATTTTTTCTCTAATATAATAATAGATAGCAGTTTTAAAATCTCAAGATTAGTAATAAAGTATTCCAATGGAAACCGAACCTGAATAATAATAATAAGAGACAAATAAGATAAATTATTAAAAGAATGTATATATAAAATGGCTTCTAAGAAATGACAGAACTTTGAATTAAACGTTTAAACAGGAAAATTCTCTAAAAAATAAAAAAGCGAAATAATTACAATGAGTGAAAGTTAGAAATATGATTGATATGACGAACATTAACCACTTGGAAATCCAGAATTAAAAAAACTTCCGACACAAACCCAAATAGAAATATTATCTAAGTAATTAAAAGAGTTTATGTTTAAAAATAGATATCTCACTGATAAAGTAGAAAAATTAGAAAAACTAATAACGTATTTACTTGAGAAACAATATTAATCATCATAAGAAATAGAAAAAAAACTGGAATAAAGAATTCTTTAAATTTAATAATAAATTCAGGTAACGCCATTTTCGTTTTAACAGAATTAATCAGATCCTATGGAAATAGAAAATGAGGCCTCAAATTAAAATAAAAAGTAAACGTTTATTTAAAATAAGTAGTAAATTTAAATTAAATAAATGTTATAGGAATAATAGTTTAAAAGAAGAATAAAATGCTACGTGTGCAATAAATAACACCGTAGAAAATACTGCTACTAACTAAGCGAAATTTAAAGAAAGAATAAATAAGATATTTTTAGAAAACTATTTAGGATATATCCAACATAAAGCGGAAAAATTTATAGAAAAAAATTCTTTAATTCAAATCTTAATCCTTGGATAAATAATTAGGAACGCTAAGTGCAAGACCAAAACAATTCCGAATATTAAAGGATGGTGCACTAATGAAGTGCTACACTGCCTAACTAAACCTAGTAGGAATTCAAGACAAACTAATAGAGACAAGCTGATAGAATAGGTCGGATGGCTGACTACTAAGGCTTTAACAAAGCTTTTTAACTTTTTTTTTTAAATATGATTATTTTTTAAAACCGCCATAGTTGTTCGAAGGTGAACAACAAGGTCGTCTTCATCAGAGGTTAGGGAAGTCAAGTACCCATAATTGACACATGTCGTCCTCTGCTTTGGTGATGCAATGAGACACAATCCTGCCATGTCCTTGGACCTCCAGCAAGTATTAAAGATTACGAGTATTCTAAAATTATATCAGTATTGAACATTTTTATCAGTACTGAATAATTATACCAGTATTGAACAAGGTTTATCAGTATCTGATAATTTTATCAGTAACAAACATTCTTGCCAGTATGAAACATTTTTTTTTAAAGAGCTGCGCACCAACGAGAATGCTACGCGCTTTATAATCAAATTTATTTATTTATCGTAGAAAGATCAGGTGCTGTATATGTCAGAAAAACCACTGCTAAAGATAGTGCTGAAAGAAAAATGAAATTGAAAGAAATAATAAAAAATAAATATTAAACGAACTTTTCTGCATTTGGCCAGCGAGAACAGGATAAATATTTAGGAAAAAATTTACAACTCAAGAATTCAAGAATAAAAAAACAAGTGAAATAGAAACTAGAAGTACAAATGATTTTTGGGTGGGAGGTAAGGATGGCGGACTAACGAAGTCCTACACCATCCTTTAATTTGTGAGAGAGCGAAATAAAATTAGTTGTGAAGTTCTCTTTTAAGACTATAAACTTAATATTTACCTTTTTTTTATATAAAATGAATCCAAAGAAGCAAACCTCTCCCAAAATATTTAATAACTCTTACTAGAATGTTCCTTTCAATCTTTTCTTTCTTTAGATGGAGAATCACTCATTTAACTAAGGCTATAAAGATCTTTATAAGCGAAGTTAATATTTGTTAAATCATATGGAATTTTTTAAATCTGAAAACTCAATATCAAAATAGGATTTCGCTCTAAATTCATCATTATAGTTTATTAAGGGAGAAATTTGTAGAATAAAATAGATTGCTAGAGAAATTTAAAATAATAGAAACTTTAAGTCATACAGATTAGAATACTCAACGATCAAATGGAATTAGAACTTAAACCTGTAACGAAAATATTCTATTCAAAGACTAACTATATTCTGATATTGCAAGCGTTATGGACAATAAAGTACTAATTTAAGAAAAAAAATTAATAATAATGCATTTAGAATTTATTGAAATCAAGAAGATTCACTTTACAGGAAAAAATACTTCAAGCAAATAAAGAAGCTCCTTTTATCTAAAAAGCTGTTAATTAATCAGTATAAATGATTGGGATTTAACTTATAGGAAAAATTCATGAAAATTAGTCTCAAAATCATCAAGACTCTTGACAAGAAAATACTAAATAAATTTTAAGATATATTCCTTTAAGTAATAACTAATATGTGTAAACTAAATAAAAGGGACAACACAAAAAATGCATATTATGTTTTAAAAATTAAGGAAAATTGAAGTGATAATTATAATTAAATTAAATAATCTCGAAATCTATTTAAAAATAGGATATTTTAATTTATTTAATAATTATATTGTTTTCATCTTTGATATTTATTTAAATAATATAATTTCTATAAGCTTAACTTTTTCTTTGTTTCGATATTTTAAATAAAATATTTTGATTTCCCTTTTTTTCTAATTTTCTTAAAATATTTTTTTAATAATCTATTTTTAATAAATTTATATAAACTTTTTTAATTAATCTAATTTATTTTAACTCTATACAAATATTTTATTTTATGTATTTAATATTTTTTTAATTTTGATGATTTATTAGTAGAAGCTAATAATATTCAATATTTCTTATTTTACGGAAATTTATAAAGTTCATAATCTAAATTTTAATTCTTAAAATTATTAAAAATTTTCTTTATCTTAGAATAATTAAAAAAATAATTTTAAATAAAATTAAAAATATTAATTATTGCTAAAATTAAAGCTTTTTTATAATTTTGCAAATTAAAAATTTAATTAGTTAAATAAGGAATATTAAATTTACTATATATAAAATTTTTGGTTTATTAAATAAAAACAAATTATTTAAATCTTGAGATAACTTCTAATATAATTTTATGCTATCAAAAGAAGTAGCATAGTAAATTCTTCTAATTAATTGAAATAAAATTAATAAAATATAAAATATTTTTGGGTTATAAAAATGTAAAATTTTTAAAATAATATTTAATCGAAATTTTTTAGATAAAGATACCTTGAAACTTTCTTTTATTTTTTTTAATTTTTCTATTTTTATTCATCTTCGCTTCTCTCTTAATAAAAATTTTATATAAAGAGTTAATAGAAAAATATAAAGTATAAAATTAAAGAAGGGAATTTATAGCTTGTTGTTATAAATGAAACTATTATTTTATCTAATTTTAAAATAAACTATTTTTAACATTATTTTCAAATAAATTTCTCACTTTAGAATAAATAAAATAAGAATTTATTAAGGAGGAACAAATATAATTGAAAAGATGGTGGGAGTTGAGAATGACCTTCATTACAACACTTTCTGGTTTTATGGCCAGGAACAAGTTCCTTTCCTATCGCTGAGAAAGTCCTGTCAGAGTCATTTTCTGAAGGGAACACTGCCTTTGAGATTATCCGCTCTTGGTAGGGGCTTGAAGCCTGGCTGCTCATAGCGATGGAGCTCCCTAGCAGCTGTGCCTGGAGCACAACAGGATATTCCCGTTATTCCATAAAAAGAGAGCGTTGGGTCGTGCAATCGGAAAGGAGTTTCCGGTCCAAAAAACTTTTTAGTTGAAATTAATTAATTAAGGAGGAACAAATTTATATAGTAAAATATAATATTTATCAAATTATCTAGATTTTATTTTTCAAATACAATGCAAAGTAAAAAATTAATTAGTCTATTCTACTCTCGAAAAAATAACTAGAAAACTTAAAGAGAAAAGATGAGAGTCTGATTCTTCATCAGAAGGTAAAGTTATGATTGGACCTGAAAAATAAGAAAATCTAAAAATAAAATTAATCAAAAGCTCTTAAGTTATTTTGACTTAATATATAAAATACATTTCAAATTATGAAAAAACTGATTTTAATTAAGAGGAAAATAACAGAGAACTAAAGAAAAATAGTGACAAAAAATTAAATTTTGCTAATAATACATCACCACCTAATATAAAATACTTGGTAACAGTATAGTTACTTTATTAGAAATTTCAATCGATATTAATCAAGAGTAAACCATTATTTTGAAATTCTATAGTTAAATTAATTTAAAATTAATGAAGCAAGATAGAACAAGCTATGATAAATTATTAAAAGTAAATAGATTAATTAAAAAAGAAACTTAGCAAAAGGTCAAGAAAAATAAACAAACAAATGCTTAGTACTGCGAATCAGATGAATGCTTATCATAGCAATGATAGCTTGAAAATAACTTCAATTAAGAAATTAACAAATAATATATAAAATAAAAAAATTAACTTTAAATAACTGAAAGTTAATTATAGATATAAGGTATATGCAAGATAATAGAAAATTATTAGTGGCAACCTTCTATATTCGAAAAAGGTAGAGATATTCATCCACGTTAGAAAAATTCTAGCAGATATCAAGTTGAAAGCTTGGGCATAGCAAACATTATAATTCATTAATTTTAACTAAAAGGGTTTTAGGTACCAGAAACTCCTTTCCATAGTTATACGACCCGACGCTATCTTTTTTAGGTGTAAATGACTTGTAGTAAAATTTATTTACAATTTATATAACTTGAATCTAATAATTTCTCAAATTTAACATTAATATTAGTTAATTTAAAATTTTGATTCATACTACATATTAATAATATCTTAATATAAAATGTTTAAATTATTAAATTTAAATTTATTTTTAATGTATAGAAACTTAATAAATAATTATTGATATAAAGGATATTGTTATGTATTTTATAAACATTAAACTAAGATATAATTCATAAAATTTTAGGTAACAGATAATTATTTTCTATTTAGATCAAAAAATATTCAAAATAAATTAAAATTAACAGAAAATAATAAGAGATAAAATTTGTTTTTAACTGCTTTTAATTAAAATTAAATAAAAAATCTAAAAATTTTTGTGAGAAATCACTTGGAAAAATAAGAAGAAATTAAGTCTATCTTTTGATATAAAAGAGGATTAGAAATTATTTCTATTTCAAAAAACTAAATAAAAAGTAAGTCAACAAAATAATATGATATTAAAAAAGCAAAGCTATTTAATTTAAATAAAAAAATAAAAATTATCTCATATATATTAATATTAATCTTCTGGCTCTAGTTTCTTTAATAATAACAATAAAAGTTAAATAAAATTTTATTTTAAATAAGTAAGAAAAAAAATTATTTAATAAATAATTTTTGTAATCTAGCTATTTTATCAAAAATAAGAAATCTAAAAAACATGTTACTAAAATTATGTTAAAATTATTAATATTTAAGAATTTTTAAAGATAATATCTAAATTTATTTTATATAACAAATTTAAAATATTTAAGCTAAAATGTTTCAAACTTTTGTGATAAATTGAATTTGCTTAAATAATAATAAATTTTTTATTAAATTTTCTTTTTTTTTAGTTTAATTAATTTTCAATCGTTCTTCCTTAACTACGATATTTTGCAATCTATTATATAAAATAAAATGCAGGACAAGAATATATGTCCTTAATGTAAGTAGAACTATAATAACTCGCAAATTCCTCTTATTCTTGAATGTTAGCACATATGTTGTTAACACTGCATTCAAAATGAGCAAATCAAAAACAATTTTTACAAATGCCTTCATTGCCACAGTTTAACTAGAACTAATTATCAATAATTATTAGCTGACTTAAAAATTCTCCAAAAAATATAGAATTAACTAGAACAGCCTCTATTAGAAAAGCATCAGTCTTAAAACATGCAAATATATAAACAAAAGCATATTAGCTGAATAAAATAATTTTAGGATAAGATGAATTAAGTGTAGAAAGAAGTAAATTAAATTATATAATAAAATGTATTTAGTGATACCAATTAGATCATAAACAAACTCAATTACAGCTTAAATTCTCTTTAGTTATAATAAGACTTTTAGAGCTAAATGAATCAGTCTGGATAAAAAAATATTAAGTAAAAAGTTGATTATAAATAAATAGAAAAATTAGAAAATTAAGCTGAACTACAGTTCATAAAGTTGGAAGAAAATTCTAACCTCTTATTGTAGATGCTTAAATAAACATTTGAAATTCCCTTCTACTGGGAAGAAAGATAGATAAATTTATGGAAGAGTTAAATTTAAAAGGATTATTCTAGTCCAATTTACCTTATTCTAAAACAGAATAATTTGGTCTAAAAAGTTTTTGCATTTTTATAAGAATATGATTATTGCTAACTACGGAAAGTAAATAAATAGTTTTACAAATTCAAGTACTAATTCGATATTTTGACATTCAAAAAATATTTTGGTAAAGAAAAAGAACATATTAAGAATAGAATGGAATGAAGCTTATAAATGTTGAGTCATTATGATACATCGAAAATATTAATTGATGGGCAGTTCTTATCTTTAGAATTAAGCAGATAATTAATTGATGCACTTAATCAAAGCATTAATTACAAGGTTTAAGATCAATAAATTAATAGTATAAAAAGTGTTTATTAATATTAAATATTTAACTGGCCTACTTCAAGTGATGTTTAATTACCTGATTTATCTCACTTTACAAAACTAAGAAATTTATAAATTCGGTAAACAGTTATATTTGACTGTCAACTTAGCTTTTTAGAATAATTAGTAAATTTAGAATTTTTAGATTTAAGAGAAACTGAAGAGATAAGAGGTAATTTTCTAAACGATTTCTGTCTAAATATAAACTTAAAGACTTTGATACTTTAAAGCTAATTGATTTAATTTGAGACACTAAAATCTTATTTATATAAAAAAGGAAAGTCCATAGAATAGATTAGTGTAAATGATAATAATTAGATAGAGTGCTTATTAGAATTTTGCCCTAATCTTAAAATTGTAAGTTTTTCATAGCCTCGAAAAATAAACGGAGAGTTATTATAAAAGCTTTCAAATTTGAATCTCACTTAATTAAAATTCTTTAAATCATAATTTCTAACCGAAAATTTTTCTTAATTTATCTCTGAGAAATAGAAAGATCTAGATACAATTGGAATCGAGTATTGCTAAAATTTTGATGATAAAGATTTTTTACTATTATTGCAAAATTCTCCAAATCTTAATTAAATAATTCTGTCAGGATAAAATACCTTTTCAATTTAGGGACTTCAGCAAATTGGTGAATATGGAAAAAATGTAGTTACGATAATGCTAAAGGAAATTGACGTTTGTTAAAGCTAGACTCTAAATTTTATCTTCTAAAGATGTAAAAATATTTCTTATATTTCTTTATCTCTAAATTATGATTTATAAGCTAAGACATTTTAAATTATCAGAAAAAACTGCTAAAATCTCAGAACGCTAATAATAGAGTAAAGCTTTATTAATGGAGATAACTGAATAGACGAAATACTTAAAATAGAAAACTTATAATCTTTAAACTTGACAAAATGCTTAAGTCTAAATGAATAAGTCGTAAATTAGATTGTCAGAAGTGAAAAAAAACTTTAAAGCCTTAATCTAAGTTAAAATGAGACCATTGAATAAGAATACTTTCTTGCTACCGATGATAGTTATAATGTAATTTCGTTTTATAAACATCTTTTAACTTTGGAGATAACAGAAATGCCTCAATTGTAATAAGAATGGGTTATTAATTTCCAACATAAATTTAAACATCTGAATATCGTAAATGAGCATATTGAATTAATTGGTTTGGACTTTGAGACAAATAGTGTTAGCTTTAACTTAAATATTTAGAGCTAAAAATGAAGAACTTTATCTATTAAATTCAACTTAAATTAAATAAAAATCGAATTTTTATTTAGATTTTACCAAAATTGCTTTTATCATGCTTAAATTTAATTTTTAGTTAAGTAACTTAATCTATCTAAGTTCTTTAAAATTTTTTTACAAACGTTTTATCAAATTTTATTTATACAAAAAGCTTCATGAATAATCTATTTATTAATTTTTAGCTTAAAATATCATAGATCTATTTATCTTAATAATTTAATTAAGTTTGTTTAATTTTATATGCATAGTTATTATTTAATATTTTTGTCTTATATATTTATCAAGCTTAATGAATACTAATTTGTCGTCAAGCATAGTCTCATCTAAAATGCTTTCTTGGTTTTATAATTTTCTATTTTATGTAAAAGCATTTTTTGATTATTCTTATTACCTTATTACCTTGCTTCTAATTTTTATTTTTTATAACTATGATAAATTTTTCAAGTCTTAATTATCTCATTTCTTTTCGAATTTTAGTAATTTTTCTATAAATTTTTCAGTTTGCTTGCTGTGAACGAATATTTATTTGAAGTTTTAACCAAATTAAAATGTATAAATTTCTTGTTGAAATTAAAAATGATGATAATTTTGTTTATTTAGATCTTGAATCATCTAGCATGGAAGAAACTTTATCTTGATGAATAAGTAATATCAAAATTAAAGTTTTTTTAATTGGTTATGTTGCGTAAATTTCAAAACCTTCAAGTTAATGCAATCAAAATTACTATAGCAGTAGCTTAAGAAATAATCCTTTTTTGGTGTTAAAAAATTACAAGAATAAAGAAAGTTAGAAAATATTATTTTTAAAGCTTAAAATATAAAATAATTAATTATAGTGATTACAAACTAATTAGTTAACCACTTTGAAGTAAATTCCTACAAATTTCATATATTTTCATTTTTCTGGTATTACACGTTCTTGCATTAATTACATAAAGCTTTTAATTTTCTTGTTCTTCGTATTTTACCATTCTCCAGCCAGATCAATCAACAAGTCTTATTCCAATACTTTTTATTTTTTTTCATCGTTATTTAAAATTTCCATACTTTAAAAAAGCTTTATTCTGAATATTTATTATCTATTATCCATCAAAATTTTATATAGAAGATCAATCTGCCTTGCTTTTTCATACTTTTAGTTTTTCTTAATAATTCTGCCATTCCTTACTAAGTTTCAACTTTCTTTCAAACCAACATTCTCAAGTATCTTTCATTTTTAGCATATGTATAAATTTAAGGTTAAATAATACAGGAGAATCTCTCAGATTAATTTAAAGTTAAAGTTATTTATTTATTTTCTTTTGAGCTTAACTTAAAAAAATTAAGGAAGATATTTTCTTGCTTAGTCATAAATATGCTAATTAAAATTATTTTTAGAATTTTAATTTTTAAGTCTCAGCTTAAATTGCATTAAATTTGCTTAAATTTGTATAGTCAGATTTAGTTTGAGAATAGAGAAATACAGCTTGGCCAAGACTTTCTATAAGTTTATAATATTTCTATAGTTTCGTTAATAACTTAATACTGTAAAATTATATCATTTCTTTATTTAAGGCAAATTTAATTTAGAAAGGCTTAAAAATAAAAAAACGGAACTTTTAGAATTAATGGAAATTTTGTTTTTTATTATTTAGGATAAATTAAAAAAATAAGGTAAAAAATGTTTTTGAGCAAAATTGAGTAATAAAAGTAAACTAATTAATAATAATAATAATAATAGATAAAATTGTTTAGAGGTCTTCTTGGATTTTCAACAATTTCCCTCTTTCCAACCAGGATAGTCTGGTGGATAAAAAAAAATTTCTATTTTATTTCTATTTTTTCTTGTCTTAAATCTTGTATTTCTCTTCTCAATCCATTTTTCATCTATCTACCTTGCTACTATTATTTTGGCACTTGTCTATTTAATTTGATAAATATATCCTCTCTCAGTAATATAAATTCTTTCTGTCAGTCAGTCTGTTAACCCTCTAATTAAATTCATTCTTGAATACATATAAATTTTATTTTATTTGTATTAGTGTCCTTTTTTCATGCAGAAATAGCTCTTTCTACTCTTTTTTGCAATCTGAAAAATTTTTGGTATTTTTTCAATTTCCATTTGACACTCTTACTAATTGTTTTAAGACTGTTCTTATATTTGATTTTATTACAATATTACAATTGGTTCTGGTTATTATGCACATTCTATTTATTTAATCAATTATAATTATAATTTTATTAATTATATTTGCTGAGAGCAATCAGTTTGAATATTTAATAGGCATCTATTTCTCTTTCTTATTTCATTAATCTATCTTCAAAATTTCCACGATTCTCTATCATATCTGATTTTTCTCCTTAAGCTTTTTAATTTAATTAAGCAAAATTTGTACTAATTCTGTAAGTTATTTATGCTATTTTGATGGCACTGAGATTAATTTTGAAAGATATTAGTCAACTGAAATTTCTTATTGTTTTGGAGGTGTCGACATTCTCTAACTCGGCTTTGATTGCTTCTACTTTATCTCTTCAGATTCTTATTAATTTTTACCTTTCTAATTTTATTTGGTAAAAAACTGGGCTTCATTTTTTTATAAGTAAACTAAATAAAGATTTTTCTTAATTAATGAATCATTAATCATTAAAATAATTGTTCACTCTCCGGCTTAATTGAAGTTTTAAATGCATAATATCTCCGTTCATGCATGTTCGTTACTTGCTTTGCTCTTTTTCCTTGAATTCACTCTTTTTAATAATCTGAGTTGAGAATTTATTTTTCCAGATTTTCCTATTTCCCGATGGGAAGAATTCCGTCGCTCACTACTTCAGTTGTTATTTGTTAACATTTCTCCAGATATTTGTTCTTATTTTTTTCTATTGGGAACATTTCCGCCATAAACGTCAAGTGCCGTTGCAAATGTAGCATCTTTTTCTTACTCTAGGAAATGTTTTTTCTTGATTCTCTATTTTAATTCTATTGGAGTTCCTTAAGAAGGATTCCTTCTATTAATTTGAGTTTAAAATATAATTTTACTCAATTTTTTTTGTCTTTCTCTTACATTATTCAAATATCATTCTCTTAACTTGCAATTTGCTCATATACTCCGATATTAGCTCTTCGGTCTACCATATGGACTTCATCATCATCTTCATGATTTATCAAATTCTGACTTAATAAAAACATCATTTCCTTCTGGGAGTTTAATTCCTCTTCGAGTTTTTTATGTTTCTAATAAGTTGATGAATCAGCTGTTTTATCTAGTCAGAGTCCTTTTGTACTATTTCAGAATTGTCTAAATCAAAATTAATAGGATCTATATTGAATTATCGTATTTTACCTTCTTCGTTTATTTTTTATTTTTTCGTTATTATTTTTATAGATTCAGTTGAGTGGTCTCTTTTTTTGATTTTCAATGGAGATGTTTAGAGCTGTGTAACTTTTCTGCTCTGAATTTTTATCTCAGTTCTTACATGTCTTTCGATGGAAGAGATCTGCTTTATTTAAATTTGTAGGAGTTAGTATTTTTTATAAGTTCTTCTAATCTATTAGATAGTTCTGGTTATTTTTATTAAGAAGAGCGTTAAGTTGAAGAAGATGTGGTGAAAATATGTGCTTCTGCTTTTCTCTCCTGTTCTGAGAGGTGGTATAAAAACCCTTCTTGAAGTCAGCCATTTTATATTATATCTAATTTAATGAATAAAATGAATTTTGATTTAGTTAAAAATTAATTATTAAATTGAAAAAGAAAATATACATATTTGTAAAAAATTGAGTATCTAATTCTTAAAATAATTTAAATCATACTTATAAAGTATGAAATTATTAAGATCTTTGCTTATAAATTTAACTAATTTTTGCCAATTTGCACATATGATCCAATTAAATAAACAGCATAAGAAACTAAAATTCTGGGGTTTCTTAGATTTAAAACAGTAAAATTATATCCATTAAAAAATGTATAGAATTTTTATTTAATATTTAATATTTAATATCTTAAAAGGAAAATCTGTGAAATTTAACTAATTTTTTTATATAATAAAATAGCACCTAAGAAATAATAGAGTCCTCCAATGAAACCTAATATTTAATCAGACTTTACTAACGATTTCAATTTGCTATAATTAGATAATTAGAAGCTAGCAAAATAAATTTAAGACCTTAAATAAAAACTTAATCCATCATGCTAGCAATTAAAAAATTGATAAATGAATAAAATTATAAGTAAGAAATTAACAAATTAAACTATTTCCTAAGAGATGGAAAGTTAGATTGGGTAAATCGAATGAAATTTAAGATAAAAATTTGACCAGAGGATCAGTTAACTGGAACATACCTAGCTAAATTAACTATCAGATTCGGAATCAAAAGAAGAAGGAAACTCGAATTCAAGCATGGCCTATTAGAAAAGAAAAACTGGATATTGATATTGCAATAATTATAGACTCATAGTTAATTAGTGTTATAGATTTAAGAAGGAACAATCTTAAGTAACAGAAAGAGGAATCTAAAACCTATTAAAGATATATTGCTTGTCAAGCAGAATAATTTAAAAGAAAAAAATAATTTAACTATTCTTAGAATCTCCTTAATTTAAGATGCATTGAGACGAAATGAAAGATGACAATTAGGATTTAATTACAAGCAATAGCAAAATGAGAAAACTAGTTAGTTATTAGGTTTTACAATCAAAAAAATCCAGAAAAATACAACCTCAAGACCTACTGATATATGCAGACATCTATAAATTCTAATTAGTGGAAAAATAAACAAAAGTGACGCTACGTTAATATATTATTATTATATAATAGTAAACATTATTAATTTTCATCAAATTAGTTTATAAAAATTCTAATTTAATAATCAATCTTTATTTTAAACAAAAAATAAGTAACCTTTCAATTATTTTCCTCAAAATAAAATAAAAAAATAATTTTTTAATTAATATTTTAAATCTTTATGAGGAGCTAATGAACTTAAGAATTATTTTATCGATCGAAAAATTTTATATAGCAATAAAAATCCATAAATTCAATATAATTTTTATTTATCTTATAGTATTAATAATTATATTAATATCTATTTTATGTATGACCAACCTTAAATAAAGGGACAAATAAAATAGCTTAAAATTTATTATTATTTAATTTAAAATTCGTAAATTGAAAATAGTTTTTATTTAACTTTAATTTTTATTATTTTTAGAGATTTTTATTATTTATTTAACGTTTTCAATTAAATTTTACTGCTTTAATTACATAAGCATTAAATTCTTTTTATTAAACTTTAATTAGATTTCTTTTCTCAAAAATTTTTATTTGAATATTAAAAATCTTAAATAAGAAATATTTTTTTATATACACATTAAATTTAAGAAAAATATTATAAAAATTAATAAATTTTTCTTTGCTTTATCTGTTTATTTTTATAATAAAGTCAAAAATAAATATTTTGGATGAAAAAAGATTTGAAACATTTGATCGTAATAAAAGTGATTTAATTAAATTAATTTTTTTATTTAGATTGCAAATAAAATTTATATTAATTAACTTTATAGAATAGAATTTAAAAATGGGTTAGCTTAAAACTTTAAATTTTTTTATTTTTAAAAGGCTATTTAAAGAAAATAGTTTAGTTTCTCTTGCTTATGCTTTAAAATTTTTTAAATTATAATAAAATGTAAAAATAAGAAAAATGCCCTTAATGCTTATAAGAGTATGATTCTATTCATAATCCTCTTATTTTAGAATGCGAACATATTAGTTGTGTAATTTGTATTGAGAAAGAATAGACAAAGTAAGGATATTTCAAATGCCTCTAATGTTTTAGCCTCACTAGATAAAGTTGTGAAACTTTAATAAAGAAAGGATAATAAATTCTTGATTTTATTGATTAGAGATAAATCTTAAGTTTAAAAATCTAAAACAATAAAATTTATGAAGGGAAATTAAAGGAGAAAATTAAACAATTTCAACTATAATCTACTAAAATCAGGTAAGATGTAGATAATATTTAAAAAAATCACATATTCAGAGCCAGCAATAATATTGTAGACTAACTTAAATAAAAACTATAAAATCTAGACTAAAATATAAAATCATTTGAATAATTTTAGGATCAAAGTTAAATAATAAACCAAGAAGAAAAAATTGCTCAAGAATAATTATAATCGATTGAAAGCTTGCAAGTTTAAACTAATTTAGAAATTTTAAATCTATAAAATAATTAAGCAAAGCTAATTAACTTATTTACAGAGGAAAAAAATCCTCAACACCGCTATCAAAGAGAATAAATAAAATAAAGATAAAATTAATAACTTTTGAAAAATCAGCTAACAATGAAGTAGTTTAGTTTGACTGGCTTTATTTAAGGAAATGAATATCAAGCAAACTAAATTTTTATTTTAGTTTCTAAATTTTTAAGATAATGAGATATTAGTAAATTATAGCAAATGAATAAATACTTCTACTAGTTTAGATGGTAATTTGATTAATTGTGGTTTGGTAAGTATCAAGGAAAAGATTTAAATTATATAAAGTAAAGAATGAATTGAATTTTTAAAATGATGAAATTTTCAGATACTTAGAGCATATTTTTAAATGGAAGATTTCTATCAAGCAGTCTAAGTTTATAGATACTACAAGAAATTGAATAATGCATTAATTATAAGTGAAAAAACCAATAATAAAATAGCATCAACAAAATTAAATCTTTTTAACTATGAAATTGGCCGAATAATATGCTTGTTAATTTATCTAATTTCTCTCTACTCTAGAATCTAACATTTTTATAAGTAAAATATGCAAGATTATAAGATAGCGATATGTAGTTCGTGTAATATTTAAACTAGTTAGATACTATTAAACTCTAAGAAAGTGAATAAATCACAGGAAAATTTCTTTATGATTTCTGCCTAAATTTAAATTTGAAGAATATTAAGATAGAAAGCTAAATATTTGAGGAAAAATGGATAAAATAATATTTAGAAGTAAAGGGAAGTATCATAGAAAGTTTAATTATAAATGATAATAGTTAGTTAAATAATTTGATTCATTTATGTCCTAATCTCTATATTTTTAAAGTGAATGATGCAAGCAAATTAAATGAAAATACCTTAGCAACTGTTAAAAGTTCTAATCTAAGGCAATTGAAGATTAAATCATTTAGTTTTTCTTCTTAAACTTTTTCTAACTACTTTAATTAAGATTTTACGTTACTTGAAGTGCTAAAAATTAATTACTGCAATAATTTTAATGATGAACACTTGGTTTGCTTGCTATAGAAAGCAGTTAATCTGAGATAAATAGATCTATAAGGATTAGAATAAATATCAGATAAAGGGCTTGAATAAATAGGGAATTATGGATAAAAATATACAAAGATAGTAATTGGTAATTTAAATATATATTCTAATGAAACTCTAAACTTAGTTTTTAGAAGTACTGCTAAGTTAGAAACTCTAGTTATCAAATAAAATTGAGAATTATAGACTAAAACATTCTAAATTATCAATTAGTAATGCAAATAGCTCTCAACTTTAGAGTTAAATGATTGCTTTATTTATGGAGAAAATTGAGTAGAAGTAATACTCTAAATAGCAAAATTGAAAACGTTGATTTTAACAAAATGCTTGTCTCTTACAGACTAAAGTGTTAATTAAATAATCAAAAGTGGGAAAAAGCTTTCTAAATTGGGAGTCAATAAAAACGAAAATATTTCATAAGACTCTTTTCTAGCTTTCGATCAATAAACTATAGTTACATAATTCTATTAAAATCTTTGAACTTTGAAGCTTAGAAATATGCCATAAATAACAAAAGAGTGAGCTTTATCCTTATTAAAAAGATGGAAATGATTATTAATAGATAACGAGCATTTGGATGAGATAGAGATAGATAAAAAAGCAAATGTTATAAATTTTGAGTTAAGTGAATTGGATTTGTTTGATAAAAATAAAATATTAGTAAACTCTATATAAGTAAATTTAAAATATTGATATATGATTTAAATATTAAACATTTATTTTATAAATTAGTGAAAATATTTAAATAGTTTTATCATCTTTCTCTTTTATTTTAAATTAAAAAATTAATCTCTCAATAGAAATAATTTATTCCATATGTTAAAGTGCTAAAAGTAACAATAAACTCAATATGCTTGAGTAAAAAATTAAAGTAATCGACGCTAGTTTAAGAATAAATTTATAAATGCCTCTTTAATTAATAGATAAAGGTAAAAATAGTTAAGAAGGAAAATTAATTTAATAAGTATAATAAAAGCTGAAATTAGAATAAATTAAGCACAAAAAAGTTCATAAAATCGCTTTTCTTAAAGCATAAATAAAAAATTATAATTTTTTATAAATTATCACTAATTCAAAATAAATTCTTGATAAAATAAAAAATTTTTCCAAAAATATAATTTTTAAAATGTAGTATTGTGAATTTAAAGAAATAAAAAATAAAATTTTAAAATTTGTTTTAAGCTTTAAAGTAAATTTAATTAAAAATATTAAAAATATTTTGCAGGGTACTTTAAAATAATTAAAAAAATCTAATAATTAGTATTTATGAAAGAATTTAAAGCGTTTGAAAAGTTTAGATGATTTTAAAAATAAAAAAACATCTGATGAGCATTTAAGCATAAATTAAAAATATTTTTAAATTAAAAATATTTTTTAAATTTATAATGTAAGTTATCTTAAATAATATAAATTTAAGATTTATTAAAAATTATTTTATAAACATAATATGATTAAAATAAAAACATTTTATCAAAAATGAAATATTTAACATTTTTCTTATTATTTTTAGTGAAAATTATTATTTTTGTTTTAATTTAAAAGAAATTTAACAAATTTATATGTGCTAAAATTTATAAAAATTACATTCAATAATCATATTTTTTTACTTGGGATTATTAATTTCAATTAATTATATTTATTTAAATATTGAAAATTTATATATAATAAAATAAATATTTTAAACAGATTTTCATTTAAAAAATAATTTTGTGTAGTATTTACTGCAGAAATTAAAAATTTTTATCATTTATGTTAATTTAGTTTTCGCAATTCAATTATTTACGAAATAAAAATAGAAAATAAAAAAAGATTATAATTTGATAAAAGGGTTTAAAGTTCGACGATCTAAAAAGAAAGTTAAAGGACTTTATAAAGCTTTATTGTTAGTTATCTGGCTATTCTATCAGATTGTCTCCATTTTTTTATTTAAGAATCCTACTAGGCTTAATTAAGTGGTATAATACTTCATAAGTGCAATATTCTTTAATATTTTGAATAAATGTTCCCCTGTTTGTGGTGATCATAATTATTCTTTATCCAAGAATTATAATTTTAGTTATAAATTTTTCTATAGATCTTCTCTTTTTGTTAGATATATCCTAAATATATTTTTTAAATATCTAATTTATTTTTTCTTAAGTTGCATTTAGTTAGTAACATTATATTCATGATGTTGTTTGTTGCACAATTTATATTTTATTATTTTTTTAAGCTCTTATTCCCTTTAATATTTAACTTGGGTATGATGACTATTTCAAACTAATTTTTACTGTTTATTTTAAGATCAAGTTTCATTTTCTATTTCCATAAGATATGATCCTTTCTATTAAAAGGAAAATGGCTTTACCTGAATTTATTCTTAAAATTAAGTTATTATTTATTCCAATTTGTTTTATAATTCTTAAGTTTATTAATAATAGTTTAAAATATGGAACAAGCTATTCGACTATCAAAGAATTAACTCAGAAACTAAAAAAGAAAAGAAGCGAAAGAACATTAGAAAAAACTTTAACAACAAGAAGAGTCAAGTTCTTCATCTGAAGGTAAAGTTATAGTTGGACCAGTGGATATGAATGAACTTATAGTATTAAGCTATAAAAAATTATTTAATAGTTAAAAAAAATGAAAAATTAAATCTCAAAATATGAAGAAATTATCTATAATTAGGTATAAAAGATACGAGAATTAATGAATAGCATTAAGATCAAAACAATGAACTTTTAATTCTCAGATGCTAGTTAATTTAAAATTAAATCGTAACAGAATAATAGCTTTATGAATAATCGTAAGCAAATTTAAGTAATAACAGAATATGATTTTTGAAAACCCCTCAACTCAGATTTAAGATCAAGAAAAACAGGTTTAAACTAATTATGACAATAATTTACTTACGAGAATAAAAAAAATTGAAAAAAAGTACTTAAGAAATAAACATAGCAAAATGTTTCAAAAAATTGCTGGTTCTGTAAATCAAAATTTCATATGCTAAGAAGTTGTGATTCTTGAAGAAGACTCTGGAAAAAAGAAAAGTAAAGAATATGGAGACAGCTAAACTTATTATGAATAATGGAAAAAGGAGTAAATAAGCATAAATTATAAAAAAGGATTTTAGAAAATGTCCTGTGATAACCACTCACAAATTATAAAAGGTCATGAATCCCAACCATGTAAAAAAGTGACCGATGGTACCTGGTTGAAAACCCAGGGAATGCAAACTCTTAAATTTTTACTTTTAATTGATAATCGAATCTAGTCTAAGTTTATTAATAGAGTTTCTCCAGTAGAGTTATTATTACTTTTTCTAATTTGCCTACTTCTATGTGAGATGTCTATTTTTAGTCATTTAATCTTTTAATGTCTTGGATAATATTTCTATTTAAATTTCTATAGGAAGTTTTTTATATTCTGAGTTTCAAAGTGGTTAATTTTCATCGTATCAGTCTTGCATCTAAACTTTCTTCCACCGTTTAGACTAATCATTTTAGTTTTTAGAAGAGTTTCCTGCTTTAGTATTATGTTGTAATTTCCGTTATTTCATAAATTGATTTTATATAGTATAATATAATCATTCAAATATCTAGGGTGTTGAAAAGGTGTATATTCTTTTTTTCATTTTAAATCATAAAAATTCATGAACTAATAATTTTAAATATTATATTTTTAGATTCCAAAAACAGAAATAAAATAACTAAATTTTACTTATTAATATATTTTTTATGATGTTAAAATCTTTTAAAATCTTTTATTATTTAAATCTCAGCAGTTATAATTTTTCAATTTTCATAATAAAATGTTAAAGTAAATAATAAAACTTAATTTTTTAATTTATTTAAATAGTTTATAAGAAAACTTGTTTTTGATCTAATAAAATTATTCTATTGTAATATTTTTTTAATTTTTTTATACGAATCATTATATCTTTTTTATCAGAATAGGTTTCAATCTTATAAAATAATTCTTACTTTTATTATTCTCTATCATGTAGGAATTAAAATGATTTTAAAATATACCTTTATTATGATTAAAAAGAGAAAAAGAAGATTTTTAATCTTATATTTAAATTTTCTTTATAATAACATGAAAAAAGTAATGAAATTCATATATAAATTAATATTTTTAGCTAAATTTCTAAGCATAATCAATAATAAAGTTCTTATAAAATTAAAACTAAGCAAGATTACTTTTACTAGAACTGTATTGATTTGAAAGATTATCTAGTAAACTAATATAAGAAATAAATGTCTTCAGAATTTTAGAAACATTAAAGATTAGAGCGAATAAATAAATTTTGTTAAATATAAATATCAATATTCATAAAGATAAATAGCAAAATCTATAATAATATTTTAATTTGTTTATTAATTTCAACTGAAAAAGTTTTTGGACCGGAAACTCCTTTCCGATTGCACGACCCGACGCTCTCTTTTTATGGAATAACGGGGATATCCTGTTGTGCTCCATGCACAGCTGCTAGGGAGCTCCATCGCTATAAGCAGCCAGGCTTCAAGCCCCTACCAAGAGCGGATAATCTCAAAGGCAGTGTTCCCTTCAGAAAATGACTCTGACCAGGGACTTTCTCAGCGACAGGAAAGGAACTTGTTCCTGGCCATAAAACCAGAAAGTGTTGTAATGAAGGTCATTCTCAGCTCCCACCATCTTTTCAATTATTTTTAATTTGTTTATTAAAGCAAATTTTATAGTTAATTAAAAAATTTTATAATATTTTTACTATGATATAAATCATGCATGTTTAACTCTATTTTTTCCTTACAAATTTAATAATTTTCTAAAAGTATAAATAAAAAATTGAAAAATTTAACTATATTTAGTTAAAAATTGCAATGAGATTAAAAAATCTAGAAAATTGTTACATTTAATTTAAAAAAATTGATCAGAGTAAAAAATAAATTTAAATTTAACTAAAAGAATCTTGTGACACCTTTTCATTGTTGTAATTGCTTCCTTTAATTTAAGATGTTATAATGCTATTTAAAAGTTTTCACTTTTTCACCCTTTCGTCTTCATCCTCTTCTTCAGAAGATCATCTTCATCATCAGTTTACTCCTTCTATTCTTCCTTTTGCTCTTCAATTCTTCTTCCTCCTCTTTATCTTCCTCATTCTCTTCATTTTTTTCTTGGTCTTTCATTTCTTCTCCCTTAGTTACAGAATTTTCTTATCATTTATCTTTTTCTAGTTCAAATAATTCTAATCTCCTTTTTAACAACATCCTATGAAAAATGTTTATTTTTAGATCAATGTATTCTAATTTATTTTTTGGAAATTAATTGATATAGTTTTGATAATAATTTACTAATCTTCTAAATTACATTATCTAAACTTTGCTATTATCCTTTTCATATGTCTATATAGCAATTGCAATCCTGAATATGCTCAAACTAATCAAATTCTCTACAAATACAATGGGATTCTTGATAGAATAACGTCTGTCTTAAAGATCTTTTCGAAAGTTGTAACTTTATGTTCTGAGTTCGCATAATAATTATTTCTCTGAAGAAGAATAAAAGATTCTTGTAAAACTTAGATAAATTGAAAAAGAAAGAAGATAAAAACAAACCTGAAAGTTATATATTAAACTGATACACCTACCTTTGAAGAAAACTGTGTAAATATTTAAATCTATTTAAAACTAAGAAAACTCTCATTTTTAGCCAACAGAACAATTATGGAAAAAATTGAAATAATGTAGAATTATAAAAGGAAAAGCATTTAAAAAGGATCATGAAAAATTTATGCAGTATTCATCAAGCAAGAAGAATTTAACCAAATCTTTATGCTGTAAGAGAGATATTTAAATGTTTTCTGAAATTTGTTACTTTATAAAAACTGATAAACTCCCTCCAAAAGCCATAAAATTAAAATATAAAAAATGGATTGAACATATATTATAATAGTTACATGAAAAATAACTTTAAGCCATTTCTTAAATTCAAGAGACTGACAAATAAAAATTGAGGAATTAAAAGATGTTTAGATATTAAAAAAAAAATATGCTTTTATGTTTCTTTTATTATATTCTTGTCAGTATGAAACATTTTTTAAAGAGCTGCGCACCAACGAGAGTGCTATTCGCTACGCGCTCTATAACCAAATTTATTTATTATTTATCATAAATTTACAAATCTTTGAACTTAATTTTAGAACTCCCTTATATTTTACCATTTACTAAGAAACAGTGCTTATATGAACCATAACTATTGAATGAAATTTAAAGAAATTTAAATAAAAGTCTACATTTATATCTAAAAATCTCTATTTTTCCATTAAAAAATATAATTAATTATTTGTTATTTTTAACAAGCAGAGCAGGAATATTCATTAAATTAGATTTACATGAATATGAAATTGTTTCTGTTTAAAATTAATTATCTAACAATTAAATAATTAAATTTCTTAATCTGATAAAAATATAAGGCTTTGAAAAAAATGTGAGCTATTTAGTGATGGGTAGTATGAAAGTCCTTACCAGAATATTTTTTAAGCATAATTTTATAACCAGAGAAAGAAGATAATAAAATGTTATTTTAAAATTATAGCTGATGAAAATGAGTATTTTAATTAGCAAGAGTTTGACTTTAAAGAACTAAGAACTCAAAATTTTTAATAGAAGAATTTTAAACATTTAAGAAACGTATAAGAGCTTGAAGGAAAAATAGTATGCCTGATATCTAATATATAAGAGAAAAACTGAAAATAAATAATAAAAAAAGATCAGAATCAATTAATTAGAGACTATATTCAACCAATTTGCATAGATGACTGAAAACATATTCATTTAAAATATGCCGATAAATAACCAAAGATCAGTAAATTTTTTTTTCTTATATAAGAGTAAAAAACAATGTGATATTGCAGAAGATTTTGGGAGTACGCTAATATCTGCTGATGTTTCAAACGAAAGCAGTAGCAAAAAAATTTAAAATTATGATATCTTTTAGTAATTTACAGTATGCTCCGGAAGAGTTATTTTGCAGACTAAAAATGTTAAAGGAAGTGAAATCTTGATGGGTATTGTTCATGTTAAACAATAATTGATTGAAATTGAACTCGACTGAAGCAAGACAAATTTAATTAAAAAAATTGACATAGTATATCCACATATATATTAAAAAAACGATTTTGAAGAAAAATAGAAATGAAATATTAAAAAAAAATTAACTTTACAGTGATGAATTTGTTTGAAAGGTGGAATCACTATAATTAATAATAATTATTATTATTTTAATTCTATCTTGAAAATAAAATTAAAAAAATTCATTTTTTTAATTGAAAAATTAATATTTTTAAATATTCTATTTTTTAACTATCATTTTTATTTAACTTAATATCAATATTTTATTTAATAAATCAAGCATTTAAATTACTAAAAAGTAAGATTTTATTAGGTAAAATATTTTTGATCTATTTGATTGTTTTTTTTATTAATTTTAATTAATTATCTTATAATTTATGATAAAATGGAAGAATGAAAATTTTATTTTAATAGATTCTTAATTCTTTTATCTCAAAATATAAATTTTAACATTTTGCATACTGTAAATTTATATTTATTAATATAAATATTTTATAACGATATTGCTTAATTAATTATTTAATTAGGCTATTTAAATTATTGTTTAAATTATTTAAAATTTTTAGTAATAAATAAATTATCCAAGTTTTTGAGCTTGACTTGGATATAATCATACTCAAATTACTACAAGATATTTTTCTTACAACCTATATATTAAATTTATATTACCATCTATTTTTCATCAATTTATCTTTTCAATTACATGCTAAATTAAATAAAAAATCAATTTAAAATACCATTTTTTCAATAAATTATTTTTCCTTACTCACTATGTTTTTTAATTAAACTAAATTTACATACTAAATTAAATTAATTTTTTAAAAGCTATTTTTAATCCAAATTACTAACTTAAGTTTATTTTATTCAGCTTACGTCTAAAGTTTTATAAAATTTTTCTTACTTACTATGGTTTAATTATAAATACTTACTAACTATTTTTCATTAGCCACTTACCTATTTTATTTATTTTTGTTTCAATTCTTACCAACTTAAATTATGAATATTCTTACCTAAATTTAATTTTTTACTTTCTAAATTTAAATTATTTACCTTTATTTACTCATTTTAATTCTACACTTACTTTCTAATCATCATTTTATAATTACCTTTATTAATTATCAAATACTTACAATCTGTTTTACAATTTCTAAAATTATCTATTAATTATAATTTATCCCTTTCTTACTCTCTGAAAATTGTAATATAGATCCTAAGAAGATTAAATAATTTATACACTCTATTTTTACTACTTACCTGCAAATCAAGGTCTTTTATATATTATTTACCATCTAATCATTTAATTTACATACCTGAATTGTATTTAATTAAGTACATAATCTCATAAAAAGAACTTTATTTTGTGTTATCCCTTACTCATATAAATTTTTTTCTTAAACTAGTTTCGAGTGATTTTATTTAGTTAAATAAATATCTTATGGATTTATTTAAGTTTATTTATAGATTTGAATCACTATCTTGCTAATTTTATCATTTTTCGCGGCTTCTATTTAAATGTTTTTATCTTTTTATATATCTTATAACAAAAATAATTTTTTAGTCTAATTATTTATTATGCATTGCTTTTTATTCATTCTCAGAAAATTTTTTTTTGATGATTCTCTTATTATTTTTACTTTAAGATCTAAGTTTGTTATTGATTTCTGAGTTATAATGATTCTATTTACTTCTACAATTCTTCTATTTATTTTTTACAGTTTTTTAATTATTTATTTTCCTCTTACAATAATTATTGGTGATATTAATTCCTCTTGATGAAATTATCTTAATCATATATTTATTACTTTAATTAAGAAGTTTGTATATTATAATTCCGGATTAATTATCTTATTCAACAGCATTTAAAATAATTTATCTTTATAACTCTTAATTTTATTATAATAATATAAAATGGATGTCAGCCGCGTCAGACAAATTAGAAGGTAATCTGGTGAAATGTATACTGCATTGCGAGTAATCTCGCACTAGATGCCACCACGGGGAAGGGTGGTTAAGCTCTGTTGAGACATACCTAACTTACCCAGAGGGTTCTCTCTAGCAGTATGAAAGTTTGACTGACGGGCCTTCTTATTACCGACTTAATAACTATCTCTTATTTGAACCTTATTCAAGAAGACTGAAGCATTTGACTCAAGATTAATTTTTAATAAGAAAATCCCCATTTGGAGAAGCTGACATGACTCATCGGACCTCTAGAATTTTAATAAGAAACATGAGAACATTTTCTTAATATTAATATTGAAAGAACTGCGCACCAATGAGATACTACGCGCTCTATAATCATTTTTATTTATTTGTATAATGTTTTACTTGTATTATTATAGCTCTAGGAGTTATATATTCGCCTGGTTACTAAAGCTGAAGAATTTGCTAGTATTTCACTAGTGTTTATTTTATTTAAATCTACTTAATATTTTTAATCTTGCAACTAAACTTAAATAGTTTAAAATAAGTCGATTTGATTATTTATTGAGATTATTTTTTCCTCTAATTACTAAGCTATATTTTTAATTTAAGAAAATATGGTGCTTTCTAATTCTTACACGATGTCCTTTACGATTTTTAGAGTTAATTTAGTTATGCTATTTAAAGTGCTTCTTATCTCCTTTTGCTACTCTTATAATTTTTATATGCTCGTAGTTATTTAGTTATTCTAACAAAAAGCCTTTCCTAAATTTACTTATCTTTTTGATATTCCGAAGAATCATCTTTAGTAATTTTTAAGCAGCTTTAGATAGCATACCTAACTTCTTATTTTTTAATAAAGCTTTCATTTGCATAGGTTCAGCATATTAAATGCTTACAAGGCAGAGTCACTGGTATCTTTTATTATTTATCAAAGGTATCAAGGCAGCATTAACACTTTAAAGCAGATGACATTTAAATTATTATTTTCCTTAAAAAAAGAATTTAATCTTAAACCCAAAAACGATTGAAATATTTTGACCAGAATTTTTTTTTAATACTTGGAAAATTAAAATTATGAGCTTATTATATTTAAATATTCTGATATTTTGATAAATTATAGCTGTTTCATTAAATTTATATTATATTTTAAATATTTAGTTGCTTTAAGGGAATTAAATAGATTTAACTAATTAAAAAATTCTAGCTTAAACAATTTAAATGTAATTTCTTCATCTGTAGCTTGAGTGGAAGAAATACTATGTTCCTTCATTTTAACGCTTGATTAAATCTAAATTTATTCTCTTCTATTTTCAATACAATTTTTATATTTCTATGATTTAAATAATTTGATATGTTGGGTATATTATTTAAATGTAATTTAAATATTTACAGACCGCAATTTTTCATTTTTATATGTTCTAGTTAAGCATTTTATGAGTAAATTTTAATTTTAATGCTTTTTATTTACTTTCCTTGATTAAACTTTAAGAAGATATATAATAGAAAGCATTATTTAGATTTTAAATAAATTTTTTGATGTTAAAGTTCTTAATAATCGAAAAATCTATATAAATCTTTAAAAAATATTGCTTCCAGCTTTATTATCTTCAACTGAAAATTTTGTTTTGAAGCATATAATTTTTTTACTCAATCTCGCAATTAATATTTTTCTAATTTATCTGTACAAAATATGCCTTCAAAGTGATAAATTAGTTAATGACTACATTTCTAGAATATTATATTTTAACTAAATCTAATGATAAAACATTTTACTAGGAAAGAGTTACTAAGACTTATATTTTTCTTTATATATATTAATTTCAAAATATTTTAGAAAATTTAATCTAAAATTTCAATTTTTTATTTAAAAAGTAAATAATAAATTTTATAAAATAAAGCTAGTTTTTAATTATAGATCTAAATTTAATTTGCTCTTTTTAAAAGAAGTGTAATAATATATTTTAAACTAATTCTTAAAATTTACTGTAAATATCTAGTCTTAGTCATATTATTAATTTTGTGCTTCTCAATTTAATTTAGTATATGAATTTTCCTGTAAAATGAAAATAATAGTTTTAATTAAAATTAACTGAATTAGCTTTATTTATAAAAGTAAAATTTAAAGAAAAGAAGATATATTATTCTTTTTTATTTTTTATAAATATCTCAAAATAAAAAAATAAATAAGCTTAGTGATAAATGAAGATTTTAAATATGTAAAATAGAAAAAAAACATCATAAATTAAATATTATATAAAATATGGATATCAGCCACGATCAGGAGAAATAGTAGGTAATCTGAAGCAGTGCATTGCGAGTAATCTTTCACTAGATGCCATCACGGGAAAGGGTAGATAAGCTCGGAAGAGACAAGCCTAACTTGCACGAGTGCTCTAGCTAGCTGTATGAATGTTTGATTGGCATGCCTGTTAATGATTTAATTACTAATTATTATTTGGAACTTATTCAAGAAGACTAGAGTATTTATTTCAAGCCTTACGAAAAATATTTAATTTATAGATTCCCATTAGGAGAAGCTGGCGTAACTATTTGGACGGCAAAAATGGTAAAAAAGTATGAGAACAATTTTTGTTAATATTATTATTAATATTGAAAGGACGAGGTTCTACGCCCTATATAATCATATTTAGTTATAATTTTTTTAATATTTCTATTAGATAAAAAATATAAATTATTTCAAAATAAATTTTTAAAACAGAAAAATAAATGCTATAAACATTGAAAATTAAGCATTATAATAAAATTAATTATTTTTATTAATCGAAGATACAAATAGAAAGAAAAAAAGCCCAAACATTTTCTTATTAATTTAAATTGAGATTTTTAATACTTCTAAAATATTAATTTTATTAATTTTCTTTATTCTAAATTTTAAAAAATTTATTTGAAATTCTAAGCATCGTAATAAAAAATTATATTAAAGTATAATATTATCTTTTTCAGAATATTTATTTTTTAATATGATAGTATATTAAAATTTTTAAAAATTGTTTTTGAGCTAATATTAATTAAAATAATATATTTTATCTTTGAATTAACATAATTTCTATTTTATATAGTATTTTATTTTGAGGTTATTATATTTAATCAAAGTAATAAATGAATTTAATTTTAGCAAAAAATATAATTCAATAATATATTTTCCTATATTCTTAATACTAAATTTAAAAATATTTCTATGATAATAAAAAATAATTTATTAATTTTTTAAGTTTTAAAAGATTTTCTTGTTGATTATATATTCTTTGTCCATATTTTAAATTATTCTGTTATTTTATTTATTCTAGATCAGTCAATAAAATTTCTCTTAACTTTTTATTACATTTTTTAATTAACAAATTCCTTTTATTTTTTAGCATTATTTACATATAAAATTATTCTAATTTTGAAATATCTTTTATTTTAAGATTTATATTTTATAAATGTTCATAATATTATTTATAATATCTAAGAATAGCTTTTTATTTAATTTTCCCCAATTTCAACAAATTCTAAAAGTCTAATATAATTATTATAAAAATAATAAACTAAATAATAATAATAATATGAACTAAAAGTTAAGTGTTCGGAGTTCCCTGGGCTTCCAACCAGTTTCGCTCCGCCATTTTTTATACGTGGATGTATACCACGACCTCTTTTTGTATGGTGGAGGTTACCACGGATGATTTTAGGTGTTTCTTATGTTCAATTTCTGCCTGTATATACCAATTTTAGTTAATCATTATTTGTTAATATTTCTTCACATTCTTTTTTTCTGATATTTTGAATTTTTTTAATTCTTAACATTGCCGCAAAATGTGATTATCTTAATTGCAGTATCAACATTTCTTCTTTTGATTTTACACATATATTTTTTAAAACATTTTTTATTCAATTTTTTCAATTCTCTTTATTATACTTGTATCTAGAGTTAAATCATTTTAATTATTTTTTTCTTATTTTTAGAAAGGAGCATTTTCAATGTCCATTTTTTGAGCTTATTTAAAGTTTGATTAAGACTATCCTTATAGTTACTGCTCTGTAACCAAATTGTTTTAGATTAATTGACTTATTAATATCAGTAGTTCGTTGTTTTAGTCATCTATATTATTCATAAGTTCTCTGATTTTTTCTCCTTGATTATAGATAACTTCCTCATAATTAGATATTTACTTCAGCATTTTTTGTAGTAGATCTTACAGTTGTGGGTCATTGTCAGATTTAGATTCATTCATTTCAACTGTTCCAATCATAATTTTTCCTTCAGGTGAAGAACTTGAATACTCTTTCTTTAGTTATTTTTTCAATAATCTCTAGTGGCTTTCTTTTTAGAGTTTTTAATTTGGTTTCTTGAAAGTCGAATGTTTTGCTCCATTTTTGGAAACTAAAAATTTTTGATCCCAAAATTATATATAATAAATTAAATATATAAAGCATCTTTATTATCCTTAGCTAAAAATCAATTTCTGAATTTATTTACTAAAACTTTAAATCAAAATGTTTATTATTTATTTTATAAGTATTTAAACAAATAACTTTAAAAAGTTAATTGAATTTTTAATTGGTATTAATACTTTTTATAAATCACATTATAATATTTTTTAACCGTTTTATAGAATATTTAAATTATCAAAATTTTTGAATAAAATTTAACTTTAATTATAATTTTAATCTTAAAATTATTTAATTCGAATATTTTTATGTGATTAAGTTAAAAGTAATATCGTTCTTAAACTTAATTAATAATACTTAATTTAGTTCTTAAATTTAATATAAATTTGGATTTAAATTTAATAATTTATTTTAATATTTATATTCATAATAAATATATCTATTTTTTTAAATAATATGAAAAGTTTAAATATTTATTATCTTTCAGAAATAATAAATGCTATAAAAAAATTTTAATAAAAAAGTCGTACGCATTACACTATTTAAAATATTTTCTACAAATTAAAATAAATATGAAGGTAGCAAAATTTTATAAAGTTTGTGGGTAATTTATTATTTTAGAATATTTTTTATGTTTTCTTTATCAAAATTACTTTTTATTTTATTTTATAATTATTTTAAATTTTGTAATTTGAGATTATTTAAACTGATTGAAAATTTTTTAATATTAAAAATGTAGGAATAAGAAAAGTGCTAATCTTGCTCTGCTCTATATAATATTACAAATTTTCCAATTCTTTTAGAGTGTCAGCATATTTTTTGTGCAAATTGTATTCAAAAGCAATAAAACGATTAAGGTTTTTTCAAATGCTTTCAATGTCCTTATTTGACTAGAAATAATCCTTTACTATTACCTAGCGAATTTAATAATCTAAACTAGTCTATGATGTATTAAAATTAAAATTTCTAATAAGAGTCAAATAATAATACCTTTTTTAAAGAATATTAAAAAGAGCAGCAAAGCAAGATTGAAGAGGAACAACTTTTAAAAAAGGTAGAGACTGAAATAAATGATCAAGAAATAGTATCTTAAGTAGACAATTAAATTTTAGTCTAGATTACTTAAAATCAGATAAATCTAACTGAAAATATATAAGTATAAGATCAAAATTAGATGAACAAATAGAATCAAATGATATAAAATGAAAAAAATAATTTTTAGTATTACTTTGAATAAAATGAAGATGTGGAATATAAATAAATCTAAGAATTCTAAAGTATAGAAGCAGAATAAAATAAACTGGAAATATTAATAAATTAAGAAATAGAAAATTAAATTACTTAGCAATAAATCTAGTTTAAAGAATAACAAAAAGAAATCTTCGATAAATAGTAAATTTCAAATTCAACTCAATAAACGTAATCAATTTCGATTTATAACTTTAACTTACAAAATTTTATTTCTAGGAATAAGTAGCAAATAAAGGTGGTTTTTGGCATAATTTCTTAATTTTTATAGTAATGGGAAATTTGTAAATTATAGTCGGTGAATAAATTTTTCTATTAGTTTAAGTTTAAATTTGATAATCTTTGGTTTGGTAAAATTTATGGAAGAGATTTGAATTACATCAAAAAAAGATTAGAATGGAATTTGAAGATGCTAATATAATCTGATGTTAAGAGTCTTACTATTAGTGGATTATTTTTATCATAGAGATTAAGTGAATAACTCCTGAATGTTTTTGAGAAGATTATTCAATATAAGTATGCAAAACAATAATCACTCAGTTTAAACAAAATTGAATCCTTTTATTTATATAATTGACCAATTGATAAAGTAAATATTCCTAATATAAGTCTTTTTAAGAATCTTAGAATATTGCAAATAAACTAAACAGTTATACAAGATGAAAAATTAAGTATCTTGCAAACTTTATAGAAACTAGAGCATATATAACTCGTTTAAGCAGAAAAAATAACAGGAAGTTTTCTGATGGATTACTGTTAGTAGTTAAAATTGAAAATTATAATAATTAAGAGTAACTAAATTTAGATAGAATAATTGAAGAAATATTTAAATATAAAAGGAAATCTAATAGAAGAGATTCAGATAAATGATAATAGCTAAATAGAATAAATCATAAATTTATGTCCAAATGTTTAAATAGCTAAACTTTATTATGCAAGTAATGTAAGTGAAAATATATTAGAAGCCTTTTAGAAATTTAATCTTAAGTGACTATATGTCAATAATGCAAACTTTACTTCATAATCATATTTTAACTTTTTTAATCGATAAATTTAAAATCTAATTTACGCTGAAGTTTTCAATTGCCAACATTTTAATGACAACCATTTGTAACTATTATTATAGAACACACCAAATTTGAGAGAGATAGATTTATAAGGATTAGAACAAATTTCAGATTAAGGTCTTAAAAAATTGGGTGACTTTGGATAAAATTATAAAATAATTATGTTAGGTAATATGAGAATTCATTTAAGCGAAACGTTAAACTACATTTTCAGAAATTGCTAACATCTAGAATAAATATACTTAATGGATAATTTTGAGTTGTAAAGTTAGACATTTGAAGTAATAAGTACTAGTTGCTTATAATTATTAACTCTCCTTTTAGAAAATGTTTTTATTCAAGGAGAAAATTGAATTGAATAAATACTGAAATTAAAGAATTTAGAAACACTAACTCTTGCAAATTGTTTGTCACTTACAGATAATGAAATAATTTTAATAATCAACAGTGGAAAAAAATTAAAGAAATTGAATTTAAATAGAAACTCCGATATCACATAATATGCTTTCTCTTATGAATAAAGCGATTCTTTTTAATTTTTCAAAAATCTAGATACTTTGGAGATTTTAGAGATGCCTTAAATTTAAAATGATTGAGCTGTCGATTTTAAAAAAAAGTGATAATGAATATACATAAAAAACGAGCATGTAGAGAAAATAGGTTTAGATAGTAAAACGAATAGCATAGATTTCGATGTATGTACCCTTAAAGAAATTATGGAAGAGTGATTAATAAATAAGCTTATTCAAATATTATTATTTAGATTTTCTTATAATTTTAATATCTAATTTATAAATAAACTAAGCTAAATACTTAATAAAGTACTTTAAAAAAAAATCAAAATGTTATTATTTCGCTATTCAAAAGTAATAATTTAATTGAATTTTAAGAATTTAAGTTTTATTTAAAAAATAATAATTAAAAAAAATTAATAATAAATTTCTTTCTCAAAATAATTAATGAAAATTACTTTATAAATTGAATTTGATCGGTTTAATATGCTAACTTAACAAAAATAAATTTTTTAAACATAAATTTTCTAATAATAGATTTATGTTTTAATAAATGTTTTAAATTTAAATTTGCAAGAAGATTATGAAGTTTTTGTTTATGATTAAAATAAAAATCAAGCTATTTTTAAAGAAATAAAAATGTCCAAAACCATTAAATTATATAATTTTTTATAATTGCAACTATACAGTGTCTTTAATTTTTTTACTTATATTTTGAAGAAAAAATTAGAATAATTTTTAAATACTATTTTTTAATAGAAATGCTTTTTTCATAAATAAAAAATATTCTTAGTAAGCATAAAATAAATAAAATTATAAAATAAAATAAATAATTTTGTAAGTTTTATTCAGATATTTCTTATTTAAATAATAAATTTATAAATGATAATATTATTTTTACTTTAATAAATGAGAGATAAATTTTAACCCAAAATAAAAGTTGTATGTTTTAATTATTTATTTTATTATTATTATTTAAAAAATTCTAATTTTGATATAATTTAAATTATTTAAATTTCTTATATGATACTTTACTAATTAATTATTATAAAAAGTCAAAATATATATTTGCTAGCATATTTTTTATTCATTTTCTTTTTATAAATTTCAAGATTAATCAAGAGAAATTTGAGTGTATAAATTAATTTAAAAATATAATTATGATCAATAACTGATTTTGTAAGATTTTTTTAATTTTAAGTTCTTATTTTTATACTTTCTGAATATTTAATTTATGTAATCTTTTTGCAGCAATTTTATAAAAACAAATAAAATTTGAAAACATTATTTAAAATAGGGTATTTCTTACATAGTAATAAAAAATTTAAATAAATTAGTGAACTCATAAATTTATATTAATCACATTCATAATCTATTTTCTATTAATTTTTTCTATTTAAAAATAATTTTTTTGATTAAAGCAATAAACTATTTTTTTATTAAATATAATATAATATTATTTAAATAGGGTGGGTTTTACCTCTAAAGGGTGTGAGAAGAATTCCCCAATGAGGAACTAACTCAGAAGCAAACCTTCTAAGTATTGAACCAGACTAATCTCTTCATCATGGGTTGGAAATTTACTTGTAATTGGTTGTAGGTGTCTTGTGCTTTGGAGAATTGGAACCGCAACCTTGCCCAAAATTAGAAGAGAAGATACAAAGGAATATTGGGATTTAAAGACTTAAAAATTGACTTCTTATAGTACTATGCACCATTGAGGCGATACGCGCACTTTAATCAAAGTTATTTTAATTAAAATTACTTTGATTAAGAAAAATAATTTATAGAGTAAAATATTAAAAAATAAAAATAAAAAAATATATATTTTAGCTTGATAAAGTTAATTTTGTATTTTTATTATATTTAGTTTCTTTATTTTATTATTTTTAAGTTTGTGTTTATATTTTTTATTATTTTTAAATAATAAAAAAGAAAGTAAAATTCAAAGAAAATCAGATTTTTTTAATTAATTAGTAATTTATTTTTAAATAATAGCAAAAATTATGAAAGTAGAGATAATTTAATATTATGTAAAAATTATGCAAAAAATTACTTTTTAAATTTTAAATAAATATATTAAATGAATTATTTTAATTTAACCTTCCGAAAAGGCTCATCACTATTATAAAGTTTAAAGTTGTGTTAAATTCTATTCTATTTCTAGGATTCTTCTGGGTCTTCTTTTTTGAATACATATCTTGCAGTTCTCCATTAATCTTTTCAATACAATGTATCTTGCTTCTATCGAGTTTAATTCCAAGCATATTCAAATTTCTTCTTTATTAAATAAATGCGATGCCCTTCAAAATTTCATTCCCTATGCAGATCTTTTTTTCGTACAGTAAACCTTCTGGAGTACAGTATATATTACTTATAAATCTCCATAACTTAAAACTTTAAAGTTTTTATTTTATTAGAATTTTCATCAATATCTTAAAATTTTGCCATATTTGCTGCAATGCCAGCATTGCTTTCTATTCTTTACTATTGGAATTTTGCAGGTTGAAGATTAGGTTCCACATCTATGGGATCATTTGTTATATTTTATAGAAATAATCTTTCAGTCAATTCCGCCATTTGAATAAATTTGGAATCTATTTGTTCAATTCTCAGATTGACTGGTTGGAAATTTTAGTTTTTCTGGTATTTATGTATTAGACATTAGGTATTCGATTTTTCCTTCTAGCACTTATAAGTTTCTTTAAGTATAAAATTCTGCTATTGAATAACTTCGAGTTCTTAGAGTATGTTTTGCTAATCGTAATTTGATTGGAATGGATTCTGTTTAGAAGAGACTTTTTGGAAGAAATTTTGCATCTTTTAGTCATTAGTATTTTTATGATTTAACTAAAATTATTTAATTTAATTTAATTTTACTCAAAATCATCCAGTTTTATTATTATTATATATAACATTTTTTATTTATTCCTATAAAAGGGATTTTCTTAGTGAATTAATATAAAGTATAAATAAATAAATATAATTAAATTTACGTGCTTTATCCATTATATGGTTAATCACTAGTAAATAGGGGAAATCTTGAAAAATGCAGTCATGGCAAGTTGTGTTTCTTACGCTACCTAAGTAGTGTTCTCATTTCATTCTATTTCAAATTCCAGGCCAAATATCTACCACAATCAAGGACATTGCGATCCAGGTTCCGAAAAAAGTTAAATCAGTGGAAGACATAGTTAATTATGATTATTTGATTCTCCAGTCTCTGATAAAGATATCCTTTCTTTATCTCTCGATTGAAGGCTAAAGTTCCTTCAGAGGTTCCACCAACTAAAGCTCGAGAACCTCCATCTTAATATTTTTTATATAATAAATAAACATAAAACATATATTTTATTTTATTTACAAGATAAATAAAATAAGTTAATAAATTTTAACAAATTAGAAGCTATAAAATAAATAAAAATATAATAGAATGCATTTAATTAATGAAATACAATAAATATATATATTTATTTCAGAAATACAATTTTTATTATTTTTTATTTAAAGTAAAAAGAGATAATTATATGAAAGTATAAGAAAACATTAAATTTTAATTTTATAGAGTTTATAGTATAATTTTTTAATTTTAGTATCAACTTTATTTAATTAATAATTATAGTCAAGTATGAATATTTAAGAGCAAAAATAATGCTTTTAATGTCTAAGCAATTTTAGTTCTTTAAATATTCCTCTTATTTTAGAATGTTAACATATTTGTTGTATTTCTTGCATTCAAAAAGAATAAAGTATGAAAGGATATTACAAGTGCCTTTAATGCTCATGTTTGACTCGAAAAAATGCCTAAGTTTTATTAATAAACTTAATGGAACTCCAGAAATAATATTGAAAATGTGATTGAATCTAAGTTCTAAAATGAAAAATATAAAATTTGAGAGTTCATCAAGAAAATTTAAAAAGAACGACTGAAAATTTTAAAGAAAGGCAGAATTAAATTAAACTTGAAGTAGAAAAAATATTATAAGACTTTATATTCAGGAACTCTAATTTAATTCAAAATAAACTTAACTAAAAGCTTATCGTTATAAATTAAGAAATATAACTACTTGAAAGAATGATAATTAATCATTAGAATCAAAAGATTTAGCCAAAGAGAGAAAATGCTATTTTTTAAACGTAGTTAAAATTTCTATAAGTTTAATCTAGCTAAGAGTTTTTAAAATTAGAAGAAAAATCTTAACAATTACTCTCTATGCTTGAAGAAAAATATAAAACTCCTTATTACTGGGAAGAAGAATAACAAATCAGTTGAATGAAGGAAAATGATAAAGAAGAAAATATTATATCATCATAATTTCAGAATCAGAAATAACTTAAATTTTAAGATCTTTTTTCTATTACCTAGTAAAATAAAAAATATTCAATTTTATATTCAATTACAAAATTCCTTTACTAGGGAGACATTTGCAAATTATAGTAAGTGAATAAGTTGTTTTATTAGTTAAAATATTAGATTGACTGTTTATGATTTTAAAACATTTAAGGAAGAGATAAAGTATATATTTAAAAAAGAATATAATGAAATTTATATCAATTAAGAAACTCTAACGTGTAACAAATTTAAATCAGAGGATAATTTTTTTCTGATAATTTAAAGGCTTAAATTTTATAGGCAGTTTAGAAAGGAATTTTATATAAATTTTAGAATAATTAATTTGATAGTTTAAACAAAATAGAATATTTCTCACTTTCTGTCTGGCCATTCAATGTTTCATTAAATTTAGATTTCCTTACATTATGTTAAAACTTAAAAACTTTCAAAATTTAAAATACAGAAATTATTGATGAAGAGTTGAGTTTCCTATAAAAGTTAGTAAATCTAGAGTTTATTAATCTTGAATACAATTAATAAATAACGGGAAAATTTCTTAATGATTTCTGCTCAAACATGAATTTAAAGAAAATAATTATTAAGAGCTAACTATTTTAATTCCAATTTTTAAAAAATTATCTAGAAAAAAAAGGAAATTTAATAGAAGAGATAAAAATAAATGATAATAGTTAAGTAGATTACTTTATTAAATACTGTCCTAATGTAAAAGTTATTATGATGGATAACTCTAAACTCTTAAAAAATTAAAGTTTGCTAACTTTTTAGTAATTTAATTTAAGAAAGTTTTAGTTTACTTACTCTAAGTTACCTAATGAAGCCTTTACTCAGTATTTTTCTAATAAATTTGTAAATCTGGAAGAAGTAGACATTCGATACTGCGATAATTTTGATGATATGCATTTACTTCTTTTATTGTAAAATGCTCCAAACCTAAAAGAAATTGATTTATAAGGATAAGAATAAGTTTCAGAATATGGTCTTTAGTAAATAGGAGATTATGGTTAAAATTATAAAACTATTATGTTAGGAGAAATGAAGTATCTTACTGATGAAGTTTTAAACTATATAATTAAAAAATGTTTAAAACTGAAGAGCTTATGAATAATGATTAATAAAAATTTAAAAAGTTCTTCATTCTAAGCCATAAATTAAAATTGCTTTTAATTGACATAACTTATGTTGTAGGATTGTTAGATATAAGGAGAAAATTGAATTGATGAGGTACTTAAAATAAAAAAGATTGAAGAATTGAATATTAAAAATACTTTTCCTTTCACTGATTAAAGTGTTATTAAAATAATTAGCAGCGGTATAAAACTAAATGAATTAAAATTAAGTTAGTACTAATCTATTACTTAGGATGCATTTCTTGTCTTTGATTAATAAGAAATATCAAATTAATTTTACTAGCATCTTTAGACTTTGGAAATTTCAGAAATGCCTAAATTATCAAGATAATGAGCATTAGATTTTAAAAAGAAATGAAAATCAATTTATATAATAAATGAGAACTTAGATTTACTAGGTTTAGATACTGAAACTAATACAATTAATTTTAAGATAAATCCAATCTACTTAACTTGAAGAGATAGAAAACTTTTAACTTCAAATTTAATATTTCTAATTAACTTTAAAACTTTACATAAAAATAAAAAAATAAACTTTATCCTTAAAGATTTAAATGTCTAAGCTTATGTTATAATTAATTAACTTAAATAATTAAGCTACTATACATTTTATAATTAAACTGTAAAATATCATTCATATATTCATAAACTAAACAATTTTGTTATATTTTTTATTGCTGATTTTTTAATTAACTAAATAAATATGATTATAGAGCGCGTAGTACCTCGTTGGCGTCCAACTCTTTCATATCTAATATTTAATATTAAAAAAAGTGTTCTCAAAAGCTTGATTTCATTCTTCGTCCAAAGAGTCATTTCCTCTTCTCCAAATGGGGAATCTTCTTATTAAAATTTATTCTTAAATCTTGAGTCAAATGCTTCAGTCTTCTTGAATAAGGTCCAAATAAGAATTAGTTATTAAGTCATTAATTAGAAGGCCCGACAGTCAAACTTTCATACTGCTAGAGAGAACTCTCGGGTAAGTTAGGCATGTCTCAACTGAGCTTATCCACTCTTCCATGGTGGCATCTAGTGCGAGATTACTCACAATACAGTATAAACTGCACCAGATTACATACTAGTTTTTCTGACGCTACCGACATCCATTTTATATAATATTTAATAAATAAATAATTTTAAATACTTGGAAAAAAAATGGAATTTCATATCGGGCAACATCTTAGTAAAGGCGAGAAAAAGAAGGCTAAAAAAAAGCTCTTCTTATTTAAAATTAAAAACAGCAGGCCACTGAGAACTCAAGCTCCTCATCTCCTTATTAAGGTAAGCGCATGGTTGGTCCTGAAACTTATGGAATTAACGCAGAACAAATAGGATAACTTAAATCAGTTATCAAGAAACAAGAGGAAACTATTTATAACCTTTCGATTTAACTTAGAGAAATTTTAACCAACTATGATCAACTAAACAATGAATTAGATTAACTCAAGACTATATTGGTAAATAACAAGTAAATTACTAGATAATAAATTTGATCTTAATCTTAATAACCTCCATCATCAAGTGTAGCAATGTAGGTCGAAGTTGTATAAGAAAACTAAATAATCTCTCAATATGCAGTACAACAAGTTGAAGAAGGAAATAGAATTGAAACAATTTAAATGAAAACAAGAATTGATTAAATTGAAAGATTTTTGAATTTAAAAACTTAAACGAAAACCTAAAGAAAAAAATGCTTATTTTGTTAATCTCAAAATCACTTATTAAGAAAATGTTGAAACTTTTAAATGCTCAAAAGAAATAATGAATAAAAAACATGAAAAGAGATCACAAGACTATTTATAACTAAAAATGGAGTTTATAAAAGAAAATTGTTCCAGTCAAAAGATTCTGTGCATGAACTTTTAGGTTAAGCTTCCAACACAAAAAGCTTGTGGAATCCAACCACATAAAAAAATAGTGGTCATCGGAAGCAGGTTGCAAATCCTGTCAAAGATAAACACTTTTGAACTTTAAGTATATTATATTATATTATAATTTTAAATACTTGCATTCTTTTAATTGCTTAAATACCTGTTGTTGCTCCATATATAATATTTAAATAAAAAATTATAAATAAAATGGAAGGCTTAAAGAAAGGTTTCTACACCACCTCCAAGAAATAGGAGAGGAAACCAGAAGCCACTCTTAATCAGTCGTCTTACACTTAACCCTAATCTTCTTCTTAATAAGACTAAACTCCGGTGAAATAATATTAATCTTCCTTACCCAGGGAAGAATATCCAATTGCTAGGACAAGCCATGAACTCACTCCGTCAACGCAGGAAAAACCAAGGAAGCAGCCTAAGTCGGCTCTACATTAGGAGGTGTCGGAAGTCTATCCATCCGGGTAGCTGAGCATAGAACAACTAATTAAGGTAGTCATAAACCTATAGGAAGAAGTTAAGAAGCTCAAGAAGGAAAATACGAAGCTAATGGACTTAATTGAGCAACAGGACTCAAGAGAGCTTCGAATGGCAAATTGGGAAAGGGAGCTTGACACTCTCTGGAAGTATCAGTAGGAAGAGTTGAAACAGATGAGCGCCTCAATAAAAACGATACAAGATTAGAATAAGGAAATAATATTAAGTTAGAGACAAGAAATTCCTAAGATCGACAAAATGAAAATAGAAGAAGAGCAGGTAATCAAGATGGAGCCGGCTAGAAAGATAAAGAAGAAATGTTACTTTTGTAAAAGTCAGAATCATCTGTACAGAAGATGTAAGAAATTCTAGAAATTCAAGAAAGAATACTGAATTAAAGAAGAAAAGGAAAGGAAGAAACTGTATTGCAATAAAGACGGACAAATATACAAGAAAAAATAAAAGCAATCAAGAACTTCAAGAATAGAGAAGATGAGAATTGGGACAAGAGAGAATCAAGAAGAAAAACCACCAAGATTGAAAAACTTTTATTTTATGCGGTGGCTTGAAGCTACTGCAGAACATTTAAATTGAATTGAGATGAATATTTAAAAAATTTAACTTAAATTTGTTTAGATCGATAACAAAATTTTAATGAGCTTAATATCATAATAAAACGTTTATTTCATTTATTTAGAAAAATTACCTTCAGTGAATTTTACTAATTAAAGTATTTTATAATAATTAAAATTATTTTATTAATTGATTAAAGTAATCTAAAAGTTAAGAATTTAAGTTTCAATCACTATGGATAATTTATTTTTAATTCACAATCTAGTGTATTAGTTTTAGGTTCCAGCCCTATTTACTCTATATGCTCGTTTTTTATTCATATCTACTTATAATTTTTTTAAAAATCAATCACTCACTTTCTTTATAACTATTCCATTCTTTTAATTTCCAAACTATCAAGATTATTGTAAAACTCATTATATTTACTTTTTTCATTAGTATCAAATATGGCCTGTTATGTAATATTCTGATTGTTGCTCAAACTTAGTTATAAAAGTCTTATTCCACTAGTAATTATTCGAATAACTTATTAATCAGTAAGAGATAAACATTTAGTTAAAATTAAAATTTTCAACTTTTTAATTTTGAGTATTTCTTCAATTCAATTTTCTCCTATAATAAGACACTTCTCTAGGTTTAGTGATAATAGCTATTCACAATTTTAATTTATAACTTGTAATGTTGAACTTTATAAGTCTAAATGTTTATTTATAATTAAGTATTAAAGCCTTCTACATCTTGTAAAGATATATTAGAAAGTTTCGATAGAAAAGGGAATCATATTATTAATGCTTAGTAGTTAATATTTCTACCCGTAATTGCCTACTTGTTAGAAACCTTCATTTGAAATCTATTTTAATCCATTCAAATAAAGATTTTTAATATTAGGAGAATTTTACATTAGAAGAACCAAATGCTCATCTTTAAATGTATCACAGTTTGAAATTTAAAACACTTCAAGCAGGTTAAACTTTTAAGAGAAATATATTGAAAATGCTTAGGGAGAAAATTATGCCTTTTATATAAAAATACTTTTTAGATTCAGTTTAGAAAGAAATTTAAAGAAGGAATCTTTAATATTCCACGCATTAACAAGTTAAACTATTTTTAGGTTAGAGCATAAATGCATAAAACATTCTACCTAGTTATTGTCATTTATTTATATCTCTTCTATAGAATTTCCTTTTTTTTATAAATATTGCTTCAATAACCCAAATTGAATTATCTAGCTTGATATTATTAATTTCTTCAAATTACAATTTAAGCAAAAATCGTTGAGAAAACTCCCTTATATGTTTTCACATTCATTAAGTTAAATAGTCTCTAAATTACCTAGCTACTACATAAAACTTAAACTTGAATCTTCAATTATAGAATTTTGAATTTAAAAAATCTTTAAATTGGAGCAAAATGATAAAGCAGATAATGATATTTAAACTTACTTAGGATAATTTCATAATTCAAATTGTTCTATTTTACTTAAACTGTTTAGTTATTACTGCTCCTTTTTATAAATGATAACTTTCTAAATCTCTTTTATAAGTTATTCACTCATTCTAATTGATAATCGATCTCCATAAAAAATAATTTTTTAAGCATTAGAGTTAATTAACTATTTAAAATTTCACTCTAATCTTCGTTTCACATGATATTTATCTCTTCCTATAAATTTATAAAATTATAATGTTGGAATCTCATATTTGAACTAACAGAAATATTTGCAAGTTTATTAAAATTTACTTATTTCTCATTATCACAAATATTCAAATACATTACAGAAAATAATACTAATTTTCTATTAATTTTGTGTAAATAACTATAAAAGTTTGCAATTTTAGTTAAATAGATCTATTCCTTTTTGCATGTCAGATTAATTATGGATTTAGTTTTCGATTTATAGTTTATCTTATTAATTTTCTATTTTAAAGAGTTTTATTTAGTCTTCATTTCAATAATACTATTCTAGGAATTTAAAATTAATTAGCTAAAATATTTTTTAAGACTTTTCTTCTATTCTTAATAATTCTAGATTGGCTTCTTTTTATACATTCTTTATTTATTATTCAGTTTCTTATTACTGTTTCTCTTAATTGATAGCTATATTTTAATAACTAGTGTCTTATAGCTACTCAAGTGGTAACGTATTTTAACTTAAAGTGGTAAGTGTCTAAGAAAGTTTATTCTCAACTTATTAGCAGTTTTGAAATAAGTAGGATTGAATATTTTAAAAGGTTTCTAACTTAAACTAGGTTTATTAATCTTATAGTAAGTATATCTTTCTTTATATTTACTCTCTTTATATTTTAATGTTCCTAATCAATAGTTTCTTATGCTCATCTTCTTCTTTTTATATTCTTTTAAGTATATTTAAATCAGCTAGTAACTACTACTAATCCTCTTTTGTTACACAAAAGCATAAGTAGCATTTAAAGTATCCTTTCTCACTTTTTTCTCTTTCGATACAAAATATACAACTAGTATGGTCACACTCAAGAATAAGAGGAATCCGTACATAACTATAATAAACTAGGCAGGAAGAACAGCTTTCTTACATTTGGCCTATTTAAAAAGTTAATTTTAAGAATTAAGAAATGTAAATTAAATAAATAGTTTACACTATAAAAATAAACAGCAAATATCTTTAATTACTAAATCTATTTATTTTAATTACAATTAAATGCATAAACTAAATTATCTAACTGAATAATATTCTAAACTATTTGTAATACCATTTAGTATATTTAAAATAAAGCTTATCTAATATATTTGTATTATACATGTGTGGAACATAATTTAATATCATGAACCAATAAATTTATAGTTATAATTTAGTTACAAATTAAATTGTTTTAGCTAACTATTTGCTTAGTTTTTAATTAATTACTCAATGCTTTCTCTTAGAAATATTTTTATTTAAAATAGCTTTGAAAATAATTTTATAGTTTAATTTTTATAAAAAAGGATTTATTTTAATTAGATAATTACTTCAACTTTAGCCGCAAAAATAAAAATTTAAACTAAAAAATTATAAAATCAAAGATGTCAAGTCTAATTTAAAAAACTTAAATTAAAGTTTTTAATTTATTATTTATTAAAATTATACTTCTAATACTTTGAAAAGTAGAAAGTTTAAAGAACTAAAAATTTTTAAGTTAAACTTGCACTAAAATTTTTATAATTTTGATTTAGCTTTTCTATTAAATAAAATTGTTTATTATTATTATTATAAACTAAAAGTAATAAAAAAGTTCTGCCTCCCCTGGGATCTCAACCAGGTACGTGCTGCCATTTTGGTTTCGTGGATGGATACCACGACCATTTTTTCCTGGTGGATAGTGTCCACGTTTCGTGCTCTGGTTTTGCAAAAATTCTTCCTTTAAAAACTCCTTACTAATTTATATAAAGTCAGTTAATTTCCTTTCATCTTTTATTTTCTTCTTTTTTATGAGGATTTTTCATTCCCTACAATATTTTAGTAAATGCCTCTTCGATTTGCAATAAAAGCAACTTTTAACTTAGTTTTACTCTTTTCTTTTTGGAAGAATTTTTTTCTCTAGGACTCCAATTCGTTTTAATATTTCTTAGTTTGAACCTTCTTCATTGTTCATGCGATTTTGTTAAACTTTAGGTTATTGATCTTCGATTATCATTCTATTTGATGTCTTAAAATTTTTTTACGATTATAAATACAATTCTTGCTCACTTACTACTTTTTTTTCTATTAGTTAATTTTTTAATATTATTATTTCGTTATTTAAATCTTCAATTTCATTCATAAAATTGCGAATTCTCTCTCCTTAATTGAATATAATTTCGTCAAAGTCAGATATTCTTTTATTTAGTTCCTAATATTGTTCCATTGTTATTAATACTGTTTTAGTTTAGTTCTCTTCCTTCTCTAGAATACCCACCATGATCTTACCTTGGGAGAAAGAGCTCGATTCGTTCAATTTTTCTTATTGTCTAATAGCCTTAGCTACTTTCTTTATAATCTTTCTGGCTTATTTCTTAGACATTCTTATTGGCTACTCCATTTTTTTAAAAGATCAAAATAAAATTGTTTTTAAACTGAAATCCTAAATTAAAAAAATAATTTCAGTAGAAAAATGCTTAATTTGAATATCCTTTAAATTCCGTTTCCATTTCACTTGCTTCAATTATTGTCTTCTTTTGCCTCCAGTTCTTGTCAAAATCAGCTCTTGAGTTCCTTTTCTTTTGTATTAATCTCCTTCAGGATTACAGTAGAACTTTTCTCTCTCTTTTTTCTCCTAAAATCAATATTATTTTTTAAAGCCCCACAATCTTCAGCAATTCTTATATAGATGCTATCAACTTTTGCAAAAGAAGCACCTTTTCCTAATTCTTATTTTTTATTTCTGTTTTTGTTAGTCATTGTTTTTTTCCAATTGAGATTAGTTTATTCCAACTTAATCTATTTCCATTTTTTATTCCAGAGATTTCCGTGATTTTAATATTCCTGTTTCTTTCTCTATAATTAGTTTTCGATCTGTTAGCTTAATCTTGAATTTTCTATAACTGAGAATTTGTCTGGTTAAACTACTCTCTTCAGTAGTTTCATTAGGTGTCGACTTTTCTCGCCTAGTTGATTATTTTTAAATCCAACGTATCTTAGAGCCCATTGCTTGTCAACTATATCAGCATAGAATTTTCCAAGCTGAGCTTTATAATCTCTTTATGGAGGTTTAATACTACTTTGATGCGCTGTTTTATTGCTCATTTGTCCAGAAGGATTGAATTACGAGACCTCCTAGTGTAGGATGAATATCGCTATTTCCTCGCTTTCTTCTCAGAGGCTAGCGTTATAGCAACATGAGTTGTTTTCTGTTGCTTTTTTGGCCTCCTCATACTGTTTTTAAGTTTCTGCCCTACTTCTTTGGAGACGCAAAAAATCCCTTCTTGAAGTTCGACATCTTTTTTTTATAGTTTCAATAATAAAAATATGTTAAATTTGAATAACATTTAGAAAGATAGGATAAAAAGGATTTTAGTATTTAAATATCCAAAATATAATTATAAAATCTCACTAGACTTTTAATTGTATTTACATAAGATTGAAAACTCCTAATTTATTAGTAAATCACCTTAGGATATGCAAACTAAAGGTTATAAGCAAGTAGAATTTATGTCGGTGGGCTCAAAATCAACCACTTGACTTACGTAGTATATCAGTCGGTATAACAGATTAGGAATATAACTATAATTATTTAAATTTAATCTTAAATTTCTAAGATTTCATGCTTTTTCATCTTCATGCTCTTGTTGACATTTGATTTCCAAATTTATTAGTAAAATAGCTATTACTTAAACTTAACAATTCTAATCCCTAAAAATACCTTTAATCTATCTTAAACTTTTGAATAATGTTTTATGGATTTCATTCTATTAAAATAATTAATTCTTTCATTGCTTGCTAAATTAATAAATAATTATCAAAAAACTAAATTAAAATAAATAACTTAAATGAGTTCCTATAATATAGTATTTTAACTTTTATATAGCAATATCTATTTAATTATTAAGATAGAAAATTATCTTTATTTGTACTTCTATCATAATTTTCTTATTTCTATTCCCTTTTCACTAATTTTAGAACTTTTTAATATCAACTTAGCTTTTAAAATGCAAGAATTAGAAAAATGCTTTTCTTGCAAGGCTTACTTTAGATCTATAAATATTCCCATTATTCAAGAATGTGAATATACAAATTGAATTTATTCCCTTCAAAGAGAATAAAATGAATAAGAATAATTTAATTTCATAAATGCGAATGCTTAACTAAAAGATAATCCTTAAAAGCTAATAGTTAGCTTTAATATACTTAATGTAGCAAAAAAAATTAAGAAATTAAATGACAAATATAAAACATGAAAACTAAGCAAGAATAAATAAAAAGAGAAATAGCTAAAATGCTAAAATCAAAGCAATTTAAGTTATCAATCCTTAATTAAATGATACCATAGTTCTTGTTAAGCATAATTCTATTGATGCAGAAGAAAAAGAAATTATTAAATAAAAAAAATAGGAAAAAATGAGAAATGATAGAAGAAAGAAAAAAATTAAACATTTAGGAATAAGTTAAAAATAAAAAATTCAAGTTTTTATATTAAAAAGTATGAGAATTATTAGAAAGTTTGAGCATAATTATAATTGTTTATAAAATATTTTTCAGATATATGAATATATAAAGATATAAATGATATTGCTGATTTAATGTAGGTTTATCATTTAATATATAAATCAAAAATTCTAAAATTAAAATAATATAAAAATATTTTCCTCATTAATTATATTAATATAATAAACATTTATTTAAAGAGTATGAAATTCTCAAAATCAATTTTATAAGAAAAAAGTTAACAAAATTTTATTTTATTTAGTTATTTTTTAATGTTCATTCATTCTTTTTACTCTCATATCAAACTCAATAATTGATATATGATACTTAATTTGATTTATAAGACTAAAAATTAAACCTTAAATACCACAAAATCTAAAAATAGTTTACACATCAAAGAACAACTCCTTGTTATAAACTGATTTTGCTTAATATGAATTATTTTACTTTTATATGGTTAAGTTAGATTACTAAGTTTATGACTTGCTTCTAATTTCTCTAACTAACTATACATAAATTCAAAGGAATGTTTCGATCTTTATAATGGACTATGATTATTAATTAAATCAGAAATTTACCTATGCTTTTTTATCAATTTTCTCTTTTTGATTTAGTTTGAGATATTTAAAGTTAAGATTTATTTACAAAAATTAAAAAAAAAGGAGAACCAATACTTAATAATATCCAGGTAAAGTTTTAAAGTTTCCAATTTTAAATCTTTTATCCAATTAATTAATGTCTTTTGATCACAATTTAAAAAGCTTGTCTAGTTTGAAGTTATACTAAAATTTAATTAAATTATTTATTATTCAATTATAGATAAAATGAACAAAGTATTACTCAGCAAGATTTTAATATTTTACCTTTTAGTTATTATTAAAAGTTTAAATCATCCAATCTCTTTAGATGTTTAGATTAAAAATTACTCATTTAATTATTAATTCCATCAGTTAAATTCTTTAGTAAACTAGATCAAGTGCATAAGATATTTTTAACTAATTTGTTTTTAATAATCTACTTATCTGACTTAAATTTCTATCTTTTTATTTAATAAAAATACTTGCATTAAAATATTTTAGCAAGCTGAAGAAAAATAAATAATTTATTGATTTATTAATTTAAAATATATCATCTAATTATATCTTTAGTCATTATCCTTTTCTTAACTAATACTTAGTCTCTTTATTTATTATTTTTATCTTTTATCTTTTATTTCTTATTCTTCATTGTTTTTTTAAATGCTTGAAAAATTAAAACTTCACATTCTTGCTTTTTTTGTTTCTTAATGATAAAGAAATATCTAGATTTGTACAATCTTTTTAAAAGGAATTTCTCATATTATAGAATCTTAAGACTTTATCTAATTTAACTATAAATAGGATATTATTTTTTATTTTCTTTGAGGAAATTAAAATCAGAAATTCTTAGATAATTTGGAGATAATAAAAATTCAATAAATTTATTTCTTTAATAATCCTTTATTTATAAGGCAAATAATTTATTATCCTTACATTTTTTATTTAATGTTACAACTAACACTCTTGATTTTTTTCGCTATTGCTTAATTTTATATTTGAAGGGCTGTTTATCCTAAGATAAAAAATCCATTTTCATTTTTAATTAACAAATTCAATTTAATTTTTCCAACCAGCTTATGCTTTCATTAATTCAATCAATCTAACGTTAGATTTCTATCACTAAGGAAAGCAATCATTCATTCTAATATTTTGTCCTTATAAGCATTATATTCCACGAAGACATCAATTTGGCTTTTTTAATCTGTGTGAGTAATTTTTTAATTTATTTCCTAAATAAATATTGGAAGTAAAATTTAAAGGTTTGATATAACTATTATTTTATATTTTAATATTTATCTCTTCCTTTTTATAATTTTAACTATAGATAAAATAAATAATTGTTTATTAAACCTTCAGTTAAAATTAAAAAATAGCATCCTTAAGTATATTTTTTTTAATTAAGCTAATAAAGCAAAATTGCTACTCTTTAGTTAAAATTTAACTGAATCAAATTAAAAATTTCTAAGATAATTTACCTAAAGAATGCTTAAGCTATTTTCATATATAGAATTATAGTAAAATGAATTTTAGCTAAATTACCTTATTATAAATACTTAGAAGTATAGTGGTTAAGTAAAGAGTTTTACATTAAATGGATATAATTGAGAAAGATATTAGAAATAAGAATTCTTTCTTTAAGTTATTTGGTAAAAAGTTTAAGAAATTTATTTTATCATGCCTCAAGCTTGTTCCATTTTTCAATATTTAGATTGTAACTATATAAGTCACAGCTACTGTCAAATTGATATACTTGATCTCTGCTGAAAATTGGTTGAGTAAAGTCGTAATAATAAATTTTTCCTCCGGGGAATCTTTCTCCTGACTATTTAACGATTTTATTGTCGTAGATTTAGGTCTATTATTCGTCACTGTTTCTATAGACTAAAAAGTGGTTCTTAGTAGGTACAAAAATTGCTGTAGATGAACTTTTTGAAGTTAAAACCTGTTAGCAATCAATCCATACGTTTTTTTGTTCCTCATATATTTAGATTGTATCTACAAAGGTATTTTGCTATTGACTATTTCCACCAAAAACATGGATTTACTAATTATTTTAATCGCACCCAAAGAATGCAACAGGTAATTTGATTGAACTAATAGTTTTGAAATTTTTTTAGTTTAGGTTGAAGACTTCACATTCGGCAACATCTGAAAATAAGTCATTTTCCATTTTGCATCCTGAGATTATAAAAACCGTATCTTTTTTATTAAAATTAGTTCTATGCCATTATCTTTGAAATTACATTTAGAATTCCTCTTTACTTTCAGAGCGCAGGACGAATCGAGTTTTGTGTTAAATTGATCCACCTGAAATAATATGAGTTTAGTCATTAGCTTGCTCTATTTAAGTGTCACACAAATAGTTTAATTCAAACTCGTTTAGATCTTCATCTTATAATTTACTCTCATCTATTTTGTAAAACTTCTTTTTGTCTTAGTTAAAGTCAAGAGTTGAAATATAATTGAACTCCTATCTTTTTTAAATTAGTTAGAGAGGAACTTATTATACTTCTGGCTGTGCTTGTACTGGCATTTATTACCCTTAAACAGTGGCAGTAACATCTTATTAAACGGCTTAATTAGAAAAATTGATCTATATTTGTTTTGACATAATTTCTGGATTTTACAAATTTGAAAAAGATGCTTATTGCTGAAAATTTAATTAGCATAAAGAGTATAACTTCTATTATATAACATTCAATGCTAGCCTATCTTAAGAATTTTATTTCCAGCATCCTTCTATCAGTTCTGCATATTCTTTTGGACAATCTTCAGGGATTTCCTCTCTTTCACCCATCTTAACACTCTACATTATTATTGTATCTTCTTTTATTTCGCAATAAGGGATTTTTCTTGAAGCTATTTCCCAAAAAACTATACCTAGAGCATAAATATCTGACTCTTTACTAATTTTAGGTTTTAAACCCATTGTTTCAGGAGCCATTCATCTTAAAGATCCCTCCATCTTTGTCGATGTTTTAGTTTTAGTTTCTGTCTTCACTTAAGAAAGACCAAAGTCAGTAATTTTAGCTACTTTATCTTTAGTCAAAAGTACATTTAAGCTTTTAAAATCTTTATGTAGAATATTTTAATCATGAATTTTTCTAAGTCCAGTAGTCATTTCAAGACTTATTTTGTATCTTAAGTCCCAAGAAATTTACTCTTTACTATGCAATAAATCAAATAAAGATTAATCCATCAGCTCCATAACTAGGGATAACGGTTGTGGACAATATCCGAAAAGTTAAATGACATTAGGATGACGAAGATTTGCCATTATATTGATCTCATTTTAGAATCCCTCTAAAAGCTCTTAGCTCAACTGCGATAAATGTAAGTATTTTATAGCTACTGGATTTGTATAATCCATTTTTCCTTTCCATACTGTTCCAAAACCTCCTGATTTAAGTTCTTGTTCTTTCTACAGTTAACTTTCTTAAATTAACAGGTTGCTTTATATATTAAGAGACATTATTATCTATTTTTCTTTAGACTAAAAGAGAGTTAAATACCAGAATTCAACAGAAATGGCAAACATAAATATCTAAATTTCTAAATTATTTTACGCTTTAATAAAAATACTCCTAGCAATCTTAAGAAGCCATAAATTTATATCCTGCAGAAAAAGAAATGCTTTTGCTTCCAAAATTTGAAAATAAAAGCAAAAAAATCTGGAAGTTTATTCTAGTTTAAGAGGTGAAGATAAAATTTATTTGGAAACATATTTATATAGTGTCAAATAGAAGGATTAAGCATATTTATACTTTTAATACTATTTCAATGAAATTTTAGTTAGCAACAGTTAAAAGAGCTTTAGTTATCACTATATGAATAAAGATTATTTTAATTTAATTAAAATGAATCTATAAAGACATTAGGCTAAAATATCCCTTTTAAGTTTTATTTTCATATTTTCCGAATAAAAACTTCATATGTGAAATTGAAGCAGATTAAAGCTAAAAAATATGTGGCTTTTAGTTGCTTGAAATTCTCTAAGCATATTAGAATCCAAGGTTTAATCTACCTCTTTACAATAGGTAACCTTATATATATCAGGTTAATAATCTTTTAATAGCTCATAACATGTTTATACTCAGATTTAGTCAATATAAGCTATAATACTAAAAACAATTATAGAAGGGATTTTATTCTTTTTTTAAGATTTTAATTTAATTTATTTTAGTTAATAAAATGTTAAAATATATAAAAGAAAGTCTAAAGTAGTGATTTAATAGCCTTTTTAAGAGTTTTTATATTTTTTATGTGCAAATGGTAGTAAAGTGGTTAGTTTTAGTTTTAAATGATTTATCACTTTAAATAATTTTTGAATTAATTAAGCATGCTGAAGTATAATTTAGATATTATTAAATTGGAATAAAATTTCTTGCAAAAAGTCTCTTCCAAAAGTATTAATTTCAAACAAATTCGATTATCAAACTATACTTGAAGAACTCAAAAATATACAAGAGGAAAATTGTAAGCTTTTAAGATACATACAAGAACTAGAAGGAAAAATTGCACACCTGATTTCTAGCACTAGAGAATCAAAAATGAAAATGAATATTTAGCGAGTTAGAGAGTAGAGAAGTTATAAAAAAAATTGAATTAAAGAGTTGACAGAAAACATATTTCTTTTGAATATGACGATGAACGATCTTATGGATGTAGAATCTAAAGATTATCAGAAAAAAATTATTAATATTAGAGAAAAAAGTAAGCCGATAATACAGCAGCCTTGTTCATACTTTATGATACTGCAAATCTTATAAAAAATTATAAAACAAAAAAACTTAAAAGGATTAAAAAAATGGTTGAAGGTTTCAAGTCAGGCTTCTATGCCACCTCTTCCTAAGCCAAAAAGGAAGGGAGGAAGCAAGAAGCCAAGTCTTAATAATTTTAACAATCTTCTGTTTCACAACCTTAACCAACACTGAACTAACAACTTGGAATCTAACAAAAAGAAAGAAAGCCAACCTTGAAGAATATACACACGGAAACTCCAACCTCAAGCGAGAAACCGAGGAAACAGATGAAGTCTGTTCTCCACCAGGAGGTATCAGAGTTCAATCCTTCTGGCCAGATGAGCATGGAGTAGCTCATCAAAGTGGTGCTGAACCTCCAGGAAGAGGTCAAGAGATTGAAGAAGGACAATGATAAGCTGATGGCAAAGCTAGACCTAGCAGAAGGAATTGAGTCAAGACTTGTGTCCTAGAAAAGAGATCTTAACGCCTTTTGGAATATCTCACAAAGTCAGACTAACAAGTCCTAAAATTAGCTTTAGAAACAGACTGAACTGGATAACAGACTCGTAAAAGCAGAAGAGAAATTGTAAACTTTTAAGAAAGAATAAAGCGAAGCTGGAGCTATACAAATGAAAATCGAAGCTTAGAAAGAGCAAACAAATCAAGGAAAATAATTCAAAATAAAAAAGAAATGTTTCTGCTGTGGAAGTGTATGACATTTTTATCGGAAGTGCTAGAAATTCTAATAGAAATAAAGAAAATATTGGATAAAAGAACAACAAAAGAAGAAAAAAGAAGAAGCAAGAATGAAAAGAATGTATTGCAACCCGGATGGTTCAATATACAAGATTAAGAAGGAACCATATCAAGTAAAAGGAAGGAAAACCTGGAGAAACCCGAGCTCCCAATCTTGCTAAAATTGGACGTTCCAAACATTTATATTTAAAAGCAGGGAGCATGAACTGCTGTCCTCCTGACGGGGTTGGAAATCCCTAAAACATAAAATTTAAAATTAATATTATTATTAGAAACTTAAAATTATAGCAATCATACAGTAATTTTTTTCTTTCTAAATGGGATATTATAAAGAAAGAAAATATATTGAGAGAGTGAAATTCTGAGAGATATCGCAATTGTACAATAAAGAACTAACAAATAAATGATAGACAGTTAACTTGATTGAATTTAGTTTCCAATTATAACAAAGGCTAAATCAGTACAAATAGATATGTTTTTAAGGTATAAAATTAAGACAAAAACTGTAAATTCTAGATTGAAGAATTAATTTAAACATTAATACGAAGAAGAACCTATTAAAAGGTGGAATCACTTTAATTTATTATTATAGATTTTTAAAAACTGCCATAGTTGTTCGAAGGTGAACAACAAGGTCATCTTCATCAGAGGTGGGGAATTTAAGTACCCATAATTGACACATGTCGTCCTCTGCTTTGGTGATGCAATGAGACACAATCCTGCAATGTCCTTGGACCTCCAGTAAGTATTAAAGATTACGAGTATGCTAAAATTATATCAGTATTGAACATTTTTATCAGTACTGAATAATTATACCAGTATTGAACAAGGTTTATCAGTATCTGATAATTTTATCAGTAAGGAGCATTCTTGTCAGTATGAAACATTTATTTTTTAAAGAGCTGCGCACCAACGAGAGTGCTACGCGCTCTATAATCAAATTTATTTATTAATTATTTATTTATTATTATATTTATGAAACTTTGGGTTTTGGCTTCCGTAACTATTTTTATAAATAAATTATGTAAGGAATTCTTAGAACATCGCAAAACGTGAAGTAAAACATGAGAGGAAATATTATCTATTTTAGCTCTTATAACTTAAATTATATATATTTAACCTCTTTTTATTCAATTAAATAGTTGAGTATAAAGGTTTGTGGTAAATTTAGTGCTAACAAGGCTTAAAAATAATTTGACGCAAATATTTCCTTACTATTTTATAAAAACCTACACCTATCTAAACAAGCTAACTAGTTTCGTCATGTAATGAGATATCATTATAAGTTGGTTATATAAAGCAAGATATAGTTATAAGGTACTTAGTTTAGACAATTTACTGATTGTATTAATGTTGTTAAGTCTATTTTTATTATTAGTTATGAACATCTGGAAAGGAGAGATTAAGTAAGATGTGTAACGTAAATATCTTGACAGCTATGATTTTAATTAAATAGTCTATGCTTATGAAAGCTTAATAAAGCTTGAAAGCATTACATTTCATTAGAATTAAGCTTAAGAACTTACTTCAGGTATCTTTAAATGTGATTTGTAGCTTACTATGATTAATTCTTCGTTTTAAAGCTAATAAGCGTAAACAGGAACGCTTATAATTAGAGATTTTTCAGCTAAAATAGAAATAATAGAATCTGAATTCGACAAAGAAAGAGTAAAACTAGGGAGCGCCTTTTATTTAGCAAACTCAACGCCAAATTTAGTTAAATCATATACTTAAACATGAAGTCTGAATAAGGTCTAATTTATAGTACCTAATCTAAGCGAAGAATATCAAAGGTTATATTTCAAGATAATACTTACTGAAATAATTCAATTATATATATAAAAGAATTTTAAATAGTAATGCTAAACTGTCTACTAAGTAACTATATAGTGATGCTATTTGCATTGAGAGTGTTAAGCGAACTTTAATGGCAATACATTTATCCATAATGAAAGCTATAAAAGTTAAGAGAGCTCTATTTAATCTAAGAATTTTAATATAGGAATGCAAAAATGCAGATGCTCGGATTAAAAAGCATAAATAGACTTTTGCTTTGCTTTTTAAATGATAAGATACAATAATAATATTTATTTATTAGTAACTCGCTTTAAAATTGTTAGACAAAGTAGCACAGAGTTGCTGGGTTTGTTCTGCAGACAAACTTAACTTTTATAAAAACTAGCTTTAGGACAATAAAACAGATAGACTAGAATAAAAGCTAAAGGAACTACAATAAAGCTTATTTTTGATAAATACTAAAATGCAACTATATAATTTATATTAATTAATTCATCAATAATTAAATAAAAAAAATAAAAAAGGTAAAGGAAGAGCAATTTCCTTTATATATTGGAAAAATTCTTAAAATTGAAAATATAAAATTGTTGATTTAAAAAAATTGAAAAAGAATATAATTAAAATAGAGTTTTTAGAAAAAATAGGTTTAGATAGTGGAACAAAGAATATATATTTTGATGTATATAAATTTAAAGAAATGACGGAAGAGTGAGAAAAAGAAAGCCTAATCAAATATAAAATTTAATAATTAAAATTTTAATAGAATATTTATTAAATAAATTAAGTCTAATACTTAATCAAATGTTTAATGATAATAGTTCATAAAATTAATAATTCGTGATATAAAAGTTAAATTTTAATTTAATTTAAGAAATTTCAATTTTATTAACAAATAATCTGATAAAATTAAAAATTAAAAAAATTAATTTCTTTTTTAATGGAACTGATGAAAATTAATTATATATTAAATTTGAAAGATTTAATGTGCTAACTAGACAAAAAAATAAAACTTTAATCTTAAATTTTCTAATATTAAACTTATGCTTGAATAAATAATTTAATTTTAAATTCTCAAGAAAATTTCTAAAATTTTATGTTTATGGTTATTATAAAAATCTTAAGTCTTCCAACGTGAATAAAAATTTTCCAAGCTATAAAATAATTTAATTTTTAAAACTATAAAATTATATAACTATATATAATCTTAATTATTTAATTCTATTTGAAATCCATTTTTTAGAATATTAACTAAATAGTATTTATAAATATAAAATCAACTTGGTTTCATAAATAAAATTTATTCGTTGTAATATATAAATAAATAAAAGATAGACAATATTTAAGTTTTTTATTTTATTTAAATGTTTCGTGCTAAAAAAATGGAGTAGAACATTCGTCTTTCTAAGAATTAAAAAAGAAAAGCAAAAAAGAAAGAAATTAACGAGGAACTAAAAACAAAGATAGAATCAAGAGTTTAGTTCATATTCAGAGGGAAAAGTAATGGCCGGCCTTACTGAATAAGTTAATCCTGGAATTCAAAATAACAAAATTACTCTAAAATTAAATAGAACAAATAAAATAATAAATTGCATAAATATGAAGAAACTTCTTTAATCAAGATGAAAAAATCTGAGAGCTAATGAACTGCTTAGAAAATCAAAATAACAATTTGCTAATTCTAAAAATTTAACTGATAAAAAAAAGTTTAGTAACAGAAAATTAACTTTACAAAATGTCTTAATCCAACTTTAAATAATCACAAAGAATGATTATAGAAGAAGATCTACATTAACAAAAGTATTAAGATAAATAAAGTTAGAACAAATAGATTCAAATCTAAGCAAAATAATTGAGGTGCTAGAAATAAAGATTTATCCAAAGAAGAAAGTTGAGAAGCAATATAAAAATTTTGGTACTGTTAATCTAAATATCACAGATTAAGACATTGCAAAGAATGAAGGCTACTCAAGCATAATGACGAGCAAATAACCTGAAGAAACTTAAATAAGCTTTGAATTACTGAACGAGGCGTTTATAAATAAAAATTACTTATACTAATAAGAAACTAAGAGATTCCTTTGTGGTAACCACCTATTTATAGAAAAGGTCCTATAATACAACCACGAAAAAAATTTGTCAGCTGATAACTGATTGAAAACCCAGGGTACACAAATCTTTAATTTACATTTAGTTAAATAATAATAATAATGTTCCGTGCTAAAAGAAAAATTTTTGAATTCTAGAAGTATATTAATTTTAGTTGGATACAATTAAATCTAAGTCTAAAATATAATTTTGATTTTATGTATATACATTTATTATTAGAGAGTTTAAAATCTTAAATTTTTAAATATTTCAAACTTTTATTTTAGTTAAATGGCTTGAAAAATAATGGGATTTGTTCATTTGTATATATTTTTGTGTTTTTATTATCTTCTTGCAAATTCGAGGATTCTTCAAGAGAATTTTTGAGTTGATAAAATGATTAAAGATAAATCTCTTATCACTATTTGATTTTGGTAGGCTTATGTAGCAATTTTATAATTTAAGTATATTAATATCTTTCTTAATGCTTCCCTAAATGTAATCTTTTGCAATATTTTAATAAAAACTCATTAATTTTAAAAAGATTCGTTTAATTAAGGGTAATTCTTACATATTAATAAAACTTAAATAAATTAGTGAATAAAAAGATTTTCTTTAAGCTTATTTATAATAAAATTTCCATACATTTTTTTATTTTTAAATTTATTTTTTAGAAAAACTAAAAATTATTTTCTTTGCTAAATAATTAAGAAATAAATTTTATTTTATAAGAAGTAATTATTTATATCATATAAAAATATAGATTTTAAAATTATTTTTAGACTATAATGCTTGAAAAAGAGACTGAGTATAAAAATATTTTTACTTGAAAAAATTTAGAATTATTAACTCAATTTTTTAAATTTAATTTTATTAAAATTTAGCTTATACTTTTTATCATTAAAATAAATAAATAGAAAATAGATTTTATATACATTTTAATTTAATTTTAAATAATCTAATTTTTTAATTTTATTTAAATTCAAAATCTTTTTAGTTGTTTTAATGTTGTATTCATCACAATTAATTTTTATAGTTTATTAAAAAAATTTTAAAGGAAAATAATGAAAATTATAATAAATAAAAATAAAGTAAATTATTTATTTTATTTTAAAGAAAAATAACAATTTTAATAAATTTAGAATAAATTTATTGCTATGAAATAAAAATTAATATAATATGTAATATATAATATAATATTATTAGTTGCTAAAGTTTAAGCTTTCCCTAGACTTTCAACCAGGTACCCACCGCCAATTTTTTACATTTATAAATATCACGATCTTTTTTTATATGCGGTAGATTGGCTCTAATAATTTTCTTAAGTTCTTGATAAAATCTTCTATTTGTATACTCCATTTTCATTTATTTACAGTTAGTTTAATATTCTTCATGTTCTTTACTGCTCTCTTATCTTAAGTTTTTTCCAAGCTTAATATTGTTGCAATAGATGATTTTATCCTTGCAATATCAACAATTTTAGGTCTATTTTTCTAAATTTATTTTTTACAATTTCTTTATTCTCGATTGTAAGTTTTTGTCAATTTTTTATTCTTGCTTCAATTCTTAGTAAATTATTTTAATTTAATCTTTTTCTATAATGATGTTTTATTGTGGGCTAACTATAGATTTTGATTAATCATAAAGTTACTATTTAGTTACTAAGTTTTTTGATTAGCTGGCGATATATTATTAATAAATCATTATTTTACTAATCAATGTTGTTCATTAATTCTCTTATCCTTTCCCTTTAATTGCAAATTGATTCTTAGTAATTTTTGGTTAGTTTTTTCAATTGATTTAGCTGGTTTTAAATTTTCTTATATTATATCTCAATATAACCTTTCATAAATTTATCTTCAGATAAAGAGCTTGATTCCTCTTGTTGCTTTAAATTTTGTGCATCTTTTTCGCTTCTTTTCTTCTTAAGTTTCTAAGTTAATTCTTTGAGAGAAAAACAGATTAATTCATTTTTTATATTAAAAAAATTAAGTTTATAGTCTTAGAGAAGAGATCCACAGTTAACTTCTATTTATTCATGCTCTCTCCTAAGCTAAAGGATGTCGTAGGACTTCATTAGTCCGATTTACTTGTCTCCCCCTAAAAAAATAATTTTCCTTCTAGTTTCTTATCCAGTTGTTATTCTCTTCGTTGAATTTTGAGTTATAGAATTTCTTTATGTATATTTATCCTGTCAAGCTTGGTCAAAAGCAGAAGAGTTCTTCTAATATTTGTTTCTTATTTATTCTTTCAATTTCTGCCTTCTTTCAGCATTTTCTTAAACAGTAATTCTTCTAGGATATGTAGCACCGGATCTTTCTACGATAGGAATATGTCTTATTTATTTCTTATTATTGATATTACGTTTCAATTTCCATTGGAATACTTGATTATACTTTTTATTATTCTTATTTTTCCTAAAGTTATTTTATTTCGTATTCAAGTTTATAAAATTGGAATTAAAACATTTGAGGAATTTCATTAAATTTTTTTCAATTTATTCCAATTTAATTCCTATTTACGATTCGAATTTATCGATTACTTCTTCCAATGATGGAAATTAATGATCTAGTAATTAAATCAATTCTTCGTACATTTTTTTTAGTTTTTCTATCCTTTTTATTTGCTATTTTAATTCGAATTATATATTAGTAATTCGTTGTTACACAGTTTATGCAAAAGCTCCCTTAGATTATATTTCAAAATATTATTGAAGATCCTATTTAATTATGTTAGATTATTATTCTTGTTTTTTATGAAAGAGCCAAGAGAGGATTATTTCTTAGGTGCCATTTTTTATATAAAATAAAAATATAATAGAATGCATTTAATTAATGAAATACAATAAATATATATATTTATTTCAGAAATACAATTTTTATTATTTTTTATTTAAAGTAAAAAGAGATAATTATATGAAAGTATAAGAAAACATTAAATTTTAATTTTATAGAGTTTATAGTATAATTTTTTAATTTTAGTATCAACTTTATTTAATTAATAATTATAGTCAAGTATGAATATTTAAGAGTAAAAATAATGCTTTTAATGTCTAAGCAATTTTAGTTCTTTAAATATTCCTCTTATTTTAGAATGTGAACATATTTGTTGTATTTCTTGCATTCAAAAAGAATAAAGTATGAAAGGATATTACAAGTGCCTTTAATGCTCATGTTTGACTCGAAAAAATGCCTAAGTTTTATTAATAAACTTAATGGAACTCCAGAAATAATATTGAAAATGTGATTGAATCTAAGTTCTAAAATGAAAAATATAAAATTTGAGAGTTCATCAAGAAAATTTAAAAAGAACGACTGAAAATTTTAAAGAAAGGCAGAATTAAATTAAACTTGAAGTAGAAAAAATATTATAAGACTTTATATTCAGGAACTCTAATTTAATTCAAAATAAACTTAACTAAAAAATTAGCAATCTCAAAGGGAAATATGATTACTTTAATAGATGATAACAAACCATTATAATCAAAAAATTTAGCATATCAATGAAAATACTTAACAGTTTGAATAGATAAATCTTCTATAAAAATAAGCTACCTATTATTTTTTTAATTAGAATAAAAATTTTAACAATTATTCACTATACTTAAAGAAAAATACGTAATTCCTTATTATTGGGATGAAGAATAACAAATCAGTTGAATGAAGGAAAATAATAAAGAAGAAAATATGATATCATCATAATTTTAATACAAGAAATAACTTTAATTTAAAATTTAAAAAAAATGGACGAAATATAGAATTTACTAGTTTTTAATAGTGACTCTTCTTTAATTAATTTCAAAGAAGCTGCAAATTCATAGGAAAAGCATAGGCAGGTGCATTAAAATCTCCAAACGAAAGATTTGGAGTAATTACAAATTAAGTAAGTAAACCTAATAATTAATTTATTAAGGTAACTATTTAAAAATTGTAGTCAAAAACCGGAAAACAAATTCATACGCGTCCCATTAAAACTAATTAGGAACTCTCTTCAACGTGGATATTAATTGTAGCGTACTATGAAAGTGAAATCAACCTTATAAATAGATGAACAGATTAACCGCCTAAAATAATACCGCGAAAGATAAGAAACGATTACCTAAGAAATCTTTCCAAAAATAAGATATTATCTTAGATAGTTAGAATTCTAAAGATATACCTTCAAATCCTAATTAAAATTCAAATAGAGATATCCTTTTATAGTAGTCAAAAATAACATAAACTTAAGATTAATTTTTGAATAATACTAATTAACAATTCTATTAAATTTCAAATAACTAAATTAGTCAGAAATAAAATAATATTACTAATCCTGATAATTCAAATAATCATTATTTACCTGATCTTCAGAGCAAGCAACCTTAAAATTAAACTGCTGATTTAAGAAATGTAATATAAAATCAAATAATTAATTAGTCTAATGAGAACTTATTTATCTTAGAAATAAAAGAACTTAAACATAATATATAAAGACTTATAGATAAGAACCAATAATTAAATGAAATGCTAATTAATATAAAAGCAAAATATGAACGAGATATTTAAGCATTGATAAGTAACTAAGAAATATCCAAAATATATTATAAAACTTATATAAATAAAATTTATTAGAAATATAACTATTATAGAACTATTTTTAATCAATCAAATCTGATATATAGCAATATCACAAAAAAATGCAATCAAAATAACTAGTTCATAAAATTACTTAAACAAATTTCTCCACTTATTACAGTAACTAAATAATTTAAACAGATGAAATAATTAGTATAATTCAAGAAATTTAGATATAATAGAAAAACTATGAGAATTAAGTCAATTCAAAAGATGAAATATAATCTAATTAAGAGATTCAAATTGAAGCCAATGCTAATTAAAGCTTTACTTAAGCTTAAATGATAGGAGCAAATAATTCACTATGCCAAAACTTTAATAAAATTAGAAATTTTACTTAAATTGAAATAGATAACTTTCTAAATAAAATTTAACAAGGATATCAATAGATTATATTAGAATAGAACTATTTTTTACTTCAACAAATTACCTAATAAAAAATAAAAGCCGAAATTTAACTCCAAGAGTTATATTCTTAATATTAAAAGTTATAAAACTAAAATAAGTAGTTTATAGATTAAGGATAGAAAGCTTAAATGGAAATTTTAACTTTTAAAATCTAATTAGATAAGTAAAGATAATAAAGCTATGAAATAAATATAGCTTTTAAAATTAAATTCTATTAAAAAATAAGGAAATTCAAATGTATAAAGAATTATTTTAGAATTAAATCTAACATACAAAAGAATTTAGTAATTAATAGTAATTTTAGAAGAAGTAATTTGTAGATGCATAAACTTAGACATTATATGGAAATATTTAAACAAAGGATAGTATTATCTAAACAGATAATATAAATAAATAATAAACAGCTTTTTTGTGTCAAAAATTTACTCAAACAAATATAATCAAGCAAGACAAGTTAATGTAAACTTAAAATAATTAATAGGAAGCATAAACTAATACTATTATAACATAACATAATAACTAATACTGTCAAATAAATTGCCAGATGAAGATTTTGTTTTACTATAGCATTAATATCCCTAACTCAACTTAAAATTCATTTAAAGTACCCAAAATATGTAGACACTTGAGATAAAAATAGAAGAGTTTTAAAAACTTAATTAAAATTTGAAAACAAATATATTTAATTATTCTACTAAAAGTTGAAAAAAAGATTAATAAAGCTAAACAGATTCGATCGATGCTATTTATCAGAATTAAGCCTTATCTTCCAATATTAATCTTAATATTCTTAAAAGGAAACATGAAGAAGAAGATAAAACAATTCCGCCAGCAAAACGTATGAGTAAACATAATAATAAAAAAGAGTGCGATTAAATAATATGTTATTTCAATATGACTAGTCTATAACTTTAAAAGTTTATTAAATCCGAAACTTGAAGACGTCCATAGTACGAAATGTAAAATATATAGGGTAGATATGTCATAGTTACTTAAGATTTAGAATAAGGTACATGTGATAGTGTGAAAAGTAAAATTGATATAGATAGAAAGCTACTTAAAAAATATGCGACGTAAGTAATATATATTTTGATACAATATTTTCATTAACATCCTGAGTATGGAAAAAGATTAGTACATATTTAGATTAACCAATAAGGATAGAAAAGCATTTGCATTTACGAAAGTGGTCTACCTGCAGGATCGGAAAAAATTAGAAAGGACTAACAAATTAAAAAAATAAAGATGGGACATATAAATATTAATGGAATAGCAAGCAAGTGCTTGAATATTGAAGAATTTATCAGAGATAACAGTATAGATATTTTATCAATAAACGAAACCTGATAAAAAGATGACTTTCCTCCAATATTGATAAATGGATTTAAAAATATTTTAAGAACTCAGGAAAAGGAAGAGGTGTATGCTTAATTGTAGGAGAAGAATTTAATAGTACAGAAATACATATATAAGTTGAAAAAGAAATAAATAGATTCATAACAATTAAACTGGATAATATTTTAATCACGTCTCTTTACGTGCCTGATAGTGGAAAAAGTTAAGATGTTAAAGATTTAGCTTATGAACAACTAAATACATTGCTGAATTTATATAATGATAATTCACATATACTAATGGGAGATTTCAATGCTCTTTTATAAAGATTCGGTGATAATCCTGAAAATGCTTATGATAATACTATTGGGCTATAAGAATTCTTACTATAAAACGATCTTGAGATAGTGAATGATAGCAACATTAATACATGTATTCACAAAGGAACAGGAAAAACGTATTGTAATGATTATATCATTATAAACAACCATTTGAGCGTTAATTAATTTGCAAATTTCACTGCTCATAATAATAGTTTATTTTCTGATCATATTCCAATCACTGTCGACTTTATCAATAATTCTATAGTATATTGAGAAAAGATAACTCAGAGAAAATATAAAATAAATAGGTTATAAGATGCAATAGATAGGCAAAAATATTAAGAATCTTTCCTACAAACTTATCTAGAATTCTTTTAAATAGATTAAGATAATCTTGAAGATTAATATGAATGCATCAAAAGTAATATTTAAGACAATGCTGATCAAACATTAGGTTCGTTTATTCCAGACTCAAATTATAACAAACTTAATCGAGCTCTCAGGATTTGATCTTTTTGCCATAAAAGAAATATAAGAAATTATAAAAGAAATTCCGAATGGAAAAGCAGCTGGTCCAGATGGAATAAAAGGTGAACTTCTGAAATATGGTGGATAATATTTATTAATAATTCTTCATTCATTTCTGAATAATATGCTAAGACTTGGAAGAATCCCTTAGGAATTAAATATATCGGTGATAATTCCAATATTTAAAAAAGGAAATAAAGATGATTGAAAAAACTGACTACCTATTTCTCTTATTAATACTATTCTAAAACTATATGATAAAGCTTTAACAAAAAGATTATACAATCTGATTTATTAGAGAAATTTGATTCACCCTTCATAAATGGGATTTATGAAAAACAGATAAGCAACTTAATAAATTTGAATAATATAACAAATAATTGATAACTATCGGAAATGTGCTAAAGGTAAGACTAAATTGATAGCAACACTGATAGACGTTGAAAAAATGTTTGACTCAATAGAAAGAAGACTCTTGTTTGATTAACTTAAGAGAGTTAAACTACCACTTGAAATAATAAAAGCCTTAGAATCGTTTTATAAAAACCTAAATTCTTCATTTATCATAGATGATAAGAGCACCAGAACTTTATAATTCAACATTGGAGTTATGTAAGGAATTTCTCATGGACCAGTTTTAGCATTATTGTATTATGACATAGTAATTAGATATCTGGAAAGTAAAAGTAACTAATTGGAATTTAAATGCCAGGATTCAAGTATTAGCTTCGCTTGTAGAGGATGGGCAGATGATCTTATTCTTCTTTCCAAATCTGTAAAGTAGATGTAAATTTAATAAATGAAGCAAATAAAATTTTTGCATAAACACATTTAAAGATCAATGCCACCAAATCTGAATGCATCTAATTTCTAAAGAAGAATCAGAAATAATAAATTTTAAATTTATGATTAGGAAATTAACCAATTGCTTAAAAAGAACAAGTAACATATTTAGGAGTTATTCTACATTAGAAGAAGAACTTGAATCCCCATTGCAAAGAAGTTGCATTCAAATATATAGCTGCAATGAAAAAAGCTGTTTTTTAACTGATGAGATATAAGAATGTAACTCCTTGACATTTTAAAACGTTATGTAGACTTTTTAAATTACCTAAAGCAGAATATGGAGTAGATTTAGTATCATGAAGTATTCAAAAAGGAGTAACTGGAGTTCTGAACAGAATAGAATCAAGCATGAGATTAATTTCAAGAAAAGCTTTTTAAGTAACAACTTCAACATTTAATGAATCATGTTATATAGACCTGAATTGATTATCCTTTAAGCACATTATGGCTATAAAATTCTTCAGATTCTACAATAAAATTAAATAAGAAAGTATTTATTTTCCAAGATCAACAATAAGCTCTCTTTTCATTAATATATGGAAAAAAGGATTTCAATACTACGATTAAGTGTAGCAATTATCAGACCTTTATAATATCGATCTGCAGAATTAATAGAATAATACCAATCTTAAAACTTTTACTAAACATACAAGAGAAAAAATACAACAATATTTCTACAAAGTAGCTACTAAAAAATTTATGAGAATTAAAACAGCTAAAGTATATACTGAATAATTTGGTAATCTTTAACAATTTCCACAAATTACTTATACGAAATTAAACAAATAGTATAGACGAGAAATTATCAGTATATATAAACTTAGAACCTAAACTTATAATTTCCGTAAGGATCTTTAAGATTGTCATTACCCCATTGATAATCTCTATTGTATGTGTGGAGAGTATGAAACTTTCGAGCTCATCTTTAAATGTGTGTACTATTCTAATATAATGAATTGATTATCGGAAAAGATCGGAAATTATGACTTAAGGCGCCTTATACTATACGATCAAGAATATCTAAACTCATTTTCAAGGTCTAAATTAGAGTATTTAGACTTATAAATCAAAATATTTCATAAGAAGTTAATGACAAGGAGACTTGAGATACTAGAAATGGAGAATGCAAAAAAGGAAGAAGCTAAAGATGAATAGAAAGAAGAACTAATTAAAGAAAAATGATGAGATGTAAACAAGATTAAAAAACAATTTAAAAACATTTACTAACGTCTATAATTGAAAGAAGCAATTCTTGCAATTAAAGACGTCAAAAAACTCTTTTAGTTTAAATTTATTAATTTAAAATTTTTTTTAATATTCTTGTATAATAAAGCATATTAAAGTTCATATTTGATTACAAAATTCCTTTAATAGCGAGAAATTTGCAAATTACAGCAAGAAAACAAATTCTTTTATTAGTTAAAGTATTATTTTGATTTTTTGTAGTTTTAAAAATTTTATGGAAAAGATATAGAATATATCGAAAAATATATAATTAAATTTTAAATAATTAAGATACTAAGATGTGAACTAAATTTAATTAAATTAACAATTTTTTTCCGATTAACTAAATGATAAAATTTTATAGGCAGTTTAGCAAGGAATCTTTTATAAGTTTTAGAATAAATAGATTGATAGTTTAAATAAAATTGAATATTTCTCACTTTATGTCTGACCATTTTGCATAAATTAAATTTAAAATACATTTCACTATGTTAAAACTTAAAAGCATTAGAAATTTCTAGTACATAAATATATGACGAAGAGTTGAATTTCTTATAAAAGTTAGAAAATCTAGAGTTTATTAATCTTGAAAATAACTAATAGATAACAGGAAGCTTTCTTAATGATTTCTGCTTGAATTTGAATTTAAACAAAATAATTATTTAGAGTAATATAATTTAATTCCAATTTTTAAAATTATTTAGAAAAAAAGGGAAATTTAATATAAGAGATGAAAATAAATGATAATAGTTAAGTAGATTATTTTATTAAATACCGTCCTAATGTAAAAGTTATTGCAATGGAAAACTCTAAAGCCTTAAAAAATTAAAGTTTGCTAGCTTTTTAGTAATTTAATTTAAGAAAGTTTTAGTTAACTCATTCTAGTTTATTTAATGAAGCCTTTACAGAAAATTTTCTCACTAGAAATCTTGATGAGATAGGAATTAGATACTTTGACGGATTTGATGATATTCATTTACTTTTAATGTTATAAAATACTCAAAATATGAAAGATATTGATTTATAAGGGTAGGAATAAATTTAATAATATGGTCTATAGTAAATGGGAAAGTATTGATAAAATTATGTAAATATCATGTTAAGAGATATGAATTATCTTACTGATGAAGTTTTTAACTTATAATTAGAAAATGTTAAAAACTGAAAAGCTTATGAATATTGACAAATAAAAATCTAAAAAAGTTTTAATTTAAGACTATTAATTAATATTGCTCAGAAATTACGTAACTTGGGTTGCAAAATTGTTAGATATAAGGAGAAAACTGAATTGATGAGTTACTTAAAAGGAAAAATTAGAAATATTGATTAATAAAAATATTTTTCCTTTCACTGATTAAAGTGCTATTAAAATAATTAGCAGCGGTAAAAAACTTGATGCATTAATATTAAGTTAATACTAAGATATTGCTTAGGATGGCTTTCTTGTTTTTCATTAATTAGAAATATCAAATTAATTTTACTAGCATTCTTAGATTTTGGAAATTTCAGAAATGCCTAAATTATCAAGATAATGAGCATTAGATTTTAAAAAGAAATGAAAATCAATTTATATAATAAATGAGAACTTAGATTTACTAGATTTAGATACTAAAACTAATACAATTGATTTTAAGATAAATCCAATCTACACAACTTGAAGAGATGGAAAAATGTTTAACTTCAAATTTAATATTTTTAATTAAGTTAAAACTGTGTAACTTTATATAAAACGTTAAAGAAATTTTTACTTTTTCAAAGAAATAAAATTTTCATACATCCAAATAATTTTTTTATAGCAATATAATTAATTAAAATAAAATATTTTTTATAACTAAACTGCAAAAATTATTTTAATAGTTTAAAGATCAAAGTCTGCTTTTTTATTTTTTGTTTTCATTTAAATTTTTTTTTTCAAAGTATATGTAATATTCAAGTTGCATAAAATTTAATCCAAATTTATATTTGAATTATTAGCATAGTTTTCAATATAGTCTAATAATTTGCTACAATATGTTCATTAAAATTTATCCTAAAGAAACTTTATTTCTAGATCTAATTAATTCTGTTATTTTTGAAAAGATTTGAAAATTAAAATATTTGCAAATAATAATAATTTAAAAATATAAAAAAAGTAGTTAAGAGGGCATATTTTAATATTTAATATTCACACTGCAATAAAATTTAACTACAAGAGTTTTGGAGACCGGAAATTTTTTTCTAGTTAGAAGATCAGATGTCTCTTTTAAGGAATAACGGGGATATCCTGTTGTGTTCCAGACATAGCTGCCTGAAGGCTCCATCACTATGAATAGGTAGGCTTCAAGTCCCTATCAAGAGTTGATAATATCAAAGACAGTGTTCCCTTCAGAAAATGATTCTGATCAGGGACTTTCTCAGTGACAGGAAAGAAACTTGTTCCTAGCTATAAAGCCAGAAAGTTTCAAGAATTCTAATCTTAGTTTTCACTATCTTTTTAATTATAACAAAATTAATTATTTGAATAGATTTGCTCTAATTATATTTATTTAAAATCTTAATTTTGCTATATTTTTTGATCATTATTCATAATCATCTTTATGCATATTTCATATTATAAATATTTTTATTTCTTAAAGTTAAAAAGTAAGTAATAAAGATTAGAAAAACTTAAAAGAAAATAATTTATTTTTTAAATTATTTTTTAAGAAATATGAAAAGCACAAAATAAATTAATTTCTTACATTATATGATTAAAAAAAGGAAACATAATACATTAATAAGAGAAAAAGGAGGAGTAAGTAAATAAATTAGGACTATAAAAGCATATAATATTTTAAAATAAATTTAAAAAAATGTTATTATAGAGTACATAGCTCTTCAATATAGCGCATTTCTTTGAAAAGTCAATTTTTAAGTCTCTATAAATCCCATATTCACATAGTATTTTTATTTCTATTTGCGGTTCCAATTCTTCAAAGTATAGGAAGCTAACAAGTTATTACAGGTAGATTTCCAACCCATGATGAGGAGATTAATCTGGTCCAACACTTAGAAAGCTTGCTTCTCAGTTAGTTCATCTTTGGGAAATTCTTCTCCTAACCTTAAGAGGTAAGATCCACCCTATTTAGATTAAATTTTTATATAAAATTAAATATAAAATAAATAAAATGTCTGCTAAAAAACTTTTCTTAATATTACATAAATGAAAATCGAATATATTATTTTGCTCGTTAAAATTATTTATCAGCTCATAAATAATAAATAATAAATAATAAATAAATTTTATTATAGAGCGCATAATACCTCGTTAGTGCTCAGTCATTTCCATACTTCAATATATGTCCATTTCTTCAAGTAAGCCTTCAGATAATAGAAATTATTTTCTTATTGGTTGAATTTCTTCATCATTTTCCTTAATATTATCTCTTGTTCTTGTTCTACTTATCTACACTTTATTGGATCTTATTGCAAGCTTCCTTTATTTTTTCTTATATATCTTGCTAATTTTTGTTTCTATTTTTTCTTCTTAATCAAGTTTTTATAAATTCATAAAATTTTTTTTTCTGCTCTATGTTATTTCTTATTTCTTTTTTTCATTCAATTTTATTTTCTATAAATCCCTTTTTCCTATTTTCTAGCATATTTTTGATATAATCTTTTATTATAAAGTTAGCTTTAAGTAATAAAAATATAAAAAAGTTAAAATGCTTTTTTAAAAGCTTAGTAATTAGCAATCTGATCTTTTTTATCAATTTGTCTCCATTATTTTGGTAAAAAATTCGGCCAGGTACAGGAAAGAGGTGTAATACTCATTAGTGCACCATCCTTCAATATTCTGAATATTTTTATCTTGCTTGAAATGATAGTAACTGTTCTTTATTCAGGGATAAAAATTTAAAATATAAAAAAAATTTCTATGGATCTTCCCGCTTTACATTGGATATATCCTAAATAGTAAATGTATTTTCTATTTTATTACCTGATTGAACATGTTATAAAGAAAATGGTGTTACCTGATTTTATTTTTAAATTAAAAATTTTCTTTATTCCTTTTTGTATATCTTATTTGAAAAGTATTGTTTTTTAAGTAGAGTCGTTATTATTTAGTCTAATTTTACAACTTCCTCTATTTAGTATCCATTTTTAATTTTAGCAACCATAGAATATTTTTAGGTTATAGTAGACAATAAAAACAATAGATTAAAAAAATGATATATGATTTCATAATTTTGTGAATTTAATTATGAATATTAGTAAAATAGATAAATTAAATTTTAAGTATAAATTACTTGTTTTTAAAATAGTAGATAAATATTTTTATTAATTAATTAGCATAAAAAATTTACTTTGCGTAATGAAAAAGTCTTAAGAAATTAAAATAAATTTATATGATTTAAGTTAAAATAAAAGGAAAATATGGCTGCTTAAAATAAATAATTCAAACAAGGAAAGAAAAAAAATGAAAAATAGATAATTTTTTAAAAATAAAAAAAAAATCTGAAAGATAATTCATAGATAGTATTTTTTCTAGAAAAAAATTTAAATATTTGTTAGAATTTAATAAGTAGATAAGATAAAGTCAAAATATTGAAATTTGGAAAATTAGAGAAGCAAATAATTTCATAGAAAAGATAAAGTAAAAAATGTTTAAAATTGATTAAAAATTAACAATAAATAAATCTTTCAATTATTGTAATTCTTGAAAGAAAATAAAGACAGAAAAAGAAAAAACATTTTTTTCATCAATTTAATGTAAAATACTTTAATCTTAGATTTGTAAAATTTTGATTTAATTTTAATGGCTAATTGTCTAAAAAAGTTAAAATTTTCTAATTAAAAAAAATCTATTATTTAAGGTTAAAACTTAAAAAAATGAGAATTTTTTCTATTTAAAATCTTAGTAAAATAATTGATAAATTACTTAAAAATTTTAGATGCACATTTAATTTTTAATTTTGAACTTCTTTGAATTTTCCATTTTGAGAATAAAATTTAAAAACTTAAATAGTTAAATAAATTATATTAACATAAACTAAAATTATGATTCTAATATTAAAAATGCTGAGTAATTTTGTATATTAAAATTATTTTATTGTTTTAATAAATTTTTTATTTTGTTTACTGCTTTTTATTAACTAACTATCTATATTATTTAAAGTAGATATTCTTGAATGTTTACTGTTGATAAAAATAATTTTGCAGAGAATGGTGTTTTTAATATTATTTTTTAAACAAATTAGCAATTCTGCATTTTCATTATAGCTTTTAAATTTTACTAATTCTAAATCAGGATTATATCATATACTATACCAAGTTGAAAATTAAGATTTATTTAAATTACGGAAAAAATAAAAAAGTTAATTTTGTATTTATTTTAAATAAAAATATTTCTAAGAGAAAGCATTGAGTAATTAATTAAAAACTAAGCAAATAGTTAGCTAAAACAATTTAATTTGTAACTAAATTATAACTATAAATTTATTGGTTCATGATATTAAATTATGTTCCACACATGTATAATACAAATATATTAGATAAGCTTTATTTTAAATATACTAAATGGTATTACAAATAGTTTAGAATATTATTCAGTTAGATAATTTAGTTTATGCATTTAATTGTAATTAAAATAAATAGATTTAGTAATTAAAGATATTTGCTGTTTATTTTTATAGTGTAAACTATTTATTTAATTTACATTTCTTAATTCTTAAAATTAACTTTTTAAATAGGCCAAATGTAAGAAAGCTGTTCTTCCTGCCTAGTTTATTATAGTTATGTACGGATTCCTCTTATTCTTGAATGTGACCATACTAGTTGTATATTTTGTATCGAAAGAGAAAAAAGTGAGAAAGGATACTTTAAATGCTACTTATGCTTTTGTGTAACAAAAGAGGATTAGTAGTAGTTACTAGCTGATTTAAATATACTTAAAAGAATATAAAAAGAAGAAGATGAGCATAAGAAACTATTGATTAGGAACATTAAAATATAAAGAGAGTAAATATAAAGAAAGATATACTTACTATAAGATTAATAAACCTAGTTTAAGTTAGAAACCTTTAAAAATATTCAATCCTACTTATTTCAAAACTGCTAATAAGTTGAGAATAAACTTTCTTAGACACTTACCACTTTAAGTTAAAATACGTTACCACTTGAGTAGCTATAAGACACTAGTTATTAAAATATAGCTATCAATTAAGAGAAACAGTAATAAGAAACTGAATAATAAATAAAGAATGTATAAAAAGAAGCCAATCTAGAATTATTAAGAATAGAAGAAAAGTCTTAAAAAATATTTTAGCTAATTAATTTTAAATTCCTAGAATAGTATTATTGAAATGAAGACTAAATAAAACTCTTTAAAATAGAAAATTAATAAGATAAACTATAAATCGAAAACTAAATCCATAATTAATCTGACATGCAAAAAGGAATAGATCTATTTAACTAAAATTGCAAACTTTTATAGTTATTTACACAAAATTAATAGAAAATTAGTATTATTTTCTGTAATGTATTTGAATATTTGTGATAATGAGAAATAAGTAAATTTTAATAAACTTGCAAATATTTCTATTAGTTCAAATATGAGATTCCAACATTATAATTTTATAAATTTATAGGAAGAGATAAATATCATGTGAAACGAAGATTAGAGTGAAATTTTAAATAGTTAATTAACTCTAATACTTAAAAAATTATTTTTTATGGAGATCGATTATCAATTAGAATGAGTGAATAACTTATAAAAGAGATTTAGAAAGTTATCATTTATAAAAAGGAGCAGTAATAACTAAACAGTTTAAGTAAAATAGAACAATTTGAATTATGAAATTATCCTAAGTAAGTTTAAATATCATTATCTGCTTTATCATTTTGCTCCAATTTAAAGATTTTTTAAATTCAAAATTCTATAATTGAAGATTCAAGTTTAAGTTTTATGTAGTAGCTAGGTAATTTAGAGACTATTTAACTTAATGAATGTGAAAACATATAAGGGAGCTTTCTCAACGATTTTTGCTTAAATTGTAATTTGAAGAAATTAATAATATCAAGCTAGATAATTCAATTTGGGTTATTGAAGCAATATTTATAAAAAAAAGGAAATTCTATAGAAGAGATATAGATAAATGACAATAACTAGGTAGAATGTTTTATGCATTTATGCTCTAACCTAAAAATAATTTAACTTGTTAATGCGTGGAATATTAAAGATTCCTTCTTTAAATTTCTTTCTAAACTGAATCTAAAAAGTATTTTTATATAAAAAGCATAATTTTCTCCCTAAGCATTTTCAATATATTTCTCTTAAAAGTTTAACCTGCTTGAAGTGTTTTAAATTTCAAACTGTGATACATTTAAAGATGAGCATTTGGTTCTTCTAATGTAAAACTCTCCTAATATTAAAAATCTTTATTTGAATGGATTAAAATAGATTTCAAATGAAGGTTTCTAACAAGTAGGCAATTATGGGTAGAAATATTAACTACTAAGCATTAATAATATGATTCCCTTTTCTATCGAAACTTTCTAATATATCTTTACAAGATGTAGAAGGCTTTAATACTTAATTATAAATAAACATTTAGATTTATAAAGTTCAACATTACAAGTTATAAATTAAAATTGTGAATAGCTATTATCACTAAACCTAGAGAAGTGTCTTATTATAGGAGAAAATTGAATTGAAGAAATACTCAAAATTAAAAAGTTGAAAATTTTAATTTTAACTAAATGTTTATCTCTTACTGATTAATAAGTTATTCGAATAAATACTAGTGGAAAAAGACTTTTATAACTAAGTTTGAGCAACAATCAGAATATTACATAACAGACCATATTTGATACTAATGAAAAAAGTAAATATAATGAGTTTTACAATAATCTTGATAGTTTGGAAATTAAAAGAATGGAATAGTTATAAAGAAAGTGAGTGATTGATTTTTAAAAAAATTATAAGTAGATATGAATAAAAAACGAGCATATAGAGTAAATAGGGCTGGAACCTAAAACTAATACACTAGATTGTGAATTAAAAATAAATTATCCATAGTGATTGAAACTTAAATTCTTAACTTTTAGATTAGTTTAATCAATTAATAAAATAATTTTAATTATTATAAAATACTTTAATTAGTAAAATTCACTGAAGATAATTTTTTATAATTTAAAGACATATTATTATATTTATGATATTAAAATATTTATATATTAAATTAGATTATTACTTAAATTAATTTATTAAGCTTTAATTTTAAATTTTTTTCAAAAAATATAAAGAGACACTTAAGCATTTTTTACTAAAATATTCTATTTCACTGTCTTCAATTTTTCAAATTTTTTTTTTTATTGATAGTTATAATCATAATTTATATAACTTACTATTACTAGATACTCTCAAAATTTTATTAAGAAATTTAATTAAAAAATTATTTTTATACTGTTTACTAATATGTTCTGCTGTTTTTCATTAATATTTATATTTTTTTAATTTTTTTGTATTTTTTATATTTAATTTATAGTATAATAATAATGCTGATTCTATTATAAAATAAAAATCCTAACTTTAATTTAATGCTAAGATAAAAATTTAGTTTGATTATGAGCTCAGCTTTTTTTAGCTTCCATAAATCATTAAGTAAAATACTCAGTTTCTCACGAGAATCTATAGATAAGGATTTATTTTATCCGTCTAAGCTATAGATAAAAAAAACAATGATTCTGCAATCTAACTCATTCAATGAGAAAGGTTAAATTTCAAGCATGATTATCGAAGCCCTATCTTTCAAGAATAATTAAATAAGCTCGTCATCTGATGAACTATTTCAAAAGAATACAATTAGCCAAAATAATAACTTGAATTTAGAACCTTAAATCATTCTCCGTATATACCTTTTTTTTAATTATAATAACTCTGCTTCTAATTTATTTATTAATAACATTTTTTAAATATTGTACAATTTTCAAAAATCCTCTTATTTCATAAGGATTCATATTTAATCTGATTAAGATTAATATAAATTTTCTTTTTATTTAATTTAAATGTAGTGCAAACATTTTTTAATTAGTTCTTATGCATTTTTAATACCTATATATGAATTATTTTAAGCATCGATATCGCAATTATCTTTTAATGCAAGTTATGTACCATCTTGAAACTAAAATAAATCCTTTTCACTCATTTTTTAAATATAAATTTATAATTTATAATTTATTTCAAATTTTTTCAATATTGCTATAGAACTTCTTCTATTACTTAAATATAATAAAAGTGATAATGTTAACTACACTTATATCAAAAATCAGAATGTTAATATAAAAATAAGTAATTTTTAGAATTTTAACGCTAATTTTTCTATTCACATCTAACTATTATTAATATTTTATAAAATAATTAAAAAAATAATTAAATTTTTTATTAATAATTTCGTATATATTAAAAAATATTACTTTTTTTATTAAAAAAATTTATTATAAATTAATTGACATGGTAACATCATTATTAAGATCACTATAAATAATATAAGAAACCTAATTTTACTGCTTTTAATAGTCTTAAAATGTTTCTAGATTCACCTGATCTCTTTGATGCTCTTGTACTAATTCTTTTTCCCTCTTCCAATATGTCTTCTAACTAATAATTATAAAAAATTTGGATCAATTTCTTCTAATAGATTTTCCTGAGTGGTTATAAAATGATTCAATCCGCTGAATTCTTTGCTGACTTATAAGTCTTATTTAATACATTTCATCTATATATTTTTAACCTTTATTAAGAATTTTTCAAACTTTCATCAAAATGATCAAATTTTCTTTTTGCTATTTTTACTTTTTCTTTTTAACAAGTTTCTTTAAATTCAAATATGCTTTTTTGAAACAATTCCTTGATCTTTCATATTGCTTTATGAAAAGAAAGAGCTTTATCTGGAATTCCCGAATTCTTTTTCTAATATGTTTTTGAAAAATCTTTTATTCAAGCATCTATTCAGATTTTTATTCTAATTATAGTGGATGATTTCAATTAAAAAAAATTTAGTTACCCCAAAACTATTTTGATGCTTTTTAATTTAGTAAGCATTATATTCTTATAATTTTTATTAAGTTTTCTTGCATTTAATTTCTAAGTAAATATATCTTTTCTTGCTAATATTATCTGTTTTCATCATATATGTGAATTTCGTCTTCTGTCCCAGTTTTACATAGACTACATATATCCTTTTCAAACTAGTACCTTATCTTTAATGTCTATGCTGAACCACTGCATTTAGCTCTTATACTAAAAAAGTAACAGATTTCCTGTTTTCTATGCTAATTTTGTCTCAAATAATTAAGCAGGCCCATAATAAAATATTCCAGTCATTGGCTTTATATTTAAAGCTTGCTGTTTTATCCTGCATTCTACACTGCTGTGAGATTATAGCATTATTTATTATTGTTTTGATCTTTTACCATTCTACTTTTCCTATTTTAAATTTCTATCATTGAGTTGTTTTGTCCATGTAGTATTATAAATAAATTTCGAATACAAAATCGCTTTTTATTTGTTATTTTACATTCAGCTGTCCATTCTTTATTCCAAATTAGAGTAAATTATGCTTAAATATAAGCATACGTAATCATAGGTAGAACTAAATTTAGCAAATTGCAATTCATATTCTATTATTTCATTTTAGACGTAGAATGGACCATTTATTGTCACTCTAAACTATCTTGTTAAATTATTTCCAATTACTCCAATATACCTTACTTAGAATTTCTTCTATGATTTGAGTGCACTCGCTTTCCTTTCAAAAATTTTAATTATGAAAAATTTTAGCATTATATAAACATTATAAGTCGTAATATTTTTATATTTTGATTTTATTAGGATTCATGCTTATACCTTTTAACATTCAGATATCCTTGAGTCTAGATACTTTAGAACGATCTCTCTTAATTCAGTGACTTAGATATTTAAAAATATCTACTCTTTTTATTTCTATTCATTTATATTTATTATCATTTTGCTTTTTATTTTATTTCCATTTCACAATATTCATTTTTTTTAGTTTGGTGTTTGCATTTTGTATCTTTTAGTTCATGCTTTAAGATTTTAGATAATTCTTGTAGCTTTTCTGGCTATGTTATAAATAATAAATCATCCGCATACGCTAGTGCTTCACAATGTCTTTTCATTATAAAATACTCTACTTCAAATTCCGATGTTATTTCAATTTTCTTTTCTCTTAAACTATTAAATAATATGTTTATTATGATATTAAGAGAATGGGTATTTCTTTATTTGACTCTTTTTTCTGATATAAATTTATCCGAAAGAAGGTTATTTACTTTCAATTTAATTTCTTCCTCTATATATTTCTGCCAGAAATTTTATTGGTTATTCTGGTAATTCTACATCGTTCAGGAATTTTCATATATCTTATCTTATTACTGAACTGCTTCTGCATAGATTTTATAAAGTCATTCTTAAAATATCCTGATATTGAAAAGATGTTGAACGGCGAATTTAATTGGTGTAAAGTCTTATTACAACTCATTATTATATCTAATTAGATTTAGCTTAGTTATTCAAATATTCATAGGTCTATAATTTATAGGACATAATTGATTTGATAAATAAATCTATTGTTCATAAGATCTGCTGTGTTGCCTTTTTTATAAAGAAAAACAATTTATAACTTCTTTATTCTTTTTAGGAATTCTTCCTAATTCTAATATTTCTTTTATTACTTAGCCATCCCCTTTATCAATCTTTTATCCTAAAGAGTTTTTCGGGCCTATCTATATTAGATCTGATCCTGCTATTTTTAATTGATCTAATTTTTTATGAGTTATTCTATATTTATTATCACTTATTCTGCAAAAGAATCTTAAGATTAAAGTTATTCTTTGTGTTGTTGTTTTTGTTCATTCTGAATATTTAATTTCATTTGTAAAGATATAAGAGAAGTCTGTTATTTCTTAGCATCGTTTGATTTATAGTAAAATAAATAATTTTTTTTAAAGAGTCAAATGCTCTTATCTAAAAATGGTAAATTGAGTAGTTAAAATGTGCTAATTATTTGGTAGCTTTAGAGAAAAAATAAAAATAATATTATGTTTTACATCTGAATATATATATATAAATATAACTATTAGGCTACTTATAAACTTTTATTTACATTAATAATCCAATAATTTATAACAGATTAAAATTTTAAAACAAATTCATAGACATTTAGATCTAAAATTAACTTATTCTTAGTTAAAAGCAATCCAATATTTTTTATTAATAATTATTATATTTTCTTGATTATTTATTAATTATAAAACAAAAAAAGAAAAAAAAGAATTCAAATTAATTTTATTAAAAAGATTTTTTATAAAATTAAGCTAAAGACAATATTTTTATTATTGATACTATTTGCTTTTACTTAAAATTCTTTGTAATTATAAATTTATTATTTAATATTAAGAGATTTAATTTAATTTTTGTTATATGCAAGAATATTTTAGAAATTTTTTATTTAGTAAAATTTTTATTTTTTTAACTCTAAAAGCATAAAAATGGTATTTTTAATTTAAAGTGTTCAATGTATATTTTACATTATCTTAGAATTTTTAATTATGGAGATATTTCTATTTTATTTTTATTGACTTAGTTATTTTTCTTTTTCATGACTAGTTTATTTCCATCCTTTCAACGTTCTAAAGTTAAACACTAAATTCTATTATATTATATAATTTCTTTAAATATTTAGTTTTAAAATGACTAACTAATAAAAAGTAAGCATTTATTAAAATGCGAATAAAGTTTTAATATGCTTATATTCTCTAAAATATACATAATATTTATTATTCAAATTTATAGATTAAAATTAATCTAAATGCGTTTAAAACTTTTAGAACTCTTAGATTATGAAAAATTTACAAAAAATAAGTAATAAATTAATTTTTTTAATTTAAATTATAGAGATTAAAAATAAAAGGCAAATAGCATAATTGCTTGTATATTTTTATAAAATTAAAAAATCTGAGAATCTAAATTTTACTTATCATAATGAAATTGATTATTTAAGAAAATATTTATTAAATATTATGGCTTATTAAATGAAAAATTATATAATTATCATAAAAAGGTATAAAATACATTTTTTAACTAGAATAAAAAGAACGTAATAATTATAAAATTAAAAAATAACACTCAGAAAAATAATTATCCGCTGCAAAAAATTAATAAATGGCAAGATTTTAATAAAGACCTTTATATGCTATAATGGATAAATAAATGCTATAAAAAGAAGTTTAAGACACAAAAAAATTAATTAATCTATTATGCTTATTATCAACAAATTGATCAAAAAATAGAACCTTAAATAGGAAATTAGTTAATAACCTTTCTACTAAATGTTGGAAGTGTAATTTAATGCAATTGAAAGAAGTTTAAGATAAAATTTAAACCAGAGAATTAATAGATTGGAGCATGTATATCAATTAACAATCTTATTCCGTTTAAGAGAAAATAACATGATTTTTAATTTCGTCAAATAAATATTGCAAAAAATGTATAATCAAGAAAAGAATTGTAGCAAACATTAATAAAAATAAGAATTAACAAAAGGCAAAGAAATTTATAGTATATTTAAGATTTATTGTACTCCAAACAGAAATAGCAATAAGATTTTAACCAAATTTAGAAGTGGCAAAAATTAATTATCTACAGAGGATTTCACGAAATGATAGTTCGATTTTGATTTTCAATAGATAACAAGCAAGTTATAAGAATTTACCAACCCAGAAAAACTTAGCAAACTCTAGCTTGTTATAAACCAAATAAGATGGTGTCACTTTAATATACTATATTATTATTATGTAATTATTATATTATATATAAAATGGATGTCGGCCACGTCAGCCAAACTAGTAGGTAATCTGGTGCAGTTTATACTGCATCGTGAGTAATCTCGCACTAGATGCCACCATGGAAGAGTGGATAAGCTCAGTTGAGACATGCCTAACTTATCCTGAGGGTTCTCTCTATCAGTATGAAAGTTTGACTGATGGGCCTTCTAATTACTGACTTAATTACTGTCTCTTATTTGGACCTTATTCAAGAATAATAATAATAATATACTTAAAGTTAGTAGAGTTTTGCATTCTCTGGAATTGCAACCAGTTCCTGCGAACAGTTTTTTTAACGTGGGTGTGATCCACGACCTTTTTATTAAGTGGAAGGTTACCGCTGTAACCGTTCCAGTGGTCTTGCAAAAAGCTTTTATTTGTAGATCCCTGTTGGAGTTATTCATAGTTTATTGAGTTGTCTCCATGTTCTTTTCTCTCTTATTCGTTTATTTTCTTTCATTATCAACAGTTTTTTAAAATATGTTGATTTGATTTGCAACATCAACAAAGTTTGTATTATTGTCTTTATTTCGTTCTTTTTTATGATAATTTATTTTCTATATTTTCTAATCTTTTAATGAAATTTGTAGCAATCATTTCTTTTTCTGGATTCAATTCTGTTTTTAATTCTATTGGTATTTTTTCTATTTCCATTTTCGTGTCATATTTAAAGTTTTATTGTGACTAAGTTCAGAGTTGTTCTTCCGTTATCAAATTGCTTTGAATGAGCTGTCTTCTGAGTATTAATAATTCGTTGTTTTAATTCTCTATTCTATTCATTAATTCCCTTATTTTTTCTCCTTAGTTATAAGCTATTTCTTCATACTTTGAAATTAATTTTTACATTTGATCTAGTTAAATTTAAAGTTTTTGATCAGATTCGTTCTTAGGTTATATTATCTCTATAGATCCTACCATCACTTTACCTTCTGATGACGAACTTGACTCCTCTCGTTGCTATTGCTTTTTCTAAATTTCTTTTGCTGCTTTTCTCTTTAGGTTTTTAAGTTAATTCTTTGAGAGTCGAAGAGATTAATCCATTTTTTTTCTTTATTCAAGAATACTGAAGCATTTTACTCAAGATTTGAGAATAATTTTTAATAAGAAGATTCCCCATTTGGAGAAGCTGATATGACTCATCGGACCTCTAGAATTTTAACAAAAAACATGAGAACATTTTCTTAATAGCTTTTAAATTTTATTAGCTTTAACCATTCATAAATTGATTTTCTTTTTTTTAATATATTTAATTTTAATTTCTATATTTAAATTTATATATAGTTGTATTCATTTTTATCTTTTTTCATATTTTAATAAGATATTTTTATTTATTAAGTAAGAGCTTTATTATTCTTTTTACATTGGATTTATAATATAATTTACTTTAAAACTATTCTTAATAAATCTTAATCTTTTGAAAATCAAGAAAAGATATAAGACTAAAACTTATTTTTTATTCTAGACTTTAATTTTAGGTTATCAAAAAAGAGAAAAATATCGATTCTCATAAAAAGCTTAGGTATAGAATAAATATCTTTCAACTTAATATTATTTACTAATATTTCCCTTTAAGCAATCATTGTCCATAACAAAATCTAAATATCCATCAGTTTTATAAGTTGATTCTTCTCTTTGTTTCAATTTAAAAATATTTCATAATGCATTTTAATTTTTATAATTTAGAACATTTTTAAATTAAATTTTGTAAAGCTATTAAAAAATTAATTAAAACTTTATAATTAAATCTTTTTATAGTTTACATTTAAACACTATAAGATAAGATTTTTATATGAAATATCTTTTAAGTTTTATCTATCTAAATTTGATTTAATTTCAAGTAATTTTTTTATCTCGAAACAGTTAAAAGAAATAAAAAATGATACAAATATTTAAAATAACAAGATATTTTTATCTTCTATGTTAGTAAGATATAATAGAAAATAAATAAAATTGATTATAAATGAAAATTAAATGAAAACTTAAAATAATATAGAAATTTCTGAGCAAAAAGTTTAATCATTTGTGATCATATTCTTGCATCGATATTTAGAAAAAAGTTTCCAAAAATCAAGACTTTTTTTAAATTAATTTATTTAATGTGTTTGTTTTATTTTTGACATTAACATTTTTGCTTGGATATCCTTAATTTTAAAAAATAATACAATTAAATATATAATGGGAGCAAATCTTTTAATTACTTAACTATCTTTTCAACCTTATAGATATACCTAGTTGGATCCAAGATCTTGAAGAAAACGCGTCTTGAAGACTATCCAGTATTGGCAATGGTTTTAATTTTATTATTATGGAATATGAAATAATTAATAATGGTGACTTTTGTCTGCGGAAATTGATCAGTAGTATATTCCTGTTATGTCCAATAAAAGCTGTTTAAAACATGCATAGCACAAGATTTTAATTGTCCTCAAACATTCAAAGTTAGTAATTAATCAATAATAGATAAATATTTTTACGGTATACTCTATAAATTACAATTTATATTATATATATATTTTATTCCTATTCTCTTTTTTAATTATCATTAATGCTACTTGCTTACTTTTTATCTCTAAAATTGTATTTATTTATTTTAAATTCAATAAGATTTAACCTCTCTGAGATATAATTATTTTATATCTTAATTCAATTTACTATATCTACTTCTCGTTCTTTATATTAGTTACTATATTTTTTTATTTTCATATTTTATATATAGAATTTTAATAATTTATAAATCTTACGCTTATAGATTTACTTTTATACTTTCCTAGGTCCTGAATTAACTAATAAAAAGATCAGTTTGAATATCATTGCTTATTGCTTTTTTGTAGCTTTCTAATTCTATTTCTTTATTTTATTTTACGATGATTGAATTAAAATAATTATAGTACGAACAGTCAAATAACTTTAGTAACAGTTTTAACTAATTCTTATATGAGAAAATTCTGTTAGACATTGTGAAAAAGATTTCAAAAGCCCTAGTTCCAATTGATCTATTTTTGAAGAGTTATAATGTAATTATATTCTTAATTTTATCTATTAACTCCTAATTTTTCTACTATTTAATTAAGTTTTGCTTTATTCTTTAAACTAAAATTTGTATTAAGTGAATTCATTTATATTTTTCAGATTTATAAAAATATGGAAAAAAACCAGGGAATGTAAATTTCAAATTCTTAGTTAGTAGACTAGTAGAAATCAGCCGTCGACTAATGGGAGCCTATAGTTCAAAAAAATAAATTTATTAATGCTAGAAATTGGGCATCCAAGATTTTCCAGTTTAAATAAAAAAGCTTAAGAACGACTATGAACAAGAAATTATATAACAATATTCTTTATTTGAGCAAATTAAAATAGAAATAAGATATTAAAAGTGGAATACTTAAATCTTAGATTGTTTCTGGAAAGCAAAAGAAAGGAAAATCAAAATTTAGCAAATTAAACCTAGAATTCATTAGAAATCTTAATGTCCAAGTTTATGCTAATGGAAAAATAATTTTTCAATAAATTTGAAAAAAAAACTAAAGAATAAATTTAATTTAAGCTTAAGTACCTTAAAGATAAAATAACCAATTTAAATTAAAAAAAAGCTTGGAGAACCACGAAAACTCTTAATAATATTACAAAAAAAATAAAATTTTTTATAAATTTTGACATATATATATGAGATGCTGAAAATATAAGCAAATAAATAATAAAAATTAGAATAAATTTGTAAAATACTTTTGAAAGCTCTATGTAATAACGGATGATGAAATCTAAAGAAAGGAATTAATTTAAAATATATGAAGAGAACATGACCAAAAAGAGTATAACACGTAAATATAGCAGTGGTATAACGAAAGAAAACGAACATTTTTATTTGAAAGCATGAAAAGCATAAGCTGATCATGTTCCAAAAACTTTTTATTTGATACTATTAATGAAGAAAGACAGAGAAAGAAGAAAAAATTAAATGTTAATTTGTATATTTTGAAGACCGATAATAAGGTGCTGATATTACAAGAAGCAAGGCTACAAGGTAAGAAATTGTTGGAATTTTTAGGAAAAAAAGGAAAAAAGAAGATTGAAAAATTTTAAATAAATTATTTAGAATATAATGCACAAGAGAAGTAAAGCTCTATAAAGGAAATTAAAAAAATCCTACAGACAGTACCTCAAATAATAATGGAAGCAAAAGACAATACGGATTCAACGTAGGAAAGTTTATTCAAGTAATTCTCAGACCCATAAGAAATGTTAAAGTGCTAGACGTTAGTTTTAATGGAACTTCTTAATTGAGATTTATCGAAAATAATTAAACTCCATTAAAATAGGGTATAGAGAAAATAAGATCTCAAATAAACAAGAATTGAGGAAATTAGACTTAGATTATTATCTTTAAAGTACGCTTTTTACATATAAGTATTTCATAAATATTTTAAAGATGAAGCTTATAAAACGAAATAAACTCTTTGTAAATAAATTGGCTTTTATACTTTTATATTATTTAAATTTAATTTAGAGCTAGTACAATATATAATTATAAGAGATATATAAGAGTATATCTTTCATTATCAAATGGAATTAGTGAGAAAAATTAAGTAAATTTTAGATTTATAGCTAATTTGATATAGCCTATATTTTTATCTTAGAAAAATATTAATTTTTAAGTCAGAACTATGAAGAAAAATAGATAAAGAGGATTAATTAAAATTTATTTGATAAAGCTTAAAGTTATTAATAAGGATGAACTTTAGTCACTCTTATAAATAATCTATAAAATTAAAATTTAGATAATATTCATTCGTCTAATTCTTATTATCTAAGAAATGGTATAAATTATGCTATCGAAAGAAACCACAAAATGAGATTATTAGAACAATCCTAAGCTAAATTTATCTTAGCTATCCAAAGAAAGATGAATATGAATTTAATGTATGCCTGTTTAACTACATTATTAAAGTGTTTATTTAGAATAGAATAATTAACTAAAATACAGTTGTTTTTTCTTTAAAACTTAGGTAAACATTTTAAATCATACACCTTTAAAAATTTATCTTAATATGGAAGATTAATTTTAATTAATTTTAACTATAAGGGTTAGGGTCATCTTTAATTAGAGGAAATGTTTCTTCAAATTAAAGAAAATAAAAGCTTTTATATTCATTACTCAACTGTACATGTCTTCATCTGAATCAATTTCAAACTGAGATATTTCTTCTTTCTCTTCAATAAGCTCATAGAATTGTTCTTCCATCTTCTTGTAATTTTTCTCCATCTTCTCTAAACAAATTCTAAGGCCATTGTTGTCCTTTTAAAGCTATTTATTCTGTTACTATTAATTACCAAGATCCTGTTTGATTAGTGTCACACTTGAATCATCTAATATCAGCTTATTTCTGTAAATACCTCCAAAGTAGTTACAATATAGCCTCCTCGATGTTCCAAATTATTTACGGTGCTGCCCAAGCACTCTTCTTCACTTCGGACATTACCTCCAAAAATGTCCAGCCTTTTGACAACAATAGCAACGTTTTATTAAGGGCTTGAATTAAAATTTTTATTCTGTTTACATTTTTTCAATTTCCATCATTTCTGATTGAAGTTAGTTTTTTTTTATTGGTAATCGAATTTCTTCTTTAATTTTCTACTGATTTGCTTCTAGGTTTTTTTCTAATAGTTCAAATTAGGAAGTTAAGGCTTCAATTTAAAACTAAACTTTACTTACCAAGTCTTGATCTTCCTTTTTTCTATCTTACAAAAGAAGCCGAAGATTCAAGTTTTCCGCCTTCAGAATCTATATTTCGGTATTCATTTTCTCAATTAATGAATGAAGCTAAATAATGTCTTGCTCGTGGGGTTTCTCAAGCTTTTTCAGTTTGCTAGGAAATTCTGTATTTCCCAATCCTTAACAGGAGTAGATTTATCTTTTTTGAATTTTTGGTTCTTGTTAATTAACTGAGACTTAAGATTGATCTTTAAGGTTAGAATTCAAGGTTTAGATTCCCGGGTTTTTTTCCATTTTTTTTTCTTAAGATGGAAGATATAATTCTACTCCTATGAGGAATAAATGAATGCTTTAATTATAATAAAGCTATTTTTCTTATCAAGAGCGTAAACTTTGCAATATATATTTCTTTTTTGACCATAAGAATAAAACAGGATGGCTCTCATAATAAAACTTTAACTTTATTATTATTAGTTTTAAACTAAATCTAATCTTATAAGAGAAAATTTTTCTTTTTATTCAGTTTTACAAAGTAATTTTATCTTCTACCAAGCTTATAAGCTAACTTGTATCTAGTTATCATATTTAAAGCAAAATACTGCAGTGATGATCTTATTACTTCTGATTATTAACCCTTCCTTTTATTCTAAAATTAGATCTTTATCTTAAGTCACTTGTGCAACTTATTTTTATATGCTTTATAGCTTTATTTTATATTCTTTCTAAGTTATTTCGCTAAGAGGGTACTATCAAAATAAAGCAGAAAGTAAAGGAGAAGTCTGATATATGAAGCTAAATAGCTTATTCAAGACAGAAGATTAATTTTTAATTGAATGTGAGTCTGACTAAGAAGTAATTTTAATAAATGTAATTTCTTAATTTTATTAGTGGCTATGAAGAATGGTTTCTTCTTTTAATAATACTAAAAACTATTAAAAGTTTCTTAGAAGTTTATCTAAATTATTATATATGTGATTTATTATACTTTTTTATACTTAAATTATATTTCTATATCCTTCATTAGCTCATCTTTGGTTTTTTTCTAAGTTTGTAAAAAGATTTTCTATTAAAAAAGCTGAAATTATATATATTTGTCTGAAGCTTTCAAATTAAAATCTTAATATTATTTGCTTTACTCTTTTGTCTTAAAAGCATTAGAATAGTTGTTTTGATTTCTTGAAAAAAGTCTTACTTATATCTAAGATATATCTATTATGTGATTAGCACTTATTTACTTTATATCTTTCTATTTCTTAGAATATTTTCTTTCTTTTTCTTTCACTTAATTTACTTATAAAGATTAACTCTTTGATTTAATAAATCTAAGCTGTCTTAAACTTAGCTCTACTCTATCTATATATTTATTTAATAGATGAATAAACTAATTAAAGGAGTAATCTATTCAAAGGTTCTAGCTTTTTTATCTCTCAAAGTTTAATTAATAAGATTTGGATAATTGGATCTATCCTTAGTTTTAGTCTTAAGTTATTATCATTTATATTACTAAAGTAACTTCTATGATAATTTAAGTTGGTTTAATTATTAATAATAAAACTAGCATTTCATATATAACTAAAATTACCAGCTAACCTCACTTTTTAAGCAAAGAGCATAGCAACTTCTTTAGATTTAACTTTATTTTAATAGTTTAACATCTATAATGGCATTACTAGAAACTTCTATATCTTGCCATATTCCTACTATTTATTTATTTTAGTTCAAAAGAGTAATTTAAAAAGTTTTGCTGAAAAGAGAAATTGATAAATAATAGATAAATAAATAAATTTGATTATAGAGTGCGTAGCACTCTCATTGGTGCGAAGCTCTTTAAAAAATGTTTCATATTGACAAGAATGTTTGTTACTGATAAAATTATCAGATACTGATAAACCTTGTTCAATACTGGTATAATTATTCAGTACTGATAAAAATGTTCAATACTGATATAATTTTAGAATATTCGTAATCTTTAATACTTGCTGGAGGTCCAAGGACATGGCAGGATTGTGTCTCATTGCATCGCCAAAGCATAGGACGACATGTGTCAATTATGGGTACTTAAATTCCCCAGCTCTGATGAAGCTCGCAATATTATTTATTTTTAGTTCCAGAATTAAAAATAAACGAAGCCAAGCCAGTGTCGAAGGTCTAAGAATCTTATGTCTCGAGGCCAAACCAAAGCAGAGGAAGACATAAAGTCGATTATGGGTACTTAACTTCCCCAACCTCTGATGAAGATGACCTTGTTGTTCACCTTCGAACAACTATGGCGGTTTTAAAGAATATGATAATAAACAAAATAAAGAATAAAGGTAAATAAGTTTAAAAAGGATAAAAGTTTAAAAGTCTTTAAGGATAATAATATCATTATATTAGAGATGTTTTATTTAAAAGCAATAAGAAACTATTAATTCAGGATAGATCTTTTTTGCTTTATTTTATAAATTTAGATTATCTCATTACTTAGAAAAAAATCCTTGCAAGAGAGAAAATATGAATCTGAAAAGGAATGATCAAGTTAAATTTTTTATATTTCTCCAGCTAATTAAATTCCAAGTACGAATTTTTAAGCATTTCACTTGTTTTTATCAATATTTAAAGTATTTCCAAGCTTTTAAGCTACTTTCTTCTAAATTTTTTCCAGTCATTTGCATAATTAACTTTACTCAGAAGATTAAATCTCTTGGTTTCTATAGTTTTTTAATATATAATTACTAGCAAAATGTACTGTTCTCTTGCATACCAGTATCTCTTAAGTCTCTTTATGCAAATTGGAATTAAAAATTCGGAGTTAATATGATCACTAAAGGCAATGTGAGGTTTAAGTATTTGTCTTACTGTTAGATTTTAGAAAATCAAGTGATGCGACAAGAAATATATTGTTAAGTGTATACTAAACAATATTTGAAATTATGTGCTATATTTTTGATTGATACTTTAAAGCTAAATTAAGATTATCAAGTTTTTCCTAAAATTTTTTGAAATAAGTTCGCTGAACTTTCCATTTTAATTAACATAGTACTAGAAGATAAGTACTTGAAGATAAATATAACCAGATAAAAATATAATAGCTAAGTAGTAAAAGTATACACTTTTAGTACTATTTATACAAGGATAAAAGAAAGGAATCTAAAATTATATTAACTACATCCAATTTATAGAAGAAATCACTAAGGATAGAAATCTCAATTTTCTAACTAGTCAAATTATTAAAAACTAAATTCCTAAAATTTTCCCAGACTTGATATCTTATAAGCTGTATAAGTTAGTAATATTTATTAGCTACAAGGAAGTTAGTATTCAATTGCTGAAGATTAGGCTGAAATAACTTTACCTAAGGCTTGTGTGAATAGGCTTGAGTGACCTTAATTGCGTGATACTCTTTTAATACTATTAATACTAATAGTTAACTTTGCATTTAGGATTTACCTTAAATGAAATAATAATTAATTCTATAAGTCTATTTATAATTGAGAAAAGAGTGCTTGTTTAGCTAAAGAGGAAGTTAGTTTAAGTAAAACTAAAGTTAAAAAAAGAGGTTAATTGTTTATTATAGATTAATAATCTTAGAGAAGTATCCATTTTTATTAATTTCTGGTATCTTACATAATTTAAAGAGTGTGGCTTCTATAGGTTATAAATGGAATAAATCTTAGATTAAGAATTAATTATTCCAAGCAAGGATTTAGTAAAAATAAATATGATAAGACGAGGAGGCTATGGTACTGTTTATGAAGGAAAGTGAAAAGGAAATACTAAAGTAGCTATAAAAGATTTTTTTGATATTATCCCTAATAGTTAGGACAATATTTAAGAGTTTTTGATGTTAAAAAAGCTACGTCATGTAAATGTTATTGTAATGTATGGATACTGTCCTGATCCACCGAGTTTGGTTATGGAGTTAATGTAGCAATCTCTTTACGATTTCTTGAAAAGTACTAAAGAAATTCCATGGAATTTAAGATATTAAATAAGCTTGCAAATAGCTTAAGGACTTGAATATATACACAATTCTAATATTATACATAGAGATTTAAAAAGCCAAAATATTTTATTGGATGAATATTATAATGCTAAAATTACTGATTTCGGTCTAGCAAAAGTCAAAACAGAATCTAAATCTATAAGAACTTCCGCAGCAGTTGGAACAATACGTTGAATGGCTCCAGAATTGCTAGTTGAAAAACCTTAGTTTTCCAAATAATCTGATATATATGCGTTGGGGGTTGTTTATTGGGAGATAGCAACAAGAAAAACACCATTTGATTAGGCTTGAGAATGATTTGTTATGGTCTAAATATAAAATGGAGTAAGAGAAAAAATACCTTAAGACTGTCCTTAAACGTATGAAACTTTAATAAGAAAATGTTGGGGATAAGTACCAGAGATTCGGTGAAAAATGGAATAAATAAAGAAATAATTACGAATTTGTCTAGTTATAGAAGATTAAAATGATTAAAATATAAGCAGATAGTTACCTCTTAATATTTTAGAAGAAAACGAGCAGCAAAGCAATTAAAATAACTAATAAGGAAATTTAACAAAAGATTTAGACTTTAATCAAATATAGTATTAAATTAATGATTTTAATAGCTTAACTATTGATGCATTAAGATAATTTCTGCTTTAATTTAAGGAGTAAAATATAAAAGCTTAGCAAATAATCGAAACTCCTTTGAATTAGCCAAGTTTAATAGATTAAACGGAGATTCTTAAATAGTTAAGTGGCTTTTAAGACTAGAGTATAAAGGAGAAGTTACTGGAAGTAGTTATGTTATCAAAGGAAAGTGAATAAGTAGAGACAGCGGCTGCAAATGCAATAACAATGCTGAATTACATGAAATTTAGATTTATTAATTAGGATTTTAGAAGAATAAAAATAAAAAAAGCGGATTTAAGAGATTCATATTTCGAGTCCTGCGATTTTTCTGAAGCAAGCTTATAAGAGGTTAATTTAAAAAACGCAGAAAGCATATGATGTATATTTTATAATGCTAACCTGACAAATGCTATCGACAAAAAGGTACGAATCATTAAAGGTCATCAGAAAATTGTTAAATCAGTAGCAATATCAAGTGATAATAAATTAATAATATCAGGAAGTTGTGATAATCAGATAATCATATGGGAAATGGCTATCGGATAGTAAAATGCTATATTGACTGGCCATGGAAGATAAGTAACATCTGTAGCAATATCAAATGACAATAATTTAATAGTTACAGGAAGCTATGACGAAAAGATAAAGATATGAAATTTATAAAATAGGGAATTAATTAAAACACTGGATAATCAAACATTTTCTATAAATTCTTTAGCAATATCAAGTGATTCTTAGTGAATAGTTTCAGGGAGTAATGATAAAACTATAAAGATATGGGACTTATAAACTTATGATTTAAGGAATAATTTTACAGGTCATTAAAATGCTGTATTATCAGTAGCAATATCAAATGATAATTAGTGATTAGTATCTGGAAGTAAAGACAATACAGTTAAGATATGGGATTTGAAGAATAACCAATTAATCATAACATTGAAAGATCATAAACATTATGTAAGTTCTGTGGCAATATCAAGAAACAATATGTGAATAGTATCTGGAAGTTGGGATCATACAATAAAGGTATGATAATTCAAATCCAGACAATTATAAAGAACTTTAAGTGATCATACATGAGAAGTTAATTCAGTAGTTATATCAAATGATTATAAGTGAATAGTTTCAGGTAGTTGTGATAAAACGGTAAAAATATGAGATATTTCAACAGGTTAATTGATAAAAACTTTAGAGGGACATAGTAATTATGTATGATCTGTAGCAATATCAAGTAACAATAAGTGAGTAATCTCAGGTTGTGAAGATGCAACATTGATAAAATGGAATATGGAGGGAATAATACCAGCTGAAGATGAGATCTAATAAAATTAAGTGAACTTTCCAATCAATGATTAGTTAAATTAAAATAACTGATGAATCAGTGATAAAACGTTAGAACTTAAAAACTAAATAAACTAAAATTTATTCAATTATAATTATAATTACTCCAAAATAATTATTATCTAAGCATGCAAAACTTCATATCAATAAAAAGGCATAAAAAATATTATTAATTATCTTCTTTCTACATCTTAACTTTATATTTCTTCTGCTCATACATAAAAATTTTCAGTCTTCACATATATCTATTATTTAGTTTTGTTAGAACTTGATGCTAAGTGTTTTATGGTATATGATTTAAGCTTACTTCATTAACTAGAAATCCATAATTCTGATGCTTAATGTTAGGATATTTTTCAGTAAATCATTCACTAAATTTGCAATTCTAAGCATCAACACTCAATCTCTTAATTTTATTTCTTATTTCCAAAAAAGGAAGACATAAGATTACACTATCTATAACCTCCGCTTTTGTTTAGATTCCTCTGATCCCTTACATGCTCTATTGTGCAGTCATATAATTTTTTTCTTCATTTTAACTGCTTTATCTAGACTAAGTCTTCTTAAATAGTTAAATTTTTTGATTTTAAGTTTATTCTAATCTTCACATCTGCTCACCTTGCTTATCTATCATATTTAATTACTGAATTACTCCTTTAATTTTATAATATAAGACTTATATTTTTTCATTTAGTCTCAATATCTAATTAATAAAAATACAAGTCTATATTTCTAAATTATGCAAGCGTAAAAAAACTTAAGTTTAAACTAGATATATCTATCTTTGTTTTTATAACCAGTTTAAATTAAGAGAAATAGCCATTGCAAATAAATTAAATATGCTTTAAATAATCAAAGATAGTCTCATATCAAAGAATTTACTTTTCTTCTTCACTTTTCTTAGAAACCAAACTATTCTTATCTCTTTAAGCTTCTCATATTGAATAACTTTCAATTACCTTAGTGAAACTTATTTTCAGACTCTTTTTCTCAGTTTATCTATTTCACCGTTTATTACCCTGTTATTACATAGTAGAGGATTTTATATTTTATGTCTAATACAATTTTACCTCTATTTCTAAAAAATAGTATATAGAAGGTCATCTCTTTTACAGCTTCTGTTTTAATATTATTGTTCATACTATCCAGCTCTTTAATATATATCCAGATAGTTTCAACAATCAGTTATACTCTAATTGCTAGTTTATAAAAAGTCTGTTTTCAAGTTAATTTGCTTATATTTTACAGTAAGAAGATATTAATTAGGAGCAACTTTTCCTTTATAATTAGACTGAGAACTTCTTAATAATAAAATAATCCAAGTTATAGGATTACCTTTGATCAGTTAGATTTAGAAGAGATTAATAATATTTATGATAATCTAGATTGGAAAGACAGCGGCTTTGCCTTTAAGCAGAGCATTTACTAGTGGAGATTATTTTCCTCCACTGATATAGTCAGTAAACAAGTTATAAATTTAAAGATTAAACTACTATACTAATATATAAATCAACCTAGAGCATCATAAAATTACTAATAAACCCTTAATTTAATCTAGATTTTGAGATACTCTAATTAAATAAATGTAAAATAGAAGGTTCTAACTATTCATATATTTAATACCTTTTTATTTAAAGATATGAAACAAAATTATTTCAAACTTTAGCAAATTTTTAGTGTAAGGTAGACATATCAAAATAGAATAACTTTTAATAAAGCTATGAAATTAAAATAAGATAGATATAGGAAATAAAATAGATACTTTATACTGTAAGTTTTAATTCCTAACAAGTTCTAGGTATTATATTTATAATATTCTCTTGCTTATTTTTATTCAAATTAGTTTTTAACTTTTATATAATAAATTACATTGGGATGATACATGAAATATAGCTAAATTGTAATTAAAAGTAAGTTTGATCTAAATTAGGTAAAATAAGTCGATTACTAGACATCAAAATTCTGAAAGCACGAAAGCAGATAGAAATAATAATATTTAACTATATAAATCTTTATTCATACCATAATAGTATCTTCAAGGATATAAGTTATAATATTTACGAGTTCTCTATAAATGCTAAATAAGAAATAGATATTTCTGAGATTTTCTGCAAATATCCAATAAATTAAACTTTAATAACTATCATGAAAAAATCTATTTCAATCAAGTATATTGAGAGAATTTAGCTAGATGATTCAGAGGAAAATATTAACCTATTAAACTGATTTATAGATATTTAGTTAAATATTTAGATGCTTATAAAGCCTCTTAATTTTAGTTTGTTGAATTAATTCAAATTTTTTTAATATTTCAGGTATAAATAAATCTTATAAATACATAGGGTGTTCTTCACTTTCCTACTGTTACCTCATTATATCCTCTAGATAGGTTATATTAAATTATTTATGCTAGAATTATTTCTTTACAATAGGTATATTTTATTTAATTGGTTTGTGTATATGAATTAATATATCTGCTAGTAATAGTTAATTAATACATATTCCTAGATAGCTTTTCTTAATTCATATCATCTATTTCTTTTTCATATCTAAGTATCTTGATATTTGAATTAGCATTATTTCAAATAATAAAGCTGACTTGCTAAGTCCCAATCGCGTTATCTTTTGCCTTAGTTGAATATATTTATCTATCCTTTTAAAGCAGAAATTCCCTTATTTATTCTTCTAGATTAGTTAATAGATTCTTATTCCTTTAATATTAGAAAAATAATATTAAGCATCTGAAAGATTAGCTCAGCATTATAATGCATATTTTCTATCTTTATCATTGATATATGCAAGATATGATATCGCTATTAATTAGTAATGCTGGATATTCTAAATAGAATGGGGAGGAGAGGAAAAAGCAAGACATAATACTTCCAATTTGAAGAAGAAGACTATTATTCAAAATTAACTCTATTTATAAACTGATATGTGACTTACCAAATTAAGTTGAAGCCACTCCAATAAATTATATTATGCTATGTTTTTCAGGTTTCGGTAATAAATAAATTTATTAGTTGAGAACTTTGTTTGAAATGTATATTATGGCTAAGAAATACTTAATTGGAATAATAATAATAAATAATAAATAAATAAATTTGATTATTGAGCGCGTAGCGCCCTCAATGATGTGCAGCTCTTTAAGTTAATTTTATTTAAGGTTTATAAAATTTCTCATTGCAAGCTTCCTCCAGTGCTTCACTCCTTTGGAAATTCTGTCTTCTTATAGAGCATGGTCGGAGTAATGCCCCAAGAGACCTAATCGTCTGGCATCTTTCTTCAACCATTACTCAATGTCACTAGCTCTTTCTTGCTTGGCTCCTACCAAGATTCTTGCTCAATTTGTTGCTCCTGAAATATTTCCTGATACTTAAGTTAAGTTAATAACAGTTAGAGGATGACTCCTGCCTAGTTAAAATATAATATATATAATAAAATAATATAAATATAAAGTATAAAAATGATGACTGCTAATATAAGCAATAATAATAAATATAGATCCCTAACCTTAGCATTTCTATACTTTATTAACTCAATAAATTATCCAATAATTTAAAAAAGCTACAAATTAGAAACGACATCTTAGCTATTTTATTTATTATGAAGCTAGCAATAGTTAGTTTTTATGAATCTATAAAAACTAAGTAAAAATTAACTAATAATAAGAAGGTAAATAAATGACTGATATTTAAAAAGAGAGGACAGCGAAAAAAGAAAGATATGAACGAGATTGAAGATAAGTATCTTATTACAAAAGGTATTCTTGAAGAGATTGGGATGTTTTGACATTTAAGAACTGCACATCATTGAAATGCTACACTCTCTATAATCTAAGTTTTTTTATAGTTTTATTTTTAATTGGTTATAAATACTTTTCATTAGATTTTTTATTTAAAATTTTAGGAATAAAGAAAGAGTATATTTTTACAAAAGCAAAATGCTTTTTGCCACATAGGTAGTTATAAGGTAGAAAAATTTATATAATTAATAGCATATCTAAAATTATATAAAATATAGCTGGAAGCAAGATATTGATATGTTAAAAATAGAATGATTGATAAGTAAGTTATATCTCATGTTAGTTTATTATAAATCTAATTACAGAACTTTAGGTGAATGATTTAATTAAACTAGGTATATAGGTTCCCTAAATCATTATATCTATTTAAGCTTTTTTATTAGTTAGGTTTGAATTATAGGATCAATAAGATTATGAATTCCTCTAAAGTATATCATCATAAATAGAATAAAAAGAAGCTAAAATATTGCTTTCAGAATTTTATTTTATAAAATTTTAGATCGTTCTCAAATATACATACCCCTATTTTCTATATATCAACATGTAGAGTCGAAAATAAAATTGATATATTTTCATTATTTTTAGTAAATCAGCTATTGCATCTAACCTAAATTATAAACAATATTCAAATATTAAATTAACTATTTAATAACTACTAAAATCAATACAAATTGCTGATTCTTAATCTTATTGCTCTATCATCGTTCTTTCAGTTTATTTTTTCTAAATTTCCTTTATTGAGATAAATTTTTTTCTGATATTATGATTCATTTTAAAAGAAAACATTCTTCAATTAGATTACTAATTATTAAGTTGGCAACACTACAGAGAAACTTGTGAATTTTCTACTTAGACTTATTTTCTTAGTTTTGATACAAAGTATTTAAGGCATTTATTTTTGATAATTATTCCAGGTTTGTAAATAAATTAAGAATAAATAGGTATATATCTGCATAGAATCTGATTGATATAATATAAAAGTTTATTTGTTATAAGCAGGATAATGATGAAAGATAATAATATCTGTATAAATGAAAGTATATTTAAAGGCTTTAAAATCAGTTTAGATTTAATTGAAAATAAAGAATAAGCTTCAGCAAAGCGATAATAAGATAAAACATTTTTATTAAATAAGTTGATAATTAGAAGTTTCAGTAGAAAAAAGGGAATAAATCAAAATATTTAATGCGAATAATAATGATTCTGCCTTTAAAATAAAGGCTAAAAAGGAACATAATGCTATTATTGTTTAGATATTGATAATTACAAACGAGAATAAAGTTCTATTTGTTTATGCGACAAAGAGTTTATAAAATTGAACATATTTTTAATTACCTCTACAATAGAGATGGATTTTAGGAATTTTCAAGAGTTTATTTTTAAAGTTCTTAAATTAGTTAAAAAATTTATTCGGAATTGATAAAGAGAAGATTGAAAATGTTCAAGCTGAGTAATGAAAATCAATAATTTCCTCAAATGAAAAAAAGAACTTTAAGAAGAATTATTCAAGTACCTATAAAGATTAAGATTGAGCGCTTGGAGAGAATTTAAACTTTATTAAAACATAACTTGTGTATTGCATTCGATTTATCTATGCTATTATGTTCGAAAATTCAAAATATTGAAACTTTTATATCTATTATTATTATTATCACCATTGAAAACGAATAAACTAGTGAAAATTTATTAATTAAGATACTAAATGAATTAGATAGGATATAGTTCTCATATTATGCTCTTCTAATTTTTCTTGCAATTATAGATAAATTAACTAAATATCGCTCTGCAAGGTTTTAAAATTTTATCTTTTAATTTTTATTTAAATCATCCAAATTCTAAAGATATTTGATAAGAAAGGTTTTCATCTTACTATTTATCCCCTCAGTCAATGTCTTTAGCAAATTAGATAAAATGCATAAGATTTTTAACTATATGACTGATAATAATCTTCTTATCTGAAATAATTTTCTATCTTTTCATTTAATTAAAATTCTTGCTTTGAAATATTCGAAAAAACTGGAGAAAAAATAATTTAGTGGTTTATTAATTTAAAATATATCTTCTAATTAAATCTTAAGTCATTGTCCTTTTCTTAACTAAAACTTTATCTCTTTATTTATTATTTTCACATTTTGTTCTTTATCTTTTATTTCCTACGTTTCCGTGTTTTTTTAATGCTTGAAATAAATAAGACTTCATATTCCTGCTTTTTTTGTGTCTTAATGATAATTAAATATCTAGGATTTTATTATCTTTTTTAAAAGAATTTCTCTCATTATTGAATCTGAAGACTTTATCTAATTCAACCTTAAATAGTATAATTTTTTAATTTTCTTCAAAAAATTAAAAACAGAATTTCTTGGATAAATTTGAAGGAATAAAAGTCCAAATTTACTTATTTAGTTTATAAGTTTTTTAAGTATAAAACATTTTATCTCTTATCTCTAAATTCCTTATTTTACGTTACAGCTTACACTCTAGATTGCGTTCATTATAGTAAAATTCCATATGTGAAAGATTACTTATCCAGAGGTAAAATCTTAAATTTATTAATTAATAAATCCTACCTAAATTTTCCTATCAGCTTATACTCCCAGTAATAATATTAATCTAATTTTAGATTTCTATCACTAAGGAAAGCAATCATCCATTCTAATATTTTATCTTTATAAGCATTATAAATCATAAAGACATCAACTTGTTTTTTTACTCTATTTAAATTATTTTTTCACTCACTTTTAAAATAAATTTTTGATTTAAAATTTAAAGGAAGAAATGACTAAATTAGTTAATAGTAACCTTCTCTTTTTTAAATTTATAAGATATTAACTAAAGATATAATAGATTAACTGTTTAATTAGCCTTAAGTTATAACTAAAAATAACATCCTTAAGTATCATTTTTATTATCTGTTTAATTAAGCTAATAAAGCGAAATTTCTACTGCTTAGCTAAAATTTATTTGGATTAAATTAAAAAATTCTAAGATAATTAGTATTAGAGTGCTTAAGCCTTCTATATATTAATATATAGTCAAATGTAATTTATTTAAGGTATCTTTATGATAAAAGCTTAGAGTTATATGTAATTAAAAAAAATTGTAATGATATAGTAAAGAATTTATCTTTGAATGAGTATAACTAAGATACTAAAAATAAGAATTTCTTCTTTTAAGTTATTTGATAAAAGTTTTATATAATAGTTTTATCAAGCATCAAGCTAATTCCATCTTTCTGTGCCTAGATCGTAGCTAAATAATATGCATTTACTGTCAAATTGATATACTTGGTCTCTGCTGAAAATTGGTTGAGTAAAGTCGTAAAAGTCAATTTACCCTCCAGGAAATCTTTCTCCTGATTATTATATGATTTTATAGTCGTAGATTTAAGTCTCTTATTCGTCACTGTTTCTATAAACTAAAAAGTGATTCTTAGTAGGTACAAAGATTGCTGTTGATGAACTTTTTGAAGTTAAAACCTGCTAGCAATCAATCCATAGGTTTTTTTATTCCTCATATATTTAGATTTTATCTACAGAGATATTTTGCGATTGATTATCTCCACCAAAAACATGGATCTACTAATTATTTTAATCGCACCCAAAGAACGCAACAGGTAATTTGATTTTACTAATAGTTTTGAAATTTTTTTATCTTAGATTAAAGACTTCACATTCAGCAACATCATAATATGAAGAATTTTCCAATTTGCTTCCTGAGATTATAAAAACTGTATCTTTTTTATTGAAAGTAGTTCTATGCCATTATCTTTGAAATTACATTTAGAACTCCTCTTTACTTTCCGAACGTAGATCAAATCTGTTTGCTTGATAGATCGACCCACCTGATATTATATGAATTGAATCCTTGATTTGTTCTATTCAATTATCACATAAATAGTTTAGTTCAAACTCATTAAGAACTTCATCTTATAATTTTCTTTCATTTATTTTGTAAGACTTCTTTTTATCTTACTAAAAATCGAATGTTGAAATATTATTAAACTACTCGAATTTTACTTCTGGTTGTGTTTATACTGCCATTTTTTATTAGTAAGTAGCAGCCGTATTTTATTAAGCTTGCTAATTAGAAATATTTATTTCTAATGGTTTCGATATAAATTCTTGATCTTATGAATATGAATAATGCGGTTATGGTGGAATATTAATTTTGCATAAAGAGGATAACTTCTATTATATAGCGTTCAATGTTAACCTTTCTTGAGGATTTTAATTCCAGCATCCTTCTATAAGGTCGGAATATTCTTTTGGACAATCTTCAGGGATTTCCTCTCTTTCACCCTACTTAACACTCTACATTATTATTGTATCTTCTTTTATTTCACAATAAGGGATTTTTCTTGAAGCTATTTCCCAAAAAACTATACCTAGAGCATAAACATCTGACTCTTTACTAATTTTAGGTTTTAAACCCATTGTTTCAGGAGCCATTCATCTTATAGATCCCTCTATCTTTACCGATGTTCTAGTTTTAGTTTCTGTCTTCACTTAAGAAAGACCAAAGTCGGTAATTTTAGCTAATTTATCTTTAGTCAAAAGTACATTTAAGCTTTTGAAATCTTTATGCAGAATATCTTGATCATGAATATATTTAAGACCAGAAGCTATTTCAAGACTTATTTTGTATCTTAAGTCCCAAGAAATATATTCTTTGGCATGTAGTAAGTCAAATAAAGATTAATCCATCAGCTCCATAACTAGTGATAACGGTTGTGGACAATATCCGAAAAGTTAAATGACATTAGGATGACGAAGATTTGCCATTATATTAATCTCATTTTAGAATCCCTCTAAGAGTTATTGACTTATTTGCTGTAAATGTAAGTATTTTATAGCTACTGGATTTGTATAATCCATTTTTCCTTTCCATACTGTTCCAAAGCCTCCTGATTTAAGTTCTTATTCTTTCTAAAGTTAACTTTCTTAAATTAGAAGGTTTCTTTATAAATTAAGAGACATTATTATCTATTTTTCTTTAGACTTAATAAAGAGTTAAATACCAGAATCCAAAAGTATGTCAAGTAAATCTCTAGATTTTTGAACTGCTTTACGCTTTGATAAGCAGATTTCAAGTAAAGCTGATAAGTATTAGCTTTATATCCTATAAAGAAGGAAATACTAAGCTATATACTGACTTTATTATAATTTTGACTCTTTTACAGTTTCTAAAGTATATAATTCAAATTTTATTTGAATACATTTTAGAAAAAATCTCTCATTCGAACATAATTATCAATAGAAGAATAGTCTTAGATATAACTAGCATTAAAAATTATCTTAAATAATGAGAAACTAGCGTGATGTCATCTCTGATTGGCTTGTCACTAGTTAATTTTAAAATAATTTTATGAATTTAGAAATATTTTAACTTGTATTCTTGAATCTTTCTTGGTTTATTTTTGGTTCTATCTTGATTTGATCTTGAAACATTTTATTTTCTATAAATGGGAAATCTCATGTAATCATAATTTTTGACTTTTTTCAAATTAAAATAATTTTCTTAAATTAGATTACAGTTATAGAAAATTAAAATTTTAATACTCCTCCATATCGTTGCATCATCCACTTTATCTTGTGCCTTGCTATACGATATAAGGCGGTAAAAGATTTTATCCAGACCTGGGAGGGAGTGTACCATTTGTCGAACTTTTAATATAGAGCGAACCATGGATAAATTGGGCTTATCGTCTTGGGCCCGTCCACCCTTATCCATGGAGGTTAGCTTATAAGTCTAACTGATAGTAACCATAAACAAAGATTGAAAGAATATAAAACAGTTTTACTACTCCCAAAAAATAGGAGTAAGCGGCATCTTAAAATGTTTAGGACAGGTAAAATTTGGCATGAAATTTACAGATCAAATTGAGATTAATAATTCTGAAGAAAAGCTAATGGAAATAGGCAAAAAATATTTAAGCCCAGAAGTCTCTGATTTTCTCACTGAGTAACTAAATAGCTATGAATAGCTGATTAAAGAGATGAACCTCTAGGAAGAGATTAAGAAGCTAAAGAAAGACAATAAAATACTTTAAAAATATTTGCAATAGCAGAAAGCTTAGGGTCAGAATCATCGTATAAGAAAGAGAACTCAACACCTTTTGAATAATATCTCATGACTAGAGCGGTCAAATTTAAACATTAGTAGAAACAGAAAGAACTAGGAAGTATATTAAAAAATTTGAAAGAAAATTAGCAAAAGATGCAAATGGAACTTTAAAAAATACAACATTGGAAAAAGGAAAATGAGAATAAAATGAAACTAGAAAAAGATACTGCTCTTATTCTCTCGGAGAAGCTATATAAATAATATGTGAAGAAATATTACTATTGTTGAAATGAAAAGCACCTTTAGTGACAAAGTTAATTGTTTAAAAAAAGTAAAAGGCATATTGACAAGAAAGATATTGAAGACAAAGAAAGAGAGAATTAAAAAAAATATACAGTATTTCTCAAAGAAATACATATAATAGGAAATCAAAACTTGAATTGAAATTTGAATAATAGCAAAGAGTTGAGTAAGTAGTAAGGTGGTTTTTACCACGGAGAAAAAGCGGCAACTTTGAAATGGATTGAAATACTCAGAAAAAAGCAAACAATATTAAACAGTTTAGCTTTTTTATAATGCAAATGCTCTTAAGGTTAGTATGACCATGGTAAGGCTAAAGTGTGCATCACATTTAATCTTTTTTAAACATAGAGGTTATTTTCCATAAAATAAAACATATTGACTAAGTAAATAAAATATTTTAGAATAGATTGAAATTCTATCTCGCATTTAAATTTTGGATATATAAACAATAGAAGATGATTGAAGCTTTATAATATTTTGATATATGTGCTATTTCTATTAAATAATCCTTTATTAAATATATTTTTATCTCTTTTGAATAAAATATTGAAATTTATTTTTACTTTTCTATCAGTAAGAATATTAATTAAATTATTAAATTGATAGTCTAAAGTATAAAAATTAGCTTTATTAAAGATTTATCTGTTTGCCAAACTTAGTTAACCCATAAATTTTATAAAGATCGAATCCACCAATTTCAATTGAGATTCACACTATGACCTTAGCTAATGCACACTTCTATAACAACTTCACTAACAAAATAAGTCTCCATCGCTGTAAAGCATGCTCCTAATTGCTAAATAGTAATAATTTCTACAAGTATTCATGAAATGTAAACGACAAAAATCATTTACATAGCTTTATTGATAATATCTTAGGATATTGTATGACAATCTTACGATTATAATGTTACAAGCCACTAAGAACTTGCATATCTCCAACAATTCTTCTCAGCGCCTTCTTTAAAAATTCCAACTAAAAATTTAGCAGAACAAAAGTCCTACACTACAAAAAACGACAAAGTAAGATTTTGGTTTCAACTATAAAAAGGTACCATATTTCCAAAAATGATTACTGAAGCAGTGGACGATCATGTTAAATTTCACATAAAAGCTCCGGAATTTGTTGAAATGTTATACCCAGCGCAGTAGAATCTTTTGCAGGGACTTTTACAAGTTTCTGGAATTTATTTTTCCAGAAATTGAGTCCTAAAAATACATCCGGGTTTTAAATCTTTTAAACTCATCTACATTTATCAATTCTAGAGGCTGCTGGAAAAAATATTATCTCTCTTAGATGAAATTATGAATTCAACTCCACTTATAAAGTCCACAATAATTTTTTCCATTAATTATTTTATTAAAAAAAATTAATTATAGAGCGCATAACACCTCAATGCAACGCAGTTCTTTAACTTAAGTTTTTAAAGTACAAAATTTTTCCATGAATGTTACCCCAGAGTTATTATTCTCTTGAAAATCCTGTCTTCAAATAGGGCCATTGTCGGAGTGATTCCCTGTGAGACTTAATCGTCTGGCATCTTTCACCTATAATGTTACATAATCCCTTAATTTTATTCTTCTTTCTCCTGTCATGATTCGTGCTGTCCTTCGCATCCAGGGTACTTCCTTATTCAAAATTACGACGATTTAGTTGGAGGATTGCTCTCCCTATTTAAAATCAATTATTGTAAAAATAAGAATATTGAAGTGAATTTTTATCATAGAATTAAAAGTTAAAATAAAGTAAAATGTAAAAGCAAGAAGATATTTTCATTATGATAAATTCTATAATTAAGTTAAAATTTATAAAGGCTTTTATAAATTTTGCATACTATAAAAAATAAATAGATATCATTTATAAAGTATTTATTTAATATATTTTTGTACAGGAAACGATTAGTTAAATTTCACTATTATTAAAATATTACATTTTTAATTAGCAAAATATTTAAGTAAAAAGCATCAATGCTAATATAATTATTTCGTTGAATTAAAAATAAAAAATCTTTAAATAGAACTAAATTTTAAGTTATTTTGGTGATATTTTTTTGTTTTTGTAATAAATAAATCCAAAGATAAATAATATAGATTATAAAAGCAGAAATTATTATAATTGTCTTTTTATTCTTATTCAAAAATAATTTTAGAGCCGAATTTGCAAACCAATTTTAAAGGATTTAGTATAATTAAATTATATGCTGAATTTAATAAAAAAATCCCCTTATTATGTTTATGTTATATATAAAAAATAGCTCCTAAGAAATAATCAATAAAAACTAATAGGACATCAACTAATAAAATTCTCTGATCGAAATATACTCCCTAGGAGCTGAAAATAAAAAGTTATAGTAATCACTTCTAAACTTGATTTAATGATTAGATTCTAAATAAAAAAAATGGTGAAAATTTCAAATCAGGCTTCTATACCACCTCTTCCTAAGCCAAAAAGGAAGGGAGAAAACAGGAAGCCAAAACTTAATAATCTTCTCTATCTTAACCCAATTCATACTGAACTAAAAACCTGGAATTTAGCAAGAAGAGCGGAAAAAAGTTTTGAAGACAGCCCATATAGATACTCCAATCTCAGCTGAGAAACCGAGAAAACAGATGAAGTCTGCTCTCCACCAGGAGGTGACGGAACTAAATCCCTCTGGCCAGATGAGCATGGAATAGCTCATCAGAGTAGTGTTAAACCTCCAGGAAGAGGTTAGGAAACTCAAGAAAGAAAATAATTAATGGAAAAGCTTGACCTAAGCTGGAGGAATAGAGTCAAGGCTTATGTCTTAAGAACGAGAACTGAGTGTTTCTGGAACATATCGTAGGATTAAACTAGCTAACCCCAGAATTAGCATTAAAAATAAACTGAATTTGACAACAGACTTGAGAGACTAGAAGAAAAACTAAAGGAGCAGAAAGGCGGCCCAATGCTGATTGAAGAAATTGGAAAGAATTTGAAGAAGACCAAACCAATCAAGGTTGCAAAAGGATGCTATTATTGAAACTCAGAGTAACATATGTGAAGAAAATGCAAGGAATTCCTGAGCTTCAAGAACCGATACTGGGAAAAATAGAGAAAGCAATAAGCACAGAAAAGAAAGCTAGACAATTGCAGCAGAGGAGAATAAAAGAAAGACTATGAATGATGGAAATTGGAACCATTTATAAGAAGAAATTTTGCGAACGAAAGATGGAACTAGCGATAACAAGATCAAGTGGGTGTGAGAGGATAAACTTTTAAATTTTTTGACTTAATCCCGGAGCAATCAGGATGTTGGCGGGAAGAGGTGAAATTCCTCCAAGATCGCTAAACTTGATATTAATCTATAATATATAATCTATAACGATTAGATTCTCTAACTTTTACTGTGCAACAACTATAAAATGAAAATCAATGACTAAAAATGGAAATCAGCTCTAAAATATCCAATTCTTAACTTTTCTAATAACTGGAAATAACGGAGTTAAAACTTAAAGATAATAACAAGCAAAATAATTTTTATAACTTATTTCTTCTCATAGTGATCCTATGGTAGTGGAATAGCAATATTCCAAAACTTTTTCTAATCGGGAAATATATTAAAAATAGAAAAAATGTTAAAAATGTAAAAATTAGGACATATCTCCAAAAATGCACAACAGGATGCTTCTTTTGTTAAAGAAATTGATATATATTTAAAAACTGCTGGTACTTTTAGAGAAAATAGAAATGAACAAGTCAAAAGTTATGAAATGATATGTCTAAGTTATACTATTCCCCAAAAGGAATACTTTATAAGAAAAAGGCATACTGTGGAGATTAATTACTATTGGATATAGTTTCCGCTTAAAAAATTAGAATAAGACAAATGGTTAGACCTAATTGAGACTGAAACAAGATTTCTATTTTCAAGAAGGGATAGATTTGCTTAAGTCGATACTTAATAAAAGAATGCAAGTCTAGTAATTCGAGTGAAGAATGGAGTGACCCCATGAGCATTTGAGAAAACTTATAAATTGATTCCGTGACTAACCTAAAAAAGGAAAAAGTAACGTAAATAGATGATGATTATTATTATAACTCAGATGTGAAAATAATAATAAATTTATTATCTTCACTGAAAACTACTAACTAATTAAAATATAATAATAATTGACTAATTTAAATTATTATTTTTGAGTATACATTTTTGTTTCTTTAGATAGATAGTTTTATTTATTTTAATATAAGGTAAAATTATTAAAAAAAACTATTTTTACTTATTTAAGGTTATTTTAAATTAAATATCATTTTCTCTAAATTTACTATTTTTATGATTTTTTTATTGTTTCTGAAAATATTTTTTCATTAAGAATTTATTTATATTTTATATTTTACTTAGTTGTATTTATATTTAGTAGACTATAGATTTTGTAATTAATTTTAATAATTTATAATGTAATTTTTTTATTTTGGCTCAGCTATTTTAATATAGCTTATAAATATAAAAAAGCTTTAAAATAAATGGAAGAAAAATGTTATTCATGCTTAGTTTATTATAGCTCTATAAGAATACCTCTTATTCTAGAATGTGGACATTCAAGTTGTCAATTTTGTATTGAAAGAGAGTAAATAGAAAAAGGATATTTTAAATGCTATTTATGTTTCTGCCTAACTAAAGAAAAATCCTCCTAGTTAATAATAAACTTATCAACACTGCTGCAATCTTAGAATATCCAAGACTAGATTTAACTCAAAACGTGAAGTAATTAGAACAATCGAAATTATTAAGAGTAACTAAAAGAAACGATATTCAAGTTTCAAGAAACTCAAAATGCAACTACCCTGAAATTAGATAGGATTATTCAAGAAAAAATATTTAGCAGTAGTAATCTAATTCTGAGTTAACTTTAATAAAAGCTTTTAGATCTCGATCAAAACATACAAATCCTAGAACTTCCTTAAAATAAAGACTTAAACTAGAAAATTTAAATAGAAAGCTAAAATGAATAAAAATAGATTGACTATATGTAAGTAAAAGATCTTCTAAATAAAACAAACGAAGAAATACTAAATTTAGAAGAATAAAAAAGAATTTTGCTAAATATATTTTAATAAAACTAATAAAATTAATATTACTGAGCCGAAGAATAAAAAGAATAATAGAAAAGAGAAGAAATAAAAAATTAGAAAGACATAAATAGTAAAATTTAAGTAAATTTGATATAATAATAAAAAAAGCAATTTAATTTAGTAAAATTCATTCAGGCAAACTAATATCAAGCTAGGTTAACTTTCAAACTAATATTTGAATTTCTAGATGTATGAGATTTCAACAGATTTTAGTAAGCAAATAGTTACTTCTTTAAATTTTAATGATATATTAAAGAGATTTCATTTGGAAAGTATTATGGATAAGAAAAAAATTATATTAAAAATAGGATAGAATGAAGTTTAAAAGCATTAAAGACTTGTGATGCCTAAAATATATGTATATCAGGAGGATAATTTTAAAAATAATTAAATTCTTAAATAATAAAAGAATTTAATAAAATAATCAGCTATAAAGTATAAAGTTAGCAGATTAATAGTGTTAACTAAATAAAAAGCTTTCACTTATGTGCATGACCTACAAAGAATATGATCGAAATTCCTTATTTCTAATATTTTTAAAATCTCTAAATATTGATAATTCATCACACACTTTTACATGACAATAATCTTAGTTTCATGCAACATTTGAAATAATTGGAATCTATTGAACTTACTGACACTGAATAAATAAAAGGAAGTTTTCTTTTAGATTTTTGTTTAGCTTTAAATTTAAAAAAGATAGAAATAGAAAGTGGAATAATATAATTTAAGGATTTAAAGTAATATCTATAAATAAAAGGAAATATAGTAGAATAGATATAAATAAATGATAATAGTTAGATAGAGTGCTTTATTAATCTGTGTTAGAAAGTAAAAATTATAAAAGTTCAGGGGTAAAATGTTAATGATAGATTATTATAGACTATAAAGGAGTTCGATCTTAGATAATTAGAACTCAAATAAATGAATTTATCATCTAAAGCTTTTTCTAACTATTTTAGTAAAGTAAGAAATAATTTGGAGATTGTGAAAATTAATTATTGCGAAAACTTCGATGAAGAAAACTTACTTCTGTTATTATAAAATACACCAAAATTGTAAGAACTCGATTTGTAAGGATTGGAAATGATTTTAGATTAAGGGATTTAATATATAGGTAGATATGGATAAAATTATAAAGCATTAATAATTGGACATATGAATATTTAATCTACTAAAACTTTAAATTAAATTTTCTTTTAATGCTAAAACCTTTAAAAAATAAGCATTAAAAAGAATAATGATCTATAAGGTGAAACGATTAAATTGATAAGTTAGAATTGTAAATAGTTATTTTCATTTGAACTAGATGAATGTTATGTGTTAGGTGAAAACTGAATTGATGATATACTGAAAATGGAAAAATTAGATACTTTAATTTTAGTAAAATGCTTGTCAGTAACAGATATAGAAGTGCAAAAAATAGTTTCTAGTGGTAAAAAACTGAACTTATTAAACTTAAGTGATAATAAGAATATTTCAGAAAATTCATTTTAAGCTTTCGATTAATAAAGAGAATCTACAGAATTTTATCAAAACCTACAAATTTTTGATATATAGAGCATGCCTTAATTATCAAATTAATGGGTAATATAATTGAAATAAAAATGAAAACACATATAAATAAAAAATGACTTTTTATAAACTAGAGGAGAGAATAAATAAAGTAAAACAATTGATTTTCAATTAAGTAACGTTTGATAGAATTACGAAAGTGAAAGTAATTAACTTAAATTTTTTAATTAAGCTTAAATTAAAAATAGCAATAGTTAGATATTGATAGAAAAATAGATATTTAATATTCTCTAAAACTATTTTTTATATTTAAATTTTTATAATTTAAAAATATTAAACCAGGATTTTCACCTTCAGTCATACTTGAGTTTGTTTTGTGTGGGCATAAAGTTTCAATTAAGAGTGAGAAAAATATAATTCCTTAAAAGCCTGATTTATCTTTAGAAGCAAGATATGGAACATCAAACCCTTATATATTCAAGCGACTACTTTTATTTAATTTTAATTAATTTTTTAATTGCTAGAAATATATAAATGATGCCCTTAGGAAGCATTCATAAAACATTTTTAGTCTAATGATCCTTAAAATTGAATAATTTCATCTGTGGAATAGAACTTAATTTCAAACTATAGCATAACAGCAAGGAATTACATATATCTAAAGAGAAATTAGCTGTTAATGAATTAGAATACCAAAATAAAATAAAATAAAATAACACGAAGAGACCATTTAAGCATTAAAATTAATTAGCTGGAAAGTAAGAAGAAATAAATATTTTGTTGAATCTTAAATAAAAGTACAAACTTTAAAAATAAAATTATATAAAATAACATTAAATATTAAAAAAATTAGATCTCTTCTCTAAGATTTAAATAAAATAAGTAAAAAAGACTGAAGAAATAAGGATAAAGAAAATAATACAAAAATAATCGTTAATTAAAAGATTTGAATGCTCAATAAATAATAAATAAATTTCAAATAAATAAAAAAAAATTTAATTTTGCATGAATCTAGAATTTTCCTTAAAAGAAATAAATTGAAAGTAAGAATATCATATATTTATATTAGAAATAAAAAATAATTTAATGTTTAAAATTAAAATTTATAAAAAACTCTTGGATGGAATTCTAAAATAAATTTGTATATAATAAATTTAAAATAAATAAAAGGGCTGAAACAGTAATACAAAAAGTAAATGAAAAATATAAAAAATAATGATTCTTTGGAAATATAAATAGTAAACAATTATCATAGGAAATAAGGGAAGAAGGGATATATTAATTAATATGCAGTTAAAAGCCTCTGAAGAATGCTTAAAATAAGGAAAATAATTAGAATTTCATGGTTATTGTAAAAAATAATATACTTTCCAAGAAAAGAAGGTCAATTTAAGAACTAATAATTGTAAGGAAAATAAAAAATATTTATTTTTAATTATAATATAAAGAATATTCTTTATTTTAATAAAAAGGTTTATAAAGAGGAATGAGATATTATCTTTTTAATAACTTAGATAAGGTCCCTAAATATGGAGTTACGAGCAGCGCTAGTAATATAATTATTATAACTAATACAATAAAATTAAATAAATAAAAATGATTATAGAGCGCGTAGTACCTCATTGGCGCGCAGCTCTTTCAATATTAATATTTAATATTAAGAAAAATGCTCTCATGTTTCTTGTTAAAATTCTAGAAGTCCGATGAGTCATTTCAGCTTCTCCAAATAGGGATTCTTCTTATTAAAAATTATTCTTAAATCTTGAGGTAAATGCTTCAGTCTTCTTGAATAAGTTCCAAATAAAAATTAGTTATTAAGTCGGTAATTAGAAGGCCCGTCAGTCAAACTTTCATACTGCTATAGAGAACCCTCGCGATAAGTTAGGTATGTCTCAACGGAGTTTATCCATCCTTCTCCGTGGTGGCATCTAGTGCGAGATTACTCGCAATGCAGTATACACTGCATCAGATTACCTACTAGTTTGGCTGACGCGGCCGACATCCATTTTATAATACATTATAAATAAATAAATTTGATTATAGAGCGCGTAGCACTCTCATTGGTGCGCAGCTCTTTAAAAAAAAATGTTTCATACTGACAAGAATGTTTGTTACTGATAAAATTATCAGATACTGATAAACCTTGTTCAATACTGGTATAATTATACAGTACTGATAAAAATGTTCAATACTGATATAATTTTAGAATACTCGTAATCTTTAATACTTGCTGGAGGTCCAAGGACATGGCAGGATTGTGTCTCATTGCATCACCAAAGCATAGGACGACATGTGTCAATTATGGGTACTTAAATTCCCCACTTCTGATGAAGCTCGCAATATTATTTATTTTTAGTTCCAGAATTAAAAATAAACTAAGCCAAGCCAGTGTCGAAGGTCTAAGAATCTTATGTCTCGAGGTCAAACCAAAGCAGAGGAAGACATAAAGTCGATTATGGGTACTTAACTTCCCCAACCTCTGATGAAGATGACCTTGTTGTTCACCTTCGAACAACTATGGCGGTTTTAAAAAATATAATATAATAATATAAAGTAGAACACTAAGGAATCAATGAAGCTTTAAAAATTAGTTAATTAAAATAATTAAGGATAACAACATCGATTATAATATGTTTATCACCTATTTCAGCAAATATTGCAATAGATAAAGAAATTAAGTCCTTAAATTAATAATCTAAATTGATTATTAAAATATATATATAAAATGGCAAATAAAAACTAGCAATCTCCAAACTAGAGTAATAAAATATAATAATAAATATAAATTTATCTTTTACATCTACAAAATGAAAATCTTAACCTCTAACTGATAGTCTAATAACTTTCAAACAAAGTATGTTTTTTAATTTAGCAAATTGACTAACTGAAAATGGAAAAAATGAATTAAAATAAAATATCGTAAGTAGATCTTCTGATAGGCAAATATACTCATTAATTCAGCAGACCGAATAAAAATTGCAAAGAATAAATTATGAAAAGAATCAGGAAATGCAAAATAAGATTAACTATGATCTCATTGATGTAGAGATAAAGAGGGATGAAATAAATTAAGCATTAATTTATGTATGGAGAAAATAAAGATAATAAGATGCAGACACTGTAGGAAGCGAGGTCATAAAGTAAGAAACTGTTAGAATTTTAAGGAAAAAAGAAAAACAGAAGAACGAAAGACATGAAATAAAATATTTAGAATATACTGCACAAAAGAAGCAAAACTTTGTAGCAGAAAAGAACAATAAATCATTCAAGAAATACCTTGAATACTAATAGAAGCAAGAGAATGGAACAAAAGACAATACGAATTTGATGTGGGAAAACTTATGAAGGCAAGTTTCAGTGGGTACAAGGGAAAGTGAGAATAATACAAGTTACTCTGAAGAAGAAGATTTCAGATAAGAAAAATTTTGTATAAAATCCGATTTTGTGATTAACCAAATAAAGGTGAAATCATTTTAATAAATTATTTTATTATGTTATCTAAATAGATGATTAAAAAATTGATGCAAAAAATATATATTCATAGGCATAAATAATAAATTAATATGACAGGAAAAATGATGATAAATTAAAAATAAAATAAACACTAAAAAGAGTAGATTAAATATTAAATAATTTAGAAATAAATACAAAAAAGAAGCAAACTTTAAAATAATTTTTTTAATTGAAAATAATTAGAAATAATATAAAAATGATTAAATAAACGAACCTTCAGCAATAACTTAAATAGAATTTACTTTATTGAAAAAAGAAATTATATAAAATTGAGAAAATAAAGTTTAAAATTAATATTAAAATTAAAAAAACTAAATTAAAAAAGCAACAGTGAATGAGGTAAATTATTTTATAAAAGTAAATAATAAAAAATATAACAAAACGAATGATAAAAAAAATTATTGAAGAGTATAAGAAATAATAGGTGTTTACCAAATAATAAAACTGTAAGCTTAAAATCAATTCCAAATGAGTTACTAAAGTACATTTCATATGAATTTTGATAAAATGTTCTAAAATTGTAAGGAATAACAAAATATTCCTAATTAACTAAATAAAGAAAAAATAAATTCGCCGCACAAAAAAGGTGAAAAAATGGAAAAGCTACAGGCCTATATTTCTAATAAATTAAATAAACTGATACAAGAAAAATTAATGGGAAATAAAATTATGAAGAAATAAATGAAACTTAATTACTAAATAAAGACTAAAAAAGATTTTTTAAAATTTTATAAATATCAAATAACATTTGATAAATATAGCAGATTATTTAAAATAAGAGCAAAAATAAAAAAATGGTAATAAACTATTTATAGTCTTAGAAGATTTCAAGAAATTTGTTGAATCAAATAATAATAATCTTCTTTTGAGTAAATAAAAGGTTTGAAATTCTAAATTGAGAATGAATCATTTTTAAAATATGCATAAATAAGTATAAAGGAATTTTTGTATAGATTAAGGCATTATAAGAAAAATTATTAGAAAAGAAGAGTTCTTTGAAGTTCGAATAAAGCTATATTATCAATAATTTATAATGCTACAGTTTTAGAAACATGGGAAGGTATAATTAACTTGAATAAAACTAGAAATCAAATTCATACAAAAATAGCATGGGCTGATGATTTAGTTTTAATCAAAATACGTATAAAACCATAAAATTTATTAACAAACTAAATGAATATTTAAGCTGAAAAGTTTAAATATTAATATTGAAAAAGTGAAATTATAAAAATCCTTAAAAATAAGAATTTAAATTTAAAAGATAAAAAGAGCATAAAAAATAATAAATAAAACACAATTAATAATCGTAATATTTAGGACATATCATAAATGAAACTAATGGTGAAAAAGAACATATAGAAAATGCATATAACATATCAGTAGTCATTTTTTCATTTATAATAATAATATTTCATAAGTCACAGTTAAAACTGTAGCCTAAATATATAAAAACATATTTCACTTATTTTTCCTTCCGAAACTTTAATATCGCTCTGAAATGATCCATTATATAATGTAAATAGGATTTAAAAAATTGAAAAATAGAATGCAAACTACATAGAAATAATTAAAAATAAAATATCTAGAAATTTCATACCCAACCAGGAATGGAGAAATTTATAAGAAGAAAGCAAGCTATATGAAGAGACAACCATTCCGAAAACTTGACAGCGAAGGGAGGAGAAGACCACCTAGAGATCAAGTTCCTATTGGTTGGATAGGGAAGTAGGAAGCTTTTAAGTAGACGATCCTTCTTTAACACTTTAATTTAATTAATCTAGAAATTTCATGAAAGAAACTATAATAATAATAATACTTTATTAATATGACGTCGCCTTTATTTGGCTTTTCACCTATTAGTTTATAAGAAGTCTCAAGAATCATTGAAAATAATTGGAATCATCAATTTCTTCTCCAGGTTCATATTCTTGTATAACATATCAAAGACGGTTAATCTGGGTTTTCTTTACTGTTGGTATCTGTTCTAATCTCAGTCTTTTCCAAACATTAGCTTCGTTGTTTTTTAAATATCTATTATTTGTTAAAGTAACTAGTCTCCTCCAATCATTTTTTCTATTTAGATCACCATCAAATGTATAATAAATCTTGGTTATATTTTATCAGATTTTTTTAATTTTTGCAACTTTGAAATTTTTGTATCTCTAACAATTTTTTTTGTAACATAGTCTTCTACAGAATCAGCACATTATTTTTCTTCTTTTCATCATTTAATTAATTGTTTTTTTATGTTTAATAAATATATAAATTTTATTGCTCAATTCCCATTAGATTCAGCATGGCTTTAATCTTATCTTGTTCGTAGTTTATTTAATTAAGATTGCGAATTTCTTATATTTTTTCTTCTGCTCTTTTAATTTGTTGATAAAATAAATATATTGAAGCTTTTAAGCTCAATTTTGTATTTAATATTTTATTATAATTTAAAATTAGTTAATTTTCAAGTCTAGTCTATTTATATGTAGAATTAATTGTTGCGCTGCGTACTATATTTTTTTATTTTAATTATAATGAAAAAATCACAAGCAAGGTATCTTATTGTTAATTAGAAGATTGATTTTAGGTGAATTGTTTCTTAGGTGCCATTTTATTTTATATATAAATAAATTGGATTATAGAGCGCGTAGCATTCTCGTTGGTGCGCAGCTCTTTAAATTAATTTTATTTAATGTCGAAATTATTTTTATTGGTCTCTCTGTCCTTGTTTTCTCTTCCTGCAGTTCGTCCCTGTAATTTTTCCTTCCAAAGCATAGGATGCAATATGCGATTACGGTCACATTTCCCCGACCTATGATGAAGAAAGTTTCCTCCTGACATTCAGAGTTCTCCAGCTTATCACATCTTCTTTCTCTTGTCATTGGTTTCTCTTCCTCCGATTTATCCGCCGTCTGCGCTCATTTTTTTGATGCCTTGCTGGGCCTCCAATCAGCCTCCAAAGGAAAGGGCTTTCCACCCTATTTAAATTATAATATATTGACTTTAACTGGTTAATGGATGATGATATAACTACATAAAGATACCTCAAGTTCTATAAAAAATTATATGATATGTAAAATTGGTTATAGAATTTATATTAGATATTTACCAATCCATTCAAATGAAGGAATTATAGCAAAAAATAATAGCAAAGCTATTTAAAAATAAGCAAAAATTCCTATAATTATCTGTATTTTTATAATAATAGATAAATTATAAGCAATCAAAAATGCTATAACAGTTGGTACTCGGCATTGGACAAATAGTAGATTTTGAATTCACTTACTAAAGTTCTACTAGTTCATAACCTATAGTTCAAACACTCTAAGGTGATTGGACAATAAGTTATGAACTTTAAAACTTATGCAAACGGATTCAAAGTCTAGCGAGACTTTATTGTGCGATCACGCTAGTTTACACAGAAAAGTCTCAGCAGAAAAGGGAATCATATTTTTAATACTTATTAGTTAATATTTCTATCCATAATTGCTTACTTGTTAGAAACTTTCATTTTAAATCTATTTTAATCCATTTAAATAAAAATTTTTAATAGTAAGATAATTTTCATTAGAAGAAGCAAATCTCATCTTTAAATGTATCAAAGTTTGAAATTTAAAGCACTTCATCAAGTTAAAATATTAAAGAAATACTATGAAAATGCTTAGGAAGAGAATGATGCGTTTTATATGAAAAGATTCTTTAGATTCAGTTAAGAAAATTTCTAAAAAAATTCTATAATATTTTACGCTTTAACAAGTTAAGCTATTTTTAGATTAGAGCATAAATTTATAAAATATTCTAATTATAAACTTTTTATGAGAGAGGAACTAATTTGTTAGAATATTTAATACCATTCTATTTTTAAATTTTAGCATTTTATTAAAATTATGGCATTGAAATCTCTAATTTTTTAATATATTTAGTGGAATTATAAGTATTTTGATGTGATTATGATAGTTTCAACTGATAAAAAAATATATGCGTTGAAAATTATTTTTAAGGACTAAATGTTAAATATAGCAATTGAATTAATTGAAATATTTTTATTGCAAGATTGATAATAAAAAAATAAATAATTGATTAAAGTGACTTCACCATTTTTAGGTTACTCACTAGTTTAAATGTTCAATACTGATAAATAAATGCATCTTGAGAAAAAAATAGAGTCTTGACAGGTTGTATCTCTTAGGACTATCAAAATCAAAAATCATTCCGTTCCAGGTCCGAGGATAAGCCAAAACAGAAAAAGATATAATCGATTATGGGTACTTAACTTCCCCAACCTCTGATGAAGCTATCCTTTTCTTCACCCTTCGATCATGGTTTGAGTAACTTCGGAGGTTCCGTCTACTAAACCAAGCAACCAATATACTAAAAATATATATGATAAAAATAAAGCTAAAGTTTTAAAATTTTTAAAGTAAAAAGTTTATTTTTTATTTTTTATGTAAAGGTTTAAAGCTAATTAAAAATATTAAATTTGATGTTAAAAGTTTTCCATCTCATCAGTTTAAATAGATTGGACTTATCTAAAGATCAACTTTATTAGTTTCAATATCTAAACCTAGTAAATCTAAGCTCTCATTTATTATATAAATTGATTTTCACTTCTTTTCCAAGTCTATTACTCATTATGCTGATAATTTAGGCATTTCTAAAATTTCCAAAGTCTAAAGATGTTCATAAAATTAATTTGATATTTCTTATTAATCAAAAGCAAAAAAAGCATTCTAAGTAATATGCTAGTACTAATTCAATTTTAATTCTCATAATTTTTTACCACTGCTAATTATTTTAGTAACACTTTAATCAGTGAAAGGAAAAGTATTTTTTAAAGTCAACTATTTTATCTTTTTTATCTTAAGTACTTCATCAATTCAATTTTCTCCTTAGATCTAACAATCCTACAACGTAAGTTATGTCATTTCTGAGCAATATTAATTTAAAGTCTAGAATGAAGAACTTTTTAAATTTTGATTAGTCATTATTCATAAGTTTTTCAGTTTTAAACATTTTTTAATTATATAGTTTAAAGCTTTATCAGTAAGAAACTTCATTTCTCCAAACATAATAGTTTTATAATTTTAACCATAATCTCCTATTTACTAAAGACCATATTCTGAAACTTATTCTTATCCTTATAAATCAATTTCTTTCAGGTTTGGAGCATTTTACAATAAAAGAAGTAAATGCATATCATCAAAATTATCACAGTATTGAATATCTATTTCTTCCAGATTTACAAATTAATGAGAAAAATATTCTGTCAAGGCTTCATTAGGCAACCTAATATCATTATACTAAAATTTTCTTAAACCAAGTTTAGAAAAAGTTAGCAAACTTTAGCTTGTTAAGAGTTCAGATTTATCCATCATAATAATTTTTACATTAGGACAGTATTTAATAAAGTAATCTACTTAACTATTATCATTTATTTTTATCTCTTCTATTAAATTTCCCTTTTTTTCAAGATAATTCTTAAGATATTGGAATTAAAAAAATTAGCTTTTAATAATTATTTTCTTTAAATTCAAGTTTAAACAGAAATCATTAAGAAAGCTTCCTGTTATCTATTAGTCATTTTCAAACTGAATAAACTCTAGATTTGGTAATTTTTAAAGGAAGCTTAACTCCTTGTCTTATATTTCTGTATTAGAAATTTCTAAAGTTTTTAAATTCTAACATAATGTAATGCTATCTAAATTTAGTTTAATGAGAAATGGTCAGACAGAAAGTGAGAAATATTCTATTTTATTTAAACTATCAAACTACTTATTCTAAAACTTCAATACAATACCTTACTAAACTGCCTTTAAAATTTAGTTATTTAATTTATCGGAAAAATATTCCCCGTTAATTGAAATTCGTTTCACATCAGAGTTTCTTAATTATTTTAAACCCCATTATATTCTTTTTTAGATAAACTCTTTATCAAATCCATAAAACTTTTAAAATCATAATTAATCAAATTTATATTTTAACTAATAAAATTTCTTATTCACTTACTATAATTTGCAAATTTCTCCCTAGTAAAGGAATTTTGTGATTGAATATAAAATTTAATATGATTTGTTTTACTAGAAGATAGGAAAAAGATCTTAAAATCTAAGTTATGATGATTTCTTGTTTTCTTAAAGATTTCTTTCCATCATTCATTAGATTTATTAGTCTTCATTCCAATAATAAGGAGTTACATATTTTTCTTTAAGCATGGCTAGTAATTAGTTGGAATTCTCATCTATTTTTTAAAGCTCATAGAAAGCTTAATTATATAGAAGTTTTATCTCCGCTTACTATTAAAGAGTTTCTCTCTTTGGCTAAATTTTTTGATTCTTGTGGCTGTTTATTGTCTATTCAAGTATCTATATTTCCTAATTAAGATTGACAAGTTTTTGATTAAGTTTATTTTGAATAGAATTGCAGTTCCTGAATATAAAGTCTTGCAATATTTTTTCTACTTAAAGTTTAGTTTTATTCTGCTTTTCTATAAACTGTTCAATTGTTCTTTTTATATTTTCTTGATGGCTTTTTAAATTTTATATTTTTCACTTTAGAACTTAGATTTAGTCATACTTTCCAATTTATTTATGGACTATCATTAAGTTTACTAATAAAAGTTATGAACTTTTACAAGTAAGATGTTAACATTAAACGCACTTGAAATGTCCTCACATACTTTATCCGTTTTGAAGGCAAGAAATACAACAAGTATGCTCACATTCTAAAATAAGAGGAACATTTATAGAATTAAAATTATTTTAGCAATAAAAACATTTTTCTTGTTCTTACATGTCAAGCTATTAAATAATTATTAATTAAATAAAGATGAAACTGAAATATACTAAGTTATATTATAAATAAAATTAAATATTTACATTTTTATAATTATTTCTAGTTGCTCATATCAAATATTATTAAAATAGCATTGAAGAAAATAGTATAAAGAATAAATCAAAGTTATTTTTTGCTTCTTGTGCTTTTTGGATTGTTTCGCGAGATGACCTTTTTAGATATTCCGGGAAATGATAAAATTTGAAAGAAAAGCAAATATTTAACTCATAATATAAAAAGAAAATAAATTAAAGAAGCATTGCAATGAAAGGAAAGAATGTGTAAGAACGGAGATTTTATACATTTAAAACTTGCATTAAGCCGAAAGGAAAAATATTATTTTAATGATTTTTGATTTACAAAAAGAAATAATTTATGTAACAAATTAATTAATTGAAGTATTAATATATTATTGAGTCATAATTTAAATTAAATAGGATGGTAAGCTCTTTCCATTGGAAGTAGTCTGATTGTTTATAAAGGCAATTATAAGTGTGTACTGTAGGATAAAATTTAAAAATATTAAAAAGCAGCAAAAGATTTTCTTATGGAAAATTCATCCAGTTCAAGAACTCTAAATATCGGCAGAAATATTCTTCATCTTAGGTTTGAGAAAGTATGTACCTGTAATCACGGAATACGTCCTTTACTTGGCAGGTTTGAACTGCAAACCAAAATGCTTTTAGAGGATCAAGATTTAGTGAGATAGAGAATAAAAACTTTTGATAGAGTTCGCGTTAATGAGATACTATGCTCTCTTTAATCTATTTTTTTATTTGATATAATATAGAATTAAGGAATTAAATTAAATAACAAATATTTTAATTATCTAAAGGTAAAAATTATACTTAGACATTTTAACTTTTAGCATTATCCTTTTCAAAGAAAATTTTAATTCCTAATTTATTTATCATCTATTATTTATAACTAACTTGATATTTCTATTATTTAAATTAATTCAAACTTATCTAAACAAATTAAAATAGACATTTCATTTAATACGCATTTTTTAAGAAATTTAATATATAAATTAAGAGCCTACAGACAATTAATTAGGAAAGATTCTATAATATTTTATTTATTTTACTACTAAATAAGAACAAAAATAAGTTCAATCAATCTTTTAGTCAATATTGACTTTGGAAACAAAACTCTCAATATCCTTACTTTAAATTCAATATTTAGAAAAGATATTCTGAGGATTTTAAATTAAAAAATTCTACTAAAATGATTTTGATCAGATTTTTTATTTAATTACTTTATCCAACTGTAAAATGTTCATAAAATTTCTTTTAATTATAAGAATTTAATGCTCTTATAAAGAGAGTATGTCATTGAACAATTGTCTTAGTTTTTTAAAATATATAAAAAATAAGATGCTTAAATCAAAAAATGATCCTTAAGTTCTTTAATAAACTAGCAATTTACTGAAATAAAATTTATTTTTAGATAAATATTTAACTTTAATTACTAAATCTAAAGTACCATAAACTAAAATTGCTTTAAAAATATTAAAGTTAGTTTTTATATTCATAATTATATTATTTTCTTATTATTTTTATTATTTATATACTTTAAATAATTAATATATTATTAAAGCCAAAAGACTAAAGAATAATGAAAAGTTGCATGGTTTTAAAAGTTAATTATTTTGACTATTTTGAAAATTGTAATTTTAAATTAAAATTTAAAAATTTAAAAAATATACCATAAATTAAATTTTCGTATCTCCTTTTTATAATTTAATTTAAGTATCTATTAAAATTTAGTTTATTTTAGAAAATTTATGTTTAAATTTAATTTTTATCGTTATAAAAATTAACCACGATATTCTTACAAAGTTGCAAAATTTTAATTTTTTTGTAAATTCTATAAAGAAAAACGAAAGTATAAAAATTCTTTTCATTTTAGTTATTTAAAATAATATTAAAGCTCTTATATTAAATTAATAATAAAAATAATTAACTAAAAGTTAAAAAGTCTTACCATCCCTGGGATCTCAACCTATTTCTTGCTGTCATTTTTTGAACGGGGATGGATATCACGACAGAGTTTTATACATGGGGGTAACTATTAAAAATCTTCTGAATTTCCTGAAATATTTTTTTCTAGTAGATTCCGGTTTCGGTGATTCATAATTTATTAAGAATCCTTTACGTTCCTTTTGCTCTTTTATTTAGATTTATTCTCAGCCAACGCAATATCTTAGAAAATGTCAGTTTGACTTGTAAAATCAACATTGTTTGATTTATCTTTTTTGAGATTTTTTCTTAAAAAATTTTTTCAAGTTAATGTTTTCCGTTAAATTTTGGTTGATTTTTTCATCGTTCTGTGTTTCTTAGTTATTTGTTTAAGTACAATTTTTTAAATAATCTTGTCTTTTTTTTTTTAAGATTTGCTTAAGACTGTTAGTATAGTTGCTTTTATGTGACTAAATTATTCTAGATTATCTTACGTCTTATTATTACAATTCATTATTTTAATCTTCTATGAAATTCATTAATTCTCTTATTTTTCCTCTCCTTGAGTATAAATTGCTTATGATACTCTTGGATTTAATTTTTAATTTAATCGAGCTATAAAAAAAGTTCGAAATTCTTTTCAATCTTACCTGGATTCTTCTCAACTATGCTGATCATATTTTACCTTCTGATGAGGAGCTTGATTTCTCTTCCTGTTTTTGTTATTTATACTATTGGCTTGCCGCTTTCCTTTTTACGTTTCTAACTATTAGAAATCTTTTTTTAGGCTATTAAATTAATAATGTTAAATTAAATCTAATTAAAATATAAACTTTAAATTAAAAAAATAAAATCTTTTATGTATTTTTTCAAAATGATTAGATTAAGTATTTTATTAAGTTAAATTTAAAAAGTTACGTAATCAAATTTAAACTAAATCTTAATGGTAATATTTGATATAGTGTTTTATTTCTCACTATTTCATAATTTCTTTAAAAGTACTTAAATCAAAATCTTTTTCATTCTTTCTCTTTCTAAAATTATTTTTATAGATTTTCTTATTTATGCATATTCATTTTCCCTTTTTTTAATCAACATCTCAATTTTTTTTAATTTAAGGCGTCTCTAAAATCTCCAGAGTGACAAGAATTTTGGAAAATTAATTAGAATTGCTTTAATTGTTTTAAGTAGATAAAGAATTATTTATATAAGAATTTTGATTTAAATTAAATTCTTAAATTTTTTTAGTTATTTATTATTAAAATATTTCATTATCTGTAAATGAAGAAACAATTTGAAAGATTTAGAGCATCTAGTTTCTTTAATTTCAGTATTTATTAGTTTTAATTTTTCTCTTGAATAAAAATGTTTCCTAAAAGTAGTATTCACAGTTATAAATAATTAATAATTATTACTTCAAGCTTTTAACTTTGCGAAACGCAAAATTATCTCTTAATTATATTTCTCCCAGATTTAAAAAATATTTGGTAGGTTAAGGATACATTAAAGTGAATTATCATATTTTCTAACATAAAGCTCTAATCTTATCCAAAGTCATTCATTTTTAATCTGATATCAGATATAATTCTTATAAATCTATTGAACTAAAAATTAGTTTGCTCTACAAAAAAGTTACAAAAGATCCCCTTAAATGTTGGTAATTAACTACTTCAGCATAAATTAGATTCTAAAGTTATCTATTAAAATAAAATAGAATGATTAAGATGTAAAGTTTTGATATATAATCACATGATTAGATTTCAAAAACGTTTATACCTTTAGTTATCCTTATAGAATCATCAGTCGATATTTTTTCATTACCGAGTGGTGGGATTTTAATTCACTTATAGAAAGTTTTACTAACACAAAATTATTGTTCAGTCATCAAAGATAAAAGCCCAATAAATTCTATGTTTTCGAACTCTTATAAATGTAGTCAATATTTCACTTATTATACTTGCATAATAAAGTTTAGCTGTTTAAACATTTTGACAAAATGTACAATTATTCTATTTATCTATTATCATTTATCTAAATATCTTCTATTAAGCTTCTTTATATTAAATGTTATTAAAAATATTCTATCTAGATTTAGTTACTCTTAATTATTATTATTTTCAACTTTAACTAATAGCAGAAACCATCATGTTACTTAACAGTTTAAATGAGCTATATATTCTAGTTTTATATAAAAATTTGAAGGCTTCAAATCAGGTTTTTCATCACCTCCAAGAAAGAGAGGAAACCAGAAGCCACTCTCAACAGTCTTCTTTTACTTAGTTCTAACCTTCTGTATAATCTGGAAAACAGGCCCAAGAAGAACAGAAGCAATCTAAGAAAATTCCCCATGCAATAACCCTAACGTCTCAGGAGAAGCACAAAAGCAGATAAAGTCTGCTTCGCACCAGGAGTCCGCAGATTTCTCTTTCTGGCCAGATGAGGGTGGAGTAGCTCATCAAAAAGTACTAAACCTCCAAGAAGGCATCAAGAAGCTAAATAAGAGCGATGAGAAGCTAATGAAACAGCTTAGCCTAGCAGAAAGAATACAATCAAGACTCATATCCATTAAAGAAAGCTAAGCGCTTTTTGGAACATATCGCAAAATCAGAATAGCTAATCCTAAAATTAGCAACAGAAAAAAACTTGAACAGGAAAGCAGACTTGAAAAAATAGAAGAGAAACTGAACCGAAAAATAGAGTAAGATGCGCAAAAAAATGTTAAATGGTGATCGAAAATAAAGACACAAGAAAACCTAAAAGAATTCAGAAAAGATGCTATTATTGCAATAAGAGAGAACATTTATGAACGAGATTCAAGAAAATCCAAAGTTTAAAAAATCAATACTGAACAAAGCAAAGTAAATAGCAAGTGAAACAAGGGAAAAAGAATCAAATATATCAAAAGAAGAATCAGAAAAAGATTCTATATGAATAAATTTGGATACATCTACAAAAAATAATCAAAACAGAATGGAAGATGATACTGAAGACGATAAGACCAATCAGAGAGGAGTGGATCGAACTTTAAAGCATTTTTATTTAGACCTGGAACAATCCATCGATCGGCAGAAAGAGCTTTAATTCCTCCAAGATTTCCAAACTAAATTTAAGATTTAATTATTAATATACTCTAGTTTTTTTTAATTTATTATAGCGCTTAATTTTTCATATTGTAACACTGTTTTTTTATTTGAATTTTTTATAAGATCTTAAGAAGCTTTAATGAGATATATCTATTTTATCAGTTGATATATCGATCAATTAAATAAATAAAAAGCTTATGATTTTTCAATCTGAGTTCTTTTCAAGTTTGTATGCTTTTATTGAAAAATCTACTAAAATACTTCAAAAATTTGCTTTCTTAAACTCTACGGAAAAAGCATTAGATTAATAGTAACACTTTTAACATCACATCATATTAACATCTTCAAACCTCTTTATAATCTTTTTTGACTTAATTAAGATCTCTCCCACAACTTATGCCAAATCTTATATTATCTAGAAAATAACTTTATCAGTATAAATTTTTAAGGTTTACTTTTATGTTCTTTTAAATTTTAAAAATTGGTTTAACTATACTTGCTTTAAGTTTATAGAAAGATAGATAAATGATTATTAGAACTTAAATAGAGATTCAAAAAGTGGTATTATAAAGTCTCAATCTCCGAAGTTGTAAATTAAGTTACCTCAATTATTCTTATTTTGTCATTGTAGTTTTAAAAGCTATATTCCTTTTTATTTTGATCAAATAAAGACATAATTTTCCAAATTTTAGAAGCAGAATTCGTATCAAATTTATTAAAAAAAGCTAAAGAAATTATAAGATAATTTACTAAATTCAAATCTAAAGAAAAATAAAAGAAGTTTGATCTTTGACAAAAATAAACATTATAAATTTTTATTTTCCTTAGTTATTCTTTTATTCTTGCTGCTCTCATGTTAGCTCAATAATTGATATGAGCATCTTGATTTATTTATAATATTAAATATAAATGTTTAAACCGCAAAATCTATAAAAAACTTAAAGATCTATAACTATTACTTTAATTTTAAATTGATTTTGCTTAATATAAATTATTTATTTGATTAAGTAGATTTTAAATTTTAGACATAGTTCTAATTTCTCTTACTAACTATAGTTAAATCCAAAACTATTTTTTATCTTTATTTATAGGAACATGATTGTTAATAAATCACAATATTGGCTATATTTTTCCTTAATTTCCATCTTCCTATATTAGTTTGAGATCTTTAAAGTTAATTATAATTTATATAAATAAAAAAAGGAGAACTAATACAAAAATGCTTCACTACAGTTTTCATCTATAATCTTTTTTCTAACTAAGTTATTAATTATAGACAAAAAGAAATAATTATCGTTCAGCAATATTTTAAAATTTTAGCTTTTAATTATTTTTAAAAGTTTAAATTAGAAAATCTCTTAAGGAATTTAGATAAGAAAGCTATTCATCTTTTAGTTATCCCATCTACTAATATCTTTAGCAAATTAAATTAATTATATGATATTTTTAACTAAAAGGCTTATAATAGTCAACCTATCTGAATTAAATTTCTATCTTTTAATTTATAAAATTGCTTATTTAGAAATATTAGAATAGCTTGGGAAAATTAAATAAATCATTATTTAACTTTTTAATTTAAAATACGTATCCTAATTAAATTTTTTGTAGATATGCTGTTCTCTACTATTATTTTTTCCCTTCAGCTATTTTTTCATATTTTAGTTTTTTATCTTTTTTTTCTTGCGTTTTAGTATTTTTTACAACATTTGAAAAAACTAGAATTTCACATTCTTTCTTTTATATATAGCTGCGCTATGATATAAGAAATATCTAAATTTACACTATAATTTAAAAAGTATTTTGCTTATATCACAGACTATGAAGACTTTATCTTATTTAACTTTAAAAAATAGATTGCTTTTTACTTTTCTTAGTATAAATTAAAACTAGGATTTCGATATTAAATTGGAGGAAATAAAAATTGAAATTAACTTATTTCTTTAATATCTCCTTTTAGTATAAGTCAAATTTCTCTTATCTCTATGTTTCTTATTTAACGTTATAACTTACACTCTAGTTTTGTTCTTTTTTTTCATTTTAATGCTCGAATAATTATTTATCCTGAGGTAAAACTCTAGTTTAATTATTAGCAAATGAATCATATTTATTTTTCCAGCCAGTCTAGTTTTCCAGTGATAAATCAATATAACTTTAGATTTCTATCTTTAAGAATAGCAATCATCCACTGTAATATTTTGTCCTTATAAACATTGAAATTTCACGAAGACATCAATTTAGCCTTTTTCCTCTAATTAAACTATTTTTTCACTCACTTTTTAAATAAGTTTTGGATTTAAAATTTAAAGTTTTGATATAACTAAATAGTTTATAATAACTCTTCTCTTCCTTTTTTATCTTTTAAGATATTAACTATTGATAAAATAAATTAGCTGTTTAATTAGCCTTCAGTTAAAACTAAAAATAACATCCTTAATTATATTTTTTATTATCTGCTTAATTAAGCTATTAAAGCGAAATTTCTACTCCTTTGCTAAAATTTAATTAGATTAAACTAAAAAATTCTAAGATAATTAGTATTAGAGTGTTTAAGCTTTCTCTATATTAATATATAGTTAAAGATATTTTAATTGATTTACCTTTATTATAAATGCTATGAAGTTTATGAATTAAAAGAACAATTATATTGGCATAATAAAGAGTATTGCAATTAAATGGATAAAATTGAGTAAAGATAATAAAATCAGAAATTCTTACTTCAAGTTATTTGATGAAAAATTTAGAAATTTGTTTTTATCATGACTCTAGCTTGTTCCATTTTTCAATAGTTAAATCGTAGTGATATAATTCGCAGTAACTATCAAATTGATATACTCGATCTCTACTGAAAATTGGTTGAGTAAAGTCATAATATTAAATTTGCCCTCCAGGGAATCTTTCTCCTGACTATTTAACGATTTTATAGTCATAGATTTAAGTCTATTATTCGTCATTATTTCTATAAATTAAAAAGTGGTTCTTAGTAGGTATGAAGATTGCTGTAGATGAGCTTTTTAAAGTTAAAACCTATTGGCAGTCAATCCATTCATTTTTTTATTCTTCATATATTTAGATTTTATCTACAAAGGTATTTTGCTACTGATTATTTCCACCAAAAACATGGATTTACTAATTATTTTAATCGCACCCAAAGAATGCAACAGGTAATTTGATTGAACTAATAGTTTAGAAATTTTTTTAGTTTAGATTGAAGACTTCACATTCAGCAACATCTAAATATATACCATTTTCCATTTTGCAACCTGAGATTATAAAAACCGTATCTTTTTTATTAAAATTAGTTCTATGCCATTATCTTTGAAATTACATTTAGAATTCCTCTTTACTTTCAGAACGCAGATCGAATCGAGTTTTTTGCTAGATTGACCCACCTGATATAATATGAGTTTAGTCCTTAATTTATTCTATTTAAATATCATATAAATAGTTTTGTTAAAATTCATTTAAGTCTTCAACCTATAATTTACTTTCATCTATTTTGTATTACTTCTTTTTATCTTATTAAAAGTCAAGTGTTGATATATAATTGAACTCATACCCTTTTTAAACTGGTAATTATTCTTCTGGCTGATCTTTTATCTCTATTTTCACTTGAAATGTTTCATTCATTTACTACTCGATTTGTTGATTAGAAGGATTTAATTGAATCGGTATTGATAAAAATTCTATATTTTATACTTATGGAGAAGATGGCAATTATATTTGAGAATTTATTTTACATAAAACCCGTAATTTCTCAATTATATCATTCAATGTTAGCCTATCTTGGGGATTTTAATTCCAGCATCCTTCTATCAGTTCTGCAAATTCTTTTGGACAATCTTCAGGGATTTCCTCTCTTTCACCCTACTTAACACTCTACATTATTATTGTATCTTCTTTTATTTCACAATAAGGGATTTTTCTTGAAGCTATTTCCCAAAAAACTATACCTAGAGCATAAACATCTGACTCTTTACTAATTTTAGGTTTTAAACCCATTGTTTCAGGAGCCATTCATCTTATAGATCCCTCTATCTTTACCGATGTTCTAGTTTTAGTTTCTGTCTTCACTTAAGAAAGACCAAAGTCGGTAATTTTAGCTAATTTATCTTTAGTCAAAAGTACATTTAAGCTTTTGAAATCTTTGTGTAGAATATTTTGATTATGAATATATTTAAGACCAGAAGCTATTTCAAGACTTATTTTGTATCTTAAATCCCAAGAAATTTACTCTTTACTATGCAATAAATCAAATAAAGATTAATCCATCAGCTCCATAACTAGTGATAACGGTTGTGGACAATATCCGAAAAGTTAAATGACATTAGGATGACGAAGATTTGCCATTATATTGATCTCATTTTAGAATCCCTCTAAGAGTTCTTGACTTAATTGCTGTAAATGTAAGTATTTTATAGCTACTGGATTTGTATAATCCATTTTTCCTTTCCATACTGTTCCAAAGCCTCCTGATTTAAGTTCTTATTCTTTCTACAGTTAACTTTCTTAAATTAGAAGGTTGTTTTATAGAGTAAGAGCCATTATTATCTATTTTTCTTTAGATTTAATAAAGAGTTAAATACCAGAATTCAACAGGAATGGCAAGTATTATCATCTACTTTTAAATTAATTTACGTTTTGATGAAAAAAAGTAAACTTGAGAAGCATTAGTGTTATATTCTATAGAGAAGGAATATTAAGCGATATGCTGGCTTTTATTATTATTTTGACTCTTTTACAGCTTGTAAAGTATATAATCCAAATTTTATTTGTCACCATTTTTGTGAAAAGCTAAAGTTGAATATTTTAGAAGTATTTTTCATTCAAGCGTAATCAACAATGGGAGTTTAGTCTTAGATGCTATCAGCATATAAAATGATCATAAAGATCTGATTTTTGCTTGAAATTTAGTATGCTAGCGTGGATATGATAAGGCTGAAAGTATATATTATACTTAGTTTGATTTATAAGCGTAAAGGTTATTTTTCATCAGATAAGCTTTTCTAATAAGTAAAATAAAGATCTTAGTACTAATTTATACTATATCTCGTATCCAAAATTTGGAAAAGAAAGAAAAGCCTGGAAGTTTATCCCAGATTAAAAGGCTAAGATAAAATATTTCTAGAAATTTTATAATGAAGTGTTGATTAAGCTCATTTATACCTTTAAGATTATTTCTAAGGAGTTTAATTCAGTGAAAGCAATAAGAGCCTCTCTTCTATCTCTATATGAATAAGGCAATCTCAGCTTAATTATAAAGAGACTATAAAGATGTTAGGTAATTATAACCCTTTTTATTCTTATTTTCTTATTTTCTTAAAATAATTTTTACATATAAACTTTAAGGTTGCTAAGATAAAAATACATGAGAGTTAGCTTCTTGAAGATCTTTAAATATAGCAGAGGACTAAGTTTTAATCTAACTCTATTTACTAACAACTTATTCTTTATAAGCTTTAATTACCTTTTTATTTCTCTTACTATGCTTATACACAACATTTGTTAAATATAAGCTAAAATATTAAAACATTCCTTGGAGAGATTTTATTATAAACGTTTAAGCACTATCAATCAATTATTATAACTAATGAATATTAATATGAATTTAAGGAAATCTAAAGTATAAATTTAATAGCCTTTATAAGAGTTTTAGTATTTGATTAAATAGTAAAGAACTAAACCTTAAAATTACTTATCTCTAGAACCATTTTAAATTATAAAAGCATATCAAAGTAAAGTTTAGACATTATGACACTTTTGGCTTTAATCTTCACTACCCTTTTAAAAAAATGATGTAGAAAGATATTATCAAACTAAAAAGTATAGAACATAGCAAGATCGAAATAAAATTGAGAGAAAATCTCAATTATTTTCACTTTTATGAATTAATAATAATAATATACTGAATTAAAATGTTTGTATCTCTGGGGATTTTAAACCCCTTCAATACACACCTCCAGAGTTCGTTCCTTGAGGTTTAAAATAAAAGTTCGGGACTCCCAGTTTTTTTGGAGTTCTGGCACTCCCTTGAAAAAGCCTCCTTCTAAATATTCTTCCATCATTGTCTATATAAATTCTTGACAGTTCTCTCCAAATCTCTTCACTATTTCTTCTCAGTTTATCCAAATATACCTTACATCTCTTGTATGTGTGGAATCTTGATTTGTACAGGTAGCACAGCTTGACGATCCTTCTGGTAGGAGTTATCTCTATGGGTTTTGTGTATTCTAGTTCCATTTTATTTTCAGCTAAGGCTTAAGGTTAAATTCCTTTTTCTCCCAAAAGTTTCACTTCGATTTCCTGTTTCATTAATCTTTCTTCATTGTTTTAACTTTTCTATAATAATTTTTGGTTTTCTTTCTTTAATATTTAAACTTCTTCTTATAGGTTACGGATAGATTTCATAAATTATTCTATTATTAGCTATTCATCATTTTTCTATTTCTACATTATTTTTTAGTTACCACTTTTCATGTAGTTGCTTGATCGTGGCTATGGGAGTAAAAAGTCTCGCTTGCTTTAGTCAGTTTCTGTTGGTTTAATTTCTTATTCAATTTAAGATTATCTTTATTTTTCTAAATTTGGGGGTTAAAGAGCCTAAGAAAATGATTATGTTATTAAAGAAGACATGGTAGAAGAAGAATTAGAAGTCTCTAGTTTTTTTTCTTTTTTCTAAGGAGCTGGAAAAAAACCCTTCTTGAGACCTTCTGCCATTTTTTATATCCTTTTATGAATTGAGTTAAGTATATTAATAATAATATAATTTTCCGTTTTAGGGATTTCCAACCCCGTCAGGAGGACAGCAGTTCATGCTCCCTGCTTTTAAATATAAATGTTTGAGACGTCCAATTTTAGCGAGATTGGGAACTCAGGTTTCTCCATGTTTCCTTCCTTTTACTTGATATGGTTCCATCTTAATCTTGTATATTGAACCATCCGGGTTTCAATACATTATTTTCATTCTTGCTTCTTCTTTTTTCTTCTTTTGTTGTTCTTTTATCCAATAGTTTCTTTATTTCTATTAGAATTTCTAGCACTTCCGATAAAAATGTCATACGCTTCCACAGCCGAAACATTTCTTTTTTATTTTGAAATATTTTCCTTGATTTGTTTACTCTTTCTAGGCTTCGATTTCCATTTGTATAGCTCCAGTTTCGCTTTACTCTTTCTTAAAAGTTTACAATTTCTCTTCTACTTTTCCGAGTCTGTTATCCAGTTCAGTCTGTTTCTAAAGCTAATTTTAGGATTCGTTAGTCTGATTTTGTGAGATATTCCAAAAGGCGTTAAGATCTCTTTCCTAGGACATAAGTCTTGACTCAATTCCTTCTGCTAAGTCTAACTTTGCCATCAGCATATCATTGTCCTTCTTCAATCTCTTGACCTCTTCCTGGAGGTTCAGTACCACTTTGATGAGCTACTCCATGCTCATCTGGTCAGAAGGGTTGAACTCTGATACTCCTGGTGGAGAACAGACTTCATCTGCTTCCTCGGTTTCTCGCTTGAGGTTGGAGTTTCCGTGTGTATATTCTTCAAGGTTGGCTTTCGTTCGTTTTGTTAGATTCCAAGTTGTTAGTTCAGTGTTGGTTAAGGTTGTGATAGAGAAGATTGTTAAGATTAGAAAATATTGGTTTCTTGCTTCCTCCCTTCCTTTTTGGCTTAGGAAGAGGTAGTTTAGAAGCCTGACTTGAAGCCTTCAACCATTTTAGATTTTAAGTTAAGTAAATCTAACTAAATTTGTTCATTTTAATAGTTGAGTATTTAGGTTTGTGGTAAATTGGATGTATAAAAAGGCTAAACGATATAAAACACTGATATTTCTTTACTATTTTATAAAAACCTAATCTCATCTAAATAAGCTAACTAACTATATTAATAACATGAAATTGTCATGAACTAATAATATATAACAAGGCCATTTATTTCATTGACATTGCTTAATAGCAAAATTTATTTTAATTTCCCTATATCAAGGGGTATTTTTCACTATCCATTACTATTTTCTAAAACATTTTCTTTAGTTTCGTATATTTATTTTTATTACTTGTGAAGGTATTCATTTAAACTTTATTTCTTTAACTTTTAAGTTAGATTTAAATTAAAAATAAGGAAATAATTATGAAAAGCTTTATCTTAACATTTAAATTGAAATCTAATATAAATATCTATAGTATCTTTTCAACTATTAGGCTTAATGGGTCAGGCTTTAATTTCTATCCTTATACAGTCTTTTACCGCAATATATATTTGGATTTATAATTCCACCTTTATTATAATTTCTGTAACTAAAATTATTTTTAATGATTTTAATTTGGTTTTCTTTACTATCCATTCTAGTCTATTTAATTATAATACACTAAACAAATTAATCCTTTACAAAAGTTAATTACAGCAATATCAAATCTAATAGTTTTGTTGAATTTCTATCCTTCTAACTTCGTATATTTGTTTTCATCTGGTCACAGTAACCTTTATTTAGAATGAGTTTTAAATTATATCTATCTTATATCTATAGCTCTTATAGCAGTTTTTAATTAGGAATTTTCGATGTTAAACTGCACTTTATTTAAAAATATAGCTAATTAATGCTTTCATGGTTTCTCAGAAATATTCTCAATCTATCATTTAATACACCAGATTCGAAGGATTTAAGGGAGTGTCCATATAATCTCAGCTATCTTCATATTAAATACTCAACTGCAGTTTCTTAAGTAACATAGCTTTGTATTCTGGTAGTTTGATTGAAGCTAATCAAGACTATATCTAAATGGAAAATTGTGATTTCTTTAATAACTCTGCAGAAAATGGAGGTATAATTTCATTCTAGTAAGTAATAGGTAGTTTAAGCTTCATTAATAGCTATTAAAATAAAGCAAGTGTTGGAGGTACACTGAAAGCTATTGATTCTTAAATAGTAGTTTATAGTTCGTTATTTAAAGACAACTTAGCATAATATGGAGCTGTTTTTTACATCTAAAAGACTAATCTAAACTTTTATTCAGTTTCTTGTGACAGAAACTAAGCATCAAAGTATGGAGGAATAGGTTACCTTTAGCTAGATAGTAAATTATAGGTAAAAAATTCTGAATTTGCAAATGAAGTTGCCTCTTTATATTTACAAGGTGCTTAGCTAAGTTTAAACAACGTATTTATTGTAAATAATACTGCTAAGTCAATGGGTATTATTAACCTACGAGTATCGGGAAAGAAAAGATGAAATAAGATGTGTAACGTATTGATCTCTGACAATTATGGCTTTAATTCAATAGCCTTCACTCATAAAAGCTTAATAAAGCTCAAGGTGCTATGTTTCATTATAATTAAGCTTAAGAACTAACTTCTGGTATCTTAATATTTGATTCTTAGCTTACTATAATTAACTCTTCGTTTTTTTGTTAATAAGCGTAAACAGACACATTTATTATGAGTAAATTTTGAGCTGAAATAAATAATCGATTCTTAGTCCAGCAATAAAAAAGGAAGACTAGGAAGTGTTCTTTATCTAGCAAGCTCATTAATAAATATGACTAAAGTATTTGACTGATAAGTAAATTTTATCTTTAAATGAATATAAGTTCTAATTATTATAAATATATATATTCTTTAAAACCGCCATAGTTGTTCGAAGGTGAACAACAAGGTCATCTTCATCAGAGGTTGGGGAAGTTAAGTACCCATAATCGACTTTATGTCTTCCTCTGCTTTGGTTTGGCCTCGAGACATAAGATTCTTAGACCTTCGACACTGGCTTGGCTTCGTTTATTTTTAATTCTGGAACTAAAAAGAAATAATATTGCGAGCTTCATCAGAGGTGGGGAATTTAAGTACCCATAATTGACACATGTCGTCCTATGCTTTGGTGATGCAATGAGACACAATCCTGCCATGTCCTTGGACCTCCAACAAGTAGATAAGATTACGAGTATTCTAAAATTATATCAGTATTGAACATTTTTATCAGTACTGAATAATTATACCAGTATTGAACAAGGTTTATCAGTATCTGATAATTTTATCAGTAACAAACATTCTTGTCAGTATGAAACATTTTTTTTTAAAGAGCTGCGCACCAACGAGAGTGCTACGCGCTCTATAATCAAATTTATTTATTTATGAGGCAAAAAATAATGGAAAGTGAATGAGTTTACCATCTAAAATCTTCAAGCATTAAATCCTTATTTTAATCTTTCATACTAATACCTATAATTTTTGTAGTTATTGTTTGAATTTATATTGGGAGAAATAAATTATCTCTTGTTTTATTATCTAAATAAAGATTTCGTTGTAAAAGCCTAAGCTTTTGAAAATGTAATATTAGTGTTTCAGAAACTGAGTCTGAAACAAATTGTTTTTCCGAAAAAATGTATTGAGTATCCTTCTGAATATAAAAAGACATGACAAGACTTAAAATAATTTAATCTGAATTAAATTAGTAAAACCAAAGCTTTAATATTATATTTTGCAATATAGAGTTAGAATGAAAATTAGAAATATTTAGTATAGAATCAAACATAGAATAGAATCTAAACCCTGACTCTACTTTAAAGCTAAAGACAGCATAATTATTAGCTTTAATGCTTAAAAAATAATCATAAATATTCAATTGCATCCATAATGCGAAATATAAAGCTTTAGATCTTTCAAGAGGCTTTAAAAAGCTCTAGATTCGCATACTTAATATATTTACTCTTATAATTTCTCTTTTAAACAGCATCTTTCCTAGCTTCTCTTAATCTCAAGTTACAATCTTATATTCTACAAAATATTTCAATCCTTAGTCTAAAATTAGCAAAAATCAGATAATATATTAACTTCCTTAAATTTATTTCAAATCTTTTATTAGAAAATGTTTATATAGGGATACTTAACTAGCCTTTTAAATAGAAAAATAATAAGTTTTTAACGTGCTTAAGAATCTTCGACAGCTTGTTTTTTAGTAAGATTTAAATAATTTTTATTATGTTTATTTGGTTTTATAATTGTCTATAATTAAAATACTTTAGATAGCATTTTATTCTGATTGAGATGCTTATTTAACTTAAAATTAAAACTAAATAGTTATTAAGTCATTAATTTTTATCTTCTCATAGTTTGAAAGAGCTATAAAATTTTTATGACTGAGAAAAAAATCGCTGATTTTCAATCTAAACTGCTAAGCTATCTTGCATCATAGTCTGTCGCATTCTATTTATTTCCTTCTAGTTTTGATTTTATTAGATTAAGTTATCTTACTATTCTTAGATCTGAGTTTGTTAGAGTTATTAGTTCAATTTTTTTGACGAACTTGCAAATGTGTTTGCAACTTATTTTTGATTAGATGAAAGTGAATTTTCGTTCATGTACTTTTACCAAGCAAGAGAAATGTGCTATGCTTATCTGAAGTCTCCCTATTAAGCTTATTATGCTGATTCATCATTGCATTGCTTGCTAATACTTCCATATTTATGTTTTATTCAGATTTACCTATTTCTTTTGTAACTGTTCTGACCTAAGTAAATACTCTGAGGTTTTAAACTCCATCTAGAGTTTTATAATTTACAGTTAACTAAAAAGGTATTTTTTATTGTTCCTACAACTCTTAATTTTACTATAATTTGTTGTTTTCCTTTTTTGTCACTTCAAATGCTACTTGTGAGTCAGAATATACATTACCTATTTCCTTTGTAACACTAGATCCCCCTTACTCAAGATATACTTCATTTCTAAACATAAGTTTTTTATGCAATAGCATAGTTAGAGAAACATTAGTAGCAATTACTGGTCTTTCTAGTATATTTATACGCTGGTATGTATTTACAATGGATTTACTTTAGTTATTATCCTCCTGTATCATAGACTAAGGAAAGTAATCTTTCAAGCTTACATTCTTAACCCTTAATTCAGATAATTGAAATTTCTATTCCTTTTTCTTTAGCTGAGTTGGCACAGCTTTGATAAAATTAGTTTCATTTAGCTTTATGCAAATTGCCAACCCCAAGATTAGCAACTCCGTCGTACAGATAATAATCTTTGATCCAGGCTATTAGTCTCCTAGCATCTCGATTGCCATGAAAAGAGCAGGACCTAAGGCTGTATTACCAGAAGGAACTAACTTTTACAATTTATCTATCAGATCATTACAGGAGGTTTAAATGTCTGTACCTAATCACTTTTAATGAGTTCCTTAGACTATACTACTTAATAGTTTAGTTCTTTGTAAATATTCATCTTTAACTATCTAACTTTCTTAGGTTCCATCTCCAATTATATTAACACATCCAGAAAAAGTAATTAGCCCTACATTTTGTTAAGGTTACAGCTTTGCCATACTTAAAAGATGTTCTTTTATTTATTCTTTGACGCATTAAATTGGATTTATTTATTGCTAAGTATTTTAGCAAGATGAAATATCCATTGACCCTGATATATCTATAACAAAAATAACGCTAATTTCTTTTTAATTTTATCCTTTGCTTATTTGTCTGTTTTCTTTCAAAATATAAGTTAAAGGCTCTTGTTAAGGTTTCAAGTCTTCCTTGATGCTTATTAGATTCTAATAATCACATAATTAGCATTTTCATTCATAAGAATTCTATTACTGATTATTTAACTCTCTGAATGAGTTCAGAAAACCTTTGCATTATTAGCATTAAATAGTGTTTTCAGTTCCGTTTCAGTTTCTTACTATAAAAGTCCAAGATTAACGGAAAATACATTAGCATCAACCACCAAATGATAATTCTTTTCAGACTTAGAAAATGTTTAATATGGATGTATTTACTAAAAATATGCATTTTACTAAGGCTGAGTCTAATATTAAGAAGGATATTATTAGGCCTATTGTTTTCATTAGTTAGGCGGAGCACTAAATTGTTGCTGCTAGTTATAAAATTACTGGAAAGGCTTCTATTAAGGATATTGATATCCAAAATTCATTTAATTGACTTAAGAGTTATAAGGAGACTATGAACTATTATATTTTAATATTTTAACTTTTTTATTAAAATCCAAAAGAATTAAATTATTATATTAATTGATTCTATTAATTTGGATATGGTATTTACTACTAGTTTAAATTTTGATTAAGGTTAATCATACTAAAATCTTACTTTAGAGGAGCTTGGTTACACTAGTTAAACTAATGCTGAGTCTGCTCCATGTTCAAATGTTGCATACTAGAATTTGGAGATTCTCTAATTTCATTATTTAATGAAGATTGAGTATTTACAAACATGTTGCTTTGAGGCGTGAACAATGTATTTTAATTCTGAGCTAGTGAGTTTAGATCTTAATTTTATAACAAAACAAAAGACTAACTACCTTGACTCTAGCTAGTTTAGTTGCTTTAATCTTACTTATTTTCTTCAACTTATTGATTCTAATTTTAAATCACGTTTTTTAAATCGGTTTCTTGAAATTAAGACTGAATAAGCTGTTATTTCAAAGATTGGTCTATATCTTGATTTGACATTTAGACTAAAGCTTTCTCTTCTTATTTTCCAACAAAAACAAATTCAGAAGCAAAGCTAAACAATTCTGAATCCATTTAATTTATTAATACTTTAAACTAACTAGAAGCTATAAAAGTTCTGAATAATCATTTTTATTTAACTCCCAAAATAAAATTTGTATATTAGTGGCTAGAAATTTTCGTTAAAAATATAATAATTATTAACTTTTGTGCTTTCAAGCTTATTAAAACCTATTTAAAATTAAGTTCTTTAACCAGTTTACATTAGCTTTTAAATAAAACTTGCTTACAATTTTTCTTTATAATGACTTTGAGATTTTAGACTTAGAGCTATTTAAAGAAATAAAATATATAAATAGTCTTAAGATTCTTGTTCATGGTGGTATTTTAAATTAGTGTATAAGCTTTAAATACAAGTTAAGCATAAATCCCTTAGTTTATATAATAATACTTATAAAGTATACTATATGCTTCTTTATTAGCTTTATATCATTCCACTTATATTCTTATCTAATTGATCTTTTATTTTGATATAACTATTGGAGTATATCTACAATTAGATTCTGGTACTTTAGAATCTAATAAGTTTAGAATAACTTTTATAACGTTTGTTGAATGAGGGGAATTTAATATGCTAATGCAGATTACCTTAGAAGAAGTTCAGAGTATTTAAAGGTTGATAGCTTGGGGGTGGAATCATTAAAAGATTTGTCTTTTAGTAATAGAACTATTTAAAAAAAGCTTTACGTTACTTTTTAATCTTTATACATTAAGCTAAAAAAGAGTTGTGATGATCAACCAAAAGTTGTGAGTAAAATAGTTAATAGTATCAAGGAGTAAAAGAGAAATATACTAAACAGTCAAAATTTCAAGAATTAATTTAAAAGAAAAGCAATAAAATCCTATGAAGATTTAGAAATGAAATAAAGCTTATTTAAGTATTAGGAATTATAGCTATATTATTTATATATTTAGAATATAAATTTATCATAGTCATGCTACATCTTATACACATATAATTAGTTAAATTTAGTAAATTATTACTTTAATTAAATCTAATACAAATTACCTAAGATACTTATTCATATTTATTATTCTATTTGGACTATATTTAAGTCAAATAGGGTATATTTAATATATTTAGTTTCCACCTAAAAACGGTTAGCATAATTCATATTTTTATTTTTGTTTATTTTTCTCTTTATTTAATACCTTTAAGCCAAATGTAGAAGTATTCACATTATCATTTAATCTTTATAAATAATAAAGTATTAAGCAAAAGAAATAAATATTGGGAATAATTAACTTATTCAGTTATAGCTTTTACTAAGTAAATCAACATTTAATTTAACTTATCTACCATTTATCTTAACCAATGCCTTATTAGTTGATCCAATATCCAAATGTATTATTTTATAGCTTCTTGAATTATCTTAATAAGAAGTTATTCGTAAATTTTGCAATAGATTGACAAAAATCTTCACTAACTTAAAGATTAGATGATTCTTTATCTCATTTTCAATAATAAATTTTATGGAATAGATTAAAACTGAAGATCAGCTTTACAATATAATCCTCTATTACCAGAATGCATTCTATTTATAAAGATATTAAAAAGCTTGTAAAATTAATTCACATTACTAACCTTAAAGCACTCATAAACTTAAATTATATAACTTATTCTCATTAGAAAATTAAGATATCATTCATATCCTAGTTATCTTTACCTCTCTACACATTAAATATTTCATTATACTTGTTATTTTAAGCTTAAGTTAATAAAAAGAATAGATATCTTTTTAAAGCTTAATCTACTTCTGATATATTTAGTTATTTTTATAAATCTAGCATTAATATCCTTTATATCTTATAAATATATCATAAAGAAAAATATAATAATAGGCTAGTAAGCATAAGGTAAAAGAGAATATTAATTAAGGCACTTTATTTTAAATTAACTAGCCTTTATTAGTTTTATTTTGGTAGGTATTATAAAGATTTCATAGCAGAATATGAATTATTTAAGTTATTTAAAATCTAATTTAGAAAGGAAATTATTATTACTTTTTATAGAAAGTTCAATCTTATCTTTTTCACTATTCTATCCCATATCATAATAAATTAATTATCATTATAATCAGGCTAAAAGGCTCAATTTCTACTAAATATTGGCATGTAAAATATCAGCTAATCTAATATTTTCTCCTTTTATTATTTATTTTAAAGCAAATGCTTGTATGATTAGAGTTCCATCAATATTTTTATAGATAAGAAAAGAAATTTGAGGAATAAATATAGTAGAAACTTGGCTTTTTTCAGCTAAACTTAATAACAGATTCCTTTTATTTGATTTAGTAGGTCATCAGTTATAGTTAGCGATGTATTCTATCTGAATCTTATTAGTTTGTATATTATAATTATTCTTTCTTATATCAAAACAAATTGCAAGCTAATAACTATAAGTAACTTGAATTTGTTACATATCGAATAGAAGATCATCATAATGATTTCTAGATATCGTTTAAATTTGCAAACTAATTAAGCTGCCTAAATAATTCCATTTCCCAACACTTCATTATAGTTTCCTTGCTTTATATATTAAACCCTTTTTTCCATATCTCTTGCTCAATTAATTATCATATAAATAACTATAATAAATGCTTTAAAAATAATTAAAATTAATCTAAAAGGTAAAGGATTTAGCTGATTTAAAATAAAGATGCTATTTAATTGAGAAACTTAGAAATAAGAATTCTTAGAGGACTTTTGTGGAGCATTTTTTATGTTCCGCTTAACTAGGAAAATTAAAAAAAGAAAGGATACAAAGAGGATAAACAAATCTTGACTAAATATTATAATACTAAACTCATAAAACCTAACTCTAGCTCTATTATATCAGTTATCTATGATTATAGTGTAACCATGATTATATGAGTTCAAACTTATCATGGTTTCAAATAATACTCAGAATAAAAAAGAATATTTAAAAGCAAATAAATTAAAGGTTTTCTAAATATGACTATATAAGGATTTGTTATGACTATTTAAAATCTAAAGCAATTTTATAGCTTCAATAGCTTCTGGTTAGATTATCAATTGATAGTTGCATCTGAACTGAGAAAATCAGCTTATATAATAAATGAAAATTAAACTATTAAACTAGTTAAAATATATCAAAACTAAATATATTAGAAAACTATTTTACTATTTAACTTAGCTTTTGCCTATTAACTTTGACCTTATTATACCTATATCGTTTCTTTGGTATAAACATGAGCTACACTATATTCCATCAAGCAAACCAAAAAATGGGTAAATTTAGATCAGAAAACTATAATTCAATCCACCTAAGTATTATAGGAGTATTTTCAACTTAATAGTGAGAAATTTACATCCGCAATAAGAAGAAAATTCTTACTATTAAAGCAAGAAATATAGAACTAAATAACTTACTGGAGATCTAAATAAACTCTAAAATATTTTAGCTTAATCTGAATATCAAATTTTATATCCTTTTATTATATATCGTAAAATAAGCAAGATATAGAAATTTTAAATCCATTGAAAGATATTTTAAGATCTTACTAGAATCTTCTGAAGCACTAAACTAACAATATAAAGTTCTTGCTAAATGAGGAGAGATATTTAGTTAATTTAGGTATTTAGGTTAGTAAGTTATATCTATAAATAATATATCTTAAATATATTTCTAGGATAAAAAGCCTCTCTTTTAATTTTTAATATCCAGTGTCAAAGTGAGAATTGCAATGCTTTTTACTTTTAATTAGAAAATTAAATATACAATCATTTTTATTATGAGTATTTATTTAATCATAAGAAAGGTAACTTAAACCTTTACCAATTATAAAACCTTTGATTAAAAATGGTGGAATTGCCTTTAAATCCTTTCTTTTTATTATATAAGCAACTTGTTTGAAGCATTTCTTACAAAACCTTTTTACCGCAAGAAATTTACATTACGTACTTAGTAACTTATTCCTTGAAATCTATATAAAATAAACAAAAAACAAATAAGAGAAAAATATAAAATTTGGATTAAGTATTCCTTTCTCATATATTTAGAACTAACCTGAAAGGCTTAATTCAGTGATTTTAATATTTATGACTATTGACTCTGCTATGTTCTGCAACTTTATTTAGGCAAATTTTTAAGGAAAAAATAGAGCAAAAAAAAAATTGAATTAGATAGAACTCTATTTTAAAATAAAATTAAGCAGCTTAATTAAAAAGTATTATACATATTGATGGTATTTAAAGAGATTTTGTCTGGAAAATATTATAGAAGTTACTATGAGAAAGTAAAGAAATAATTTAACACCATTAAGTAAACTTAGGACTTAATATATTTATATTTTCTAGCGACCGAAAGAAGTCTAGCAGAAATAAGTTGATTACTTAAATTTGGAGAAATAGTTTTGATTTAAGTTAAAAGTTAAGGAGTAAATCAAGACATAGAAAAACTAAACTTGAATCTAATTTATGTAAGAAGTATTGCTTTTCAATTATGCAATGTAAATATAATCTCAATAATTACTTTTATCTACTTTCAACATTAGAAAGCATGATATAATATCCCTAAACCATATTTATACAGCAAATTTCATAGTATATAATTTCTAATGTAAGCTTTTCTTTATTAATGAAAAGACTTGTCTATATCAATTAAAGAAGATTGCTTAAAAATAGTAAAATAAATCCGCATATTAAGCTATATAAACAAAAGTTCTTAATAAATTAACTTCTTTTAGAATATTTTTATATATATAAATAAATAATCGATAACACCTATGATGGAAATTCTCGTAGCAAGAGAAAATAAGAAGAACAATCTGAAGATCTATCTGACGCAAAGAAACTACTTTCTTTTCATCAAGCGATGGGAAGTGACGGAGAAAGCAAAAATTACTAGATAAAAGCTTATATATTATTAGAGAAAAAAGAATCTTACAGACATTTGAAAAATTTTCAAACTTCTAGCCAAAAAGCAATCTATTTTGAATTGAATGCTATTAATTATATAAAATTAAATTAAATGCTTAATAGAGTTCGCTTCTTTTCGGGCATTTAACCAAATTTGGAGCTGCCAAACTATCTCTGTGAATGGAACCACTTTATTCTTCTTTATTATTCAAGTTCCAATTCAGATTTTAATTTCTTCTTAATATTTTTCCTTGATAGGTACAATATACTTTTCAAATAATTAGATTTTTTTATTTTTCTTTCATATCTTTTATGCTAGCATGCCTTTAACTTTTTGTAGAATAATCAACTATGTAATTAAAGGTCTTTTTTACTCCTAAATTTGTAGTAATTCTTTACTGATAGATTAACTAGCTTCTCCGTGTACATAGAGGCAGTATCTTTTTTCTACATCTTTTTTAAATCCAATTTCATGTTTTGCTTTTTAGAGTTTTAATTGTCATTTTAGCTAATTCTTTTCTAATTTTTTTTGTCTTATTTCTAATTTTATCTGGCTCTATTTCTAGCTTTATGATTAATTTATCGAGTCTTATGATATACTTCAGAAGACTTTTATGTCTCTTTTTTAAGTCATAAATCTCATTCTTCTTTTCTATTTTATCAAATCTTTCCATTAAATTATTTTTGTTTTTTTTAAATTTTTTAACCTCTTCTTGGAAGTCCTCAACATCTATATTTAGTCGGTTATAACTTATTTACTGTTCTGAAGTGAAATCTCAAATTCTGAGTCCATATTGTTATTAATAATGCAAGTTATTAAATTAGATTATCTCTTCTTTAGCTAAAATATCTTGAGACTTGTAATAAGATAAAAAGCCTAAGATACTATCTTCTTCCCTAATGCCTAGTAGCATTTTATATAAGCTCTTTTACTGTAAATGGAAGTTAAAAGACGGCGTAGTAGTAAAATTATACTTACAAGTTAAATTTTTCAAGTATATTGCAGATAATCCTTTATTACTTCCTTAGATATGATATATGCAATAATTAGCACAGTGAGTGACTATAATGTTTAAAAGATAAATGAGATTGTAAGAGATTACTAGTTGGTAATTATAGAGGTACTAATGCTCATATAATGAAAAGCCAAGCTATTAAATATAAGTAATTTTATAAATAAGATAGAACTAAAAACAACCAGAAACTAATTCAAAATTTATATTCCAAAACCTACTAAAGAAATTATTCGTTTTCCTAAAATTTACTATTTAGAAACAAAGAAAAGTATAAAGTAAGCCAAATAAAGCAATTTAAGGGAACAGTGGAGCTTATTTTTAATAAATTTAAGTTAGGAATAGAAAGCTTTGATGGCTTAAATCAATAAAGCTTATAATTAACATTATTTAAATAATATTTACACTCTTTAAATTTTGGTTTATAGAAATTGCTGTGAGAAATCATTAAAAATAATTAATTAGTAAATGAATGAAAATTCTGGTGAAGTAACTTTATTAGCAAATTAGACGAAATATTCTATACAGTGTAGCTTTAAGCGTAGCTAGTTAGTTATATATAACTTAATCAATAAAAAAATCTAAGTTTTCGTTGAGAAGCTATTAGGTTTGGAGATACTAAGGTTAATTCAGGAACAGAGAAGAAGAATTAATTTATTTATCTTCTTTTTTTTAATTAAAAGAATCTAGATTGAGAACTCTATTATTAAAGAGTCAATTAATCCTTTACTTAATCTTAAGAAGGATAGTATTAAGAATGAATTGCAAGTATTTTAAGCTACCTAGAAATATAAGCTAAAGTTAAATTAAAGATGCTTTAGAATTTTTAAATTAGCTTTCGTAGTAAATTTAAATTGGACTAGCTAATTTTAATGATTTTCTAAATAAAGCAAAAATATAAAGATGATGGTTAAGAAAATCAGAAGATACCTATTAAATTATCAGATGAGGCTAATTGATATAAGAAAGGATAGAAAATAAATAATAATCTATAGACTAAAAGTTAGAATTGATAGTGATAGAACGAAAGATATTAGAAGTAAACCGCTCAATAAATATATTACAGGATTTATGTTTGAAGTAGTACTAAAAAAACTAAGGAACTTCTGCTAATGTTCACTTAACTTTCATTCTAAACAAAATAAAGAAAAAAGCTTTACTATTAAAGCATTCTTAAGTTCTAAAAATATCAAAAAAGTTAAGAAAATTGGAATAATAGAAAGTGTGAAGTTGTGGTTTTGGTAGCTGAAAGTAATTTTAAGGTTATTACTAAGTATTTGGATTTCAAGCAAATATCTTATATTAACTCAAAAGACGAAGACCATTGAAATTCTTCCTAATTTCAAATAATTGAGACTGAAAATACTTAGAATAATTAAAAAATCGAAGATATCCTTTAGTTCATTTTTATTATCAAGTTTAAGGAAACTAATTTAAGCTCTAACAAACACCGAAATAGTATGTTCAAATAATCAAGCAATTTATGTGTCCAAGAAGGTAAATATTTTAAGATATTTAGTGCTAAACAAGCGGTAAATAAAAAAATTTTAGAGTAATAAACCAAAAGAACTCGCAAATAATCTAGATATTACTGGTAATTTAAAAAAATAGGTAGCTTGAGTCAATTATTGCAATTAAATGATAATAATAATTTAAGTTTTTAGTTAAGATAAGGATACTATTACTAGGATAAGTATACTAAAGCTTAAAAGATTATCAACTAAGTAGTTAACTTATAGTCTCCTGTTTTTTTTATTTTCCTTTTAATTTAAAAGTTTATATATTTCTTTATTTTGTAAGATAGAAACCTATTAAGGATTTTATAGGCAACTATAATGGATATAATAATCCCCTTCTATAGATAAAAAGTAAGCAAAAGGAACATTTCAACTCTTAAACAAAAGGAATCTCAATAATTGAAGATTCTTTCTTGCTTAGATATTAAAGCCTTTAATTTATTTTTAAGGTTGATATTTTATTTTCCCAAGTATCTCTAAATAGCAACAATTCCTTAAAGGATTTTCTGAGTTTATTTGAACTGAAAAAATGAAGCAAAGCCAGTGATAACTTGCTAGAATTTGACTTTAAATAAAAGATAGTAAAGAGAATAAATTAACTTATAAGTGATTATATGATCTAGTTATCTTTAAGGACTTCCTAAAAATAAAAAAGCAAGAGCTTTCAGTAATTTTAGCATTCATCAATATCAACAGAGAAAGGCTTTTTATACTTCTATTTATTTAATTCCATTTAAATGGTCTTTTAATAAATGTAGATAAGCAACTTTGCAAATCTACAAGTCTTATTATTGATGCTCTAAGCTTCTCTCTCCTAGCCTCAAAACTAGGATATCTATGTTACAATACCTTTATTAAAGAATGAACTGCATTTTATTGGAAATAAAGGCACTTTGGAAAATCCGTTTATAAGCATAGAACAAGCGTTATAAATTCCCTAGAAAAGCTTATAAACTAAAATTTGAATATCTCCTCATTCCCATTAACTAAATTGCTCTATAAATTGAGATGTTTGCGAGCTATTAAGAGGAAGTAATACAGAGCAAGGACCTAAAAATATAATAATAAAAAAGTTTGATTGTGAATAAAATGATTGAGTTTAAACAATGTGCTTTAATAGCAGAAAAATAGCCTATATTTTAATTAAAAGTCCTTTAGTTACTTTAGAGCTTTGTTAAGATACGCTAGTTATATAAGATATTACATTTATTGGTGATTTCCAACCTTGCTTAGAAAATAATTGTAAGAAATATAACGAAAATATATTAATAAGCGCTTAGAGTTCCAATCTATAATTAATAAACTCATCTTTTTAGAACTTTTATCAATAATTCTCATAATATCTTTACATCTAAAACTCAAATTTAAGCCTAACTAACGTACTCGTTAAATCAATTAGTATTGGTCCCTTTGGATATTTCTTAAAAGCGATCTCATCAAATATAAGCTTAAATAGATGTGATTTCATAGAAATCTAAGGAGACTTAATTGTAAGTTAAGAGAGTATTTTAAAAATTAAAGAATCAGTGTTTAATAATAGCATTGCACAATTGAATTCTATATATTTAGTATAATGCTTATTTGAGCTGTCGAATTCTTTTTTCTATAATAACAAAATTATATATCAGTCTGCTATATGAATGGATAGCTCTACTGCTAATTTATTCCTTTGCTTGTTCTTTAATAATTCAGCGAATTCAGGAAATGGGATCATTATTGCTTAAAGTTCAGAAATAATTCTTAATGGAAGTCAATTCATTTAAAATAATGCTTTAGATGGAGGAGCTCTTTATTTCACTTAATCAACAAATTTGATAATCTTAAACTGCCTATTTTAGTCTAACGTTGCTTATCAAAGAGGTGGAGCAATAGTAATAGATTAATCTTAATTAGTCTCGTTTGAAAGTAACTAATTTTTAAACAATTAAGCTAATATATCAGGAGGAGCAATTTTTGCTTAGTTAAGCTTCATAACCTTAATAAAAAATTGCACTTTTATAAATAACAAGGCACAGGATTCTGGAGGAGCTATATATATCTAAGAATCTAATGTAACAGCAATTTTAAATACTTCAGCTTAAAATAATCTAGCTGAAATTTCGAATGGAGGATTTTTAAGTTCCTTATAATCAAAATTTGATTTAATACAATATAATTTATTACAGGAGAATAAAGCTTAAAATAATGGTAGTGCTTTTTCCTTTTAATAGAGTGAAATTATTTCTATAGATAATAACATTTTCAGGTCTAATTTTGCATATCTTTTAGGGGGAAGTATTAGCTTTGCTAATTCGACAGTAGATTATATTTCAAGCAATTCTTTTATTTCAAATTGAGCCAATTACTTTGGAGGAGCTATAAGTATATATAATAGCAGTATAAATTGGATCGTTAGTTGTTTATTTAAAAACAATTAGGCGGATTAGTTGTATTGTGGAGCTTTGTTTATCTAAACAGCAAACGTAACTTACATTTCTAATAACGTAGCTTTACAAAATTCTGCTAAGAATGGAGATGGAGGCTTCATGTGCATTGTAGATACTTCTTTAAACTATTTGCAGAATAATTAATTTTTATAAAATAATGCTTCTTAAGCCGGAGGGGCTTTGTTGATTTATAAAAGTTGAGTGAATATCATTTCTAACAATTTTTTTGAAAAGAACGAAGCATAATATAAAGGAGGAAGTATCTGCTTCTAATAAACTTGAATAAATATCTTTAAAAATAATTCCTTTGTATAAAACTAAGCTTAGTTTGGAGGGGCTATTTATGCAAGTTAGCTTTATATAAAGTAAATATCTAATAGCAATTTTAATAAAAATAAAGCAAATTAGTCTGGTGGCGCTTTATTTGTTGATCAGTCATAAATAGGAATATTTATAAATATAACTGGCTTTTTAAATATTGCTCTTAAATCAGGTGGATTACTTCTTTTATAGTAATCAAGTTTAGAACTAGTAGCTGATAGTATATTCGAACAAAACAAAGCAAGTTATAGCGGAGGAGTTTTTTATCTAGTAGATGTAATAATTAATATTACGTAATCAAGCATATTTTAGTAAAATAGTGCAGAAATTGAAGGTGGAGCAGCTTATTTTGAAAATGTCTAAATAAATTTAATTGATAATTAGTTTTATCATAATACCGCTTAAAAATACGGGGGAGCTATAAGTGCTATAAACTCTATTTTCTAAACTTTTAGAAATTGCGAATTTGTTGGTAATGGAGTGACTATGTTTTGTGGAGGAGCTATCTTTTTATAATATTCATAAACAGATAAAATCTCAAATATCAGAGCTAGGAATAACATCGCAGAAAAAGAAAATGGAGGATTTGCTTGCTTTTAATGAACTAACTTTTCCTCCATAATAGATAGTACTTTTATTTAAAACTCAGCTTAGCAAAAAGGAGGAGTTTTTTACATCTTAGCACATTAGTCATAAAGATCTAGAATAAGTAGTTGTGGTTTTATGCACAATACAGCAGAACAAGGAAGCGCTGCTTATTTTTCTTAAATTAGCTTAAATTTAACTGATTTAGTGATTATACAAAATAACGCTTTACAAAATGGAATTATATTCCTTAGCTAATTAACAGCCGAAATATCAAATGTATCAGTTTCTAGTAATTTTGCTTAAAGGGGGGCTTTTTTATACAGTTTTGGTTCTAATTTTACAATAAAAAATATAGTAAGCTAAAATAACTCTGCTTAAATAGGAGGAGGAGCTATTTATTCTGAAAAAAGCTATTTGGAAATTCAAAATTTCACTGGCTTAAAGAATTAAGCTTAGTATGGAGCCTGCTTATACTTAGAAAATTCTACTGCCTACATTTTTAACGCTTATATAATAGAAAATAAAGCAGATATATATGGAGGGTTTTTATTTGGTTAGCTAGCAACTGTTTATTTAAATTAGAGCGAAATACGAAACAATAACAGTACTAATACTGCTGTAATATACTTATCTAAATCATATCTAATTCAATCTACCAGTTAGATAATTCACAATTTTGCTTAGTATGGGTCAGTTATTACCTTAATTTAGACTAAGGCTTTTCTGGGGCTAATTAAGTTTGAAAATAATACTGCTGAAAACGGAAATGTAATAGAGGCGAGTATATCAGATATCTTGCATTTAGATAGCTGTAAATTCATTAGTAATAAAGCCTATTCAGTTATAAGTTCGCTTTACATAAGTTAATTTTATATAAATGAAAGTGAGTTTAGCAATAACTAAGCCAAATATGGAGTCATCGAAAATAAAAATACATACTTAGAAGCTTGGAAGACTACTATGCAGCATAATGCTATTAATATTGGAGCTCTTATAGAGGTTTTTAATTAGAACTTTTTGATTTCAAACTGCACTTTATTTAAAAATATAGCAAAATAAGGTTTCATGGTTTCTCAGAAATATTCGCAATCCATCATTTAATAGACCAGATTCGAAGGAAATGAAGGATTTAAGGGAGTGTCCATATAATCTCAGCTATCTTCATATTAAATACTCAACTGCAGTTTCTTAAGTAACATAGCTTTGTATTCTGGTAGTTTGATTGAAGCTAATCAAGACTATATCTAAATGGAAAATTGTGATTTCTTTAATAACTCTGCAGAAAATGGAGGTATAATTTCATTCTAGTAAGTAATAGGTAGTTTAAGCTTCATTAATAGCTATTAAAATAAAGCAAGTGTTGGAGGTACACTGAAAGCTATTGATTCTTAAATAGTAGTTTATAGTTCGTTATTTAAAGACAACTTAGCATAATATGGAGCTGTTTTTTACATCTAAAAGACTAATCTAAACTTTTATTCAGTTTCTTGTGACAGAAACTAAGCATCAAAGTATGGAGGAATAGGTTACCTTTAGCTAGATAGTAAATTCCAGGCCAGAAATTGCGATTTTGTGAACAACTTCGCAAATGAAGGCGCCTTTTTATATTTGCAAGGTTCTTGATTAAACCTAGACAGCGTACTTATTACTAATAATACTGTTAAATCTATGGGTATTATTAATCTATGAACTTCGGGAAAGGAAAGATGAAATAAGATGTGTAACGTAAAGATCTATAATAACTATGGCTATAATTCAATAGTCTTTGCTTATAAAAGCTTAATAAAGCTTGAAAACGCTACATTTCATTAGAACTAAGCTTAAGAACTTACTTCAGGTATCTTGATATGAGACTCTTAGCTTACTATAACTAACTCTTCGTTCTATGACTAATAGGCGTAAACAGGCACGTTTATAATGAGCGACTTTTCAGCTGAAATAGAAATAATAGATTCTTAATTCAAAAATGGAAAAGGAAAACTAGGAAGCGCCTTTTATTTAACTAACTCAACACTAAATTTAAGTTAAACCAAATTTCTAGGCATGAATTCTAACCAGGGACTTATTTATAGTAGCTAATCTAAGCTAAAAATATCACAAGTGATATTTCAAGATAATAACTCTACTGAATAAGGTTCAATTATGTATATAAAAGAATCTTAAATAGTAATGGAAAATTGTTTGCTAAGTAACTATACAAGCACTGCTATTTACATTGAAAGCAGTTAAGCAAATTTCAGTGGCAATACATTTATCCATGGTGAAAGCCATGAAAGTTATGGAAGTGCTATTTATTCTAAAAACTCTCATCTAAATATGTAAAGATGCAGATGTTCGGATTAAAAAGCATAGACAGGCTCATGTTTTGCGATCTTAAATGATAAGCCACAATAATAGTATTTCTTTACTAGCAACTCGTTTTAAAATTGTTAGGCAAAGTAGCATGGAGGTGTAGGATTTGTTCAGAATGCAAATGTAATTTTCATAAAAAACTTATTTTAGGACAATAAAATAGATAGCGAGTAAGAGTCTAAAGGAGGAGCATTAAGACTTATTTGTGATAAATACTGAAAATGTGACTATACACTTGACAATAATTAATTCATCAATAACCAAATAAAAAGCAAATTAGGGGAAGGAGGCGCAATTTCATTTTAGGGAGTCTTTCCTAATTTTGTTCCCTAGTTAGAAGATAATTAATCTTGTCTTCTATACTAAAATAATTCAGCATACTATGGAAATCATTTTGCATCTTTCGCTTTTAAACTAGCAAATAGATCAACCGATGAAGTTTTATCTCACTGCTATAAAGGAAAATCAAATAGATAAATAACCAATTAACTGCCAGGCTTTTAATCTCCTCCTTCTATATTCTATATTGTAGATATATTTGGGCAAACCGTGAAAACTGACGAAAACTCTTACGTTACAATATACTCAGACGATGATGCGCAGATAGCTGGTAAAACGAGAGTATATGCTGAGCAAGGAGTTTTTAATGTAAGTGATATTATAATAAAAGCTAAACCAGGAAACTCTATTAACTTGAAGCTAGAAACTGATGCCATTGACAAATCAAATGTATTTGCAAACATAAGTTCTTTAAATGTAATCGAACTGAAACTGAATATCACAAGTTGCTTACGTGGCTAAATCTTAGTAGATGGAATATGATGTCAAAACTGCTTATATGGATAATATTCTTTGAATATAAACTAAAACTCGTGTAAAGAGTGTATGAAAGGTGCTCGATGCTATGGTAATGATTTAGTGTTACCAATTAAAGGATATTGAAGATAAAACTAAACTACGGAAATAATTCATAAATGTCCTAACTAATATTCTTGCTTGGGTTCTTAATTAAGATACAGCTTCATTTAAAAATATATCCAACTAACAGATCAGAGGCAAAGAGAAGGTAAATAGTAGCAAATAAAGTGAACAGGTTATTGTGAAAAGGGATATAAAGGAACTTTATGCGACGTATGTGAGTAAAATTGAACGAAAGATGGTCTTAGCAATTGCTAAAAATGTCTAGAACGAAATTCGAGCATAATTTTGGCTTTATTCCTTTTTACTTTTTTTATACTCTATGTTATTTATTTAGTCAGATACACCTTAAAGTCAGCTTACGAATAAGATTCGTACTATGGTGTTTATTTCAAGATACTTACTAACTATATGCAGTTTTCGGTTCTGATTTAAAACTTTAAGTTTAACTGACCGAAAGCATTAAAAGAAATATTCTAGATAAATAGTCAATACATAAGCACAACTTCGAGTATCTTTAGATTTGAGTGCATTTATAGTGAAGGAGAGTAGAGATACTATGACAAAGTGATATTTTCTTTATCTGCACCTTTCATAATTTTAGTAGCTTGCTTACTGCTTCTATTTCTCTACTCTCTATTAAGCAGAAAGCTATTCAGTTAAACAGTATTTATTACAATAATGAGTGTTACTTTCTTCTAGCTTATCACTAATCTAATACTTACTGTTTTTAGTGCTTTCAGCTGTTATGAAATTTCATAAGACTTTTATGTTTTAAATGCCTATACTGACATCGAATGCTGAAAGGGAAAGCATCTATAGTTTGTCCTAAGCTTTGCGTTACCTGGACTTATGCTGTATGGAATTTTAGTTCCTTTGATAGTAGCTTTATATCTATACAAAAAGCGACATGTTATTAAGACCATTCTGATTAAATCTTAATTTGGGTTCTTAACAATAGGCTTTAACGAGAAGTTCTATTACTGAGAGTTCGTAAAAATGTATGAGAAATTTGCAATTTCTCTGATCTTCATTTTCCTATAGAACGCTACTATAATCTTCTAATTTTGGTGTCTTATCTTAATCCTAATAATTTGCATTTATCTCTAACTTAAGTTCAAGCCTTTTGTGAAGGAAGAGCTAAACACCTTGGAAACTAATTACCTGCTTATTTCCCTTTTCATTTTGTATTGTGGTACTTACTTCGATTCAGGTCAGAGTTATCAAGTCGTTGACCTTACCATCTTCATCCTTTTAGCTTTAGTAAATGGATTTTATATCTAAAGTTGGATTCGTTAGGTTATCATAGAGTTTGGCTATGAAATGTAGCAAATGTCTATTAAATGGTATTCCTACCTAACCTGCTTTCATAATAAAATTCCATTAAATGATCTAGTAGATAAATGAATGAACCAAGAAAAAATTAGCAAGAAACAGAAAAAATCAAACAAGCAAGAAAGAACCAGCCAGATAGACTAGGATTATTATGACTTAGACTAAGATAATAAACACTTTAAAAGGTTGTATGGAGCTTGCTAGTAAGATGGCTTAGCTAAGTGTTTCAAATAAATGGAATGATTTCTTTTACTAGATACTAGTTTGCTAGATCTTTATAACCAAGTAAACCAAAGCCTTTTATTAACTTAGTCTAAATACTGAAATAAAAGAGTTAAATTATTCCTTCAAAAGTACAAAAACAGAAAACTCTAAGATAAGACGTATCAGAGTAACTAATAGACCTTTTAAATGCCAATACGAACTGTTAAAGTCGATAAAATAGATCACAGTATGGATAAATGTAATGTTAGCAGAGAGAAAGAGGATTTTATTATAGAAGACTTATAGGATGAAAAAGGAAATTAATTAAGAGAATCCAAAAATACTCTATAGACAGATGAATATTCATAAGTTTATAACAAAGAACAAATTAGACTTTAACTATCACTTCTCAAGAAGAAAATATAAACCAATAAATGCAATTTTTAAACAAAATAAGCATGACTATAAGACGAAACTTATTGAGATCAATAATAAAACACCAACTTGCAAATGCACGCATAAGTAATCAACTATAGTGAATTTAATTAACCAAACGATCAAACCTAAACTTCTTTTATGATGAGGAAGAAAAAGCAGGAGAATAAAAATTTCGAGGAGAGGATGAAGCTTGAGAATAGCAGATTTAGTTAAATATTATATTTTAATATTCCAAAATATATGAAAATAATAAGTCTATCAAGTTAATTCTTTTTACTCAATTCTTTGTTTAGAAACATTGCAACTAAATTTGCTAGGTTATGAGTAACTAAAGCAATTTTAGTTCTTACTAAATATCTAGCATTTTATCCTAGTTAGTTATAAACTTGCTAATAGAAATTAAGAAAGCTATTTCAGTATACTGTTACTAAGCAAAATAGTGAAAGTCTATAAGCCTAGGCTGCAATATTTAGATTTAAATGATTGCTAAGTAAAGAAGAGCTGATTAAAATTTCTTCACTTAATATAGAGCTTGTACTAGGGTAACTAAGTTGAGAAATAGAAATTTTAGAAATTCGTAATTGCGCTTTTTGAAATATGCAAGAAGAAGAAATGCTAAGCATTCAAATTCGATTTACTTTGGTTTTTTATAAAAAACACTTTACATAGAATAGATGAAAGCTTTTTGCTAAACAACTGACCTTTCTGTCATTGGGTACCTAACTAAACTTTCTTTTCCAGCTTTAGAGAAACTTATTTTATATTGCTTTTCTCGGAACTTATAAACTTCAATTATGAGAGCTTTCTATTTAACTGCATAGCAACCAATTTAAAAGATTAAGAATTAAAAGCTTTCATAAACTAATTTTAAAAGAGCAGTATTGTAATCAGTCTTCAAGCTTAGTGGTAGATCCCTAGCTTAAGGTATTTAGAACTAATATCTTCAATAAATAACTCAGGTATCAAGAGTATAGCTTAAGAAAGAGATTAATGGAATTTAGCTTTAATCCAGATTCTAGCTAAAGCTATTTGATTTCGAAGCTTAGATACGATTAATGCTAAAGAGTATGTTTGCAAATATATCAAAATTTTAATTTATCGTAGATTAAAGGTACTAAAGCTTAATACTTAGGTTAGATAGCTTTAATACGAATAAGAGGAGCATTACTAGTAGACTATTAAGATGAGATAGAATATAAGCAAATATTATAAAAAAGGATTTATCACAAGATTTATCAAAGAACTTGAAGAAAACTAAATGATAAAGAAAGCTTTTAGAATTATCTTCAAAAGGTAGAGCTGTTTATTACATTTCAGAAGCATAAAAATTAATTATATAAAGCTGCAAGATAAGCAAAAGAAAAAATTAAAGTTGAGAACATATTAAGATTTGAATATCAAGCTTATTAACTTTGTAAATTTATTTAGAGTAAGAAAGACAGAATTTCAAGAAAGAATTAATAATACAAATGGAAATATTTTAAATAGCATACGACTATAAATAAAAAAGTTCTTAGATCTTTTAAATCTAATTAAAATACATAAAGTTATAGCAAGATACACTTATTCTTATCAAAACTTTAATAATTATCTTTGCTTAACTAAGATTAATTCTAAAATTTAGCATTCAAATGATTCCTTTTAATTTAATTTAAGATGCATAATTTTTGTTAAATCAAGGAAAACTTTTAAATCAATTTATGTATTTTTATCTCTTTTGATACTTTGTATATAGTAAATTAAAATAGACTTATGATTAAAAGTTTCTATTTATAATTTAACTTAGTCGTAGTTCTTAATAGCTTCCCAGATCAAAAATTTCTATATGGATTGATTTAAAATAATTTGAAATAAATCAGAGCTTCGAAATAAATTTAATAAGCCTGCGTTCTTGGACATAACTCTACGATTGTATTTTAATGATCTAAACTACTAAAATGTTGAATATAATTAGCTAGAAAAGTATAAGAACTTAGTATTAGAACTATACAAAATTACTTTATCTATATCTGGATTAATACTCCATTCTTCTGCTCGTTTATTATTAATGATTGAAGACAAAAAATAATAGTATGATGTTCTTCGGATTCTTCCTATAAAAATGGAATAATCACTACTAAAATTAAACTTTTACATCTACTTCTGATTGCTCAATCAAACCGTTTTAAGAAGGTAACTTGCTTAAATACTACTGCTATAATTTAATATCACCTTGTTATACCTTAAATACTTTACTTTTTTCTTCTTTGACTTACTAAATTGAATTTTCTTCTTAAGATTTTAAGCATAAAAGGGTTAGAGAGCTGAATAACACCATAACACCCTCATTATAAATAATGTATATCTAGCTAATTTTTTATACCTCTTAACTATGTTTTCATTTATATAGGTTGCATACTATCATTCCTATCAAACTTGCTTGTAGCTCAAAGCTTTTTATTATACAGTTAGATACATTGTGTATATAAATTTTTGCTCTTAATTAATTTTGCTACTGAAAAGAGATATCAAAGTTTAAAACCTAAGTTACTTTGTATCTAAAATAAGAAAATGCGTCTATGTAAAAAGTGTAAGAAGTAGAAATTTTGGAAATATAAGAAGCAAGGAAAATTAATAAAGAGAGAAAGAGATTAAATCTAGTGATTTTTACGTAACACTATAGAAATTTAGTGATATATGAATATTAATTCAGAGCTAATTTAGTAATACAGGAAAGTAGTGCTAAAGCATAGCACTTAAATGCGTTATTTAGAAGATTCTAAAACATAATTATACTGAATAACTTCAAAATAGTACTGGAAAGATAAAAGTTTCAAATGATATTAGAAATAAGTTCGTTACTATAAAATATTAAAAGCCAAGCCATTTGGAATAAAAGCAACCTAAAAGAGCTCACTATCTGTTTAAAGAATTTATTCTAAGAAAATGAATCATAATACCAGAAATAAGATATTTATATTAAAGGAGATATGGAAAAGACTAGCTGAGAGAGTCAAATAGAGTAATTTAATTAAGAGTATTGATTTGCATTGAATTTAGTTATTATTAGATAGAAATTTAATGTTTGGATATGGTTAAAAGATTCATTTCGATTTAAAGTAAATTAATTAAAAATTAAGCCGAAATATAAGTATTTTTGTCGGCTATATATGTTTATATTTTGCTTTAAATAAGGGAATAAATGATTTTGAGAGTTACTAAGTGCTTACTAAATAAGAATCTGAAGTATATCTTTAGCTTCTTTCGTATTCTATTTATGATAAAATACTTTAGAATTTTTCCAGCACATTAATTATCTTATATCTAAATCTATCTAATAAACGAGAACATAAGTAGTATATTGATACCCTATTAACAAACTCGAATATTAAATTTGGTGGATAGATCTATAATAAATTATTGTAAGATACATATATTGACTTCTGTTCTAAATTTGATTTTGTTAATTCAGATTAATTAAAATACTAATTATATAATAATTAAACAAGCAATAGTTATAAAAGTTATTTCAACTTATCTTATCCCTTATTCTTTATCATTCTATTCTTTATAATCAATATCTAGTGCTTAATTCCATAAATACATCACTTTCAGATATATTAATATTTATATTAATGCCATTTACTTTTCTATCCTATAAGCTCATATTTCGATTAAAGGATTGAATCCTTATCCAAAGAAATGCTTTCTTTATTGCCAAAATTTAAGATATAATTACTAAGCAGTAGGCTATTTTTATCATATCTGATTGTTATTAAACTTAGTATTCAATTTGGTTGTACTCTAGATTAAGTATTGCTAGAAGTTCTTTTATTTAGATGTGTTACTTAATTAAGGTTGAGTTGTATAATTTCTAACTACCTTTCATAAACATTTATATAATTTCAGTTTAGTTACTATCTTATAAAAATAATACCTAAAAGCATTTTATGCAGATTTAATTCCTTAGTGATAGTAATATCAATCATATATAACACCTTGTAATATGAATTTAAATAAATAAAGCACAAGCTTAAATTAATAGCTTAGATAGGTTAAGGCACTAATAAGGAAATAATAATGAAAGGTTCGTTGCTTAAATATGAAAAGATATTTGAAATGATCTTTGACAGTTAATAAAATAGATATATAAAATTACTAGACTAAGATTAAAGATCTTTATTGGAGATCAACTAATTTTAGAGATTAAGAATAGTAAAAGATTTACTAATATTATTCAATTGAATCTTCTCTTTCTTTTCCCCCACCTTGTTTATATTAAGTTAAAGTTATTAATTGAGTATAAAGGAATCTCTTATGCTTTTATTTTATTACTATTTAATATCTATTATTTGTCTTTATAATTTGGTGGTTACTAATTCCATAATAGCTGTCTAAATATACCTTATTATTGTATGAACTTTGCTATATCTATCTTTATCAACTACTTCGCAAATAAAAAATAAGATAAAATGTATTTGATTTGTTTATCTAGCCTGTATAACTTTAATTACTATATAAATATATTTAATCCCTATAATCTAACTGTATTTATTCCAATAAACTCATTTAGTTTATCACTAGATAAGAGTTAATAACTGAGAGTTGTTCTATAAATGACTTCTATAATTAATGCTAATAATTTCATTATCTAACTTATCTTCTTAGTATTTCTCTTTTAGTATAAGCAACGTAGAGTCTTTTGTTCTTTATTTTGATGTTCTCTACTCCATTTACTAAATATCTTATTTTTGCTAGTAGATATGATAAAGAAAGGTGTAAGCGGAAGTAAAATGATTTATCTTATATGATTTTATTATTTTTATAGTTAAAAGAAATGCAAGAGACAGAGCATGCTCTTGTATTAGATAATGGATCAGCAGTTTGCAAGGCTGGTATATCTGGAGAAGATTCTCCAAGATCAGTGTTTCCTTCTATTTTAGGTAAACCTAAATCTTGAAATATTATGGCATGACAGTCAAAATAGGACTATTATGTAGGTGATGAAGCAATGATTAGGAGAGGGATCTTAAAGTTGAATTACCCTATTTAAAATGGAATAGTGACTGATTGAGAGGAAATGGAAAAAATATGGCATCATACTTTCTATCAAGAACTTAAATAAGAACCTGAAGAGCATCCAATTATGCTTACTGAAATTCCTATGAATCCTAAATATAACAGAGAACGTATGACCTAAATTATGTTCGAAACGTTTAATGTTCCAGCTATGTATGTTTAGATTTAAGCAGTTCTTTCTTCATATGCTTCAGGACTTTATAATGGTATTGTGGTAGAACTAGGAGATAGTGTTAGTCATATAGTTCCTATTTTCGAAGGTAATTCTCTTCCTCATTCTATTTTAAGATCTGAAATTGCAGGAAAAAGTTTAAACGACTATTTGGTGAAGCTTTTTTAAGAAAGAGGACATACTTTCACTACTTCTGCTGAAATGGAAATAGTAAGGAATATAAAGGAAAAATTATCCTTTGTAACTTTGAATTATGAAGAAGATATGAGATTTTCAAAAGAATCTAGTACTCTAGAAAAACCCTACGAACTACCGGATGGCACATCCATCATAGTAGGATCAGAACGATTCCGTTGTCCTGAACCTTTATTCAGACCTTCATTAATAGGAAAAGACACTGTAGGAATAGGACAAATGACCTATTTTTCAATTCAGAATTGCGATTCGGATTTATGGAGTTAATTATACAGAAATATAATTATATCTGGAGGAACTAGTATGTTTGTAGGACTTGAAGAAAGGTTAACTGTAGAGGTATCCAAGCTAGCTCCACAAAGTATGTGGGTTAAAGTTTTTGGTGGACCTAATAGGAAATTTGGAGCATGAATGGGAGGATCTATTTTAGCTAGTTTGAATTCATTCTAACATATGTGGATTACGAGAAGCGAATATGATGAGTCAGGCCCAGGCATAGTACACAGAAAGTGTTTTTGAGTGTAAACTATATTCAAGTGCGAAGTCTTTAGGAGGATAAGTTTAGAGCTTATTCTTGAACTAAGCTTTTGCACAAACTTTTTCTTCTTAATTTATGAAAGCATTCTAATTCTTCTTTTAACATATCACTCATACATTATATCTTGGAATATTAAGTTTATCCTTTAAACATGTTTAGTAATATTAAATATCCGTCTATGAACTTCTACTCTTTTAGCTATTTTAGTTATAATATTTTATTTTTAATGCTAAGTTTAAAGCAGAAATATTTAATAAATATAAGAGAATAAAAGTTAAAACATCTTGAACAATAAATAAAAGGAAGCATCTAGAAATTGCATGACGATAATAAAGCTAAGTAATTGTATTTTTAAAACTTTACTTTGTAACCAAAATTTTAAGAAGCTCAATAATTATCATTTTGGTTATTTAAATTTTAGTGAACTATAAAATAGAAAAGATATGAAAGTAAATAGAGAAATAATTTACTAAAATCTTAGTTGATGATTCTTTCCAATAATATGATACACCAAAAAAATATTTTTTCCTATACAAATATGAATTTGAAGGCTATTTTCATATAGAGGAAAATGTGATTTATTTGAAATAAATAAACTTCAATCATTTAAGTTGAATGAAGAAAGTGAATCAAATAATTTAGGTAAGATCTAAATAATTGACTATTAAAAACATGGAGTTATTTTGCTTTTCAACTCTGTAAAATTGAGTTGTATGAGATCAATAGTTTAAATAATAATAGCCAAGATAATTTTTGTTAAGTATAGATAATTTTTATATTAGTTTATGCTGTTTCATTCTTTCTTTCCTGCTTCCTATTTCTACTTGCTTTTTTCTATCATCTTTTTCATTGTTTTATTCATCTGACTATCGGTTATACAAGAAGCACAAGGAATGTTTTCATATGCCCATTTCTAAAAAGCATGGAGCCAATGTCCTTTTGTAAAGCTCCTTCTTCCTAGAGCTTTCATTGCTCCACTTACTGCTTGAGGTACTTAAACGTATGTTTTGAATTTAACAGCTCTAGATTGAACAAGGTTTGGTGAGAAGCATAGAAAATCTATTTTCCCATTATCTATGCTTTAAGATTCCAGCTGTAAAGTTTCAGTCAACTATCTAATATAAGCCTTGCAAGCTCCGTATGTAGCTGTTCCTAGATTGGGTATTGCTGAGAGTCCTGATCCTAGATTAACTATCGCTGACTTCTTATTTCTCTTAAGCATAACAGGGATAAAGTACTAGCTTAAGAAAGTAGTACTTAATATATTCTTAGCTATAGTCTAGTAAGATGTGTTCATAGTCTCTTCTTTAAAGTAATTGGGATCTGCAGCAGTTCCTCCTATATTGTTTATTAGAATAGCAATATCCAATTTCTCTAATTATGAATAGAGCCCTTGGTAAAAGCTTAAAGTGATGGTATTGAAATCTGCCACTATTACTTAAGTCTTTACTTAATACTTTTTCTCTAGCTCCTATGCTTTAGCTTCTAGACTTTATTTATTTCTACTCAACAGACAAATATTGAACTTCTTCTCCGCAAAGAAATTGGCAAATCCCCATCCAAGACCATCTGTAGCTCCTGTTACAACAACCCATGAATCTTTATCAAAGTATTATTTTCTGAAGTCGATATGAGACTGTAAAACATAATGCCAAAACCCACTTAAGAAATCCATTAGGAGTTGAATAATTTGGTACAAGCCTATAATCACAAACGCGTAAAAGCAGTACCTAGTATATTAGCAGTTAGACAGCTAATCTTAATAATGGTAATAAGCATATATTGCGATGGCTAATAGAATAGCACTTTTCATTTCTTTAAGGATTTATTAATTACCTTAATTAATTAAATACAGCAGCTTTAACTTAGGCATTCTAAAGCATAGCTAGAACCTATTTATTTTATATTTTAAATCTTTAGCTTTAATATTAAACTAGAGATTAAGATTTGCTCTAAAAGGAGAAAAAGCTAGTAGAGAAGACTCTCGTCTAAAAAGGAGATCTAGAACTGTATAGCAATCAAGTCTTTAAGTAGTTAATATATAATTTATGCTTAGTTAGTTATGAAGATTAATAATTATTAGCCAGCTTTAAAGACTTATACAAGCAAGATAAGCCATAGATTGATAGCCACTTTCTTAGTTATTTATAAAATCTAAAATTAAAAAGCTAGATCTGCTTACTTATTATGATGCTTCAAACGTATCAAATATATAAAGAAAGCTATTTTCAAAGGTTTAAATCTTAGTGTTGCTCAATAACTAAATTTTAGAATGACTTAAGAATTTTATTTCTGACTTCGAGTTTCCATACTTTGATGTATTTGGTTAAAATTAAAGATAAATAAGCTGAAGATAACTTATAAAGATAGGTAATAAAAGAAATTCTAAAGCATGAATTCTCATAAATACAGTAGATAATAGTAAAGCATATTGATGAATCCTTTAAGCTTTATATCTAAAATAAAGATATTTTCTTATATACAAATGGAAGATTTACTATAATTAAAAATAAGAAATTTAAGTAGAAGTAGAGGGAATATAAAAAGGAAAGAAGCAAACATAAACAGTTGAAAGCTAATATCTGCCTTAGGAGTTTCTAAGGATCTAAGTATTCTAAAATTCTGTCAAAGTCCTTTAAGAATAAGTATTTGTTTGGTTTATCAGTGTAGATACATCTACGTCTGTAAATAAATATATCCTTTGCATTTTTAGTTGTATTTAGTATTTTTCAAGTATAGTTATTTGATGATTATGGTTATTTCTATAATACTTAGTTGTATGAAGAGATATAGATAATAGGATTTGAACATAAAAAGTAACCAAATTATAGTAAAATAATAGAAAACGGAGTTATTTTGGTAATTTAATTAAGTAACAAAATTATAAGGATATTAAGACATAGTTAAAAGGATTTTTCTAGTCAATATTTACATACATATAGCTATCATATTACAAGTTCTTTTGGTATTAGAATCAATAATTATAATTCGAGTTAATAAAGTCTAATTAGAGTAAATACTTATATATAATAAATGATTCTTTAGATTAAATAAAATTAATTGAAAAATATAAAAGGTTTTTAGTATAAAAGGATAAAAATTAACAAATTGGGGATACTTTTAGCTATAACTCAAGAAGAAATTGATATACAAAGTAATATCAATTAAAAAATCTCCTTATATTCTAATATTAGGATATTTAAGAAAAATCTACGAAAGATGGAATCAAAAAATAAAGCATTATATTTATAATATGAGACTCTCTTATCACATTTTAAATAAAAAATCGTTAATTTTCAATATAAGGCTTAGCAAGCCTTTCAAGTTACAAATATTATGAAGCTAATTAATTTATTATAATATATCTACTTCTATATCCTCTATATTCATAATAACTACATGATTTATTCCAGCTTTATATAATTAATTTTTATGCTTCTGAAATGTAATAAACAGCTCTACCTTTTGAAGATAATTCTAAAAGCTTTCTTTATCATTTAGTTTTCTTCAAGTTCTTTGATAAATCTTGTGATAAATCCTTTTTTATAATATTTGCTTATATTCTATCTCATCTTAATAGTCTACTAGTAATGCTCCTCTTATTCGTATTAAAGCTATCTAACCTAAGTATTAAGCTTTAGTACCTTTAATCTACGATAAATTAAAATTTTGATATATTTGCAAACATACTCTTTAGCATTAATCGTATCTAAGCTTCGAAATCAAATAGCTTTAGCTAGAATCTGGATTAAAGCTAAATTCCATTAATCTCTTTCTTAAGCTATACTCTTGATACCTGAGTTATTTATTCAAGATATTAGTTCTAAATACCTTAAGCTAGGGATCTACCACTAAGCTTGAAGACTGATTACAATACTGCTCTTTTAAAATTAGTTTATGAAAGCTTTTAATTCTTAATCTTTTAAATTGGTTGCTATGCAGTTAAATAGAAAGCTCTCATAATTGAAGTTTATAAGTTCCGAGAAAAGCAATATAAAATAAGTTTCTCTAAAGCTGGAAAAGAAAGTTTAGTTAGGTACCCAATGACAGAAAGGTCAGTTGTTTAGCAAAAAGCTTTCATCTATTCTATGTAAAGTGTTTTTTATAAAAAACCAAAGTAAATCGAATTTGAATGCTTAGCATTTCTTCTTCTTGCATATTTCAAAAAGCGCAATTACGAATTTCTAAAATTTCTATTTCTCAACTTAGTTACCCTAGTACAAGCTCTATATTAAGTGAAGAAATTTTAATCAGCTCTTCTTTACTTAGCAATCATTTAAATCTAAATATTGCAGCCTAGGCTTATAGACTTTCACTATTTTGCTTAGTAACAGTATACTGAAATAGCTTTCTTAATTTCTATTAGCAAGTTTATAACTAACTAGGATAAAATGCTAGATATTTAGTAAGAATTAAAATTGCTTTAGTTACTCATAACCTAGCAAATTTAGTTGCAATGTTTCTAAACAAAGAATTGAGTAAAAAGAATTAACTTGATAGACTTATTATTTTCATATATTTTGGAATATTAAAATATAATATTTAACTAAATCTGCTATTCTCAAGCTTCATCCTCTCCTCGAAATTTTTATTCTCCTGCTTTTTCTTCCTCATCATAAAAGAAGTTTAGGTTTGATCGTTTGGTTAATTAAATTCACTATAGTTGATTACTTATGCGCGCATTTGCAAGTTGGTGTTTTATTATTGATCTCAATAAGTTTCGTCTTATAGTCATGCTTATTTTGTTTAAAAATTGCATTTATTGGTTTATATTTTCTTCTTGAGAAGTGATAGTTAAAGTCTAATTTGTTCTTTGTTATAAACTTATGAATATTCATCTGTCTATAGAGTATTTTTGGATTCTCTTAATTAATTTCCTTTTTCATCCTATAAGTCTTCTATAATAAAATCCTCTTTCTCTCTGCTAACATTACATTTATCCATACTGTGATCTATTTTATCGACTTTAACAGTTCGTATTGGCATTTAAAAGGTCTATTAGTTACTCTGATACGTCTTATCTTAGAGTTTTCTGTTTTTGTACTTTTGAAGGAATAATTTAACTCTTTTATTTCAGTATTTAGACTAAGTTAATAAAAGGCTTTGGTTTACTTGGTTATAAAGATCTAGCAAACTAGTATCTAGTAAAAGAAATCATTCCATTTATTTGAAACACTTAGCTAAGCCATCTTACTAGCAAGCTCCATACAACCTTTTAAAGTGTTTATTATCTTAGTCTAAGTCATAATAATCCTAGTCTATCTGGCTGGTTCTTTCTTGCTTGTTTGATTTTTTCTGTTTCTTGCTAATTTTTTCTTGGTTCATTCATTTATCTACTAGATCATTTAATGGAATTTTATTATGAAAGCAGGTTAGGTAGGAATACCATTTAATAGACATTTGCTACATTTCATAGCCAAACTCTATGATAACCTAACGAATCCAACTTTAGATATAAAATCCATTTACTAAAGCTAAAAGGATGAAGATGGTAAGATCAACGACTTGATAACTCTGACCTGAATCGAAGTAAGTACCACAATACAAAATGAAAAGGGAAATAAGCAGGTAATTAGTTTCCAAGGTGTTTAGCTCTTCCTTCACAAAAGGCTTGAACTTAAGTTAGAGATAAATGCAAATTATTAGGATTAAGATAAGACACCAAAATTAGAAGATTATAGTAGCGTTCTATAGGAAAATGAAGATCAGAGAAATTGCAAATTTCTCATACATTTTTACGAACTCTCAGTAATAGAACTTCTCGTTAAAGCCTATTGTTAAGAACCCAAATTAAGATTTAATCAGAATGGTCTTAATAACATGTCGCTTTTTGTATAGATATAAAGCTACTATCAAAGGAACTAAAATTCCATACAGCATAAGTCCAGGTAACGCAAAGCTTAGGACAAACTATAGATGCTTTCCCTTTCAGCATTCGATGTCAGTATAGGCATTTAAAACATAAAAGTCTTATGAAATTTCATAACAGCTGAAAGCACTAAAAACAGTAAGTATTAGATTAGTGATAAGCTAGAAGAAAGTAACACTCATTATTGTAATAAATACTGTTTAACTGAATAGCTTTCTGCTTAATAGAGAGTAGAGAAATAGAAGCAGTAAGCAAGCTACTAAAATTATGAAAGGTGCAGATAAAGAAAATATCACTTTGTCATAGTATCTCTACTCTCCTTCACTATAAATGCACTCAAATCTAAAGATACTCGAAGTTGTGCTTATGTATTGACTATTTATCTAGAATATTTCTTTTAATGCTTTCGGTCAGTTAAACTTAAAGTTTTAAATCAGAACCGAAAACTGCATATAGTTAGTAAGTATCTTGAAATAAACACCATAGTACGAATCTTATTCGTAAGCTGACTTTAAGGTGTATCTGACTAAATAAATAACATAGAGTATAAAAAAAGTAAAAAGGAATAAAGCCAAAATTATGCTCGAATTTCGTTCTAGACATTTTTAGCAATTGCTAAGACCATCTTTCGTTCAATTTTACTCACATACGTCGCATAAAGTTCCTTTATATCCCTTTTCACAATAACCTGTCCACTTTATTTGCTACTATTTACCTTCTCTTTGCCTCTGATCTGTTAGTTGGATATATTTTTAAATGAAGCTGTATCTTAATTAAGAACCCAAGCAAGAATATTAGTTAGGACATTTATGAATTATTTCCGTAGTTTAGTTTTATCTTCAATATCCTTTAATTGGTAACACTAAATCATTACCATAGCATCGAGCACCTTTCATACACTCTTTACACGAGTTTTAGTTTATATTCAAAGAATATTATCCATATAAGCAGTTTTGACATCATATTCCATCTACTAAGATTTAGCCACGTAAGCAACTTGTGATATTCAGTTTCAGTTCGATTACATTTAAAGAACTTATGTTTGCAAATACATTTGATTTGTCAATGGCATCAGTTTCTAGCTTCAAGTTAATAGAGTTTCCTGGTTTAGCTTTTATTATAATATCACTTACATTAAAAACTCCTTGCTCAGCATATACTCTCGTTTTACCAGCTATCTGCGCATCATCGTCTGAGTATATTGTAACGTAAGAGTTTTCGTCAGTTTTCACGGTTTGCCCAAATATATCTACAATATAGAATATAGAAGGAGGAGATTAAAAGCCTGGCAGTTAATTGGTTATTTATCTATTTGATTTTCCTTTATAGCAGTGAGATAAAACTTCATCGGTTGATCTATTTGCTAGTTTAAAAGCGAAAGATGCAAAATGATTTCCATAGTATGCTGAATTATTTTAGTATAGAAGACAAGATTAATTATCTTCTAACTAGGGAACAAAATTAGGAAAGACTCCCTAAAATGAAATTGCGCCTCCTTCCCCTAATTTGCTTTTTATTTGGTTATTGATGAATTAATTATTGTCAAGTGTATAGTCACATTTTCAGTATTTATCACAAATAAGTCTTAATGCTCCTCCTTTAGACTCTTACTCGCTATCTATTTTATTGTCCTAAAATAAGTTTTTTATGAAAATTACATTTGCATTCTGAACAAATCCTACACCTCCATGCTACTTTGCCTAACAATTTTAAAACGAGTTGCTAGTAAAGAAATACTATTATTGTGGCTTATCATTTAAGATCGCAAAACATGAGCCTGTCTATGCTTTTTAATCCGAACATCTGCATCTTTACATATTTAGATGAGAGTTTTTAGAATAAATAGCACTTCCATAACTTTCATGGCTTTCACCATGGATAAATGTATTGCCACTGAAATTTGCTTAACTGCTTTCAATGTAAATAGCAGTGCTTGTATAGTTACTTAGCAAACAATTTTCCATTACTATTTAAGATTCTTTTATATACATAATTGAACCTTATTCAGTAGAGTTATTATCTTGAAATATCACTTGTGATATTTTTAGCTTAGATTAGCTACTATAAATAAGTCCCTGGTTAGAATTCATGCCTAGAAATTTGGTTTAACTTAAATTTAGTGTTGAGTTAGTTAAATAAAAGGCGCTTCCTAGTTTTCCTTTTCCATTTTTGAATTAAGAATCTATTATTTCTATTTCAGCTGAAAAGTCGCTCATTATAAACGTGCCTGTTTACGCCTATTAGTCATAGAACGAAGAGTTAGTTATAGTAAGCTAAGAGTCTCATATCAAGATACCTGAAGTAAGTTCTTAAGCTTAGTTCTAATGAAATGTAGCGTTTTCAAGCTTTATTAAGCTTTTATAAGCAAAGACTATTGAATTATAGCCATAGTTATTATAGATCTTTACGTTACACATCTTATTTCATCTTTCCTTTCCCGAAGTTCATAGATTAATAATACCCATAGATTTAACAGTATTATTAGTAATAAGTACGCTGTCTAGGTTTAATCAAGAACCTTGCAAATATAAAAAGGCGCCTTCATTTGCGAAGTTGTTCACAAAATCGCAATTTCTGGCCTGGAATTTACTATCTAGCTAAAGGTAACCTATTCCTCCATACTTTGATGCTTAGTTTCTGTCACAAGAAACTGAATAAAAGTTTAGATTAGTCTTTTAGATGTAAAAAACAGCTCCATATTATGCTAAGTTGTCTTTAAATAACGAACTATAAACTACTATTTAAGAATCAATAGCTTTCAGTGTACCTCCAACACTTGCTTTATTTTAATAGCTATTAATGAAGCTTAAACTACCTATTACTTACTAGAATGAAATTATACCTCCATTTTCTGCAGAGTTATTAAAGAAATCACAATTTTCCATTTAGATATAGTCTTGATTAGCTTCAATCAAACTACCAGAATACAAAGCTATGTTACTTAAGAAACTGCAGTTGAGTATTTAATATGAAGATAGCTGAGATTATATGGACACTCCCTTAAATCCTTCATTTCCTTCGAATCTGGTCTATTAAATGATGGATTGCGAATATTTCTGAGAAACCATGAAACCTTATTTTGCTATATTTTTAAATAAAGTGCAGTTTGAAATCAAAAAGTTCTAATTAAAAACCTCTATAAGAGCTCCAATATTAATAGCATTATGCTGCATAGTAGTCTTCCAAGCTTCTAAGTATGTATTTTTATTTTCGATGACTCCATATTTGGCTTAGTTATTGCTAAACTCACTTTCATTTATATAAAATTAACTTATGTAAAGCGAACTTATAACTGAATAGGCTTTATTACTAATGAATTTACAGCTATCTAAATGCAAGATATCTGATATACTCGCCTCTATTACATTTCCGTTTTCAGCAGTATTATTTTCAAACTTAATTAGCTCCAGAAAAGCCTTAGTCTAAATTAAGGTAATAACTGACCCATACTAAGCAAAATTGTGAATTATCTAACTGGTAGATTGAATTAGATATGATTTAGATAAGTATATTACAGCAGTATTAGTACTGTTATTGTTTCGTATTTCGCTCTAATTTAAATAAACAGTTGCTAGCTAACCAAATAAAAACCCTCCATATATATCTGCTTTATTTTCTATTATATAAGCGTTAAAAATGTAGGCAGTAGAATTTTCTAAGTATAAGCAGGCTCCATACTAAGCTTAATTCTTTAAGCCAGTGAAATTTTGAATTTCCAAATAGCTTTTTTCAGAATAAATAGCTCCTCCTCCCATTTAAGCAGAGTTATTTTAGCTTACTATATTTTTTATTGTAAAATTAGAACCAAAACTGTATAAAAAAGCCCCCCTTTAAGCAAAATTACTAGAAACTGATACATTTGATATTTCGGCTGTTAATTAGCTAAGGAATATAATTCCATTTTGTAAAGCGTTATTTTGTATAATCACTAAATCAGTTAAATTTAAGCTAATTTAAGAAAAATAAGCAGCGCTTCCTTGTTCTGCTGTATTGTGCATAAAACCACAACTACTTATTCTAGATCTTTATGACTAATGTGCTAAGATGTAAAAAACTCCTCCTTTTTGCTAAGCTGAGTTTTAAATAAAAGTACTATCTATTATGGAGGAAAAGTTAGTTCATTAAAAGCAAGCAAATCCTCCATTTTCTTTTTCTGCGATGTTATTCCTAGCTCTGATATTTGAGATTTTATCTGTTTATGAATATTATAAAAAGATAGCTCCTCCACAAAACATAGTCACTCCATTACCAACAAATTCGCAATTTCTAAAAGTTTAGAAAATAGAGTTTATAGCACTTATAGCTCCCCCGTATTTTTAAGCGGTATTATGATAAAACTAATTATCAATTAAATTTATTTAGACATTTTCAAAATAAGCTGCTCCACCTTCAATTTCTGCACTATTTTACTAAAATATGCTTGATTACGTAATATTAATTATTACATCTACTAGATAAAAAACTCCTCCGCTATAACTTGCTTTGTTTTGTTCGAATATACTATCAGCTACTAGTTCTAAACTTGATTACTATAAAAGAAGTAATCCACCTGATTTAAGAGCAATATTTAAAAAGCCAGTTATATTTATAAATATTCCTATTTATGACTGATCAACAAATAAAGCGCCACCAGACTAATTTGCTTTATTTTTATTAAAATTGCTATTAGATATTTACTTTATATAAAGCTAACTTGCATAAATAGCCCCTCCAAACTAAGCTTAGTTTTATACAAAGGAATTATTTTTAAAGATATTTATTCAAGTTTATTAGAAGCAGATACTTCCTCCTTTATATTATGCTTCGTTCTTTTCAAAAAAATTGTTAGAAATGATATTCACTCAACTTTTATAAATCAACAAAGCCCCTCCGGCTTAAGAAGCATTATTTTATAAAAATTAATTATTCTGCAAATAGTTTAAAGAAGTATCTACAATGCACATGAAGCCTCCATCTCCATTCTTAGCAGAATTTTGTAAAGCTACGTTATTAGAAATGTAAGTTACGTTTGCTGTTTAGATAAACAAAGCTCCACAATACAACTAATCCGCCTAATTGTTTTTAAATAAACAACTAACGATCCAATTTATACTGCTATTATATATACTTATAGCTCCTCCAAAGTAATTGGCTCAATTTGAAATAAAAGAATTGCTTGAAATATAATCTACTGTCGAATTAGCAAAGCTAATACTTCCCCCTAAAAGATATGCAAAATTAGACCTGAAAATGTTATTATCTATAGAAATAATTTCACTCTATTAAAAGGAAAAAGCACTACCATTATTTTAAGCTTTATTCTCCTGTAATAAATTATATTGTATTAAATCAAATTTTGATTATAAGGAACTTAAAAATCCTCCATTCGAAATTTCAGCTAGATTATTTTCAGCTGAAGTATTTAAAATTGCTGTTACATTAGATTCTTAGATATATATAGCTCCTCCAGAATCCTGTGCCTTGTTATTTATAAAAGTGCAATTTTTTATTTATAGAATGCTACTTTGAAATGCAAAAAGCGCACCTCCTATAAATTATACATAATTGGTAATAAACTAATTGTTCTCCAAAGAGACCATTTAAGCTTGGAATAAAAATATACTACCACCACCCCCTTATGCATTGTTAAGCTAAAATATACAGTTTAAAACTTCCAATCTTGTCGATTTTTCAATAAAGATAGCTCCACCATTTTTTGCCGTATTATTGATGAACTTATTTCCCTTAACACTCATTGATGAGTTCTTCGCCTAAATAGTTCCGTCGCTATTTGTTGCTAAATTATTAGAGAATTAGCTTAGGAGTATTTGAATGGAAGAATTATTCAATTATATAACAGAATATTATAGAGCTGTGTTATTATCAAATCTAGAGTTTACTATTTCTAACGAGGAATCTTCTAAGAGTAATGAACCCTATCCCGCAGTATTTTTATAAAAATTCGATCTTAGAATTGAAAAATTACTACTCAAGCCTAAAATAATATTTCCTTTGTTTTCAATAAAGCTACAATTATTTAAGCTGATGTTTGATTTTAAAGATAATAGAAATTATCCAGATGTTTGGACGCTGTTTTGTCAAATAAACACGTTAATTAGAATAAAATTTGAGTCTTTAATGGAAAAATATGATAAGAAGTCTGCCTAAAAGTTTGTAAAAGATGAGTTTATAAGTGTTAGACTGGAATTATTTGCTTTTATTAATGTATTATTTTTATAATCTTCACAGTCCATATTTTAACAGGACTCGAATTTACCTCTAAATACAACATCTTATATAATAAGCTTTTCTTAAAAAAGTATCAAAGTAATGGAAGGATCTTAAATCGAAATTTAAGCTATTTTGATGCTATTTTTGCACATTGTTTCAACTAATTCCTGTTCACAATCAAACTTTTTAATTATAATATTTTTAGGTCCTTAGGTTGCATCATTTTCTATTAGAATTTCGCAAGTCTCTTCATCTCCAGAGCATTCTAGTTCATGATCATGAGGAGATATTCAAATTATATTTTTTTAGTTTTATTTAGTCATTTATAGTGCTTTTTCTATGCTTACTAATGGTTCTGCCAAAGTGCCTTATTACAAAGCGTTATAAACTGAGGGTGATGTAACATAAATTTCCTAGTTCTGAGATTTTGGAAGAAATGCAAGGAGTAATAAAACTAAGATAATTAGATTTGTATACTTACTCATCCACATTTAATATAGACAAGGCTTAATTTATTTTTAAATAAAATAGGATTCATTCTAATTTATTGCTAGTAAATGATGAACTTTGTAATTATCTCAAATCCTTGCTTTTTATTTTTAGATGCTTTTAATATATAAATCTATATCATATCTTCACTTATAAGTTCGTTTAAACTTACCCCTCCTGTAATCGACTCTAGATTTTTTATACTTTTTAATGTTTTTTTTATATTTTCTCAGTCAATTAAATTAAAAAATTTCCTTAAGATATTATTTTTAGTTGTAGTGTTAATGATAATAATGCTTATACTCTAAAAAAGAAAGGATTGATAAGGAATGTTCAATAAGTATGGATTAGATTAAATTTCTTATTAATTTATATTAAAAGACATATCTTTTCTTCTTTTGGTAGAGTTATTATATTCATTAAGTTTTAAGCTAAAAGTATACAAATAATTATCCCTTTCTCTCTGATTTTACAGAAGATAAGGATTTAAATTAGCAGGAAATAAATTAAGTTAAGAGATCATTAAGCAACTAAACGTCTTAACCTTTCTTCTTTTGATTGAATTTTACCTGTTCTGTTCTTTGGTTACATTGAAAGCCGAAACTAGCTTGAATAAAATTATCTAATTACTTTAATTTCTTTTAAAGCTAATGATTCTTCATCTCCACCCAGTAAATCAAATTAATTTGTCTATCCTTTATGCTTAATTCTTTAAATTTTTCTACTTATCCATAGCTTGGTGCTTTCAGGCTTAAATATTTTATCTTTTTCTATATTTCAAACGCTAATCTAATTTCGACTATCTTGATTTATTAGACATTTGGGTTTAAATTTTTTTCTAAGCTTGATAATAAAAGCTGAATAAATGGATCTATTTCCTAATTTTCATTGAACTAAAAGTTTCCAATCTTTTAAGGCAGATAACTTTGATTTTCTTTCTTTGTCTACAAACAAATATTTAAAGGCAAGCTAACTTTCTATTACTATATATCTTAGATGCTAGCTTTACTAGTTATCTGATACTTTCTCTTTATTTCTTATCCTTCATTGCTAGTATTTCCTTATATTACATATCTATCACTCTTTATGCTTTATCTTATTAGTTTAATATTTAAATAAAAACATAATAAAAGGTTAAATCATAAACAGCTTATTTAGTTATAAAAAATAGGCTGAAGACATAAAGAAAATTTAGACTTAGTAACAAGAAAGAGTTCAGACAAAGAGCATTTTTAAGGTTTTAGTTAGCTTAGTTCATGAATTCTTATATATAGTAAGGCGATTAGATTAATTTGGAAAGATATAGGAAAATTAGATGCTTTGGATAACAATTAAATGCTTTCAATGAATTAAATTTAAAGAGCGTCACAAATAAAGATATGAATAGTTCTAATATTTAGATGGTTGTTATAGTTTGAGAATTTTTGCTGCAACACTTATGATTACTTCTTTATTCAGATTTTTACACTGAAAAAATAGCTATTTAATATACTTATTTTATAAGTTAAGAGTTTCTCCATTTTTAATGTGTGTTAGAGTTTAGTCTTAATACTGAGTTCTTTTCAACTACATCTATCTTAATACTATATAGCCTTCTAATTCTTTTTATCGTGCTTATAGCATTTTGGCAAAGATTATTTTCTCTTCCACATTATTTAAATCTGTTTTTTAGCAATCTATTTTGCATACTTAGCCCTCTTTGCTTAAATCTATTTTAAAGGTATTTTATTAGTTAATTTCTGATAAAGCTTTAAATTATTATTTTCAGTTACTTATTTCTAAATACAGTGTATTGATCTCCTAACACTACTTACAGTTCTTTATAAAGAGGGCTCTAATTTTAAAAAGTCTCCAACTCTTGATAATTCTTAAAACCAAACTCAATCATCAAATTCACTTTCTTGAACCTCTAATTCCATTTTCACTAAGCTTTATTCTATCTTCTACTCACTCAAAATAAAAATGTTACTTTAGGCTGGAAGTTAGAAGCATAGCTAGTAAAGTGAAGGAGATGAAAAATTAAAGATATAAATAGCTTAGTAAATGTTTTAAAGCTACAGCAGAAATTTATCTAATAAAGAAACTATTGCATTACATCTAGCAATTTACTTAATTTTATTTACTATCTAAGATAAGTTTTTCTTACTGTTATAGCATCTAAAATAGAGTATGAATCTTAAGGAATATATTAATAGTTCTCATTTAATGTCTTAGCTTTTTAAGAACTCTATTTTTGATGCAGCTAATAGTTAAATAGAGAGATGCTATATAAAGAGTTATATTTAAATCTCAAGATAAATTTAGGACTTAAATTCAAGAACATCTATTATGCTAAAGTAAGCATTCTCTTTGTATGTTTACCTTCTTCGTTTGACTAAAGCTATAAGCCTCTATGAGTTAAATTTTCAGCAATTTTTTAACTTACTACTATCAGCTATTTATTTCCTAACGAGTATACTTAACTTCCAAGACTACTTAGATTCTAATTTTAAAACTGCTAACTCTTGCTATATCTTAAAGCCATACTCAGACATCTGGCTTAACATTCTTTAATCTTTAATTCCATTTTTAATAAAATTTATTCTTTAATTCTCTCTGAATGTAGATTAGATATTTCCTTATATTTAGGAAATAAAAAAAAGTAGAAAAAAAAGATGGATAAATATAAATTAAAGTTGTAATCCAACTTAGTAAATAAGAGCCAAAATGTATAGCTTAATTAATCTAAATAAGCTAAAATAATATCTCTAATTTAATCCAGAAGCGCCTTTTTATAGAAGCCATTTGCTTCTTAGTAAGCTTTATGATAGTATTCTTAAGTGATTAGATCAAAAAACTGGTAGAGATAGAGTTTTAAAGTATAAGAGATATATTGTAATGTAAGCTAAAGGGATATAATAACTAAACAACTACTATGTATTATTGGATAAAGCAGAATAAGGTAGAGAGTATTTACGAAGTATCAACTAATATCTTCAAATTATCTTTTGCTGCTTAAATAATTTAATGCAGTAGATATTAAAAAAAATAAAGCAAAATGATTTCAAAATATCACTAGCTAATAAATATCTCTCTTAGTTAAGTCAAAGAGATATATAATAAATTTAAGTAAATCTATTAGCTAAATTAATAAATTTAAGGACCTGGAATATTAGATTAAGGTATCATACGATTTAAATAAGTTTAATTGACTAGTTAGATTAAAAGAGATATGTTATAAGAAAAAATTCTCAATGTATAATAAATTATAGATATAAGATAGATATAATTTAAAACTCATTCTAAATAAAGTTTGTAATGGCCAGATGAAACCAAATATACGAAGTTAAAAGGATATTAAATCAGCAAAATACTAGATTTGATATTGCTGTAATTAACTTTTCGTAAAGGATTAATTGTTTAGTCTACTATAATTAAATAGACTAGAATGGATAGTAAAGAAAACCAAATTAAAATCATTAAAAATAATTTTAGTTACAGAAATTATAATAAAGGCGGAATTATAAATCCGCGGTAAAAGACTGTATAAGGATAGAAATTAAAGCCTGACTCATTAAACCTAAAAGTTAAAAGATACTATAGATATTTATATTAGGTTTCGGTTTAAATGTCAAGATAAAGCTTTTCTTAATTATTTCCTTATTTTTTATTTAAATCTAATTTAAAAGTTAAAGAAATAAAGTTTAAATGAATACCTTCACAAGTAATAAAAATAGATATACGAAACTAGAGAAAATGTTTTAGAAAATAGTAATGGATAGTGAAAAATACTCCTTGATATAGGGAAATTAAAATAAAATTAGTTATTAAGCCATCTCAATGAAATAAATAGCCTTGTTATATATTATTAATTCATGATAATTTCACATTATTAATATAGTTAGTTAGCTTATTTAGATGAGATTAGGTTTTTATAAAATAGTAAGGAAATATAAGTGTTTTATAATTTTGCCCTTATATGCCTTCAATTTACCACAAACCTAAATACGTAACTATTAGAATGAACAAATTTAGTTAGATTACTTAACTTAATTCATAAAAGTGCAAATAATTGAGATTTTCTCTCAATTTTATTTCGATCTTGCTATGTTCTATACTTTTTAGTTTGATAATATCTTTCTACATCATTTTTTTAAAAGGGTAGTGGAGATTAAAGCTAAAAGTGTCATAATGTCTAAACTTTACTTCGATATGCTTTTATAATTTAAAGTGGTTCTAGAGATAAGTAATTTTAAGGTTTAGTTCTTTATTATTTACTCAAATACTAAAACTCTTATAAAGGCTATTAAATTTATACTTTAGATTTCCTTAAATTCATATTAATATTCATTAGTTATAATAATTGATTGATAGTGCTTAAACGTTTATAATAAAATCTCTCCAAGGAATGTTTTAATATTTTAGCTTATATTTAACAAATGTTATGTATAAGCATAGTAAGAGAAATAAAAAGGTAATTAAAGCTTATAAAGAATAAGTTGTTAGTAAATAGAGTTAGATTAAAACTTAGTCCTCTGCTATATTTAAAGATCTTCAAGAAGCTAACTCTCATGTATTTTTATCTTAGCAACCTTAAAGTTTATATGTAAAAATTATTTTAAGAAAATAAGAAACTAAGAATAAAAGGGTTATAATTTACCTAACATCTTTATAGTCTCTTTATAATTAAGTTGAGATTGCCTTATTCATATAGAGATAGAAGAGAGGCTCTTATTGCTATCTCTGAATTAAACTCCTTAGAAATAATTTTAAAGGTATAAATATGCTTAATTCTTTTTATTTAACACTTCATTAGAATCAAAGAAATATTTTAACTTAGCCTTTTAATCTGGGATAAACTTCCAGGCTTTGCTTACTTCTCCAAATTTTGGATACGAGATATAGTTTAAATTAGTACTAAGATCTTTATTTTACTTATTAGAAAAGCTTATCTGATGAAAAATAACCTATTTTTAAATCAAAGCATTATAGTTATTTATATGATAATTAATTGAGCAAGAGATATGGAAAAAAGGGTTTAATATATAAAGCAAGGAAACTATAATGAAGTGCAAGGAAATGGAATTATTTAGTCAGTTTTATTAGTTAGCAATCTTAGTCAATATCTAGAAATCATTATAATGATCTTCTATTCGATATGTAGCAAACTCAAGTTACTTATAGTTATTAGCTTGCAAGTTGTTTTGATATAAGAAAGAACAATTATAATATACAAATTAATAAGATTCAGATAGAACATATCGCTAACTATAACTGATATCCACTAAATCAAATAAAAAGAATCTGTTAGTAAGTTTAGCTGTAAAAAGCCTAGTTTCTACTATATTTATTCCTCAAATTTCTTTTCTTATCTACAAAAATATTGATGGAACTCTAGATCATACAAACATTTGCTTTAAAATAAATAATAAAAGGAGAAAATATTAGAATGGCTGAAATTTTACTAGCCAATATTTAGTAGAAATTAAGCTTTTAGCCAAATTGTAATGATAATTAATTTAGTTATGATATGGGTTAGAATAGTGAAAAAGATTAGATTGAACTTTCTATAAAAAGTAATAGTAGTTTCCTTTCTAAATTAGACTTGAAGTAACTTCAATAGTACATATTTTGTTATGAAATCTATGATTATACCTAATAAAATAAAACTAATAAATGCTAGTTAATTTAAAATTAAGTCCTTATTAATATTCTCTTTTACCTTATGCTTACTAACCTATTATTATATTTTTCTATATGATATATTTATAAGATATAAAGGTATATTAGTGCTAGATTATGCAAATAACTAAATATATCAGAAGTAGATTAAGCTTTAAAAGGATATCTATTCTGTTTATTAACTTAAGCTTAAAATAACAAGTATAATGAAATATTTAATGTGTAGAGAGGTAAAGATAACTAGGATATGAATGATATCTTAATTTCTTAATGAGAATAAGTTATATAATTTAAGTTTATGAGTGCTTTAAGGTTAGTAATGTGAATTTATTTTATAAGATTTTAATAGCTTTATAAAAAGGAAGCGTTCAACAATAGAGGATTAATATTGTAAAACTGATCTTCAGTTTTTATCTATTCCATAAAATTTATTGTTGAAAATGAGATAAAGAATCGTCTAATATTTAAGTTAGTGAAGATTTTTGCCAATCTATTACAAAATTTATGAATAACTTATTATTAAACAAAGTTAAGTTAGATAAAGAAGTTATAAAATAATTGATTTGGGTGCCTTATCAATTAATAAGGAATTGATTCATTAAGATACATTGATAGATAAGTTAGTTTAAATTTTGATCTATTTAGTAAAAGCTATAACTGAATAAAGCTTAATGATAGCAATATTAATTTCCTCTTTTTAGTAATTTATTATTTATAAATGTAAATGACAATATAAATAATTCTGCATTTGGTTGAAAACGGTATTAAATAAGGAGAAAGTATACTAGCATAAATAAATTTCTGGATATTTTAACCATTTTTAGGTGGAAATTAAGTATATGAATCATACCTTATCTAACTCAAATATATTTCAAATAGAAAAAGAGTGTTGATTAAAGTAACTTGGTAATTTAGTTGGATTTAAATAGAAACCTTTTAGTCATAAAATAAATGTATTATATGTGTATTAGATAAAGCTTAACTATTATAATAAATTTATTTCTAAATATATTAATAATATTGCTATATCTCTAAATCTTCTTAGTATGTTCCTGTATTAATTCTTAAAGTTTTTACTATTTAATATATTTTCTCTTTTACTGCATGATATTGCTAGTTATTTTAATTACGATTTTTGGTTGAGTATCATTATTCCTGCTTTAGCTTATTAATATAAAGATTAAAAACTAACTTATAAGGCTTTTTTATAAAGCTCTATTACTAAATTCCCCTCATTCAGCAAGAGTTATAAAAATTGATATAATCTTATTATATTCTATAGTACCAGAATCTAATAGAGATATAATCGAATAGTTATATAAAAATAAAAGTTCTATTAGAAAGAATATGACTAGAATAGTATAAAGCTAATAAAGAAAGCAAACTTAATTTACTTTATAAGTATTATTATATAAACTAAGGGATTTATACTTAAGTTGTATTTAGAAGCTTATACACTAATTTAAAATACCAGTATAATTAGCAATCTTCATATTTTATATATTTTATTGCTTTAAATAGCTTTAGACCTTAAATCATCAAGACATTATGAAGAGAAATTGTATAATAAGCTTATTAAAAGCTAAAATAAACTGATAAAAAGATCTAACTTAAATAGATTTTAATAAACTTAACAACATAAATTTGAAAATCCTTATCTATTTAAGGAAAGTTTCTAGTGGTTACTGTATAAAATATTATTTTAGAACTTTATATAAGTTAAAGCTATTTCAAAGTATTAATAAATTAAATGGACTCAGAAATGTTTAACTTTGCTTCTGAATTTGTTTTTATTGGAAATCCCGAAGAGAAAACTTAAGTCTAAATGTCAGACCAAGATATAGATCAATCTTTGAAATAACAGCTTATTCAGTCTTAATTTCAAGAAATCGATTTAAAAAACGTGATTTAAAATTAGAATCAATAAGTAGAAGAAAATAAGTAAGATCTAAACAGCTAAACTAGCTAGAGTCAAAGTAGTTAGTCTTTTGTTTTGTTATAAAATTAAGATCTAAACTCACTAGCTCAGAATTAAAATGCATTGTTCACGCCTCAAAGCAACAATTAAGTTAATACTCAATTTTCATTAATTAGTGAAAGCAAATAATCTTAGAATTCTAATTAGCAACACATAAAGATAGAACAACCTCAGTATTAATTTAACTAGTAAAACCAAGTTCCTCTAAAATAAGATTTTAGTATGATTAACCTTAATCAAAATTTTAACTAGTTGTAAGCACCATATCCATATTAATAGAATCAATTAATATAATCATTTGATTCTTTTGGACTTTAATAAGGAAACTAGAGTATCAGTATGAACTAGGGTTCATAGTCTCCTTATAACTAATAAGTTAATTAAATGAATTTTGGATAGCAACCTCATTAATAGCAGCATTTCCAGTAATTTTATAATTAGCAGCAGCAATTTAATCCTCCGCATAACTAATGATAGCAATAGGCTTAATAATATCCTCCTTAGTATTATAATCAACCTTACTAGAACGCATTTATTCAATAAGTGTGTCCTTATTAATCTTAATTCAAGTCTGAAAAGAAGTATCATTTGGAGGTTGATGCTAATGTATTTTCCGTTAATCTTGGACTTTTACAATAAGAAACTTAGATTGAACATGGAAATCCCACTCAATGCTAATAATGCAAGGGTTTTTTGAACTCATTCAGCGAGTTGAAAAATCAGTAATAGAATACTTATGAATGGAAATGCGAATTCTGCGATTATTAGAATCTGATAGATATCAAGGAAGACTAGAAGCCAAAACAAGAGCCTATTACTTATATTCTAAAAGATAACAGACAAGCTAACTAAAGATAAAATTAAAAAGATATTAGCGTTATTTTTGTTATAGATACATCAGGATCAATGGGCTTTTCGTTTTACTAAAGCTTTTAGTAATAAATCAATCCGATTTAATGTGTTAAAGAATCAATAAAAAGGCACCTTTTAAGTATGGCAAAGCTATAACCTTAACAAAATGTAGGATTAATTACTTTTTCTGGATGTGTTAATATAATTGGAGATGGAACCTAAGAAAGTCAGGTAGTTAAAGATGAATATTTGTATGACACTTAGCTATTAAGTAGTATAGTCTAAGGAACTCATTAGAAATGATTAAGTACCGAAATTTAAACCTCTTGTAATGATCTGATAGATAAATTGTAAAAATTAGTAGCTTCTGGAAGTACAGCATTAGGTCCTGCTCTTTTCATGGCAATCGAATTATTAGGAGAATAATAACCTGGATCAAAAATTATTATCTGTACAGACGGAGTTGCTAATCTTGGAGTTGGTGATTTGTATAAAGTTGAAGGAGACTAATTTTATCAAAATTGTGCCAACTCAGCTAAAGAAAAAGGAATAGAAATTTCAATTATCTGTATTGAAGGTTAAGAATGTAGACTTGAAAGTTTACTTCCCTTAGTCAAGCATACAGGAGGATAAATAACTAAAGAAAATCCTTTGTAAATACACACAAGTGTATAAAATATACTAGAAAGACCAGTAATTGCAACTAATGTTTCTCTAACTATGCTATTAAATAAAAAACTTAAGTTTAAGAATGAAGTATATCTTGAATAAGAAGGATCTAGTGTTACAAAAGAAATAGGTAATGTATATTCTGACTCACAAGTAACATTTGAAGTGACTAAAAAGGAAAATAACGAATTATAGTAAAATTAAGAGTTGTAGGAACAATAAAAAATACCTTTTTAGTTAGCTGTTAAGTATAAAACTCTAGATGGAGTTTAAAACCTCAGAGTATTTACTTAGGTCAGAACAGTTACAAAAGAAATAGGTAAATCTGAATAAAACATAAATATGGAAGTATTAGCCAGCAATGCAATGATGAAATCAGCATAATAAGCTTAAAAAGGAGACTTTCGATAATCATAGCACACTTCTCTAGCATGGCAAAACTACATAAACTAAAATTCACTTTCCTCTAATCAAAAAAGTGTTTCCTAAACTTATGAAAGTTAGTCAGCATATCTGAACTAATAACTTTAACAAACTCATATCTAGGAGTAGTAAAATAACTTAATCTAATAAAATCAAAAGTAGAAGGACATGAATTAAATGCAGTCGAATTAGATGCAAGACAGCTTAGCAGTTTCAATTTAAAAGTAGCTATTTTTATCTCAGACATGTCCTAATTATATCCCTTCAAACTATGAGAAGAAAAAAACCGAGTGACTTAATAATTATTTAGTTAAAATTTTAAATTAAAATAACATGCTAAACATAATAAATGCTATCTAAAGTATTCCAAATTATAGGCAATTATAAAGCCAAACTAAGGCAATAAAAATTATTTAAGTCTTACTAAAAATCTCAAATTGTCAAAGATTTTTAACCATGTTAAAAAAAAAATATTACATGCTTATTTACAAAGATAGTTAAATATTCTTTTATAAACAGTCTTTAATATCATATCTAAAATCAAATTAAGAAAGGTAATTTTGTCAATATAACCTTGCTAGTTTAAGACTAAGGATTAAAATACTTTTGTAGATTATAGGATTTAAATAAGATTGGAGCTTTAGTTTAAGTGAAAATAGAGAATAGAAAGGTTGATAATTAGAAAATAAATTAACAATATAAGAGTAAGTATATTAATTTTGAGAATTTAGAGTCTTTTAAAGTTTTATTAAGAAAGTCTAAAACTAGGACATTGCACAGTATGCTTATCTATAAATATAAATGATTATTTTTTATATATTACTGATTATGTTCAATTTTCTTTAGCTTGCAAACTGAAAAATATAATCCATATTCATCCTAAAATAGAAAGACATGATAAAAGTGTGCTTTTTTAATTTAAATTAAATATTTAAATCTAAAATACTAACAATCTATTAATTAATATAGAGCTTGGAACTAAATTAGCAATATTATGTTTTAGAATCATACAAAGAATATAATCTTAACCCAACCTCATTAAAACAGTCAGCTTCAGACTCAGTTTCCAAAGCACTATTTTTATAAATTTTATCAATGCTGAGATTTATACAATAAAATCTATATTTAGAACATAAAATAAGAGAATAAATATCTTCTATCATTGTAATTCAAATAGTAGCAAGAATTAAATTTTGATATAGTAAGAAAATTTAAAATAAGGATATAATAGCTAAAAGAATTGAGAAAGCTAATTTTTTCATCCATGATTAACTATTTTCTTGCCCCCAGGAAATATACTGTTTGAGAGATAAGCATGATTTATCAATTAAAATACATTTAATCTGATTAACTTTAGAAGAAACTTAAATCTTAGCTATTAGAATAAAAAAGTCTCTCATACATTTAATTTACTATTTCTTTACCATCTCACTATGAAAGAAGAGTACATTCTATATTTATAAAGCAAGCTCATTATTCATATTATAGGCTTCATAGATATTTAATCAGACTAATCTGTTTTCTATTCCTGTAAACCTCTAGATGCTTGCATTTATTAATTGTCAACTTAGATAGCAATTATTTAACAAAAGTAAAAAGTACAAAATAAGCTTTAGCTGAAACTTTTAGACATACAAAATGTTAAATACTAATCACAATTACAGAAAAGAATACCTTTTCTCCATATATTTTGAAAACTGATTATACATTAAGCTTGATATGCCTTTAGAACTATGTAAATAAATAATGGTTATCTATCGTTGCTAATTCTAATTATGCAACTAGAGATATAAAAATCTAAGTAAAACGATATTAATTAATAAAATCATTATTTTATGAATATGTAGTAGGATCACCCAACTACCTGAGATATAATAAAATACAAAAGAAGAAATATATTACCTATTTAGAATAGGAACGAGATGTAATGGGAACTAGGATTGCTTAAAAGAAAGACACCTAGTTATGACAAGTCAATACCCTTTCTGTAAAAATGCTAGAGAAAACGAAAGGCATATCATAGAAAACTGTTCAGAATACAAAGAAGGAAGATAATAATGTATCTGAAATCTTAGAGCAATAGGAGTAGAGAGATAAGGAATGGAACTATTTGATATAATATTATGAATGGCTAAATTCGAGAAATTCATTAGAACCTAAGAAGAGTAAAAAAGAACTAAAGCTGACTTGATAATAAAAGATTATATCAAAGATATATTAGAAAAAAGGAAAAGAGAATATATAGAAAAGAAAATTTAATAAAAAAATAAATATGAAAAGACTATAGAGCAGGAAAAGGATAATTTTTATGAGTGTATAAAAGCTTGATCAAGAAGAAAAGAATTAGAAATGAAAATTAGTAAGATATATAAGAAAAATTAAGCTTGTAATAAAGATCTAATAAAGAGTAGATAGATAGAAGACAGAAGAACAAGAGATAATATAGAGGAAAATGAGGAAGATATGTAATTAATAAGAGAAGAATTTCTATTACCTGAAGGCTTACTTGAAGAAACGGACATATATTGAGATATTTAAAGAGCTGCGCACCAACGAGGTGCTACTCGCTCTATAATCAAATTTATTTATTTATAATCGAAGCAAAAAACAAGAGAGAAATGAAACCAAACTTTTAGACATATAAGATAATGAAATAAGTCAATCATATTAAAATGAACCAGCTGCAAAAACCATTTGATATTTATTAAATTTTTTTAGAAATAAGAAAATAAATAGAGAGCTTGACAAGTTTTGGAAAAAGTAAAAATTAATTGAGAGATTAAGGAAAATATTAAATTTCCAATTGGAGTAATCAGTTCACCTATTTAAGTTGAAAAGTGGAGAAAGAAATAGAGAAAAAAATAATAGTAGCAAGAGGAGTTAAATTCTTCATCAGAAGGTAAAGTTATGATCGGATCTATAGAGATAAGAGAATCTAAGAATGAATTTGATCAAAAAACTAAAGTAATCTAAAAGTATGAGAAAGCAATTTTTAATTAAGAGAAAAAGCCAGAGAACTAATAAGTGAATAATGACAACCAAAATTATAAGTTATAAAGGCAATGCCGTCAGCTAATCAAAAATAAATTAATAGCAGAATAATAGCTTTACTAGCAATAAAAAATTGATAGATATTTAAAGAATAAAGCATGATTATATAAAATTAATGCGCTAATTGAATTTGTCAAGAAATGAATCAAGATGAAAAAATTTAATAAGTTTAATAAAGAGAATTGAATGCCTGAAAAGAAATATTTTAGAAAAAATTCAAAAAAATAGACTTAAAACTTCTGATACTGCAAATCAAATAACTACATTAAATTAAATTAAATTAAAAATTTTAAGGCTAATGGAGTGTTCCCTTAAAAAATCCATAAGCCTCTGTATTACCTTTTACAGGGTCTCGGACTCCTCGGTGTCTCCACCCAAGTTCACTTCCAAGCTTTCCGAATGGTCTTTGAGTTATCTTTTTCCGTCATAGATAACCATCCGAGGACGGGTAAAACGTAGTCAATTCGTTTCAAATCTTTTATCTAATTTGCATATTCTCCTTGCATCGTCTTCAAAGGTGATATTAGCTGCCGCATATGTGGTACTTTTTTTTGAAGAACTTTTATTTAGTCATGGGCTGTTCTTCTATTATCATTTGATCTTGATTTTTTTAGGATTGTTAATTCTCTAATTTTGCTAATCTTTATTTAATTTCTATAATTTGCTAGAAGGCATTTTCATATTTTTGAAAATCTATTCCCATTTGTTCATCTAGCCTTACAATATCGCATTCTATTTCTTAATTCCTATTATTAATGTCCTATTTTGTTATAAATTCAGGGTGCGGCTTCTCATCTTCGACATGATCTTGTAATTCTTGTTATATGTTTATGACGTAGTGTTCGAGATTCTCTACTTTATCGGTGTAGTCGATAATGATCTCTACAAGTTATTCCTTATCTAACTTCATTAGTTACTCGAATGTATGCCTCTTTTTTGGAATTTTGGAAGGTAGTTATTTTTCTTCTGAGATTTGGCAATATCTTTTTTTTAGATCTTGGTTGATGTTTTTTAGTTCTAGAAAGAATGATCAGAAGTGCTATGGATCGTCTTTTTATAAGAAAACCTTTGTTCCAACTCTCCATCTTTTTTTTTCTTTTTATTAAATAACTACATATTACAAATAATTGATTTGAAAAAACTTCAGATAAGAGAGCAATAAAGAATATGACGGATGTTTAATTAACTGTGAATAATTGAAACTGGAGTATATAAATAAAAAATGTATTCAATAGCTGTAGATAATCAGTAGTAACCTTACAAGAAGAAAATTCGATTTTCATTCACGTAAAAAGGTAGCAGGTACATTAGTGAAAATCCAAAAAAAGCAAAAATTCTAACACTTTATTTTATTATTATTATAATTCAAATAAATAAATAATAAATAAATTTGATTATAGAGTGCGTAGCACTCTCATTGGTGCGCAGCTCTTTAAAAAAAATGTTTCATACTGACAAGAATATTTCTTACTGATAAAATTATCAGATACTGGCAGACCTTGTTCAATACTGGTATAATTATTCAGTACTGATAAAAATGTTTAATACTGATATAATTTAAGAATACTCGTAATCTTTAATACTTGCTGGAGGTCCAAGGACATGGCAGGATTGTGTCTCATTGCATCACCAAAGCAGAGGATGACATGTGTCAATTATGGGTACTTAAATTCCCCACCTCTGATGAAGCTCGCAATATTATTTCTTTTTCGTTCCTGAATTAAATTAAATTTAAATTAAGCCAGTGTCGAAGGTCTAAGAATCTTATGTCTCGAGGCCAAACCAAAGCAGAGGAAGACATAAAGTCAATTATGGGTACTTAACTTCCCCAACCTCTGATGAAGATGACCTTGTTGTTCACCTTCAAACAACTATGGCGGTTTTATATAATATAATGGTTGAACATCTCCACAAGCGCTATTGGACAAAGGAGGAAAAAAATGAAAAAAACAATGAGTAGGAGTGACTCATATAATTACTACTCCCCACAAGTCACAAAAGCACGAATATGAATCAGGGCAAAGACTTTCCTATTGCCCTGAAAAAGCGACTAATAAAACCTAATCTCCTTCAAAAATTAGAATTTTTATTCTACAGCCTACGTGCAAACTTGCCATTGATGTGAAAAGAAGCGGAAAGAATATGAGCCGATACCAAGAAACAAGATAAAAAATATTACTATTGCTAATCAACTTTACACCTTCTGCGGTAATGCAAGGAATATAAAAATTCTAACAAAGAAAGTAAGTCGAATTATGAGAAAAAAAAATCGAAAAGAAAAAAAATTATTAAGAAAAGCGAAAAGATTATTCTACTAAGGAGGAAATTTCTATAGAAGCAAGCTAGCAAGAACATTGACATATCTAAGAAGAACCATACCTTTAGCAATTTTTTAGATAAATCTCTCTCAGCTCTTTAGTACAAAGTGAGAAGTAATTTTATTTAATTTAATTTAATTATAATTAAATGTGAGATTCCAGATTAATGATTTACTAAATTTAAAGGAGTAAAGAAATAATGTAAAATGAAGATTAGAGTGTAGTTTCAAATAGTTAATTTACTTGAATATTTAAAAAATTAATTTAATGGAGATCCGTTATCAAATATAATTGAGTGAATAATTTATAAAAATTGATTTAGAAATTTATCATTTATAAATGAAGCAACATAGTTACTATATATAAATTAATACCTTAGAAACAACAGACTTCTCTTAGCAAATATCTTAAAAAATAAGAAGAATAACACATTTAGACTGAATGCAAACCTTAATAATTATAATACATTAATCTTAAGAGTTGGTTACACAGTTAATGCATAAAATAATAGTAAACCTATAATAAAAGCTAAATATCAAAAATAAAGAATTTTAAAACTTGAAATAAAACTGAAAAATAGGAGAAGAATTAAGTCTTTAATTTCCATTTATTGAGGAGGTAATAAGTAAGATTTGATCTCAAATGGGACAAAAATCAAATAAGATTGATTAATAATTCAATCAAATACCTCAGGATTCTTAATTTTCATAGTTATAATATTAAATAAAAGTACTGTAGTAAAAACATGTATTATAATAGGAAAAATTCAAAGAGTCTATGGATAATAAGGATATGTTGCTATAGATATAGAAGAAAATTATTTGCTATATATGTTAAAAGCAACACCATTATAAAAGAAGCTAAAAGAATAAAAAAATTTGTTATTAAAAGTAAATAGTCCTTTTTTAATGATTTATTTAAAATTTGACCAACAAAAATCGGACTAATCTCTATCAAGAAATTCTACAATTCGAATTTTAATTAACCTAAAAATAGTTTAGTCAAGTTTCCAGGTTACACTTAATAAATTAATGCTAGAAAGCAAGGATGTCGGACTAAAGAAGACCAAAGTGATTTTTTAGTTTAGAAAAATACAAATGCAAGATTTTATGATTTATAATTTCCTCTTCTAAAACTATAAATCCAATTTTATCTGTTTTGAATCCAAAGATTTATTAACTTTGATTCAACAACGAAAAATTTATGGAATATTAAGTATTAAGTTTTTTCTATCAAATGTAACTTTTTTTATATTTTATAGAATAACTCTAACTTATTCAATTTTTATTAATTTTGAGTTCTGTTTATAGTGAAACTCTTTCTCTTTAAGATAAAAAAATATTTTTTTTATTTTTTAAACTAAATATTTTGTATTATTTAATTATTTTATATTAAATTATTCTATTATATTTTTAATTTATACTTCATAAAAATATTTAAATTGTAAATTTCGCTTTGGAACCCTGTCAAATGTTGTTACTTAACTGAAATTAAATTTTATTGATTTAGCTATCCATATCTCTTTCCTCTAAAAGCTCATGAATTATTTCTATTTATTTTCATTTTTATTTCAACTATATTATGAATTATTCCGATAGCTAAGGCATATCTTATATATCAAGAAATACTAGGTTTTTGTAAAATTCTATAGATTCTCTTTATTAATCGAAAGCTAAAAATGAATTTTCTGAAATATTCTCATTATCTCTCAAACTCAATTTGTCCAGTTTTTTACCACTTTTAATTATTTTTTGCACTTCTATATCTGTTACTGACAAGCATTATGCTAAAATTAAAGTATTTAATTTCTCTATTTTCATTATATCATCAATTCAGTTTTCACCTAACACATAGCATTCATCAAGCTCCAATGATATTAACTATTTACACATCTAACTAATCAATTTGATTGTTTCACCTAATAAATCATTATTCTTTTTAATGCTTATTTTTTAAAGGTTTTAGCATTAATAGAAAATTTAATTTAAAGTTTCAATAGAATAAATATTCATATCTCCAATTACTAATACTTTATAATTTTATCCATATCTACCTATATATTAAATTCCTTAATCTAAAATCATTTCCAATCCTTACAAATCGAGTTCTTACAATTTTGGTGTATTTTATAATAGCAGAAGTAAGTTTTCTTCATCGAAATTTTCGCAATAATTAATTTTTACAATCTCCAAACTATTTCTCACTTTACTAAAATAACTTGAAAAAGCCAAAGAAGATAAATTCATATGTTTGAGTTCCAATTATTTAAGATCAAACTCCTTTATAATTTATAAAAATCTATCGTTAACACTTTTTCCCTCTACTTTAATAATTTTAACTTACTAGCACAGATTTATAAAGCACTCTATCTAAGTATTAGCGTTTATTTAGATGTATTCTACTATATTCCCTTTTATTTATAAATATTACTTTAGCTTATTAAATTATATTATTTCGCTTTATATTTCTATCTTCTTTAAATTTAAGTCTAAACAGAAATCTAGAAGAAAGCTTCCTTTTATTTATTCGTTTCCTTTTAGTTCGATAAATTCCAATTATTTCAAATGTTGCATGAAGCTAAGTCTATTATCACTTAAAGACGTTTGATGAATTTTCAAAATTTAAAGATTTTAAAATTATTAAAAATCAGGAAATTCGATTAAATTCTCTTCAGGCTATTCACAAAAATGAAAACCTTTTATTTATTTAATACTATTAGTCTGCTAATTTTATACTTTATAACTGATTATTTTATTGAACTCTGTCATTATTTATGAATTTAATTAGTTTGAAAATTATCCTCCACCGATAGTTAAATTTTAAACATCACAAAATTTGAGTGTTTTTAAACTTCATTCTATCCTGCTTTTAATATAATTTTTATCTTATCCTAAATAATGTCCTAGTTAAAGTTCATGAGCTATTCAGTTAAATTGATAGAGATATTTATTTGCTTACTATAGCCTGCTAAAATCTAATTGATTTAGAAATTCAAATATTAGCTTAAAAATTAACCTAGCTTAATATTAATTCTTTTATATAAACTCTACTAATATAGATTGCTTTTTGCTTGACTATATCCAATTTAATTAAGTTTTATTATTCATATCTTCCTAATTTCTTATTTTTTCTCTTATCCATTCAGCCTTTTATTATTCTGCTCAGTAATACAAATTTTATTAATTTAGTTAAAGTATATTTATCAGTTTTCTTTGCTATTCTTCTAAATTTACTAGTTCCCAGTTTGTTTAATTTAATAGATCTTATATTTATTTCTATTTAATCAACTGTTATTCTTTTTCACTTTCCATTTTCATTTTCTAATTCAAGCATTCATTTTAAGGAATTTCTAATATTTATATATTTTGATCAAGTTCAAATAGCTTTTATTAAAGTTAGCTCAGAATTTTGTTACTACTACTAAATATTAGTTCTTGGATAATCATGTCTAATTTCAGCTTAGCTGCATTTTGCTTTTCTTGAACTTTGCTTATTATTTCCTTTAGTTTTTCTTAATAAATTCTATTGTTTTAATTACTTAACATTTTTAATTAAATCTAGTCTTTGATATTCTAGGATTACAGCAGTGTCTATAAATTTATTATTAACTAGGAGGATTTTTCTTTAGTTAGACAAAAGCACAAAAAGCATTTAAAATATCCTTTATCACTTTACTCTCTTTAAATACAATAAATGCAACTAGAATGTCCACATTCTAGGATAAGAGGTATTCTTATAGAACTATAATAAACTAAGCATGAAGAGCATTTCTCTTCCATTTTATTCTTAAATTATATAATATTTAGTTATTTAAAGAAAATAACTAAAATTAAAAAATTCTAGTATAACTAATTTCATTTCCTTTTAATCTAAATTTTTATACTAATTATTATAAATAAATTTATTATAGAGCGCGTGCACCTGTTTGCTGAAAGGCTCTTTAAATTAAATTTTAAAATTTTAAATATTTCTCAAAAGAAGTTACCGTGCTATCGCTCCCATGAAATCGTGTCTTCTAAAAGGGCATGATTGGAGTAAAGCCCCAAGATACCTAATCGTCTGATATCTTTCATCTAGTGCTATTTAACACCTCCAGTTCTTTATTCTTGGATCCTACCCAAATTCTTGCAAAGTTCTTAGCTCCTGGGTGCCAGAATTTAAGTTAATCTCGGATGGAGAATTGCTTCTCCATATTTAAATTACAATTATATAATAAATTAATAAATTAAATAACATGAAAGCATTACTTATTAGCATGTCACGAACTAAATACAATTTAAGTTTTAATGTTCTCTTAACTTTCCTTTGAATCATATCTTAAATCTTCTAGAAGCAGGAGAAATTAACTAAATATTTTAAAATAGATGAATAGAATATTAAAGACTGTTAAAATTTTGAATAAAGCAGATATTAAAATCAAAGAAAAGTTCTTTTAAGATGCTGCAGAAAGGATATAATCAATGTAATTGCCTTTTTTATTTTAAAGATGCTGATAAAGAAATAGGACAATTTCCATTTTATGCCTATACAAAACTAAATAAATTTATGATTATAGAAATAATTCTAAATACAAATTAGAACCTTTTGCTATATTTTCTATACAACATATAACAAAGAAACTTCAAAATTAAGTACTCTGAGATTTGCATATGTGGAGAATTAGGTAGCTTCGTTCATATTTAATTATGTGAAATTCTGCAAAATCTTATTTAGGAATTTCAATACTTAAAAAAATAAAATAAGCAAAGATGTTATCATATAATCAAATTTACCTTACTATTAATTTTCGTACTAAAAGGTAGTTAAAAGAAATATATTTTAGAATTGAAAGCTTTCATTAAAAATTACTAAGAAGAAAATTTAAATCCTAAAGTGAAATGAGGAAAAACTGCAATGGTAGAATGATCTGAATAAAATTGAGGTAGTAAAAGAAGAGCAAGAGTAATATGTAAAATTAGACTGATGAATAAAGATGTAAACAAACATCTTTATTATATATATGAAAATATCGTTAAGATATATTAATTGCGAATATTATTACTATTATCTTGAAGTATTCTTGAGTCAACCTTGATTAATTCTCGTTCAATCTAGTTTCTCCAAATCCGAATCTAAGAGTCTTAATTCTTGAATCCCTCATATGAAACAAATTGATACTAGTTATTAAAAACTTGAAAATCTCCTTCTTGTATATATCCAAGATTTTACTCTCTGCCTTAATTTTTAACATGTGAAAGCAGAAGATTTGTATCAAGTACCTTAAGTCTTGGGCTAGGAGCACACCATAAGTCGAACTTTTACGCTAACGAGAACTCTAAATAAGTATGCATATCTCCTAAGAACCTTTCAACCTTAATCTACGATGATTAATTTAAAATGGAAACTTATAATGGTATTACCATATTAAAATGTATATAAAAATAGAATTTAAGTTAAAAAAATACCTTAAAGCAAAATATAATATATAAAACAATTCTAAATTGATGAAGAAATAATCTAGCTGAAGAAAAGGATGAAGATGAAAGCATGAAAAGTCGAAAAAAAATAAATTAAAATTTTGTTATCTTTAATTGAAGGAAGCAATTCCAACAATGAAAAGATATCACAAGATTCTTTTATTTATATTTAAATAAAAAAATTCTAATATGCTTTTAATTTTACTTATATATATAATAGTTTTATTTTTACTTAAATTTACCAAATAATAAATAAATTAAATATTTTTAATAGAGAATTTAATTTTCTTATCTAAAAATACTAAAATAACTAATTAAAATAGCATGTATTTCAAATATTTATACAAAATCTCTATAAAGTTAGGTCATTAATAGTTAACTTTTTGAGAGATAAAAGATACCATAATAATAATAATAATTTGGTAACTTTCAGAAAAATGTTAAGAGAAATTAAGCTTTACATCTGAGCTTATAGATATAAGCATAATTATTAACTTATTAAAATTTTTTATTTACATAAATAATCCAATAATTTAAAAAAGGACTAAAATTTTAAAATATTTTTCTTAAAATTTCAATATAAAATTTACTTAATCTTAGATAAAAATACAATCGATTTTTTTGGTATTAATAATTAAATTATTTGTCTATCTAGTTAATTATTATTAAAAAAATAATAAAGAGTAAAAGAATTAAATATTTATATTATTAACAAATTTTAAATGTAATAAAATTAATGATGCTAAACATTTTTACCTTAAAGACTTTTTAATTATAAATTTTATATTTAATAGTAATCTAAATTTAATCCAAATTTTAAAGAAAAAAATAAATATTTTATAATTTTTTTAGTGGAATCTTTAGTTAATTTTTAGCTAAAAAAGTATAAAAGTAGTATTTTAATCTAATCACTTAATATATTTTTACATAATTTTAGAGTTTTTAAAAGCAATAATATTTTCTAACTTTAACTTTTATTTAAATCAAGTACTTTTCTATTAACGATTAATTAATTTTAATCCTCTTATTATTCTAAATTTAAATACTAATTCTATATATAGTACAAAAATTCCGTTAATTTAAAAAAATGATTAAAATTAAGCTTTTAGCAAACATTTCTAATCAGAATTTAATTTTAACTTATTAAGAAGCATCAATTAATATACTATTTAAGTTTGATCTATCCTATATTATTTAAACCTAACATACATTTTATTATTTTATTTTTAATTAAAAAATAATTAGTCTAAGACTAAAAATATTAGAATTCTAAGATAATTAAAAAATTACAAGAAATTAAGTAATAAATTAATATATTGCTTTATTTCGCACATTGGGATTTAAAAATAAAAGGTAAATAATATTATTTTAGTTATTATAAATTAAATTAATAATCTAATTTGACTTATTATATTATCGTAGATGTTAAAGAAGAAATTAAAATTATGGCTTTCTAAATGAGAAGTTAATTAATTGGTATTATTGAATAAAAAATGGAAAATTCTCCTGAAAAATTTCTTAGAAAAAGATTACTTTCTCTTAAATAGCGAAGCGATCAGTAAGTCATCTTTCAAGAACTTTAAATGAGAATGATAATTTTACGTCAAGTATAAAAACTTTAATTAAAAATCTGGTAATTTTATTCAAGCATCTTAAAACTAAAAATCGAAATTTCACAATCAGAAAAGTTCAGAATTGAGTAATTAAAAAATAAATTAAGTTGACTGAAAAACTTATTTCTTAAAAATATAACAACGAAGGGCTCTATGGACGTGGAACCGAGTAATTCAACCACTAAAATTCATCTACTAAAAAGAAGAAAGTAATACTAATATTGCAGCAGATATGGATATATTTTAAGATAAAGCTAAAAGTCTAGCAAAGAATTATAAAGCTTTAAGGTATGAAAATAGATAAATAATCTATATAGCACTTCAGAAGGTCTTTATACAGAAAAAAGTACATAAAAGAAATTAAATCTTGATAGACATCTCATTTGTTCAATAAAAGGGAAATCTTAATATGATTTGAATCGAATTCGAATGAAGTAAGATACTTGCGAATAGATAGAGATAAATCAGAAATGACAAATAAATATTGCAATAAGCTCATCCAAAATAAGATTGGAAATATAATATCTAATACAATTAGTAAATTTTAAAACAATGATGAATCAAAAGAAGTAGGATCACTATAGTTCATTATTATAATTATTATATATTTTATAAATTTACTATGAATCATTGGACAATATAGTATGTAATCTGATACAGTATATATTGTAATACAAGAAATCTCAAAATGGATCCACTACATATAAGTGTGAGCAAGCACTAAGGAGATAAGTCTGACTCGTTCGAGGATTCTCTATGATCATACAATAGTTTGAAAAAGAACTCAGTTTCGGTAATTGGAACTGTAGTCAAAGCCTAATAATTTTCCTGCCTTCATATGTTGCTAAAATAATATGAGTTGGACAAATACCTAATGACATGACTGAGGCTAATAAATAAATTACTTAAGAACTTTAGTCAGATTCTTATTTATCCCAATAATTGTACCCTATCTAAAATAAAATAGCATCTAAGAAATAACAGACCTCTCTCAATGAGCACCATAGAATAATAAAATATTTTAATTGAATAAACACCTCAATAATATAAGATAGGAATCTTTTGCATAATAATATATTAAAAATTAATTAATTTACTATAAAAATTTAAAAATGACTAAAAGCTGAAAAGTTTGAATAGATACTAGGAGAAATAGACGAAAAAACCTATAATTTCCTTTTATAGAGGAGATAATAAATAGATATAATCGTAAATAAGATATAAACTGGATTATTTTGATAAATAGTTCAATAAAATTTCTCAAATACTTCAATTTAAGTTTCTCAGTTACAGCTTAAAATTAAAGAATTTTAAGAAAAATAAGGACTCTAATGAGATATTATTTTAAGGATCAATTGATAACAAAGAAACATATCTATGGATAATGAGACTAATAATCAATAGCAAAACATAGGTAGAAAAATACTCTTTTATAAAAAAGCAGTATCAATATAAAAGATACTGATGAAGAAACTAAACTTATGAAACAAATAATTAAAAATTTATATTAAATATAACCTACTTGTTCAGTTTTAATAAATAGGAAAAAAGTTTTATAATAGTAAATTTAGTATTTAAAAAATAACTTTTAAATGAAATAGGCTAAGATGAAAGTTTAAACTATAAAAGAGATGGTTGATTAATGAAGTCCTAAGCAGTCTTTATTTCAAGAGAAGTTTTTTTTCAAAATTACTGGATGCAAAGGTCAAATTTGAAACTACTAACTGCTTTTAACTTTATAAGATCTTTAGAAAAAAGGAATATTGTTATAAATGAAACTCTAAAAACGATGTATTAAAGTTTTAAATATTATCTTTATTTCAGATGTTCAAATAAAAGTTATTTGTGTAATAAGCTCATATATTTAAAAGAAATTTTAAAATCTTGAGTCTAATATGCTTAAATTACAGAAGAGATAAAATTACTCTCTAAATAAACAAAAAATAAATGATAAATAAAAATAATTAAAAAACCAGGTAAAAACAGTTAGTAATATTAATAATATTGTAAATATAGAAAATAAGTAAAAAGAAGAAAATGGAAGATATTCATAAGAGAACTTAGACTTAAATTTATCTAAAAAAGACCATTTAGAATTAATAAAAATTAAATTAAATTAATATATATTAAAGTAAAAGGTAATATTAAAAATAAACTTAATTATAAATTAAAACAAATTTGTAATACCTTTTTTAATCCAAGTTAAGATAAAGATAGAAGATAAATTTATCTTGAGGATATTTATGTATATAACAGAATAAAGAAATCACTTATTTTTAAAGTTTAAAAATACTAAATAAAATATAGCCTTATAAAAACATTTAAACATTTTTAAATTTGTAGAGATTAATTTATAGAGACTAAAGGAAAATAAAAAATTAAATTTAAATAAAAAACTACAAAATAAGATATATACTGAGCTTATAAAATAATATTCTAACACCCATGTATAAATTCTTAATTCAAATATTAATTATTTAAAGAATATTAATGGAATTATAATTTTATTTCGAGTAAAGATCGATTAAATTTATTTTATGGAATTAATGATATAAGTAATATGATAAAGATTTGATATAAATATTATTAAAATATTTTGATTACATATATAATCAAGTTTTTTAAATAAATTAATATTTTTGCTTATTTTATATAGAAAATGAAAAATTAATAAAAGAGATCTATATATTATTTTGCTTCTAATTACCTATTAACATTTTACTTTTATTGTTATATATAATTTATTTTAAATAGGGAAGAGCAATTCTCCAACTGAATCATCAAAACTTTGGAATAAGGAAGTGCTCTGGATGCAAGGGCAGTAAAATATCTTTGTAAGAGCCAAGAAGAGCAAGATTAAGGCATCAAGTAACATCATAGGTGAAATATGTCAGACGATTAAGTCTCTTAGAGCATCATTCCAGCCATGGCCCTATTTGAAGATAGGTTTTCAAGGGGTCATAAATGTTGGTAACCTTCATGGAGAAATTTTGAAGACTTTAAAAACTTAATTTAAAGAGCGCGCCATTTAGGTGTTACGCGCTCTATATATTATTTTTTTTATTGGCAAAATTGTTCCTTTTCCAAATTATGAAATTTTCAAAATAGTGTGCATGCACCCAATTTCTTAAAGGATAACACCATATAATATAATCTTTATTAATTTAAAAAATGAAAGTTAGCTATATTAGAATGGCAATGTTTTATAAATCCTTAGATTCACCTACTTATATATATTATTTTAGGATTAAAGATATATTAGCAAAAGTAATTTATCAAAAAAGATACTGTTCATTTAAAAATTATATTCACATCTCATCCAATTAGAAATTTGAAAAAATCCTTCATTAAAATTTTAGTTGAAATGCTAACTAAGGATTAATTCCATAACCAACTCCATCTAATTAAAACAAGTCTTAAAAATTCAAACTATTTAAAATCTAAAATTACTTATTTATTTAAAATTTTAAATACATTGATATTTAATGGATTCATATAATAAAAAATAACCTTAACTTTAATACCAAATATAATTAGCAATCTTGAAGATTTTTATTTTCTCTATTTATCTATTCACATCTATAGATGAATTTAATTACTTAGAATTAAATAAATGTTTAATCTCTTATTAATTATATATTTTAGATAGAAAATATGCAAAATTTCTTGCAATAAGTCTCTTCTTTAAAGGATTCATCTTAGTCAAAATATGATTAATAAAAAGTACTTTAAGAACTTTAAATTATGCAATTAGTAAAATTTAAACTCCTAAGAACAGTATAAGAAATAGAAAGAAAAATAGAATATCTGATGACTAACTCACAAGAGAAAAAAATTGAAAATAAACAGTCAGGAAATATCAGAATAGAAAAATTAGAAGAAAAATTCAACCAATTTACAGAGTTAACTGAAAGCATATTCTTATGAAAAATAAAAGAGAATGATCCGATGGATGTTGAGCAACAGCCCATAATAACTTTCATTCCATATCGGAAAATAATGAGATGCTGGTACTGATAGTAACCAGAGCACAAAGTAAAAAGCTGCTTTCAATTTTAATAAAAATAAAAGAAAATAATAAAAAGCTAATGGGAAAATATTTTCAGGATCTATTGCAACTAAGAAGATAAACTGTATAGAAAAAAATACTAAAACTAAAGCGTAAAGCTCCTTATATCTATTAGGCGGTTAACGAATTCAATAAAAAGTGACTGGGATTCGACCTGTCGGAAAAGATTATAAATAGCAATCTAAAAATCACCAAGACTTATGATAGACAAAATCCAAACAGATTTTAAGTTGATACTTATACCTAACTTAAACTTAAAAGTGGCCAATCTAAAAATGGCAGACCCACTATAATCTATTATTTATTTATATTTATTTATTTCTGCTTTATAAGATTATTTCAAAATATATAATAGTCATCAATTGATTAAAGGAAGCTTAATAAAAATATAATCTATAAATATTTTTCTTAAAGAGAGTAAATTAAATTAATAACCTAAATTTGAAGCTTTGTTTTGTATATTTCTTTAGATATTCCCCATTAAAATACGACTGCCTATTTTATATGTAAGAGCAATCATTTTAACGATTATTTTCAAGTAATTTCTTTACCAGCTCTTTTAGTTACTAGCTTATTAAATTTTTTAGATAGAAACAAAAATATAAACTTATAATCTATGGTTGCATTGATAAATATGATATTACGCTTAAGTAGCAATAGATTTAGCTTAAATTAAGTTATATAAATTTCTTTTAGTAAAATTTTATGATAATGAGAGCTTTATATTCTGCGTAAATAACAGCTAAAGAGAAAATTTAACTTTGCCTTTTTTAAATATTATTTATAAAAATGTGAATTGTCAAAGGACTTAGACTCAAGTTCTAGTCGGAGAAATTTCATAAGTCAAACCTCATTGCATGCATTTTGTTTACCTTCAACTTCCAAACTAAAACTAAGCTATATTCTTCTTAATCTTATACTTCTTACTTGTGAAGAATTTTTATTTTTTATTATATTTTTATATAAAGAGGCATCTAAAAAACAATTCACCTAAATCAATTTTCTAACTAACAATAGGATACCATAATTGAATTTTATTCTCTAAAATAAATTTTTTTTATAGGATGTGGTGCAACAATTAATTCTACGAATAAGCAGTCTTGGTCGCAAAATTAACTAACTTAAAAATGATAAATAAAATACTGAAAACAGAATTGAGCTTAAAGCTTCAAAATATCTATTTAATCAATAAATTAAAAGAGCAGAAAGAAAAATATTAGAAAATCAAAATTACACTTAAATAATCTAAAAATGAGCTATGAGTAAAGCTTCGCTTGATTCAATGGAGATTGAGCGATCAAATTTAAATATTTATCAAAAATGAAAAAATTAAACAGTTAATTCAGTAATAAAAAGAAGACCAATTATGTGCTGATTTTGTAGAAGACTTGGGCACACAAAATAAAACTGTTCGAGAAACAAAAATTTTAAAGTTGGGGAAATAAAAAATTATGATAACACCTAACCAAGATTTCCTATATATCTGAAGGTGATCATAAAGGAAAAGTGACTGGTGGAGATTAATTACTCTAGCAAATAGTAGATATTCAGAAAAAAAGAAAGAAGAAAATGTTTGCAAAGAATCTAGATTGAAATAAAATACCAACAGCAAAAAAAGCCGGATTACATCCATAGTCCATAGATATGCTATTCAAGAGAACGAACATGGAGAAGAAATGGATGATTTCAATTAATTTTACAATGATTCATAAGACATTTTATAGACTAACTCGTGGCAAGTCAAATAAAGACAACGCCAAATCAGTAAATATGAATATTATTATATAGCTCTACAATAAAAATCAGAAATCAATCGATTTAAATTTAAGATTAATCAAGCTTTTCTTTATAATTTTTGATTATTTTATAATTTTCCCTTAAATAAATTAAATAAGCAGTCTCTTAAATATTTCTTCAATTTAATAAAGTTTGAGCATTGTTTATTTGTAATAAATTTTATTTTATTAAATTCATAGAAAAATAAAAAATGGAAGGCTAAAGGAAGGCATTCACCAATTTGACAAAGGTAAAGGTGAAAATTGAAGGAGCAAGCAAACTACGACCTAACACTAGTAGCAAACAACCTTCAAGCCTTCCTTTAAGCACCCTTATACTTAACAAGATATCCCTCCGAATGTTGAAAAACCTAAGAAAAAAAAACCAGATATCAGGGAATTCTAAATGGCTAAGTCGGAGTAACTAAAACAATCTGAAGTAGTAGCAATGATAATTACCGAACTTAACCAGGAGATGGAAAGGCTCATAGTCAAAACGGAATATGTTATGAAATTATATAATAACGGACTGGCTCTAAACTAGAAACTTCAGGCCCAATTTGAGAAGGAAGTCCAGGGACTTAGAAATTAAGTGAAAGACCTTAGATAATAGCTAACGCGGCATCTCGAAAAGTCGGACATAGCCCAAGAACAGCTATAACAGCAAATAATAGCTCTTGAAATGATGGAACTAGAAGAGAATGGGCATTCCTAACCTAACCCTCTTTCTCCTGCAAAACACCAGTAAGCCAAGTCTCAGAAATAATGCTACCTATGTGGCAGTGCTTGGTACCTCTATAGACAATACAAAACTTTTGCTGAAAAATAGAGGAACTACTGGAGAATTTAAACCTATCAGGAGCAGTAAGCGATTAAGAAATAAAGACAAAAGATACAAAATTTAAGAAGAATGTAAAATCACCTCTGCTGTGATCCTAGTGGGAGAATGTACAAGAGGAAAACTTCACCTTTAGACAGATTTGACCTCGTACCAGAAGACTACGTGTCAATGAGAAGCATACTGCTAGACAATCCAAGTCACTTTGACTATAATTCACCGGAAGGAAAACCGATAACCCGCCGAAAAGCAGCAACTGGCGTAAAAAGGTTTTTTAATAAATATTCCTGACTATTTAATTAATTTAATTTAATAGAAAAGCTTAAAATATGTTTACATTACTTAGGCTTATTCTTATCAAATCGCAACTATGAATTTTAGAAGTAGCAAGTCCCTTTACATAAGCATAGACAAACTCTAATTTTTAGTTAAATTCTTAATAAAATTTGAAATTTAAATAAAAATTAGTTACTAAATGCAACTTAATAATCATAAATCTTAAGAAAACTCTTTAATTTTTGAAGCTAGACTTGAGAAAATAAATGTATATAAGTTTAATTTTAAACTAAAATGATTTTGTAGCTATTATTTATTTAAAATATTAACAATAGATTCTCTTCAATTCTTGATTATCATTAAATCCTTTTAAGTAAAACACTATCTAATAAGCTATACTCTTACTTACCAAAAATTGATTTAATATTAAAAAGGATATTAGAGAAATAATATACCATTTAACAAATTTATTTATATTTTATAATCTAAAAATTTAAATGTGTCAATGTTCTTTTTGCATAAAGTTAGTTAACATTTTTGATTTAACGAAATTTTACCTAATTTTTAAGTTATCATGAATTAATAATCGATAAATAATTTTTAAGATAAGTACAAGCCTTACCAATTAAAATAAAAGAGTGTTTTCAGAATCTAATTTGAAATGTTAAAATATAATTATAATTATATAGAAATTTTATTAATTAATTAATTTTAACTATAAGGGTTAGGGTCATCTTTAATTAGAGGAAATGTTTCCTCAAATTAAAGACAATAAAAGCTTTTATATTCATTACTCAACTGTACATGTCTTCATCTGAATCAATTTCAAACTGAGATAATTCTTCTTTCTCTTCAATAAGCTCATATAATTGTTCTTCCATCTTCTTGTAATTTTTCTCCAGCTTCTCTAAACAAATTCTAAGGTCATTGTTGTCCTTTTAAAGCTATTTATTCTGTTACTATTAATTACCAAGATCCTGTTTGATTTGTGTCACACTTGAATCATCTAATATCAGCTTCTTTCTGTAAATACCTCCAAATTAGTTGCAATATAGCCTCCTCGATGTTCCAAATTATTTGCGGTGCTGCTCAAGCACTCTTCTTCACTTCAAACATCACCTCCAAAAATGTCCAGCCTTTTGACAACAATACCAACGTTTTATTAAGGGCTTGAATTAAAATTTTTATTCTGTTTACATTTTTTTCAATTTCCATCTTTTCTGATTGAAGTTCGTTTTTTTTTATTGGTAATCGAACTTCTTCTTTAATTTTCTATTTATTTGCTTCTAGGTTTTTTTCTATCTTAAAAAAGAAGCCGAAGATTCAAGTTTTCCGCCTTCAGGATCTATATTTCGGTATTCATTTTCTCAATTAATGAATAAAGCTAAATAATGTCTTGCTCGTTGGGTTTCTCAAGCTTTTTCAGTTTGCTAGGAAATTCCGTATTTCCCAAATCTTATCAGGAGTAGATTTATCTTTTTTGAATTCTTGGTTCTTGTTAGTTAACTGAGACTTAAGGTTTATCTTTAAGGTAAGAATTCATGGTTTAGATTCCCGGGTTTTTTTACATTTTTTAAAATTATATAGAAATTTTATATGTTCTAATTTATAGTAAAGCAGAAACATTCAAATTTTAGAAACTTTTAAATTAAGATAAATGAAAACTTGGATATCAAAGCTCTAAAGTTTGCTATTTAGCTTTTTATTAATATTTTTTAAGCATAAAGGCCATAGAGTTTTGAAAAATTATCTGGATTAAGAGTTAAAACTGTTTATCTTTATATTAATGTTATATTCTTATTGTCTAGATTATTTCTTCAAGTTATTTGCTCTATTGGTATAAGATATACTAGGAATCTTTCACTAAACATTAAGACTGAGTCACTTTCATGTAAGCGAGTTATCTATCTAATTTGCTCTTTTTAAGCTATTTCATGAAAGCTTGCAGATCTATATATATAAAAGTAGTGGCTTGTCACAAATTATCATGTAATAAAATAGAATGCGTCAATATTCGAAGTTTATCAATCCTAAGAAAAAGCATGCAAATTAAACCTTGATAAAGATTAAATAAAGAGTTTTAGTTAGACATCAATAGCAGGATTGTTAACTCTTTACAATAATGCTTATCTATTCTTTGTATAATTGTTTTACAGAATACCTAAGTAGATCGTGCTAGGGCATTTACCGTTTCCTCCACTTGCATAGAGAATTCAAAAACATCAATTAAAGATTCTTATAATCTCCAATTTTAAATTAAATTACCCTAATAAAAACTCTAACATTTATAAAATAGGGACATGATAATAAGCTTCAGTTTAATTGAAGAAATTTTTATCCATACTAGCGTAACTAAGCAATCACTTAAGTCTAAAATCAAAAGTACTAAGCTTATCTATATAGATTTTTACTATTTTTATCTTGTAGATGTAATTTAAAGTAGCTTTATTAATTTTATCTTACAAGATTTATAAATTTTCTAAGTTTAAAGACTAGAAATTAGAGAATAATGATAGAAACTATAGTCATTATTAATGAAACAAAAGCAAATTACAATGCTCCAGAGCTTCGCGACAAAGAATTGAGTCAAATGATTTTACTTGGTCGATTTAAAATTTTTATATATTTTGAAATATTAAGAATGATATTTAATAAAGATAATCAAGTAGGTTATATTCAAGCTGCATACTCCTCTATTTGAAAGCTTTAATTTCCTACTTTCACTTCCTCATCATAAAAAAAGTTTAATTTTATCATTTGGTTATTTAAATTCACTGCTGTTGAATTCTTGTACATGCATCCCAAGTTAGTGACAAAATTGATCTCAATAAGTTTCATCTTTAGTCATGAGAGAGATCATTAAATTTAAAAATTGCTTTTATTTGTTTGAATTTTTTCTTAAGCTCTGAGAGAGGAAATCTAATTTCTTTTTCGCTATACTGATAGACAATTTAATTTCTCTTCTTAAAATAAAATTGTTTTTTTAATTAAGATAATAGATAAAAATGAAGGTAATATAAAATTCTAGCAGTTGATAGATCATTTTTAAGCAAAGATTATAGAATCAATAAAGGAATTAGTATATCCACTTATAATTAAAAGAATAGAATATTGTCATAATAATTGAGATATTAGTTATTAAAAACTAAAAGAGAGTTTAGTACCTTAAATGTATAACTAAGGTATAACTATTTTTTATATGGTTTAATTTATTTAAAAATGCCTATTTTAATTATAATTATACTCCTTCTTTAAAAGGATTTTGTGTTACCATTTCTGAAAATTTAGTTTTTAGGTGTTTGCAATTTTTTTAAATATAAGTAGAATTTGATAAACTTGCTCAAAATGATGGCTTTAATTAAGAGAATCTAAAATTTAGGAACTATAATTTAAGTATAATATCTTAAATCTCTAGTTGCTTTATACAGCCTTTAGAATATTAATTAACAAACAATTTGTTTATTTGCTTAAATAATATTACTATCTATCAAATTTGGGTTGGAAGCACTACTATAACACTTAGAAAATCGAGATCTAGCTTGCTAAGTCTAATTAAAAAATTGAATATAACATACATGCAATCATTACTAGACATATTGGGGCTATGTAGAGCAAAACAATTAAAGAATTCTTCCAATTTTCTTAAACTTGATAAACTTTATCAGAATGAAGCTTAAATATTAAATTAAAAGATCCAATATTAATTTGATTATATAAGCTAATTTTATTTTTAAGAAGTAATTGTTGGAAAATAATTAAATAAATCACCTTATCAAATATAAAGAGCTGTAATAGAGTTTTTATAGTAGGCATGGCAAACTCAAATATATATGAAAATTTGGCAGCTATTAGTTAATTTGATATTGATATATTCTTTTTATTTCTGAATTGTATTTGAAGATATCTCTATAACTTAGAAATTCTAAATACATATATTGATTATTTTTATTAGCTTAATGAACAGTTGCTAGTATTCTGCATTGAGCTTTTATAAAATTATTTAACTAGCTTTAATTTCATAGATGGGTCACCTTCATTACAAGTCAAACCTAAATTAAGAGAATATGTCTATTTTATTTCCAGCAAAGATTATTATTCTAATCTTTATTTTCTTTGTATAATTTGCATCTTTTTACAATCCTTAGAACTGAGATAAGTTTGAAATTATATAACCATCAGTGTTATATAATCATAACTAAAACATACAGAAAGAATAAAGTTAGGCTTAATGAAGCTATTAGTATGGAATTCTCATCAAGTATATTTATTTTCCTTTGCCTACTTTCAGTTTTGTTCTCAACCTACCAAATTAAACTAATCAGATAGAAATAATTTATTTTAGTCTGCTTAAAAAAGCAAGAGATAAAAACTCAAATTTATATCTATTTAACCTTTATCTTGAAGCAGGAAAAAGGATTAATATCTATTAAAGCATATATAAAGAAATGCTTTCTAATATCTGAGTTAGATGCTAGTATCTCAGTGGATATTCTTTAATCTAATATTAAAACAACTCTTTGAAAATAAAATCTGATAATTTATATAGATTTAGCTATATAAAATTACTAGTTAATAGTAGCAGAACCAATAAAACCAAATTATTTTAGAATAAAATTAGAGGAAAACTATAATGTTTAGTATAAAGATGCATTGAACTTAATTAATAGATATAACTAAACTCTAGCAACATGAGAAATAAAACAAAAGCTGCTTTAAATGCTTGATTCTGTCATTATTATAGCTGTATTATGGCTATTTTACCTATTTTTAGTAAGTTTATAGATTTTGACTCAAAGGGAAGAAACAAAATTATATTGTAAATTATTAGTTTAATTAATGGTTTGAGTAACAATGAGTATAAATTAGCCATTTTCTAAATAACTAGAGTTTAAGAGTTATGCATTTAATTGAAATTTAGCTTTAATTATAAATGTAGAGAACTAGCACCTGCTTCGCTTGTAATAAGGAGTTTAACAAAGGAAGAAATATTCCTAAGTTGCTAAATTGCAAGCATGTTATCTGCTTCGATTGTGCTTTGAAATTATACAATCAGTAAAGTAAAATTATATGTCCTTGATGTTAGTCAGTTACTACTTAAGAACCTTTTGATCTTGAACTAGCTTTTCTACCGGGAGATTAAGAGGTAAAAAGCAATGTTTGTCAAGCTCATAACAAGAAAAAAAAACTATTTTGTAGAGATGATTTTGAAATCATCTGCTAAATGTGTGCTTTTTCTGTGACTCATAAAAATCATAATATCCAAATAGTTGCTGAAATATTAGAAGAAGTAAAGCAAAAAGATTTTCAAGCTGCGCAGAAATAAAAAGACACTATAGAAAGGTTTCTTTAAGAAAGCATACAAGCACAGAGTATTAAATTAAAAGCAGTTTCTTAATCATTTTAGTAGTATAAAAAGGATCTAAGATATCACTCAAAATAACTAACAAAAGTGATAAACTAAAACCTATAAAGCAGAATATTATAAATAGACTAATATGAGGAAGATACTGTTAATAAGATAAAATTAGAAATATAAACATTAGAGGAATTATAAAATTAGCTAGGCATACTAACTAATATAGATTAAACTAATATTAGTGATTTAGTAGATTTTATAAAAGGAGTTCCTAAAATAAGTTCTTAGATATCTGGAGTAAGTTTAATAGAAGTAAAAATCTAGTATATAAGCACAAAAGATTAAATTATCTAATAACTTAGCAAATTTATGGAGTATCAAATAGAGGAAAAATAGAATAAATTGTAAGGGCTGAATAACTAAGATTAGATGCAAATAAATAAAAAGTAAATTGAAGTTATAAGTACTATATGTAGAAATTCTAATACTTTAAAATCTTATTCAGTTCTAACCCAAAAATTTAATTAATAGCAACTATAAATTGATAATATTGATGATTATTTTTCAAGAGTTGAGCAAATTGATGACTGAGCTCTTGTAATTTCAGGTGGATACAATAAAAATTAAGATTAATTTATAATTTATTAAGAAAACTAAATAAAAAACTTCAGAATGATTAACTAAAGATGCCATCATAGAACCAATTTTAATAAAAATGACATAATTTATATAATATCTGGAGCAGTTTTTAAAAAATAGTGAGAAAATATCTAAGATTGTGAGGTTTTTAATATAAATTCATAGAATTTTGCAAAAATTGATTCTATTTAAACTTCTTTAAGTGCTTTTGGATGCGATTAAGCTAATAAAATAATTTATACTTTTGGTGGGTGAAATAATTAAGAATGATAGTGCTAAGATAAAATTTAATAGTATAATATAATATCAAATAAATGAAATACATGTTAGTAAGTTTTAACTATAAAAAGTTAAGCGACTGCTATATTTATTCCATGGTTTAATTATTTTCTAATATATAAGAATTCAAGCGGAACTCTAGACACTTAAATATATGATTTGAAATAAATAATAAAATAAGGAAAAAATTTTTAAGGTTAAAATTGTTTTGCTTAACCAATTCTAAGCAGAAATTTAGTATTTTAATATGATGAAGATGATAATTTATTTAGTTACGACATCGAAAGTGAAAAGTGGAAAAAACTAGATTGAATTTTTTATAAACAGTAATAATAAATTGTCTTTCTAATAAAAGACCTAAAATTAATTTCAATAGTCATATTTTTTATCCAATTTATACTTGTACTTAGTAAATAAAAGTAATAAAAGCCAGATAGATGAAAATTAAATACATTAGTTATATATCTCTTTCATCTTTTATACTTATTTCCTATTTTTATATTTTTCTTTTATGATATTAATAAAGATATAAAGGTATTAACATTACTACAAAATTAAAAAAAATTAATTAAATATATCAGAAATATCTTAAGGATTTTAAATTATATCTTCTTACTTCAAATAACTCAATCTTAAAATAAAAAGTATAATGTAATAATTCACTGTAGATAGTAACTTAAGGTAGCTAATGATATGAGGATTAACTAGTTTGTAGAATCTAAAATAATCATATAACTTATGCAACTAAGAGTTTTAAGGATATCTAATGAATTATTTTATAAAGCTAATGGATATCTTTTTAAATAGAAAGCATTTTAGTCAAAAGGCTTTATATTCGTAATTAGAATTGTAATTTTAATTTATTCTATTCATGAAATTAGAAGCCTGATACTAGAATTGCGATAATTAAATCATTAGATGATTATATCTGCGAAGAATTTTAAATAAATACAAGAAAGTATAAAAGTAACTTTTATTAAAGCTTAGTTAAGATGATTCAGACTTTTAACAAATCATCAATAGGCTAATGACTGAATTATTAAAGCCTCAATTAAATAAGATATAATGATAGAAAAGTTAAATTTATTAATGATTTACTTGTTTAAAGTTATAATTGAATAAAATTTAATTATAGGAACAATAGTTTCCTCTACTTATAATTTATAAAATGTAAATGACAATATAGTTATTTTTATATTTGGATTAAAAGGGTATTTAATAAAAGGAAAATATAGGTAAAGATAAAATTCTAGATATACCAACCATTTTTAAGAGTAAAATAATATATTAATTCATTTCATTTCTAACTTGTATATATTCAAATAAAGCAAGGATGGTTAATAAAATATCTCGTAAGTTTACTTAAAGTTACCTTAAAATCTTTTAGTTACACTATCAAAATTATCATATGCATATAAGATATAGCATGATTATATTAAAATTATTTTTCTTAATTTATATATCTTTTAGCTTTAATTCTTAAGAATTAAGAAAGCTTAACTTTATATTTCAAAGTTTTCTTAGTTTTTCACTATTTTTTTTAGATAAGGGATTTTAAACTTTGAGTATAAGAGTATATTTTCTCCTTCTACTTTGCCAATCATATTTTTATCTCTTAATGAATTTAGATAAGCATTATTATTAATGTTCTAGCATAGTGGTGTAAAGTTAAAATTTGAATATATTGAAATTTAAGGAAAATGTGAAAATTAGAAGATTCAACCATTAAAAGATTTAACGTTTGAGACTTTTAAATTTATATTTCATCATTTTTTTTATTATAATACAGATAAAAAGAAGCCATAGTACATTGTATTGCTACTAGCACTCACTGTTAATAATAGAACTACAAATTATGATATAATAGAAAACTGTAAAAATAAATTGAAAGTTTTTAAGAAACTTACAGAAATTTGCTGGAGTTATCTTCTTGTTCCACAAAAGATTCAATTGAAAGTTTTTTGGTAGGCTTCATGAAGATTAAACAAATTTCGAAGTCAAATCTCAACTGCAATAGTTAATTCAACTATATTACATATATAGAGTGGCTGAAATAAAAAGCAGTTTACTTATTAATTTAATTTATACATCCATTCTTATTTTAAAGGGTATTCTTAGATGTATTTTTAAATCATACAACTTCATAAGATTATTAACTATTATCTCTACTCTAAAATATCAACATTTAATTTAGTTTAAATTTTCAGTCTTCTTCCCCTTTTTATTAATAAACTCAATTCTTATTGATATGCTTTGAATTTACAGTAAAATATAACTAAATTTTAATTAGACTCTTATGATTGACTTTATTGTTAAAGGTACAAAATTGCTTGTATATAATTTCTTTAAGTCTAGGTAGATGCTAACAAAATGCATTCATAGTTGCTTAGCGATCTCATCAAGTTTAGTTATTCTTTGCCTAATGAGTTTATGAAATGTTTATATAGTTAATAAGCTCATTCTTTCTTTAATAAGAAAGCCTAATCTTAATATGAGCTTTCATATAGCAATCAGTTCTTTTTAGATTTCATTAAATTACTTCTTAAACTTTATAAAATTCAAGCTCTATGTTTTTATTAATTTTGCAATAATTAATTTTAGATAATTTATGAATCAAAGCATAAGTATTAGATATAGGACTTAAAGTAAAATACTAATTAAAATTTATTATTTTTGGATTATTTTTTGTTTGACTGTCTTTAAACTTTATTTTTTTGTTTTTTTATTCAATTTTATCGAATTTAAACCTCAGTTTAGCTGGTAGAAATTTAAGTTAATTAATCAAGATATATGATATGCCATAACTCTCCGTTCATGCTTATGCTTAAAGAACTTTTGCTCTCTCATCTTCTTAAACCTCATGCCAAAGTCTAAAGTCTGATAGCAATTCTAGATAAACTTTTATTTTAAACTTAACTTAATTATTCAAAAGAAAAATCCTTGACTCCTTTATAGCACGGCTTTGATTTTTGGACCTCAAGTCATAAAAGAGTGAAAAATCCCAAGAAATTAAAGATTTAGACAATTTAAAGTTAGCATTTTAATGAGATATATAAAGAAATTGTTCAAACTAATACCTAGTTTCTTGACTTCCATTTCAAATTAGATACCTCATTTCCGTTTATTTTTTTTCCTTTTATAATATAGCCATCGTCAGGAAGAGCGGTAAAGACTATTTAGTTATTCATTATATTTTCAAGTATTAAATTTTAGGTTCAAAAGTGTTATGTTATTTCTATCGCTTTTTCATCTCTATTGACCGTGTAAATTATGATATCATCTCCTTTCTGGTAAACATATGATATGACATTCAACTTTTCGCCGTTTAAAGATTTATAGTTTTAAACTAACTTCCCGTTAGCCATTGCTTCTTGTATAATCTATTCTTAAATCTGTTGATTCTGAGATTGGATTTAAGTATTTTAACTTTATTAGATTTCTTAGGAATTAGGACCGAAGAATTGTACTATTTTCTATAATTAAGGAGAGTCAAGAATATCATCTTCTCGAATGTTCTTATTCTGAGCAACTTTATTTTAGAGACATTTATTATCAATTTCTTCTATCTACCTTATAATTTCAGATTCGTTTAAGCTAGGTTAATGTTAATACTCTCATTGGTTCAATTGTTAAGCCTATTAGCTTTACTTATTATTGCTACTTGGAAGTTACCTTTCAAAGCTTTAATCGTATGTAAAACTGTAACCAAAGGGCTAAATCTTATCTATTATTTGGAGTCTAAAACAAGAGTTTTCTCCTGGACCAATACTACAGAATTTTTAATTACTTTGTTCATTTTCCACTGCTAAATTAGTCAGTTAGAATGTAAAAGTGATATCTATCCTTAGATTATTCGTTTAGTTAACTATTAGGTTGAAAAAGCCTGTGCTAATTCTGTAGATATAAAGATATATATCCAGATACTTGTTGTAACTATCAGTTATCTATGTTATCCTTATTTCTGGATCTTTCGTTACAAGACCTTTGAAAATCACTTCCTTCAGATACTCATTAGAGTATTCGATCAGCACTGTATACTTATAAACTACCTAACCCTAAAGTCCATATCGCTTAAAAATCACTATAGTATTTTATTAAGGAGGAAGAATGATTTCCATTTAGTGTTAGGCATCTAAAGCTCTATTAACTATTTCATATCCTGCTATATTAGAAAACATGATTTCCTTGAATAAAGTAGCATGCTTGGTCTTATTGACGAAGGCCATATAGCTGTAATCACATTAAGAATCATTTAGACTGAAGTAGCTTTTAATTTGAGGCTCTCCATTTTAAGCGTAATTCTGCGGAGTGGTTTTTAGCATAGCACATGAAAATAAAGCGCTTTCTAAATAAGAAACTACATTTATTTAGTTTGTGTAATTGCTAAAATAAACCTGAGATTTGCTATAAGAGGATACAGTAAGAGGGACCTAGATTCCACTATCAAAGTCCTTTTCAACAAACACGTAGTACGAAGCAACCATTTTATTAGGGATTTTGACTGATAAATTTTCATCTTCATCGCTCTTTCCAGCTATCCATACCTATTCCGTATTTTCTTGTACCTGCATTGTAACAATTAATGTAAGTCTAGTTTTGCTAACTTCAATCATTTACTTCATATTTCGTTCTGAGATTTATGATAAAATGAGAAATATTTCCCCTTATAGAGATTGATCAGTATCCATTCTTAAAATAGCATGTTTACTGTTATAGAGTTAAATAGGATGGTGTTGGAGTTTGTAGTCATTATAATATCTGCAGATAGTTGTTGTTTGGAAGTATTTCATGTAATCAGTAAAACTCATAAAAAATGTTCCATCGTTTCTGTCTTAAATTTATAGAAGATCTTTTAGCTCTTAAGTTCAAAGAGGAGAATTATCGCCGTAATCTCCATTTCATTCAGTATGACCCCAAGGATTTCTTAGTTTAAGTAGCTTTTCCTTTTATCTTCCTCTTGGCTCTACTTCGATACAATAAATAATTGTATACGCATGATTTGGAATTAAACCTACAGCTTAGTAAATCTCCTCTGAAATAGATCCTTAAGAAGTTTGAATGCTTAGTCCTCCACAAGATGCACATGTAATAGATCCTCTTCCATTTTCCTTGGAAATTTTCTTCCATAGATGATCAATTTCAGTATTTTAGTGAAAAATTGTTTTAGTAGGAGCTCCAGTTAAAGCTTCCAAAGCTTCTTTACTAGTTCCTGAGATAGTATTCTCATAGCTTCCATTAATTTTAGCTCAAGCTTTCTCCAAAAGCATTGCCCACATTCCTTTGCTCTTACAAAAGGCAGGCTGATTTGTATTTTCATGAACAGGAATAAAATCATCAACCTCGATTTTTTAAGGCATTCCTCCTACAAACAGCATAATTTCATACTTTCCCTATTCATTATAAGCCTTAGTAGCAAAAAGCTTTCTTATTCTTTCAGCATCGCTAGCTAATGCAGAGCAAGCTGATAGAAAATAGCAGTTTCCTATACTTCCTTACTCAATACTGTCAGGACCGATTTAACTGTCGAACATTTAGGTAGTAATGATACTGCTTATTCTCTTCCACTAAAAGCGCTTTCACTTTTTTTATTCATCAGGTCTAAGTTTAGAGTTAACGCTATACAGAGATGAAAGTTAGGGTAGAAAAGATTTATCAGTTCAAGACATTTTATAGATTTATTTTAAAAGAAAGAAAAGTATAATTAAGATACTTTTAAGTCTAATTCTATAAGAACTAACATAGATATATCTAAAGGAAACCCCTATGCATATATAAAAGCTAGAGCTAGCAAGTTTATCCTCAAGATTCTTTATAATGCTTGAGTAAATTATTAAGGAGGAATTTGTAGTTGCAATAAAAAATACTTGAGCTTAGAGATTAAAAGGGTAAATTCTGGGAATTTTTATTTTAATATAATTAAAAATTGAAAGCTTTAGCACTAATAAAATTTCAGTGAATGAAGTTGATTTTTCATTAAGTAGGAAAATTAAGTTTCTAATAATACACAAGGCAGTTTAGCATCAAAATGAAGGAAAATAAACATTATATGCAATATTTTTAAACTTAACTAACTAAATCTTTGTACTATACAGTGATAATTATGAGATAGATATTTTGCTTAATTAACTTGGTTATGGAAGGTAGTTTAGACATTTAAGAAAATGAATTATATATTCAAAGTTCATACTACTCTATAATTTCTAGTATATTCTAAGCAGAAACAGGCTTTGTAAAGAAAAGAGCACCAACCGAGCTAGCTTGCTATTCATGGAACTGACTGTCATTTCCTGAGCATACTATAATCGGAACTTCTAAACCTTTTTAAGTATTCCTAATGTTTTGAATACATTAAATACCTGTTATATCTGGGAGCTCATAATCAATAAGTATCAGCTTTATCTAAGATTGATAAATGTTAAACTACTCATAAGCTTATTTACCTCCAGTACATTGTATTGACTCTATTCCATATTACTCAAGCACTTGCTTATAATACTCTAAAATGCTTACATCATCATCAACCAACATAACTATTCTATTATTTAGCTTTTTCAGCATTTTGTCAATGAATAATTTCCTTTGCTACCTAAAATTCAAGAAAGTTCTCTATATTTCATCTTAATCGGCATCCAGATACAAAAATTAATCAATAGGAGCTGCAATTTCTTTAAGTCTTTACATTTCAATTTTATCATTTACAACCATCACTATATAGACGAAATAGTCTTAGATATTTGAGTCAAAATTATGACTCAATTTCTTTAGTTTTAAATTCTGAACTTGCTTGATTGAATAGCTTAACTCAACTCCATCTATATCTTCATACTAAGGCTGAAGAAATATTAGATAACAACTCTAGCTTTCCTCATATTTAAATAGGATTTCAGAGCCCTTTTCAACTGATAGCATATTCACATTTTCATTCTTTATCTTTAATTCTATTTTCATGTTAAATATATGGTTGCGAACGGTTTGAATAACAAGGAAGCTTTCTTATATCTCTTGCTCAGAAGAGAATGAAAACGCTTAAGATTTTGGATATTTTATTAGATTTTTCATTTGACTTAAATCTTTTCGAACCACTTGTAAAGGAATTTTTATCGTAAAAATTGACCCAAAACCAGGAAAACTCTATAGCGTTATATCTCCTCCCATCTATTAAATGATTGATTTAGATATTCAGAGTCCTAGTCCAGTTCCTCTAAAGTTCTTATATATCTACGTATTTGCCTATTAGAAAGGTGTAAAAAGCTGCTTTTATTGCTCATAAGGAATTCCTATTCCAGTGTCTTCAATTTTGATAATAAGTTCTCCTTAACTCTCGTAGTAGTTGACATAGAAGTTATTATTAGCCATGTTATCCTATGAGAATGACTCACTAATCTAGTTATTCTTTTATTAATTAGAATTTAAGGAATCATTAGACTCACTAGAGTAAACGCTTTCTATCTCATCGTTCTAATTGTGTTATATCTTTTTCCTCTAGTTCTGAAGGACTTGTTAGGAGGAAGAATAGCATTAAGTTACATGCCTAAGTATTATTCAAGACTAGACTGAGAAAGTTAATTCTTTTCCTTTGCAAAACTTTGTTAATGACTTATAGTTTCTTCTTGGCTTATCGGCTTCTGAGTTATAGTACTACAAATGATTCTTATCTGGAGAGTGAAAAATTATTTAAGGCTCTGCTCCTATTTTTTCTAAAGGTATACTTTCCTAATCCATTTACCATGAGACAGATACACGGACAAAACCTTTAAGAGTAAATTTAATTGAGTTGCTTACAAGATTCATTAAGACTTGGACTAGTCTTGTTTAGTCAACTAGAAGGTAGCATGGCACGTTTTATCCCACAAGGCTCTGAAATACGATTCCTTTTTAGATCGCACTGTTTTTTACAACTTAAGCAACTTTCCAAAATACAGTTCTAATTTCAGTTTCCTCTTTACAACAACAAAATTTGCCAAATTGGATTTTTTTGAAGTCTAGAGTGTTTCCTATCAAGCAGTGCAAAATCTCTCCACAGCTCTTGGTGTTTTGAATCAAAGTTTACAAATGCTATGTAAAATTTTCCTTCTTCATGTATAGCAGATCTATATTCCCCAAGATAGCCTAGCATGGCGATCTAATTTCATGAACAAGCCCCGCAAAATAAGCATCAGCATTCTCCTAGTTCTAGTTTATCCTTTAAATAGCCTTGTCCATCTAGCAGTATAAATTACAGATTACAACCTCGTAGGCTATGGAAAGCAGGTTAGTGATGATAATTAGCGATATAAGAAAAACCTTATACTACAAGAAGTTATCTTGCAGACATTTATAAGCTACCTACTCAAAATCCTTCATCAGTTGTCTAATTTACTCCTCATTTTCAGTCTAAATCTAACTAACGAAGATAATATTAATAATGCTTAATTAGATAGATATTTTTGAACTTTGGGAGATTAAATTAGCTAGAGGTGCGATGAATATCAGTTATAGGAGGATAAAGCTTAAGGTAGTTGCTTTCGATTGTAGTAATATGTATTCAAATATCAGCATCAGATTTAAAGTATAAACAAATGACTTTAAATTCTAGGTCCATAAATACATTATTACAGGTATTATGAACTTAGTCGTTTCTAAGGCTAATATATATACAAAATTCTATAGCAATTCCTTTAGATGATATAACAAAATCGCCTAAAGTACTATAACAACTAAGAGAACCAAAAATCCAAGCATTCGTTTGATAGTCATGAGGTTGAAAGTATTTTAAGTCTCAGGTTTTTTGAGATGTTGCAGAATACTGTTAAGTGTGTATATAAGTTCATCTTATTTTTATGCCTATCTTAGTTAATCTAACATCTTTTATCCTTATTATTTAAATGAATCCTTTGTTTATAAAAATAGAGCTGTTTATAAATTATTAAAGGACGTTCAAATTATATCTATATTCTTATAACTTTAATAGACCATATTTAACTATTCAACAATTGAATGTTGATTTTGTATCTCTCCTTTATATTTTTTCATCGCTTATATTAATATCTAAGACTCAAGGTATGCTCTACCTTCTTAGGTATTTAATATTACTTGTTGCTAGAAAATAAAAAGAAATGACTAGAAGTGGATATTTTTTACGAGACCTCAAAATTATAATAAAGCTAATTTTATTCTAAACTTAGGGACATCTTTTCTATTGAGTGCCATACGTATGCTATCTTAGTTATTCGAACTTAGTACTCTTTATTCTCATTTAAACTAAAACTAATCTAATAGGCTATAATATTTTAATCTCACCAGTTCCTGCTTATTAGCTTCCTACTAGAGAGAGCTATTTAGCTAAAATGAGAGTAGTTAGCTTGCAGAGATCTAAGTGAGGGCTTCTTATGTATATGTCATCAGTTAGTCTTTATATAGTTACTTAAACTCTACTTTCATAGTAGAGCTAAAATAAAATATTGTAAGGTTCTAGATTTATTAGGCAAAAGAAGTACATTCTAGTTGAAGTATTAACTCATTATACAAGGTCTAACTGGAAATAATAACTATTAGCATATTTTTTGTTATCTTGAAGGATTTTGATAGAAGAATATTTATGAAGGTAGTTTGTTTGTAGATTTGATGGAAAAGATACAATCAGAGAATGTAAAGGTAGGAAGGAGAAGGAGATATCAGTATGAGTATTTTAAGAGAGGAAATGAGATCAAGGTGCATTTAACCTTTATGTCGTGTTGAGTATTCAGAACGAATTGAAGAAGATCAAACTTTTTTTCGCTTCTCGGTAGAAACCCTAAAATTTATTGCCAAAAATATTTTTTATTCTAAGTTTTTTCTAAGGATTAAGCAAAAGAAATAAGGCAGTTAACTCATGTCATTAAGTAAACAAAATAAAAAATTTTGGCTCACTAGTCAAATAAAATATTCTAGAGGTTCCGATTGTAGGTTAATTAAAAAACTTTTAAAATGCTCTCAGATTATATTTGGTAAAACTTGAAAAACTATCTGTGTGAAAACAAGCAAGAAATGTTAAATCTTGAATACATAGAATATTGAAAAGACTTAGTCTTAAAATGAGAAGTGCAATAGCTATGTTAAGAACATATAGCATTCAAAAGTTCTACCACTGAATAAAGTTCAAATTCTGGTTTTATAAATCTTAAATTTCCTCTTTCTTGCAAAGCCAATAATTTTTTATACTTAAGAAAAGGCTCAAGAGAGTTACAACCTTTAGATTTATTAATAGGATGTAAAAAAAGATGAAATGGTATTTAATATCCTATTGATTTTTAAAGATATCAAATTCTTAAGTACTAAAATACCTAATAAACCAAAAGAGCGTAAATTTAATTGACTTTATCAAGGTTAAATGCTTCAAACTCAAAATTTAAAATCATAAAAATGTTGAAGCTAAAAATTATCACTCGTTTATTATATCTATATTTACAGAAAGGGTATAGACACTGAGTACTTAATTTAAGCCAAGCTACTGAAAATAATAAATTGATTATTTTTGCGATTCAATTACTTTATTAGAAGACAAAGCTTAAATTAATAAAGATACTTTTATATTTTATTTTCCAGATTTAATTAAATAATTATCTGGTCTTAACACTAAACCTACTTATTTGATTGTAGTGTTTATGAATGCATTTAATATTTATAATTTGGATCACCCAAGATATATATAGAGTTTGAATTATTACTAGTAAAAATCTTCAAAATGTAATAGCTTTGCAAGCAGTGCAATTTTTCTTCAAACTAGCTTATTTATATCTAGCATGAAAAGTCTAGATTTGTACATGCAAATTAATAATGAATCATATTTATTTCTTAACTTCAACAGGATGAATAAAATTTATCTATCTCTTTCCTTTGTCATTTGATTTTAACTCTCTTTTCATGGAATCAAACTTTTTATGTCTTTATGTTTTAAAATAATTTAGTAAAATGACTATTCCATTCTTTATTTAATAGCTTGACTCTTTCCATCTCCAGTTATTACCTAAAATCTATTCCAGAAAGTTTTCCTTTGCTAAGTTTCTCATAGATTTTTTGAGCTAGTTAGCGAAAGTTAACATATATCATATTCTTTCTTCTAGCAATTCAATTATTAGTTTGATAAGTTGAATGCTTTCTATATATCTCTTTTTTCTAAGATTTTTCAGTTAGAATAATAAAGTTTTAGGCATGAAACTTTTTAATAAATCCTTTATGTTGGAAAATAATTTTCATACCTTAGATTATTGAAATTAACCATTTATATTTTATAATTACATTAAAAATTATTTTACTTTCCCTTTATCAGCCAGGATTAAGACTGGCTAAATCAAACATTAGCGAAGATATCTTGATTATACCATGAGTTCTTGCCTATTTGATTAAAACGCTCTAAGTTTTTGCTTTTCAAAGGTAGATTTTCTACTACTGGTACTAAAACAAGGCCAGCTATATAAAACTTAAAATCTCTTTGTTTTCTACTTCTGTATAAATAGTGTAAGATCCTTAATCTTTATTTATTTGATTGCTATTAAACCAGTTTTAGTTAATTTTTAAGATATAGAATATATTATTTTTCATTTCACTCTTTTCTCTACTAGGATCTATTAAATCCTGATAACTGTTATAGAGTTAGATTTTTTTGAAAGTTACTCTTAAAGAAATTTTTGTAAAAGATTTCATTTTCTTTGCTTTAACTAAAAAAGCATTAGTATATGAATCATTAGATGGATATAAACCTAAGTATCGGTAAGCTTTTCATAATTTTTATTCTAGTTTTATTTTATTTTGTTGCTTCTATTATGGGAATCTATTGTGTTCTAAATTTAGTCATTTATATTGTCTGAAAATGCAGAATTAATACCAGGGATTTTTTAATTGATTAACTTTATACTTTTTACTCATTTCCAGACTAAATTAATCTTATCTCTTTTTACCTTTTATTTTTATTAATCCAAAAAACCTTGTATATTTCTAACTTATAACTGCTTAGTATCTCTCTGCATCGATTTACTAGTCTCATTATTTATTTTTAACTCTTTCCAAAAAAGAGCAAGTTTCTCTAATAATTTAAATACCTTTAAGTAATTTTATAGGTATGAAAAGTTGTTTACAAAAAGTACACTTTATTTACGTTAATTTTGCTTCTATCACCTCATATATCTAAAAGTTCTTATTCAACTCTCTAGTTATTTACAGAGTATAATAAATTTTTAATAAGCATCATTCTTCTTAGATTTGTATAACTCTGATTGCAATACTAGAAATAGTAATGGTAGATTGCTCCTTTTTAATTAAGATGTTCTTTAATCATTTCAAACTCAGAGACTGGGTATACTTCATAAAGAGGGAAAGTTATTATTACTCATTTTATTTTAGAATACCTTTTTTACTCTTGCTGATAACTAAATTTTCAGATAGGGTTTCTTTTACTTCTTTTGCTTTTGATAAAAAATAGCAAGTTAAATAGACAATTAATAAATAAAAATTTCTAGAGGTTTATACAATTAGAAGACAGATGAGCTACTTAAATACCTATCAAATATTAATTATTAGTTTTGAACGTATTTTATAAGTAAAGAGGGATGCTCTTCTTTCATAGCGAGAAGATAAAAGAAATAGTAAATTTATTGTATAAGAGACTTATTTTTTATTCTAGAAGCTAAGATTTAAGTTTCTTTTAAAGTAAGTAAGATTAAATGTATCTTAATTGATAAATCAAGTTTATCAGAAAGACCGTGTCTATTCTACATTTTCATGAGTAAGAAAATAGTGAAATGTGCATGGACTAATATGTCAAATCTCTTTGATATTAGATCCTTATTTTAAATTTATTGCTAAGGCAAAATATTTTTATATTTCTCTTTGAATTTATAACGCAGCTAAAATTATTTATCCTAGCCCACAACATAAATACAGATTTCGTTATATAAACCTTAATAATACAAAGTGCATCAATAGCATTTCAGAAATTGAGTTTGAAACTAACTACTTTACTGAAATTAGACTATCCTCTTTGTACGGTTCTAAGCATGCTATTGTTAATTTCATTCTGGCTCTATATTAGATACTAAATCCCTAATGCTTTAGTTTTACTTATTTAATTCAGATTAAATAAGTTTAAATCCTATCATGTCTTACTATATTTGGATGGATATTAATAAAATTATTTTCTACTTGCAAGCTAGAGAAAATCTAATTATAGCTAGTGATAATTAAATGCATCATTTCCTTAAATGTAATTAAATTCATAACGGGTGACATAAAAGAATTGAGACTTTCTTAATAAACTTTACAAGACTCTAAAAAATTCAAACTTATCATTAATATAAAGCAAGGTGAAATAAATAGATAATCTTAATTTCCTTTTTATTCTTTTAGTAATTACCTCTAAATATCTTAGCCATTAAATATTTACTCTATACCCCAAATTTCTCTTCTAATTATCAATCACCAGCTTCATTTAATCTATAGCTCCAATCCTATAATTAATCTTATGTTCTATAAAAAAATTTAAGACCCAGTCTAAAGTGAGCAAGGTTAAATCTGATAAAGAACTTAACTTAATTTAATTTTAAACCTGGTATTAGAGATTGCTAAAAAAAGGATATTAATCTAGTATTTTATATGGAATATTAATATAATTTTCATTTACTTGATTAAAGAGAATTGATATTCTATTCTTTAATAAAGACTTACTGTATCTTTATTTCCTAAGTTAAGCTTTATTAATTTACTTTAATTTAAAAAGTTATCTAGCATTTTATTTGATTTAGATGCTTATTTAATTTAAATTTTAAACTAAATAATTTACAAGTTACTAAGTTATTCTCCTTCTCATTAGTTAAGTGAGTTAAAATTTTGGCATGACTGAGACATAGATTGCTGCTATTAAATTTAAACTGTTAATTTGTCTTGCATCATAGTCTATCTCATTTGATTAATAGCCTCCTACTTTTGATTTTATTAGAATAAGTTATTTGCCTTTTCCTCGATTTACACTTGCTAGAGTTATTAGTTCAATTATACTGATTAGCCCGCATAATTATTGGCAACCTATTTTTAAATAGGAAAATGGGAATTGTCGTTCATGTACTTTTACCAAGCAAGAGAAGTGTGTTAAGCTTATCTGAAGTCGCCTTTTTAAGCTTATTAAGCTGATTTCATCATTGCATTGCTAGCTAATACTTCCATATTTATGTTTTATTCTGATTTACCTATTTCTTCTGTAACTTCTCTTTACTAAGTAAATACTCTGAGATATTAAACTCCATCTAGAGTTTTATACTTAACTACCAACTAAAAAGATATTTTTTATTGTTCCTACAACTCTTAATTTTACTGTATATAATTTTTTTCCTTTTTAGTCACTTCAAACGTTACTTGCGAGTCAGAATATACGTTACCTATTTCTTTCGTAACACTAGATCCTTCTTACTCAAGATATACTTCATTCCTGAACTTAAGTTTTTTATGTAGTAGCATAGATAGAGAAACATTAGTGGCAATTACTGGTCTTTCTAGTATATTTTATACGCTGGCGTGCATTTCCAATGGATTTACTTTAGTTATTTATCCTCCTGTATACTAGACTAAGGGAAGTAATCTTTCAAGTTTACATTCTTAACCCTCAATACAAACAATTGAAACTTCTATTCCTTTTTCTTTAGCTGAGTTGGCACAGTTTTGGTAAAACTAGTTTTCTTCAACTTTATATAAATCACCAACTCCAATATTGGCAATTCCGTCTGTACAGATAATAATCTTTGATCCACGTTATTAGTCTCCTAATAATTCGATTGCCATGAAAAGAGCAGGACCTAAAGCTGTACTACCAGAAGGTACTAATTTTCACAATTTTTCTCTCAAACCATTACAAGAGGTTTAAATTCCTGTACCTAATCACTTTTAATGAGTTCCTTAGATTATCCTACTTAATAGTTAAGTATCTTACAAATTTTCATCTTTAACTACTTGACTTTCTTACGTTCCATCTCCAACTATATTAACGCAGCCAGAAAAAGTAATTAACCCTACATGTCTTTATGGATATAATTTTGCCATATTTAATAAATGTCTGTTAATTGATTCCTTAACACATTAAATTGGATTTATTTATTGATAAGTGCTTTAGTAAGATGAAACATCCATTGATCCTGATGTATCTATAACAAAAAGCACGCTAATATCTTTTTAATTTTAGTCTTAATTTACTTCGCTATTACCTTTTAGAATATAAGTAATAGGCTCTTGCTTTGGTTTCTAGTCTTCCTTGATAGCTATTAGATTCTAATAATCACAGAATTCGCATTTCCATTCTTAAGATTTCTATAACTGACTTTTCAACTCGCTGAATGAGTTCAAAAATGCCTTGCATTATTAGCATTGAGTAGGATTTTCATGTTCAATCTAAGTTTCTTATTATAAAAGTCCAAGATTAACGGAAAATACATTAGCATCAATATCCAAATGATACCTCTTTTCATAATAACCTTATTATTAATAAGGATAAGTCTATTGAAAGTATCCATTCTAGTAAGACTGTTTGTTATACTAAGGAGGATATTATTAAGCCTATTGCTATCATTAGTTAGGTGGAGGATTAAACAGTTGCTGTTATTAATAAAACTACTAGAACTGCTATTATTAAGGAGGCTAGTAACCATAATTCATTTAATTAGATTAAAAGTTGTAAGGAGATTAAGGATTCAAGTTCAAATTAATATTCTAATTTTCTTAGTTAAATCCAAAAGAAGCAGAATAATTACTAGGATATTAGTTCTATTAGTAGAATTATGGAACTTGTTTCTAGTTAAAACTTTATATTCGACTAGGCATATTGAATTCTTATTTTGGGGGTGCTTGATTTCATTAGTTAAACTAATTTTGAAACTGTAACATATTGGGATGCTGCTAATTAGTTTAATTATTGGTAGGTAATTTTTGATAAATTTATTGATTTTAATTAGGCTTTTATGATTATATTGGGCTTTCATAACTTATTTGACTTATTTAAGGTTGAGCTATTACAGACTAGTTCATTTGAGGTTAGAACTATTAATTTTAGTTTTGAACTTATTAGGGCTAATTTTAATTTTAAACCAAAGCAAAAGAACTACCTTGAATCTAGCTAGTTTAGCTGAAGTCTTATTTCATTTCTTCAACTGAATGTATCTATCTTGAAGCTGTAGTCTTCTAATCGCTGATTTGAGTCATAGACTGCTTCATTTACTATTACAAAGATTGGTCAATATCTTGATCTGACATCTAGACTTAATTTTTCTACTCTTGATTTCCTATAAAAACAAAGTCAGAAGCAAAGTTAAGCATCTTTTAATAACTTTAATTTATTAATACTTTGAAATAACTTAATTTGCCTAAGTTCTGAAATAAACTTTTTATGTGATTCCAAAATAAATATTTTATAGTTGTCACTAGAAAATTCACTTAAATAGCTGAGTTTATTAATTTTTTTGATGGTAGGTTTTAAAACTAAGTTTAAAGCTAAATTTAATTATCTGTTTGATGTAACTTTTTTATAAGGTAGTTAGATAATTTCTAATCATATCAGCTTGATGATTTATAGCTTTAAGCTATTTTTAGATTTTAAGCATATAAATGTCTTAAGGTATTGTTAGTATTTTAAATTCCTATATAAGTTTTAAAAGTTAACTTAAGTGTTAATCCTTATTTTTTATAATCATACTTACCAACTAACTTACATTCCCTATCTATAATAGGTTTAAACTATAAAAGCCATATCCTAATTAAAAAAACTATTCATTTTTATTTATTTTTGGAGTGATCTTCTTTTAGACTCAGGTATTATAGTTTGATTGGCATGTAGATGTGTAATTAATAAGTTTTGTCCTTTAGTAAGAGATTTAAAATTAAAATTCACTAGTTAGCTTAAATCTTCCCTCAAATACCTTAATTTTTATTAATACTTAACAAATATATCTATTAACTCCTTGCTTATTTCTATTTCCCCAGTTACTACATATTCTCTTTCTATCTCTATAGCCAAGCTAGAAATTGTTTTATTCTAATATCTAGATTAAGTTTCACTTTCTTCCCTTTAATTACCTAAATATCATCTAAATTACTTTTTTCTCATTTTTACTTTAATTTTATCTCAATTTATTTCTTAGTAACCACAAAGATACTTTTGATCCTAAAATCCATTTATGATATAAGCTTTAGAAATGAGAGATGACTCTAATCTTTTAAATCTACATATATAACTAGATTAACTTCTAGCTCTGAATTTTGTTTAAGCTCCTTTCTTAACTAGATTACAAAGAGTCCATAAGAAAATAAGAACACTATTTTAAAAGGAGTTAAAATGAAATTCATTCATTGATAGATCTCTAATAAAGCAAGAAGAGATTCCCTTTTAATTATGTATTGAAACTTTCTACTAGAGTATTTAATTATATTGGGTCTATTACTTTAAGCTCTGATATCAAATTACAACTTTATACATAAAGTAGATATCTTGAAAGGATAAAGCAACCGAAAATATATTAAACCCGAGAAATATTAAAAGGATAGTTAAGGATAAACTTTGAAATGAGTTTATAGCTATCAAGGATATAAATTGGATACGAAATTAAAGAGATAATTATGAAAAAACATGTTCTAAGTTACTTAAAACTCTATGAAATCTGTTTTCTTGCATATCTTTCGCTATATCATTAATAGCATTAATTATCATAATCTACCTAGATTCTTATCAATTAGTATTGCTAGATTTATCTAACTTAGTTCCAAAAAGGAGATTGTTATAATTATTCTCCTATTTTATTTCAAACTTGGCTTTAGAAATATTTATTCAAATTAACATTTAATAATATACCTCAGCATTATTTCCCTTAAACTTTTTTTAACTAATTAATAAAGAAAAAACTAAAGGTAAAAAAGATCTTCAATTAGATCAGATTCTTAACTATTCTTTGCTCTAAATAGAAGTATGCTGATTACTATAATTTTACTAAATCTTTATTACATTAAAGCACTTAAGAAGAGAATAAAAACTAAGTTTGATGTTAATAATTATTTTCTCAGTTGTAATTAAAAAGTAGCTAAATGAAGTTACTATGTATATCTTTTATGATTATCATATCTCTTTATATTTCCATTTCATTCTTGTCTCTCACCAAGAAATTTAAAGCATACAAAATACTGAAGATCTATTTTCCATAGATAATAGTCACTCTTAAATAGTTCTTAAACTCCTAATTAGGTAATAATTTATTATCCAAAGCAGCCAAAGATTATATATGAATTAAAGATAAAAAGAGATTTTTATTAGTATCTCTAAAATATTCACTCTTATAAGTATCTTAGAAATGCTTTATGATGTATTTAGCTTTATTTATAACTAAAGTTTTGTATGTAATAGAGCTTTAACTAATGCCTGCCGTTATATTTCCTCATAATGAAAGCTATGAGTATATGTTGGTAGTGCATAAGTAGTTATTCATATATATTAAAAGCATAAGAAGATTATGCTTATTTAGATCATATTTGCTAAAAGTTCTAAGTGATATATTTTGGAATAATAAGTGGCTAGTTACCTCTTCTTCATCTTTTATATTTAAACCATTATAGAATAAGAAAGTTTTAGCATACCTTTAAATAATAACCAACTAAATGGTTATCATTCTGATAAATTGTTCACTCATAATAATATTATACCTGTGAACCCTTTTTAATAGCTGTATACACACATATATTATATTATGCTCTCTAAATATAAACAATGTGTAAGATATATTCAAAGAAGTAAACTCGAATACTTAATGTTTAAGCTATTTAGGCAAAATCTAGGCTATATAGTCGTAAACTTAACTATACAGTGAAAATGGACTAAAATAGAAAGCGTAACATTAATACTATTTATTTCTAGAGAAGTCCTCTAAACCATTTATATCTACCATAGTTATCAATATCTTTTAAAAGAAATTAGAAGAATTTTCTTTTAGTATTTAAGATGTTTGTCACATTAATAGTTAAAACAACTCTATATCTTATTAATAGCTATTCTTACATACTATGAAGTAAGTTTGTCACTTGTTTTGTGTATTTGCTTTTATAGAGCTTTTGGAATTTTAAAATGTTTATTATTTTTAGCTACTAGCGAACTTTAATTAATACCTTAAGTTTTAATTTAAAGTCTACATGCTTGAGATATTTCATATCATTACTTAGAAGAATTTTTTCTTAAAGTTAAACTTTCTTTATTTAGTTATGATTATAATACTTAGCTATTTGATTACTTCTAAGACATTAATTTTATTACCTGATTTTATCTTTAATTGTTATAAACTATTCAGTACCATTTACCATATAATATCCTTTATAAGTTCTAAAGCATTAAAGCCTTTTAAAACTACTTAGAATTGAGATTAAAACAAATTTATCTATCTACATTTCAAGTACTTAGACTAATAAAAACTAGCGAATTTCAAATATCAAAATCTTAGATTTTAGATTATTGTTATAGCTATCATTCCTATATGTCATTTTTTAATAAGCCTTTAAAATCCTTAATTAGGCATTAAGACTTAATATTACTTATACCTTTATTCTAGGTATAAATGAAAGGATACATTTTAAGGTAGAGTATTTCTGACTCAGTTCTGATTTGTATAATTCTGGCTCTTATCTTAACCTATCTTCTCTTTACCTTATATGATTTGGAAAAAGTAAAGACTGAAGAAATATTTAGGTATATAGATAGCTTTAGTCACTCTTCATAATTATAAAATAAACTTTAGATAGATAACAGGAATGACTCCAATGCTATAAACCCTAAAATTATTAGCTTGTTAATCGCTTTACATTAATACAGTTAAGCTAGCCAATGACAGCTGCTAATTGTAACTATTTAAATCTAGTTAAAAGTATAAATCACCAAATTTATTTAATTAGTGATATACTTTTATGTTTAGCTTTATAAATCTATCTCCTTTTTATTTTTAAAGCATGTAAAATCACAAATTGTAATCCTAGAATTAAGTTAAAATGATATAGTTATTTTAAGGAAATATGCTATGATTAAATTAGAATTAAATAGTAATAGAATCAAACTGATGTAGTTTTCACTATCTTTTCTAGTGTATTGAGATAATTTAAAATTTATAGGGTAACAATCTATCAAAAGGATTAAGAAAAACTAAGTATTAGCTATACCTACCTATAAGTATTTAACTCTTATAATACATACATTCAAATAAGCCAACAGACTGAATTTATCTAAATAAATTAATTAAAAGTAAAGCAAACATTATTTAATACCAGAAGCTAAGTCTAAATCTCCTAAGCAATTAAGTTTATCTCCATAAATATTAAAAATATAATTACCATTTTCTGATGAAACCATTAATAGACTTTTTTCTTTTCCCTAATTTACTTTCTTTAAAATTAAAAATCAAGCATAGCTTAATTTATGAATAGCCATTGCTATATGCTTAGATTTTAATATACCAAAATAATAGTATGTAAAACAAGCAAATAATAAGTATAATTGCTTTTCTGACACTATCCTCAAAAGTTATGTGATTTGTATCTGAAACATTTTTATTAATATTGTTTGGTCTTTTCCAAAAGGATTTTAACTATTTTCCTCTGAACTTTTATGACTTTTTTCTTTTCTATTCTATTTGTATTTTTTTTATTTTTAACTTTTAAAAATGTAAACCTAGTGATGAAGAAAGTTTCTGGAGAAGACAAAATCCTTATACTCAGTAGAGCTTATAATATGCAAAGAATTACCTTAAGAAACAGCTATTTGGATGCTTGTCCTTACTTATATTTAGTTTTTTAGCTACCATTTAGATTATAAATTTATACCAAGCAAGATAAGCAGTTTACTGGGAATCTTTAGAATTGGAGTTGATCATGATTTTTAAGTTTGGAGGTATTTGATAGCTTCAACTGTATTAATTTTGCACCTTTTACTATATATTAGAGAATGAGAAAGCAAAATTCTTGATGGGATTAAATAATTCATTTTGAAGAACTTATGCTGGCTAATAATTCCGCTATTTACAGAGTGGCTAATTTCCCCTCTAAAGATAATTGAAAAAAATACTGCTTTAGGAATAGTTCTTTTGGTGATAGGAATAATACTGATTATGTAAGCTTGTAATGCAGACTAATGATACTATCCACCTTCTTTTGCATTTCTTATTACAAGTATACTTCCTATAACTAGATAGACTATCTTTCAATGTAAGTCTTTACTTAGCTGCGAGTTGAATGTAGTAACTCTCATGTGGTTTACTTTAGAAAGGCTATTAATTGTAGTGATAAATGTCTACAATCTTCATAAAATACTTTTGTACATATCCCTTGTCTCTGCTATTTTACAGAACTACTACCTTATGAAAAAGCGAATCTTCTATGATACTACAGTCGATAAGGTTTTCTAAACACTCAATGCTTTGAGGATTAACTTCATTATATGCATAATTCTTTACCAAGCTTGTGACTTCGATTCTTATACAGTCATCATTTTATTCGTCTTTTTATACCTTTAAGTTTAAATAGCCCACATGATCAAATCTAAAATCCACCAAAGCTAAGCAATTAATAAGAGTTTTACAATGGAGCAAGCGGTGAATACATACTTCTAGATTAAAAGCATGATCAATAGTAAGAACTTCACTGACTTACTAATGTCTAAAGGGATAATAAGCTAATACGATATTAATTAGAAGGTTGAGAAGCATTAGGTGCTTATAAAGATACTATAGAATATTTAACTCCAACTAGAAAAGAATTCTATATATTCAGGTAGTTTGTACTTGGAAATAGCCAGGATTTGGTTCTATGGGAATAATAATATCTAGTAAGCGCTTTTTAACATCATTAAGGCTGAAAAAATGCCATTGAACTTTATCTAGTAGTACTAAATTGGAATCTTGAAAGGAGTGATACATAAAACACTTTATAATAAGAGGGATGTGGTCATATAAGGAGCACTTAGTAATTACTAACATTATCTAGGTACAAACTTATTTGGGTAAGAGTTGGCCAACCCTACAATGATACTTTCTTTCTAAGATAAAGTGGAAGAGCTAAAAAAAAGACTTTATTTGTGTGAGTTCCAATTCAGAGAATTTTGGTTTCAAATACTTTGAGAAAAATTAAGTCTTGAAGAATTCAAAGAGCTATGTAAAAACTGCCAGGATGTGCAAAATGCGTTTAGAACTCAACTAAAAGAACTGAATAAAATAGCTCCTTAGAATATATAGGTAGCTAAAGTTTATTTCAACTACCTTAGTGTTATAAAGCATGATGATATAAAAGTAAGGTAGAGGAGACAAATTCTTTCTAAATTTTGATTGGAAGTGCAGAAGTCCCAATAAAAGTTCATGCATATAAAATCATTTGATTATCTGTTCAGTGACAAAACTGTTGTATTTCAAGTGAGTGCTGAGAAGTAAACGTTAGGATAAATAATTCAAGTTTCACATAACGTGGAAAAAGTTTTTGGATACAGTCATGTGTTTCTAGAGAATAAGTCTATCAATCTGCTAATACCCTAGTTGATTGTAGAAAAGCATTTAGAGAAATTGAATTAAATTACTAGGGATATAAAGTACTCTGGCAAAACCCAGTTCTTATATGCTTAGTGTAGTAATTCTTTCTTTATTCCTATCATTAAAATCGCATATTTACTACCAAATATTAGCCACGATAAAGGGATAGAATTTATAGCCATAATTTAGGGAGTTAATGAGTAATAGAATTAAGGAGCGATAATTATCGATCATAATAAGAAGATACATGGAATATCTCAAAATATATTAAGTTTGATTAATGAAGATACAGCCAGAAAAATGATAAGTGATAAAGAAAGTATTTACTGCTTAATTCCAGAACTAGCATCCAACTTTAAAGATTTCATTGTTCCAACGGAGACTATATTTTTTATACCTAGTGATTAAAACTTCAGACATCTAGAAGAATATTTTGATTTCTCTTAGTCTAATAAAGATCAAATTTAGTAAAAAATTCAGTTCTTGCTAAATAAAATTAAGAAGGAAAAGGTTCTATCTTCAAGAAAAAATTATTCTTTATCTTTATAGTTTTAAACAAGTGCTTAATCAATTAGACAGAATACGATTCAAGAAAACGATTTAAGCGATCCAGATACACCAAAAAGTAAAGAGAGCAAACCTTTATTGTATATAATTAAAAGTATCCCAACTTGTTAGCTTCAAGTAACTATTGAAGAGAAAAGCATAGTAGACTTGAAATATTACGTTGTACATCTGCTAAATAAATTCAGTTCCACACTCAAAAAAAATAGCTAGCCATTTATTACGATGAACTCTGAGTAGCAAAGAACATTTTATACAGATTCTACAGATACAATTTCCTATATATCTGGAGAGTAAAGTAGTTAGTCAAGCTAGTCCTCAATGAATAAACTGCAATCTAAGAGGATGAAGTATAAAATGTCAAAGAGTTAGTTCATAAAAGTTCCTAAAGAGATAAAGATATTAAAGCTTTTAGGATTCTTTCTCTATTTGCTGATGGTCATCATTATTATCATATCTGCCATCATTGTCAACACTCTAAATAATCAATCCTTAAATATATGGACAAATCAAAGCCACATATCTGATATTTTGATTAAGATAAGATATTAGGGAAAGTCTGCTCGCTATTTAACTCTATTAGCGGATAATAGTCTTGAAAGTGAAAGATGAGAAGTTTAGCAAATTAGTAGAGAGTAATTCGAGTAAAATTAGAGAAATTCCCTTTATCAAAACACTTTAGACTTCCAAAACAATATATAAAGAAAAGTGTGTGATGAAAGCTATTCTAACAACTGATAGAGTGAAATATTTTAGGTTTGCTTTAATAAAGTTGATATACCCGATCTACATAATTTTACTGTTAAGATTCGAATGGATGCATTATAGGCTTCAGATGTACTTAATTCATACTGCTTAGCTAAATATGATGAACCTTTAGAATAGATGGCAATTCAAAATCCAGTGATGTAGTTCATTATATTTACTTCCTACAATCCAATGCTAAAGTACTTTATGAGCAAATTTAACCATTTCTAAAACCATATAAATGACCAGACTCAATAAGCTCACGACCTACAGCTTAATATAGGAATCATCATCATAATCGTAATCTGTAGCTTCTGCGTCTTGATTATAGCTTTTATAATTCTAGCTATGAGGAAGATAAAGAAGTCAGAGTTATAGGTGCTTCAAATAATCTTTAATATCAATAATAAAATCAAAAAAGAAATGATAGCCACTTTCTAGAATGTGGAGCATCAAAGCAATGAGGATAAGTTCTAGTAGGATTTCGAGAAAAAGGAAATCAACATTCCTAGTACTACAGAATTTATTGTTAGTGAGGAAAACGTTTTAACAACAGGAAGACTCACTTTGCTTAAGTCAGAAAATTAGTTAAGCTAAAATGTCTTTGAAATGGATAGCAAGAGTCCTGCTGAAGACAAAACTCCTTCAAGCATTAGAGTGGCTATAAATAAAATGCCAATAGTAAGTATATCTAAGCGAAAAAATAGATGAGCTGAGATGTTTGTTCCTCTAAAAGAGCATCTGAAATCAATAATAGTAATAATATTAGTTTGTAGCCTATGTATGGGATATTTAGTTCTAGTGTTTTAAATTTTTTTAAACTTCATTGACTAATTTGGCTAAAGAATCCAGTTTGCTTAATCTTTAGAAATGCTAAGATTAGACATGGGGATTGCGTCAAGCATTATGAGAGAATATATATCAATAAATAAAAATGACCTGATGCTTGGGGAAAATTTACAAGATCTAACTTAAAGATGAAACCAAATTTTAAGAGATGATCTTTGGAGGGTAATTACCCACTATAATAAGCATTCGAAATCCTACAAAAAGAATATAGTAGATTTTTGAAACTCTTATTTCGAAAAAGAAATGTGCTAATTTAAAGACTTCATTGATAAATAACAGGACTGCTAATTTATAGCTCATGGAATAATGACACAAGGAGCAATCGTTGCTCATTAACGTGCAGTTGAGATGTTCAACGACTTCACAAATGGTTTTCCTGAAGAAACTTCATAATTTGAAGAGCTAAATAACTGGATAAATATTCTTGACAGAGCTTTCATTTAGTTGTTTATTGCAGAAACAAAAGAATACTAGAATAATATAGAACTTTACGTATTTCATTTTACTGTATGATTTATCATTGCTATAACTTTGTGTTTCATAATATGACTTTTATTTGTAGGTAAACTGAGAAATAAACTTTGGAAAGTCCGATAATATTTCAAGTTAATTCCCCTATAGATACTTATAAAGATCAAGGAAGCCTATAATTACCTGAATTCAAACGAAATCTGAGATTTCTTTAAAAGAATGCTTATATTTATTCATTTTAAGCTCAAATTGTTTTGTTTAATTAGATCTCTTTATTTAAATTTTTAAATAACGGTAATTTTACATTGCTATTAAGTAAATTGCTTTATCACCGTTGACTTAATTTTTAAAGTCTCTTCATCTCTTTTGTATTTGGAATGTTAAAGTGCTATATTAAAAGGAACTACGTACCTAATCGTAGAGGCATCTAAAAATTCTTAAACTTTTGTATTTTTTATGTCTCTTTTTTAAATATTTTGAGCTAATTTTTATTATTAAAGTCAAGAAGCATTTGAGCTTTCTTTCAAATTGCTAATCTTTTCATTTCTTTTTATCATTTTCCTTCTCTATTCTAACTAATTACATTAAATTAGTAATTAACTGATATACTACCCCTTCTAATAAAATCTTAAACTTTTTTTAACCTTCAAATAAACTATAGCGACTATCATTTATAAGATATTCTCGCAAAGTAAAATAGAAGGCAAGTTTTAAATATAGGATAGTAATCTCTCTTCCATTATAGACTCTATTTCACTTTAACATACTAAATGTATTTAGGATTCTCTAACTCATTTATTTTCATATAGCTATTTTTATATTTACTTAAGAATTTTATATTCTCTAGCCTAAAGCAAAATAGCTCAGTATCCTATACAATTTCTAACTTTTATCCGAAGAAATCTAAAATTATTTTTGCTTCCTATATCCTTATTAAATCAAACCTTCTGTAGCATTAAAAAATATTTAACCTATTGATGATTCTCTGTGTTCATATAAATGATTCCACTTAATTACTTTCAATAAGATACTTCTCTATATTCCTTAAGGCTATCTAGTTCATAGACTTAATTATCTCGAATAGTGAAATATACTTCTAATGCTTTTCCTAAGGCTTAGCTAGTAATATAAGTTGTGGCTTTTAAAAATTATATCTTTAGTTTAAAGCTTAGCTGGTCTTAATACTTTTAATATCTTAAAGAATAAGCTTAACTATCTGTCACTTGATAATAGTGATGGCTACAAACCCATCTTAAAATAATATAATTGTTGGTAAAAGTCATAGTAATAAGGTAATAGTTTAACTGGAAGAAATCATAAGTAATGAAAGAAGTATTAAGTATGATTCTGATAGAAATGTTTAAGTAATACCTATTTATTACTTTATGCTTTAGTATACTCATACTAAGAAAATTGAAAGAAAGAACTATAATTTAAATATTTGCTAAAGGGAATATAATTTCTAAATAGCTAAAGATAGACAGAAGGGAAATAAAGCTAGGCACTGTAGATATACTAAGCTAATTTTAGCAATTAGCTCTACTAATACAAATAAGCTTCACTTTAAATCCTTAAAACTATATTCAGTATATTTTAAAATTTTAACTAAAGTATCCTATTCTATTTAGAATATCCAGCATTACTAATTAACAGCGATATCATATCTTGCATATATCAAAGATAAAGATAGAAAGTATGCATTATAATGCTGAGCTAATCTTTCAGCTGCCTAATATTATTTTTCTAATATTAAAGGAATAAGAATCTACTAAATAATCTAGAAGAATAAATAAGGGAATTTCTGCTTTAAAAGGATAGATAAATATATTCAACCAAGGCAAAAGATAATGCGATTGGGACTTAGCAAGTCAGAAATAATGCTAATTCAAATATCAAGATACTTAGATATAAAAAGAAATAGATAATATGAATTAAAAAAAGCTATCTAGGAATATGTATTAATTAACTATTACTAGCAGATATATTAATTCATATACACAAACCAATTAAATAAATATACCTATTGCAAAGAAATAATTCTAGCATAAATAATTTAATATAACCTATCTAGAGGATATAATGAGGTAACAGTAGGAAAGTGAAGAACACCCTATGCATTTATAAGATTTGTTTATACCTGGAAATTAAAAAAATTTGAATTAATTCAACAAACTAAAATTAAGAAGCTTTAAAAGCATCTAAATATTTAACTAAATATCTATAAATCAGTTTAATGGGCTAATATTTTCCTCTGAGTTATATAGCTAAATTCTCTCAATATACTTGATTGAAATAGATTTTTTCATAATAGTTATTAAAATTTAATTTATTGGATATTTGCAGAAAATCTCAGAAATATCTATTTCTTATTTAGCATTTATAGAGAACTCATAAATATTATAACTTATATCCATGAAGATACTATTATGGTATGAATAAAGATTTATATAGTTATATATTATTATTTATATCTGTTCTTGTGCCTTCAGAATTTTGATGTCTAGTAATCAACTTATTTTTTACCTAATTTAGATTAAATTTACTTTTAATTACAATTTAGCTATATTTAATGTATCATCCCAAAATAATTTTATTATATAAAAGTTAAAAACTAATTTGAATAGAAATAAGCAAGAGAAGATTATAAATATAATACCTAGAACTTGTTAGGAATTAAAACTTACAGTATAAAGTATCTATTTTATTTCCTATATATATCTTATTTTATTTTCATAACTTTATGCAAAGTTATTCTATTTTGATATGTCTACCTTACACTAAAAATTTGCTAAAGTTTGAAATAATTTTGTTTCATATCTTTAGTTAAAAAGGTACTAAATATATGAATAGTTAGAACCTTCTACTTTACATTTATTTAATTAGAGTATCTCAAAATCTAGATTAAATTAAGGGTTTATTAGTAATTTTATGATGCTCTAGGTTGATTTATCTATTAGTATAGTAGTTTAGTCTCTAAATTTATAACTTGTTTACTGACTATATCAGCAGAGGAAAGCAATTTCCACTAGTAAATGCTCTGCTTAAAGGCAAAGCTGCTGTCTTTCCAATCTAGATTATCATAAATATTATTAATCTCTTCTAAATCTAACTGACCAAAGGTAATCCTATAACTTGGATTATTTTATTATTAAGAAGTTCTCAGTCTAATTATAAAGGAAAAGTTGCTCCTAATTAATATCTTTTTGCTGTAAAATATAAGCAAATTAACTTGAAAACAGACTTTTTTATAAACTAGCAATTAGAGTATAACTGATTGTTGAAACTATCTGGATATATATTAAAGAGCTGGATAGTATGAACAATAATATTAAAACAGAAGCTGTAAAAGAGATGACCTTCTATATACTATTTTTTAGAAATAGAGGTAAAATTGTATTAGACATAAAATATAAAGTCCTCTACTATGTAATAACAGGGTAATAAACGGTGAAATAGATAAACTGAGAAAAAGAGTCTGAAAATAAGTTTCACTAAGGTAATTGAAAGTTATTCAATATGAGAAGCTTAAAGAGATAAGAATAGTTTGGTTTCTAAGAAAAGTGAAGAAGAAAAGTAAATTCTTTGATATGAGACTATCTTTGATTATTTAAAGCATATTTAATTTATTTGCAATGGCTATTTCTCTTAATTTAAACTGGTTATAAAAACAAAGATAGATATATCTAGTTTAAACTTAAGTTTTTACGCTTGCATAATTTAGAAATATAGACTTGCATTTCTATTAATTAGATATTGAGACTAAATGAAAAATATAAGTCTTATATTATAAAATTAAAGGAGTAATTCAGTAATTAAATATGATAGATAAGCAAGGTGAGCAGATGTGAAGATTAGAATAAACTTAAAATCAAAAAATTTAACTATTTAAGAAGACTTAGTCTAGATAAAGCAGTTAAAATGAAGAAAAAAATTATATGATTGCACAATAGAGCATGTAAGGGATTAGAGGAATCTAAACAAAAGCGGAGGTTATAGATAGTGTAATCTTATGTCTTCCTTTTTTGGAAATAAGAAATAAAATTAAGAGATTGAGTGTTGATGCTTAGAATTGCAAATTTAGTGAATGATTTACTGAAAAATATCCTAGCATTAAGCATCAGAATTATGGATTTCTAGTTAATGAAGTAAGCTTAAATCATATAGCATAAAACACTTAGCATCAAGTGCTAACAAAACTAAATAATAGATATATGTGAAGACTGAAAATTTTTATGTATGAGCAGAAGAAATATAAAGTTAAGATGTAGAAAGAAGATAATTAATAATATTTTTTATGCCTTTTTATTGATATGAAGTTTTGCATGCTTAGATAATAATTATTTTGGAGTAATTATAATTATAATTGAATAAATTTTAGTTTATTTAGTTTTTAAGTTCTAACGTTTTATCACTGATTCATCAGTTATTTTAATTTAACTAATCATTGATTGGAAAGTTCATTTAATTTTATTAGATCTCATCTTCAGCTGGTATTATTCCCTCCATATTCCATTTTATCAATGTTGCATCTTCACAACCTGAGATTACTCACTTATTGTTACTTGATATTACTACAGATCATACATAATTACTATGTCCCTCTAAAGTTTTTTCCAATTAACCTGTTGAAATATCTCATATTTTTACCGTTTTATCACAACTACCTGAAACTATTCACTTAGAATCATTTGATATAACTACTGAATTAACTTCTCATGTATGATCATTTAAAGTTCATTATAATTGTTTGGATTTGAATTATCATACCTTTATTGTATGATCCCAACTTCCAGATACTATTCACATATTGTTTCTTGATATTGCCACAGAACTTACATAATGTTTATGATCTTTAAATGTTATGATTAATTGGTTATTCTTCAAATCCCATATCTTAATTGTATTGTCTTTACTTCCAGATACTAATCACTAATTATCATTTGATATTGCTACTGATAATACAGCATCTTAATGACCTTTCAAATCCTTCCTTATTTCATAAGTTTATAAATCCCATATCTTTATAGTTTTATCATTGCTCCCTGAAACTATTCACTAAGAATCACTTGATATTGCTAAAGAATTTATAGAAAATGGTTTATTATCCAGTGTTTTAATTAATTCCTAATTTTCTAAATTCCATATCTTTATCTTTTTGTCATAGCTTCCTGTAACTATTAAATTATTGTCATTTGATATTGCTACAGATGTTACTTATCTTCCATGGCCAGTCAATATAGCATTTTACTATCCGATAGCCATTTCCCATATGATTATCTGATTATCACAACTTCCTGATATTATTAACTTATTATCACTTGATATTGCTAATGATTTAACAATTTTCTGATGACCTTTAATGATTCGTACCTTTTCATCGATAACATTTGTCAGGTTAGCATTATAAAATATACACTTTATGCTTTCTGCGTTTTTTAAATTAACTTCTTATAAGTTTGCTTCAGAAAAATCACAGGACTTGAAATATGAATCTCTTAAATCCGCTTTTTTTATTTTTATTCTTCTAAAATCCTAATTAATAAATCTAAATTTCATGTAATTCAGCATTGTTATTGCATTTGCAGCCGCTGTCTCTACTTATTCACTTTCCTTTGATAACATAACTACTTCCAGTAACTTCTCCTTTATACTCTAGTCTTAAAAGCCACTTAACTATTTAAGAATCTCCGTTTAATCTATTAAACCTGGCTAATTCAAAGGGGTTTTTATTATTTGCTAAGCTTTTATATTTTACTCCTTAAATTAAAGCAGAAATTTTCCTAATGTATTAATAGTTAAGTTATTAAAATCATTAATTTAATACTATATATGATTAACTTCTATATCGTTTGTTAAATCTCCTTATTAGTTATTTTAATTGTTTGACTCTTTGTTTTCTTCTAAAATATCAAGAACAAACTATCTGCTTATATTTTAATCAATTTTATCTTCTATAACTAGACAAATTCGTAATTACTCCTTTATTTATTCTATTTTTCACCGAATCTCTGGTACTTATTCCCAACATTTTTTTATTAAAGTTTCATACATTTAAGGACAGTCTTAAGGTATTTTTTCTCTTAATCCTTTTTATATTTAGACCGTAACAAACCCTTCTCCAGCCTTATCAAATGGTATTTTTCTTGTTGCTATCTCCCAATAAACAACCCCCAACGCATATATATCAGATTATTTGGAAAACTAAGGTTTTTCAACTAGCAATTCTGGAGCCATTCAACGTGTTGTTCCAACTGCTGCGGAAGTTCTTATAGATTTAGATTCTGTTTTGACTTTTGCTAGACCGAAATCAGTAATTTTAGCATTATATCATTCGTCCAATAAAATATTTTGGCTTTTTAAATCTCTATGTATAATATTAGAATTGTGTATATATTCAAGTCCTTAAGCTATTTGTTAGCTTATTTTATATCTTAAATTCCATGGAATTTCTTTACTACTTTTCAAGAAATCGTAAAGAGATTGCTACATTAACTCCATAACCAAACTCGGTGGATCAGGACAGTATCCATACATTACGATAACATTTGCATGACGTAGCTTTTTTAACATCAAAAACTCTTAAATATTGTCCTAACTATTAGGGATAATATCAAAAAAATCTTTTATAGCTACTTTAGTATTTCCTTTTCACTTTCCTTCATAAACAGTACCATAGCCTCCTCGTCTTATCATATTTATTTTTACTAAATCCTTGCTTGGAATAATTAATTCTTAATCTAAGATTTATTCCATTTATAACCTATAGAAGCCACACTCTTTAAATTATGTAAGATACCAGAAATTAATAAAAATGGATACTTCTCTAAGATTATTAATCTATAATAAACAATTAACCTCTTTTTTTAACTTTAGTTTTACTTAAACTAACTTCCTCTTTAGCTAAACAAGCACTCTTTTCTCAATTATAAATAGACTTATAGAATTAATTATTATTTCATTTAAGGTAAATCCTAAATGCAAAATTAACTATTAGTATTAATAGTATTAAAAGAGTATTATGCAATTAAGGTCACTCAAGCCTATTCACACAAGCCTAAGGTAAAGTTATTTCAGCTTAATCTTCAGCAATTGAATACTAACTTCCTTGTAGCTAATAAATATTACTAACTTGTACAGCTTATAAGATAGCAAGTCTGGGAAAATTTTAGGAATTTAGTTTTTAATAATTTGACTAGTTAGAAGATTGAGATTTCTATCCTTAGTGGTTTCTTCTATAAATTGGTTGTAGTTAATATAATTTTAGATTCCTTTCTTTTATCCTTGTATAAATAGTAGTAAAAGTGTATACTTTTACTACTTAGCTATTATATTTTTATCTGATTATATTTATCTTCAAGTACTTATCTTCTAGTACTATGTTAATTAAAATGGAAAGTCCAGCGAACTTATTTCAAAAAATTTTAGGAAAAACTTGATAATCTTAATTTAGCTTTAAAGTATCAATCAAAAATATAGCACATAATTTCAAATATTGTTTAGTATACACTTAACAATATATTTCTTGTCGCATCACTTGATTTGCTAAAATCTAACAGTAAGACAAATACTTAAACCTCAAATTGCTTTTAGTGATCATATTAACTCCGAATTTTAAACTCCAACTTGCATAAAGAGACTTAAGAGATACTGGTATGCAAGAGAACAGTACACTTTGCTAGTAATTATATATTAAAAAACTATAGAAACCAAGAGATTTAATCTTCTGAGTAAAGTTAATTAGGCAAATGACAGGAAAAAATTTAGAAGAAAGTAGCTTAAAAGCTTGGAGATACTTTAAATATTGATAAAAACAAGTGAAATGCTTAAAAATTCGTACTTGGAATTTAATTATCTGGAGAAATATAAAAAATTTAACTTGATCATTCCTTTTCAGATTCATATTTTCTCTCTTGCAAGGATTTTTTTCTAAGTAATGAGATAATCTAAATTTATAAAATAAAGCAAAAAAGATCTATCCTGAATTAATAGTTTCTTATTGCTTTTAAATAAAGCATCTCTAATATAATGATATTATTATCCTTAAAGACTTTTAATCTTTTATCCTTTTTAAATTTATTTACCTTTATTCTTTATTTTGTTTATTATTAATTTCTCTTTTCAGCAAAATTTTTTAAATTACTCTTTTGAACTAAAATAAACAAATAGTAGGAATATGGCAAGCTATAGAAGTTTCTAGTAATGCCATTATAGATGTTAAACTATTAACATAAAGTTAAATCTAAAGAAGTTGCTATACTCTTTGCTTAAAAAGTGAGGTTAGCTGAGTTATATATGAAATGCTAGTTTTATTATTAATAATTAAACCAACTTAAATTATCATAGAAGTTACTTTAGTAATATAAATGATAATAACTTAAGACTAAAACTAAGGATAGATCCAATTATCCAAATCTTACTAATTAAACTTTGAGAGATAAAAAAGCTAGAACCTTTGAATAGATTACTCCTTTAATTAGTTTATTCATCTATTAAATAAATATATAAATAGAGTAGAGCTAAGTTTAAGACAGCTTAGATTTATTAAATCAAAGAGTTAATCTTTATAAGTAAATTAAGTGAAAGAAAAAGAAAGAAAATATTCTAAGAAATAGGAAGATATAAAGTAAATAAGTGCTAATCACATAATAGATATATCTTAGATATAAGTAAGACTTTTTTCAAGAAATCAAAACAACTATTCTAATGCTTTTAAGACAAAAGAGTAAAGCAAATAATACTAAGATTTTAATTTGAAAGATTCAGACAAATATATATAATTTCAGCTTTTTTAATAGAAAATCTTTTTACAAACTTAGAAAAAAAACCAAAGATGAGCTAATGAAGGATATAGAAGTATAATAAATCACATATATAATAATTTAGATAAACTTCTAAGAAACTTTTAATAGTTTTTAGTATTATTAAAAGAAGAAACCATTCTTCATAGCCACTAATAAAATTAAGAAATTACATTTATTAAAATTACTTCTTAGTCAGACTTTCAATTAAAAATTAATCTTCTGTCTTGAATAAGCTATTTAGCTTCATATATCAGATTTCTCTTTTACTTTCTGCTTTATTTTGATAGCAACCTCTTAGCGAAATAACTTAGAAAGAATATAAAATAAAGCTATAAAGCATATAAAAATAAGTTGCACAAGTGACTTAAGATAAAGATCTAATTTTAGAATAAAAGGAAGGGTTAATAATCAGAAGTAATAAGATCATCACTGCAATATTTTGCTTTAAATATGATAACTAGATACAAGTTAGCTTATAAGCTTGGTAGAAAGATAAAATTACTTTGTAAAACTGAATAAAAAGAAAAAGTTTCTCTTATAAATTTAGATTTAGTAGTTTACGCTCTTGATAAGATAAATCACTTTATTATAATTAAAAGCATTCATTTAGTTCCCATATGAGTAGACTTATATCTTCTATATTAAGATAAATTTTTAAAAGAGTTCGATTTAAAATTTTTAGCTAAGTTTTAAAGACAAAACAACTGCATTTTAGTTAATTATTCTATTCTAAATAAACACTTTAATAATATAGTTAAGCAGGCATACATTAAATTCATATTCATCTTTCTCGGGATAGCTAAGATAAATTTAGCCTAGGATTGTTCTAATAATCTCATTTTGTGGTTTCTTTCGATAGCATAATTTATACTATTTCTTAGATAATAAGAATTAGACGAATGAATATTATCTAAATTTTAATTTTATAGATTATTTATAAGAGTGACTAAAGTTCATCCTTATTAATAACTTTAAGCTTTATCAAATAAATTTTAATTAATCCTCTTTATCTATTTTTCTTCATAGTTCTGACTTAAAAATTAATATTTTTCTAAGATAAAAATATAGGCTATATCAAATTAGCTATAAATCTAAAATTTACTTAATTTTTCTCACTAATTCCATTTGATAATGAAAGATATACTCTTATATATCTCTTATAAATATATATTGTACTAGCGCTAAATTAAAAGTAAGTGATATAAGATATAAAAGCCAATTTATTTACAAAGAGTTTATTTCGTTTTACAAGCTTCATCTTTAAAATATTTATGAAATGCTTATATGTAAGAAGAGTACTTTAAAGATAATAATCTAAGTCTAATTTCATCAATTCTTGTTTATTTGAGATCTTATTGTCTCTATCACCTATTTTAATGGAGTTGAATTATTTTCGTTAAAATCCCAATTAAGAAGTTCCATTAAAACTAACTTCTAACACTTTAACATTTCTTATGAGTCCTTCATACTAAAGTTATACTTTCTAGTGTTGCCAACTTATTCTTCAATGTCCTAAAGAAACCTTATACTTTCATTCAGCACTAACTTTTCAAATTCTGATACTTTGTACAGCTTACCATAGCAAACAGTTTACCAATATAGGTTTTTAATAATCTCCTTTGAGCGTTTTTTGCACTAAGATAGAAGTTATAATGCCTTTTTAATTTAATCTTTTAGTACTTATTTATATTATACTTCTATCAAATTAATAAAGGACTTATTTTTCATTCATTGGCATATCTCCATTATCATCATAAAAATAGAGGCACAAGAATAGTTATATATCTACAAAGTGAATTATAAGTATTATATATACTTATGATTGACCAGGCTTGATAGATGCATCTATTAGGATATTCTACTTCCACTTTCGCATTAATTTAGTAACCTTTACAATTTTTATACTATCTACTATGCATCTTTATTGATTTATTGCTCTAAGCCATTTTGTTTAGACATTTAGAATTTATCATTTATTTGATTGATCTAGAAGTTTTGCAACTAGTTGATGTCATTTATATTGCTTCTGTTCTAAACATACTAGGTATTTTGCTAAGGAATAGAAAACACAGAATAATTTTGGATGTTTTAGTTTTAAATAACTTAAGGGTACTAAAATGAAGGATATAGCTAGTTCATCTAACTCTAAGGAAGTTAATTATATTGGACTTACTATTAGGAAAGTTAACTACCTTATTAATAGATATAATTGTTATTTCCAATAGTTTTATTTGAGCTTTTATTTCCTTATATGGGGTCTTTTTGTACATTAAAACTATAAGGGATTTAGCAGGGCTGAGTTTATTAACATTAGCCTAAATAATCTACTTTATTTTTTTGTTCATCCTAATTAAACTATTTCGTTTGATTATAATTCTAAACCTAAAGTTATTAAATTTAATTAGGTAGTGGAGGAGGGTAGTAGATTTATTATTATGGCTAATAAAAATTTATTGGTAAGTTTACATTCTACTATGCAAATGTAGCTTACTAATTTACATTGCTTTGAGCTGTCTATTAATTATTATAGTTTATATATGGTTAAGAATAATTCTTATTTTGGTATATTTAGCTCTCTTATTTATTTTGCTGTTATTAGTTCTATAAAATTGCGAAATTTTACTAATTCTAGATTAATTATTTAGCTTAGGAGTTGTTGGGTTGCGTAACAGGTATACCTTAATGGTATGCAGTTTATTATTGATAAATATTTCAGTTAGCATTTTGCTGAGCAGTTAAATTAGTATTTTGCTAGATACCATAAGGTTATGGGGCAAATCCTTAATGAATATAAGAACTTTCCTTATTATGCTATTATTAAGTTTATTAATATTAAAACTATTTCAACTACTGATTATTTAAGTCTTATGAAGGGTATAGAGCTTTTGCTTAATATGCATTGGCTTAAAGAAGTTGAGGCTGCTAAGGAGCTTCATTAGTTAGTTTTTCACTCAAGTTGCTGCACTATTATTACATTTATACCTTACATTCTTAACCTATATTTTACTTATAAATAAGTGCTTAATTTTAAAGTTGTTATCCAAGATATTTCAAGTAAATCTAACTCTATCATAGAGTCTAAGCATATTCCTTACTTAAGCTTTTGATATTTTCTAGTCCTTTCTAAATCCAAACATGTCTATATATCTCTCTTATATCTTTACGATTCTATTTATTAGCTACTAATACATTCTATAGCAAGTCTTTTGCTTCTTCTGAGATTTATAAAATATTCCAAGGAAGAGTATTCTTAAACATTCTCTTTAGCGATGTGATTGAAGTAGCATTGAATGGTAAAATTCCTTCCAGCATTTCGTAAGCAATGATTCCAAATGACCAGAGATCTACTTTAAAATCATACGATTCTTATTCTAATATTTCAGGGGCTGTATATAAAGGAGTGCCACACATTGAAGTTGCTAATTCATTTTCAGCTAGTCTTCTTGAAAGTCCAAAGTCAGTGATTTTTAGTATATTAATATTATTCTACTATTGTATCAGTATATTTTCAGGTTTTATATCACGATGAAGTCCTCTTAATTCTCTTAAATACAATAGTCCGCTTAATATCTATACTGCGAACAATTAAGCTTCGGGCTCCTAGAGTTTGTTGTTTTATTTCTCGCAATAAGATCTCAAATCTCCTCCATTGCATAATTCCATAACAACATACAAGCTTTTTTTCTTAACTATTATTTTATAATATTTAACAATGTTAGGATGCTTAGTCATCGGATCCAGCCTTTCCTTTTCATTTTTTATTCGTTACAGCTGCTTTTGGTTTCCACATTTGGTTGGGATCTTCTTAATTGCTGCTACTTTTAGATCATCTTATTAATTTTTGTTTCTTGCTAGATAGACTACTCCTGACTGTCCAGATCCAAGAACTTTCTCTAATATCCAATTTTAGACTTCTTTTTTAGCCATTTACTATAAAGCTAGGCTAGTGACTCACTTTACTGTTTAATTTTTATTTAAATAGAAATTTCATTTGAAGGTAAACTAATAACTTTTATTAGCTTCTACGATAAAACCTAGAACTGTCTAACTTTACTTTCTTAAACTAACACTCCTTCCTGGTAATAATCTAAAACTTTGAGTTAGTTTAGATTCGAAACGTAAAGCTAAAATACCATAATTAACAGTTGCTAATGTAATTTGATAAGAAACATAGCTTGTTATTCGACCAGTAGGAATATTAACAGAAATGTAAACCAAATAATTAAGACAGATTTATCCCTTAATGTGTAAAAAGAGTAATACACTCATATAATACTTCACTTTCCTAATAGCTTAAAAATAAGTCTGTTAATATAGCAATAAAAAGGGTAAAACAGATGCTTACTATAGCGTTGAAAGAAAATAATATAACTTTAGATATATAATTTTGCAAAGTAAGGAAAGATCTGCTTTGGATCTATATAATAAAACATGTAAAAATTACATCTAAATGCTCACAGTTATAAAAATGATTAGAGCAGATTATTTATATTCGCAAATTAAAGTATTAGTAATAAATAAAATATTACCGTCTTTATAAGCAAGTCTTTGATATTAGTCTATTTTATAAACTTATTCATTCTATTAAAACTTATCAAACAAGAATTCTCCACTAGTTATCTTTGCTTTTATCTATTTATTTCATAAGTTAGCTGCACTCTTATCTCTGTTCTAGCTTCTAGCTGAATAGTTAGTATTAAATAAGACAAAATGTCTATTTTTTAGCCAGGTAATCTAAGCTCACCTACAAACATAATAATTTATATACTCTAAACTTAAACCATAAGCAGTTACTTCATTCCTTTTAACGCTTATTTAATATCTTAGATCTAATATTAATAAGTTTATTTACCTATAATCTGATTTTAGATGTAAAGGCATAGGAGTACTTGTTATTCACTTTGTATTTTAAATAAATCATTTAGTTAATTTAAGCTAATTTTAGTACAAATTCTATAAGGAAAGTCTAACTAAGGAATTACCTTTTGAGTTGATGGGATTGAATAAATGTTCTAAATATTTAGAAAAGTCAGCAAGGATTAAAATAGGATGGGCTGAAGTTGTTAAAGAAGTTGCTAAGTAATTCAATCTATAATTAGCTGGCTTAATACTTATTAAATGTCTCTCTGATTCTTATACTTAAATTAAAAATCTTAAACTGCTTAATCTGAATATAGAATTAGGTTTACAACTTTCTGATGTAATGCAAGCACAAAAGAAAGAGAAAGGTATATAATAGAGGTTTTAAGATAATACATTTAAGCATAACTAAAGAAAGCAAAAAAGTTAATTGTGAAATTATCTTGTCTGTTAGCTTTTATTATGGACTATAGAAACTAAATATCAGATAAATATATGATATCAGATGCAAAAAATAGTGCTATACTGATAAAGCAAAATATCTTATAGATTTAATGATAATATCAATCATTAGCTGTTCAATAGGAGAAACTAAAAGAGTATGTTGTAATATATTTTTCCAATCCCATAGCATATTTTCATAATCATAATAGCTAAGTTTGATGTAGATAAATCGTTAAGTAAATTAATTCAAATAGTAAGTGTTCTATTTAAACAATGAAGTAATTAAAAGATATCTCATAATTAAATTATCTTCATTTTTGGAAAATAGTACCTTTATTAGAAATTTATAAGCAGCTAAGTCATTTTATCAGATTCTCTTTTTACTCTTCCTTCTTACAAATATTCTTAGATATGTTCTAAAGCCTTTAACTTATTTCAAGACTTTAGTTATTAAGGTTATATAATCCTTAGTATTTAAGCTATATATAATTATTAAACCAACTTTTAAATTCCTAGTTTCCAAGTTTGGAAAGCAAAAGGAAAAATTAAATAGTAAAGGAAATGAAAGATTAGTTTAAAGTAGATTTAAAGTAAGCACAAGGAAGGAAATATAAATAGACTGACAAAAATCTAATAAAAGGTAAAAAGATACTATAAGAATTTATCAGATTGATAGCTTAAAGAAAAGTATCTGATAAAATAACTTTGGCTGCACTCTTTTTAATTAAATCCTAGAAATATATCAATTAACTTATAATCATGAGTACTATATTAGTAGATTGACTGCTATTAAACTTTGATCAAAGTTTAAAGGATCATGGCTAATTAAATCTTCCCTTTATTGTATATAGTAGTTGCTATGTAGATATCAAATAGCTCGCTGATTAGATGTATTAGAAGTTTTAACAAGAATATCCTAAATCTCATTTTCACCCTTCCAGGTTCTACCTTAAGAAGAATGATATTTGGCATTACATGTTCACTAAGAAAAATTCTAATCTAAGGTTATAAAGAATACAGTTGCTGGAGAAAATTCCTTCTGAAAATTACTTAAAAATTAAAATTGTATTAATAGAACCCGATGAACCTTAAAAGAAATTAGACCCTAAAGGACCTAGATCTAAAGAAAAGAAAATTAAAGAAGTTATTGATTTAGTATACTTGCAAAGAAAAATGCACAGTGGCATAAAAGATCCCAATGGACAAACTAAAAAAATAAAGTTAGATAAAGCAGCGAAAACTCTAGGAGTATTAAGGAAGACTCTAGATGATTGATTGAGCTAAATAAAACAAGGAAAAGAAAATGGATTTGATTTTGAGAAGAGAAAGGATGATTTAATTTCAGTATTAAGAAAATTTAACGTATAGAAGAAAGGCAAAAAGTAAATTGAGAAAGAAAGATCGCAAGAAGAGGTAGGTATGGAAGAAGAAAATTAAGAAGTGAAGACAGAAACAGAGTGAAGGAAGTAAAATGTTTAATAACCTTGCTTAGAAATTATGTTTAAATTATTTTAATTTAAATAAATCAACGAAATTCTTATATCTTGGATTTTCACATGTAAAACAACTAAATATATAACTAAATTTAACTAAGACAAGAATTAAATCAATTTATTCTAAATTTATCTTTATATATAGAAATGCTAGCTAAATATATGACTTTAAAAAGCTTTTTTAAATAAGTTATATTTATGTTTCTAGCTATAAAAATGCTTTTTAATTTCTTCTCAAAGTTAGGTAATTTAATGGCTTTCCTCTTCGGGCATTTTAAATAATTTTACTATTTAAAGGTATTTTCTTAATAAAATAATTATTTTTATTATTATTTATCATGTCTTTAATCTTGCTTCTTTCACTACTCTTAGACATATCAAATCTTTAAGTATTTTATTCATTTTATCTCTTAATAAAATAAGCCTAGAAACCTGTCTTACATATATATTTCCTTCTTTGACTATAACACTAGGCAGATTCCTTAGCATTACTGCATTAAAGTTTTAAGTCATAATCTATATTTAGCTATTATCTTCCCTTCTAAAAGTTCCTAGTTTTACTATATAATGGTTTATAATTTATATCTACAAATCTTTTAAGCTTATAAAACTAATTTATCTTTAAATAATTAGCTATATTTTATTTTAGTTATTTCTATATTAAATTATAAAGTAGAAGCTAGAAATTCTGAGAACACTATTTCACTCTCTTAAGGGATAAAAAATAAAAAGTTAGGAATATTAATTCTAAAAGCTGAACTTAATCTAGAAATTTAAATATCAAAGAACTGAAAGAGAAAGAGTAGAAGTGTGATTAACTATCAAATGCTTGCTATTTGAAGTGTAAAGCTTTCTATATTTAAATAAATCCATTTAAGATAGATATAGATAGCATTTTCACTCTTAAAGCAAAGGAAGTTATATAAATATTTTTAACTTCATATAAGCTAAAAGATTATTAATCAAGAAAATAAAAACTGAATAAGAAAGTCAAAAGCAAACCAAAGTAATAGAAAGAAATAAACATAAAAAAAACAGCTTCCAAAAATATCCAATTTGCAAGCTAAAAAACATAATTTATTTATATGAATTGGAACACTTTTATAGTAACTAAAGCTTATAAATTTCTTAATGGTTTATTCTTTTATAAATAACTAAAGCAAAATAGTTTCTTTCTACTATTTATAAGCATTATAATAATATAACCAATAAGATACTTTTATTTTCTTACGTTTAGGCCCGGATTTGATTTATAATATCCATATGCTTAGTCATATCGAGTTACTTAGTCATTTTTCCTTTTTTTTATAAGAGTCTGTAATTCCTTGATTTTCATAAGATTTTCTATAACTTAAAATTTCTTAATTATCCTATAAAATAAAATTGAATTTTAGCAAAATTAATTTTCTTAAAGTATAATAATCAAATATTTATAAGTATCTTCATATTTCTAGCTAGCAAGCAAAAATATATAAAGCATAGTATATTAAGCATAATCTCATGAGAATTATGATATATTAAGCTGAATATCATAACTAGTTATTAATAAATCTTTATCAAATTATATAATTATTATATAATAAAAATGGACATGTCTTAGATCTAGAACTCTTGCCCTGCTCACTCTTTGTAATTTTCTCTCTTTTGCATCTCTTGCTTTTTAGTCAAGAACTAAGAACAAAGTTCTAACTTCTTATGTTGTAGTGTTTGTAAAGATACTGGATTGCATACTAAGCATAAGATAAAGACACTGGAAGAAAGCTTTATTTGGTTCAAGGATAACTTAGTAGTTTTAAAATAGGAATTTGTAAAGAGTAAAGAAAACATTTAAGCTTTATTAAGTTTGTATCAGAAAAACCTATAAAAATTGGAGTGATTTAAAAATAGCCAGTCATAAACAAATCAAGTCGATTTTGTTGGATAAAATTAAATTCAAGTCGCCATTTAAAATCTAAAGGTTGTAGAAGAAAAGTTAAACTATAATGAAACACAAATGCCTCAAAATTTTACTAAGTTAGAAAATCTTTTCATCCTAAGCTAGGCATATCAAGATCTTAACTAAAGTCTAGATATCATTTAAAAGCTGCCCTAAAAATCCAACTTAGTAATAGTTTTTATATCTCTAAAGTCATAATTTTAAAGAAACTATATACCTTTGGCTTTTTAATGGTAAGGTACTAAATATAAAAACGTAGATAGACTCGAGAATACTAATATATTTAGTAAAAATAGCATTAATAGGCAATAATCCTTATAAAACGTTTATGGAACAAATTAAGAATAAGAACAAAAAGGGAATTTGATAAAAAGCTACAGTCAAATAGTGCAGCAGAAATTAAAAGAATAATTATAAAACCAAATTGATAAAAGCAATAATCTTTAAATGTGACTCAATCAATCAGAAGAGAGAATTAAATAATAAGATATAACTATTATTAAGCTTAAAAATGAAATCGAGATCTTAAATTAAAAAGTTTTAGAATAAGTTGGAGAGATTTCCTAAAATAATTCTTACTTAAAATTTTAAGAAATGTTTTTAATTTCTATTATTCATTAAGGTTAAGCTAAATATCTCTAATTCGATTTTTCTGTAGAACTATCTTAATTTAGAGATTCATGCAATTAATGCTTTAAAATTACTTAAACACGCAAGATATAATGCAATCACAATTTTTGCTTATTTTGCTTTAGGTCAGCTTTTTAGTACTAACTTTAACAAAAAAATTAGCATTTATAAAACTTTTAAGAAAATTTGCTTTCTGAGTAGGAGTTTATAGCAAAACTAATTTTTCACTGTTCTATTTGTAAAGAAAAGATAAAAACAAGAATAAGCATAGTTTTAAAGATATAAGAAGAAATGGAAAATTTTATAAAATCTTATAAACAGAATCTGAAATGAACTTTATCTCTTAATTACAAAATTTTACTAAAAATAATCTTTCGATGTCAACTTCTCTTTTTTATCATTTTATATAATTCATAAATTGTTCTCTATGTTTAAAATCAAATGGTTTTAAAATTATTGTTTTCTAAAATTTAGATGACATAGTCTAAAATAATTTCTATATATCTGAATTATTTTTCTAAAGTTCAATTGAAATCTTAAAGGAATTAAGTATAGTTCTTATAGAGAAAATAAAATATAAACTCCAAATTATTAAAAACATCAGCAATATATAATACTAGATAGAAAGCTTTCTTAGTTATGGTTATTTAAGTAATAAAAAATAGTCTAAAACTCATAAAAATAATTATTTTTATTACAAACTGGAAACCAAATTTTAAATTAAAAAATTAAGATATTTTGCTAAATCTAAAATGCTTAATAAATATTTTAGTTATCAATCCTTAGATCTAAAACTTTATTTTTATATTGTTGCTTTTTATATCTTAGAGATAATAATTATGCAAAATGGTTTAAGTTAAAAGCTTAAACTAATTTTTTTGCGAGGAGCTGCAAGAAAATATTATTTTTGGGTAAAGGAATGTAGGCAAAGTGAAATTTAACTATCGAAATAATTTTTTCTTTAAATGTAAGATGTAAAGGTTAAACTTAAAGCAATATGAATATATAACTACAATTTGTTACTCTTTTCATAGCTAATTTTAATTCTCAGATCATATGATGGCTAAGTATATTTGATTACTAACCCATATTCTAATAGTTATTTAATATTTCAGAGTTTTGCTTTTAAAATGAATGATAAATTAACTAAATAAGTTGCTTATAAAGATAACGTAAGCCATTTAACTAATATAACTTTAAAGTGATTATAAAATATATTTGAAGATTATTAGTTATTTATAATTCTTAAATTAAATCATTAAAGCAAGTATTTATTTCTTTTTTAATAGGATTTCAATGTACGTCAAATCCTAAACCTTATCTAAATTCCTTTTTGTTAAATGAGTTACATATTAACTTGTAAATAAAGCTAAACTTTCTTTTCTTTCCTGTTTTAAGTTCTATTCAAGTTTAAATAATTTATCAGCTTCATTATTCTTCTACATATAAGCTGAAATACTCCAAAATTACAAGTTCTTCTATTTCAAATTTTCTCTTCATCACTTTTATTGTAAGTAGATTAGTATTTTAATTTTCTTTTTTAGTTTTTAACTTAATATATGAAAAGTAAAAGGATTTAATAAACTTAAGATTAATGAAGGGTAAAATTAAATTAAATAACTAAAGATGCTTATATTTGCTAGATAGCATCTAGATTGAGGCAGCTTGGTATTCTATCAAGTAATAATTTACACAACTATATATATTGATTTAAATAAAAGAGCCTAATAAAATTCTTAAACATGATTCTTATCTTTATTATATTCAATAGTTGTTTTGCTTATTGTGCTTTCTATCTTTTACTTATTCTTATTGATATTTTTATTTTTTCTATTGTTTAACTAAGGTCTATTGTTTAACTAAGATTGCAAGTTTATATTTTACTATTGAGTATGTTTGCTCAAAAATAGAGTGAATTTTTCATACTTGCGATAAATAAAATTATCAATAATTTTTTCTTGTCGAAATGTTCAATGTAATTTATCTTATTTTAAGGTTGACTAGTAAGAGAATGATTAAGATATGATTTTTATTTTAAAAATATATTAAAATAGTAATTTAATTAAATTAATAGAAATCCTGCTTATTTCATTGAAGTAAACTGAAGAAATCAAATGTCAACTATAATCCTTTTGAATTTAAATTTTATAGAATTTATGCCTTTCTTGGGATCGTTTTTTAACAAAGCGGACAATTTATTTATATCTAGTTGAGAAAACTTTCATCAGATATTTAATCCTATTAGTAATCTTTTAAATTTTATTAATGAATTTGTTAAATCTAGAATGAGATGGCCATTCTAAAGCAAATTTTGCATAGTTCGTGATTACAAACTAATCTACATAATTGTTAAGAGCTTTAGCAGAAGCTACATAGATATTAATTCTAAGAGATGTCCAAAGAAAATTATAATAAAGCTATCTTTAGGCAATCTTTTAGAGGTATTTAAAGTTTTAATTATTCATAAATTCTTAACCATATTTTGTTAGAGGAAGTTTAATAATTCTAAATATTCTATAACTAAGCTTCTATTTATTTTTACAATGCTTTTATAGTTATGCTTTTTTCTTCGACTTTCATCTTTTTATCATTTAGCATTTTTTCAAGTCTTACACTTATATCTTTTTTATTTTATAACTCTTGATTCATCTTTTGTCTTAGTAGCTCTTTTTAATAATTTAATAAATCTATTTTCATTTTTCATTTTTAATTAATTTCATTTTTATTTTCCTAAGTTGTTTAATAATCATTTTCTTCTACTTTCCAATTTTCTATCTTACTTTTATTGAAATAGTTAAGTTCTTTTCATTAGAAAACAATCGGAACGAAATTCATTTAATTTTCCTATTTTAAAGAGGTGAACAGAATTACCAAGTTTTAACTTTAAGGTAGACACTACGCAATTTCTAAGTGCTAATCAATTTATCTGTAAATTTAACTTATAATGAGTAAATCTTCTATCTTTCCTAAAGTTTAAGGAACTGTTTTTTAATCCTCTTACTTAATCTAGTTTTCTATTTATTTAAGCTTCTAAATACTAAGCTAAACTTATATATGTTTCATATTATTATTTACTTAAATCTAACTTTTTGAAAGTTTATCTAGAGTTTATAGGTTTTTCTGATACAAACTTAATAAAGCTTAAATGTTTTCTTTACTCTTTACAAATTCCTATTTTGAAACTACTAAGTTATCCTTGAACCAAATAAAGCTTTCTTCCAGTGTCTTTATCTTATGCTTAGTATGTAATCCAGTATCTTTACAAACACTACAAATTAAGAAGTTAGAACTTTGTTCTTAGTTCTTGACTAAAAAGCAAGAGATGCAAAAGAGAGAAAATTACAAAGAGTGAGCAGAGCAAGAGTTCTAGATATAGGACTTATCCATTTTATTATATAATAATTATATAATTTTGGTAAAGTTTTAAATTATTAAATGAGAAGAATATTCAACTATCATTTACTTTTAACTATTAACAATAATTAAAATAAGTTAGTTATATAGTTATGTTCATTCTATTTTATTAGGTTACCATAAGAGAATATATAATAAATTATATCTCAGCTACTTATGCTTTTATTATCTCCTTCTTTTGCTAATTTTTAAAATTTATTGTTAATCTATATTTACTAAACTCATAATCTAGCGTAATTTAGATTTATATTTAAATTTTTTTAAAATCCTAATTTAATTAATTGATTTTAATATATCTAAATTAAATTAATTAGTTTTGATAAAAAAATAATAGCTTTAGCAAGAATAGCTAAGATAGTCTAATTAGGTCATTTTATGCTTATAAATTTTTATGATATAAACTTAAATTTCTAGCCAATTTTATATTCTATTTTTACTTAAGGCATCTTTATACTAATTATGATTAAGATTAAAGGACTTAATTATTTTTTTATATTCTTAAAACTTTTATTGCCAATTAAAATTTCAAAAATATAGAAGCATCTTAAGTTAATCTCAGAAATATTAAAGTAGCTGTGATTTTATTTTATCATCTACTTAGCCAGATCTCAACTCTGATATATTTATTCATATCTAACCTTTTTATTATTTTATTTCCTAAAAAATGGTTAAGCATCTATTTTATTAATTTAAGTTTGCAAATAAGTGAGAGACTTAAATTGAACTAACCTTTATGATTATAAGCTTTCTTTTGGTTTCTGTTTTATAGATTATCTCCTTTTAAATCTTAATGACTTCAATTCTAAACTTGTCATTTAATTTAAATTAATATTGCAGTGCTTTAAATATTTAGCATTGCTTAGTTATTTTAATACCAAGACATCTAGCAATCTCATTTTAGATTCTATTTTATTTATTTTTCCTTCTAAGTTGGAACTTTAAATATATAAAGATTCATCTAATTAAATCTATTAACTAAAGCTTGCTTAAATTGTTCTCCGAAGATAAAGATAAGCTATATTAATTAAGTTTTATAATGTTGATTTTTATCTACTATATAAGTGTAAGATTAAGCAATAAAAGAAAAACATTAAAAGGAAATATTTTAGTAATTTAAGCTTTAGAGCCTTATTAATAACAATTAATGCTTATAACTTTCATCTTGCTGCAATAAAAGAAATAAGATAAGCAATCAAATTTAGAATTTTAATTTTTTAAGCTCTTAGCTAGTTAAAATAAGCGAATTAGAGTAAAAGAAAGGAAAATCTAACACAGATAAATAATAGGCTAAATCAAGAATAACTTATAAGATATAAGCACAATAAGAGATGCTAATAATTATAAGTAAGTATGAAAAGCAAGTCTCACTATTTAATAATTGACGTACTAAGAATAAAAGTTTTAATTAAAAAGAGAAATAATCTTGACTTATAATAAATAGTTATTAAGATGTAAAATTAAGTTTAGTTTAATATATGCTTGAGTTTGAATAATTACTACAGTCTTAAATTTTTATTAATGCTGTCAGTTCTATTCATTATAAAGTTAGCTTTTTGTTTTGAAATTTGAAACTAAAATAAGACTCTAATTGAATTTGATCAGCATATTCAAATATAAGAAAAGCTGTGAATAAATGAAGTTAATCATCAAAGCATAATGAGAAAGAGATAAAGTGAAATTAAAAATTTTATAATTTTAATGAATATCTTCTTAAGAATTAAGCTACCTTTTTAAGGTATGCTCATTTAATATTTAATGTTGTTTGGTATAAAAATAAAAAATTATTTAGACAGTTAATTTACACAAGAAAAAGGAAATTAAGCTGAGATAAGTCAGGAATTTTTATATTTATAAAATTTAATTTAGAGAGCAGTCAACTAAAAAGATTTACTTTGTCATGGTTTTTAAATCTTTAGAAGATGTAAGTTGGAATTCAATCAATTAGCAATCTTCTTAATCAAACATATTTTATTGCTATTTTATGGAAATTTTATAGGCACATCATAAGCTTAAATTAGGCTGCATTTAAAACACTTAGATATTTGTAAAATTTAGAAAGAGTAAATTTAGCTTCTAAAAGCCAATTAGCAGATTATGGGATTTATCAATTAAAGTTTATCACATGATTTAGTTGCTTTAGTTTAATTTACTTCAATGATAATCAATTTAAGGTTATTTAATTAATAAAAATCTTGATAATAGCAAACATCAAGAAGACAATAAATAATTTCTACAACCAAAATAATAATTAAATATAAGCACTAAAAAGAAATAATTCATTAATAAGTGACATAGTTTATTATCTCTCTAACTTTAAAAACTTATAAGATAAAATTCATAAAGATTTATTTAGAATTAGATGAGCAATATTAAGAAAGATTTAATATAGTTCATTTAGAATTAAATTGAGACTCCCACTTATTATTTAAAAGCAATATTAACTAATAGAATAATTTTAGAGAAAACAGCATAATTAGTTTATATTTTATTTCAATTAACATAAGCATACATAATAAAATATCTTAATTATATAGCTTAGACATTTAACAGACTTAAAATATCAAATAGATTAAAAAAATGACAAAAATAAAGTTAGGTATTTTTAACTTTTTTCTATCAATTCCTATCGACTTCATTTCTAGAAGTTAAATATAAAATTTAAATTTTTATTTTATTATAATATTAGACATTTTATTATTAAGTTGTTCGAAGGTACAACAAGGTCATCTTCATCAGAGGTTGGGGAAGTTAAGTACCCATAATCGACTTTATGTCTTCCTCTTCTTTGGTGATGCAATGAGACACAATCCTGCCATGTCCTTGGACCTCCAACAAGTAGAAAAGATTACGAGTATTCTTAAATTATATCAGTATTGAACATTTTTATTAGTACTGAATAATTATACCAGTATTGAACAAGGTCTACCAGTATCTGATAATTTTATCAGTAACAAACATTCTTGTCAGTATGAAACATTTTTTTTAAAGAGCTGCGCACCAACGAGAGTGCTACGCGCTCTATAATCAAATTTATTTATTTATTTAAATCTTGTCCAGATCCTTGAGTATTTTTTTTGTCAATATTATTTTTACTATAAACTTCTACTATGTCTTTAGATTAAAGTATTTATTTTTTCTCATTATACTTCTCCAGTATTATATTTTGAATTTTTGAATTTTTTTCGGTTGATTTTTATTTTCTATTATATTGATAGCAACATATTTTATTTTTTATAGATTTTCGTTAAAAAACATTAAAATATTATTTCTTTCTCTTCTTCTATTTTAAATTAGTACACCTTCTATTTACATTCAGATTTATAACTCTATTTTTAATCTAGTAAGCCATTCTTTTTATTTTTTAATTTTCTATTTTATTTATAAATTTTGCTATTTAATTTTATAAGATTGGGCGCTAGAATGACTAATAAACTTTTTAAAGCTCCAGAAAGCTTTATAGCTAATTTTATGATATGAATCTTGAGTCAATTCTTATTATCTGCTAAGTGTTCTATAACTCTTTCAATTTCCTTGTTTATACTTTCTATCTCTTTTGCAAATTTATTACTACTTTAATTAGCCACTCAATATGCATTTATTCGGATGTTAAAATTTAGATTAATATATAATGCAAATTTGTCTTAACCTAATTACTAAGTTTTTCTTTCAGATGTAGAATATGCCTGTGCAAGAGCAATATTAATGCTTCGTTGATTATTCCATTTATTCTTGTTTCTTAAGAGCATGGATATCATTTTCTATCCTGCTATTAATTTTAATATCCAAAATATCTAATATTTTTGAAGAAATTTGGGTCAAATATTAAGAATTGCTCAAAATATAAACTTCTAAAGAAGCAAATTTATCACAACATGCTAAAAAATGTTGAGTAAATTGAAAATGATTAAATATGCTTCTTGAATATATTTATATCAATAAGCAAATATCTTATATAAGAATCTTTATTTATCGGCAAGCTGGAAACATTTTCCAAAAATTATATACAGGAAATATTATTAGTATCTATAGCAAAAATATTATTAATTTGTTACTATTTTGAATGTAAACATCATGCAAAAATCATTAAGGAACTTTAGATATTTAGTTTTTAAAAAGTATAATCTAAGTCTGCCAAGCTTTATAAAAATATAATATTCCCATCTATGAAAGAATTATATTGAAATATTTAATAAAAGAAATAGATTTAAAGAATCGAAGTTTTAAAATTAAAATAAGATTAAGAAAATCAAATAAAGGTTATGTTAAGCTTCGTGTAAAAGAAAAAACAAGATGATTGATAGATTCTTACAAAAATTTTCTAATTGGCATTTTAAGTATATCTATAACAAAGTCTATTAGTACTAAAAATTCGTTCCATTTCCTAAATATTGCACTACTTCATTTTTATTTTTAAATTTATTATTAAATATTTTTATTTATTAAACTAAAATTGCTTGCTCTTTTCTGATGAAGCTTTTGCTTAGCCATAACTCATAAAATACGATCTTGAAGTACTAACGATTATTAGGGACATGTGAGGGGATAGACAGCTTTGGATATCTGCAGTCAGGGAGCTCCATCGCTATGGACTGCCTGTCTTCAAGCCCCTACCGATGGTAAACCGGATTGATCAATTTAAATTTGAATTAGGATGCTGCATTCATATTAGTGTCTGTATTTAGGTGTAGACGAAGCACAACTTCTGAAATTGTCAAATTTAAATTATTTTCTTTTATTGTTTCTTAAGAATTTTTATTTATAATAATAATAATTAATAAAAATGGAAATGTCATTATTAGATTAATCACTATTAAGTTTCATTGTACTTGCTCTTATTGGATTATTGTTATTTCCTGCGAAGTTACTCATAGATTTCTTCTCATATTTTACTACTGCTCAATCTTCTTCTTATTTTTCTCTTAAGATATGATTTTAAGTTCCTTTTTAATAATTTCCTCATTTTAGAATTGTTTGATTTCTTTTATTACATAATGTAGTTCTAATCCTTAGTAGAATTTGTTTCTATAAATTTTTTCTTATTGTGTATAGCTATTATAGTCTACTTAAATTTTTTATTTTTTTTATCTTTTTTATTATTTCGCCTACATTGTCTGACTAATCGTATTTTTTCTTTTAAAAGCAGCATCTTGATATCTTTCTATATTTCCCGACGTTATTCTTTTCATCTCAATATTCATAGGCTCTCCATTGAAATACATTAATTGCATATATGATGAAATTTTATTAAGTTTATTTTCTACAAATGCTGTTTGCGTAATCATTTTCGAAAATTCAGGTTTACTGCTAATTTCCTTTTTAATTAGTTAATGCTTTTCTAGACCTTCACAGCACTTGTTAGTAAATTCTTAATTTTTAGTTTATTTCTTTGACTTGCTTTATTGCTCCTAATTTTTTATTTATAACTTTTGTAATTCCTTTTACTAATTAATATTAAGACTATAATTTTTTATTTATTCCAAGTAGAAGCCAATTTTTTAATATATCTTTAACGTTATTTTTTATTTAACTTTTACCTTAATTAAATGAAATTTAATTAGGTTTAAATAATTTTAACTTCTGAAAACAAATTAAAAATAGGTATAATAATAATAATATTTAAATTTAAATTTTTCATTATGAAGTATTTAAACCCCTTCCGGGAAACAATAGTTCATGCTTCCTGCTATTAAATAAAAATATTGAAATCTCCAATTTTAGCGAGATTGATAACTCGGGTTTTTTCAGGTTTTCCTTCCTCTCCTTTCCTATTTTTGTCTTGACGCATCTTTCATAATTTTATAAATTCTCCGCTCGGACTGTAATAAATTCGTTTAATCTAGCTTCTTCTTGTTCCTTTCTTCGTTTTTTTCGAATCCAATAATTCAGTTTTTTCTGATAGAATTTCAAGAATTTTTGATATAAATGTCACGAACTTCAACAGAAGCATTTTTTCTAATCTTTTCTATCTCTAATTACTTTTAAGATTTTCTGAAAATTTGTTCTTCAATCATCATTGGATCCCTTTTAGCTCTCTTATCTCCATTTGATGTGAATTTTGCTAGCTTTATTCTATTTCCAATTTCTGTCTGTTTATATTTATAGTTTTAAGATTGGTTATTTTGATCTTATGAAATGCTTCAGAAGACATTTAAATCTCTTTCCTGGGAAATAATTCTTGAATAAAACTCTTCTTTTTTGTATAAAAACCCTTCTAATTTTTGTTGTCCTTCTTTAGTTTTTTCACCTCTTCCTAAAGGTTAAGCATCACTTTTTCACAGCTAATTATTTTTTCGGTGGTGAATTACGCGACTTCTTGGTGCATTATGTTTTTAACCTATTTCCTAGGTTTCTCCTCTGATGTTAGAGTCGTGGCTTGATAAGGGGCTTTCCTGCAATTTTTTTTCTGGTTTATGGGAAGTTAATGTTAAGTTTATTAAGAAGATTATTTTTTAAAAGAAAACGTGAATGTAAGAAATGACACTCCATGCTTCTACTCTTACTCTTAGGAAGATGCATATAAGTCCTTTCTGAATCTGTTCACCATTTTATTTAATATTAACAAACAGGCATTATTTATTTATATTTTCTGTCTGAATTTTTATTTTACTTTTTATGATTTAAATTAGTATTTTTATTCAATTTATCCATTTTATGTATATAAAGAGCTTATTTAAACCTTTGAGAAATAATAAAGTCTTTAAATTTGCCTTCACTATTTTTTCTAAGTATGAAGCTGCTAAATTAATTTTTCCACTTTTATACTATATTAGAATTTAAAATTTTACGATTTTCCAATTTAGATGGTAATAGTAAGTGCTACACTTTATTTATAAATTTTTAACTGGAAAATAGTAGAGTATTTAATACTTACATCAATCTATATAAATCTAAAATATAAATTTTTGACTTTGGTATTTAACTTGCTTAGCATAGCTTAATTTAATTTTAGCTTTGGTCAATAAATAACCAACTATAATTTGATAGTATTTCTAAAATAATTAAACTAATAAATATACAAAATTAGCTGAAATTTAAATTATAAATATATGTCTAAGTTCATTTAAGATCTCCCATTATATAATTCCCATGTTCTCTTCTAATATCATTATATGGAACAAAATTTATTATACTTTTTATAATTTTTTTGCAATAAGGACAGGCTAAAAATAGTTTCTAGAGCAAGCTTTGATCGGATAGCTTATCTGATTAATAATTTTTAATATATAATTAATTGAACTTTTTAAACTATGCATAAAAGGTTGATTTAAAACACTATTTGCATATTTCGTGATTACATTCTAATCTAAATAATTGTTAAGAGCTTTAGCAGAAGCTACATAGATATTAATTCTAAGAGATGTCCAAAGAAAATTACATCTAAACCATCTTTATTTAATTTTATAGGGGAATTTCAATTCCAAATGACTTTGGAATTTTATACCATATTTTGCTAGAGGAAGTTTAATAATTCTAAATATTCTATAACTAAGCTTCTATTTATTTTTACAATGCTTTTATAGTTATGCTTTTTTCTTCGACTTTCATCTTTTTATCATTTAGCATATTTTCAAGTCTTACACTTATATCTTTTTTATTTTATAACTCTTGATTCATCTTTTGTCTTAGTAGCTCTTTTTAATAATTTAATAAATCTATTTTCATTTTTCATTTTTAATTAATTTCATTTTTATTTTCCTAAGTTGTTTAATAATCATTTTCTTCTACTTTCCAATTTTCTATCTTACTTTTATTGAAATAGTTAAGTTCTTTTCATTAGAAAACAATCGGAACGAAATTCATTTAATTTTTCTATTTTAAAGAGGTGAACAGAATTACCAAGTTTTAACTTTAAGGTAGACACTACGCAATTTCTAAGTGTTAATCAATTTATCTGTAAATTTAACTTATAATGAGTAAATCTTCTATCTTTCCTAAAGTTTAAGGAACTGTTTTTTAATCCTCTTACTTAATCTAGTTTTCTATTTATTTAAGCTTCTAAATACTAAGCTAAACTTATATATGTTTCATATTATTATTTACTTAAATCTAACTTTTTGAAAGTTTATCTAGAGTTTATAGGTTTTTCTGATACAAACTTAATAAAGCTTAAATGTTTTCTTTACTCTTTACAAATTCCTATTTTGAAACTACTAAGTTATCCTTGAACCAAATAAAGCTTTCTTCCAGTATCTTTATCTTATGCTTAGTATGCAATCCAGTATCTTTACAAACACTACAACATAAGAAGTTAGAACTTTGTTCTTAGTTCTTGACTAAAAAGCAAGAGATGCAAAAGAGAGAAAATTACAAAGAGTGAGCAGAGCAAGAGTTCTAGATATAGGACTTATCCATTTTATTATATAATAATTATATAATTTTGGTAAAGTTTTAAATTATTAAATGAGAAGAATATTCAACTATCATTTACTTTTAACTATTAACAATAATTAAAATAAATTAGTTATATAGTTATATTCATTCTATTTTATTAGGTTACCATAAGAGAATATATAATAAATTATATCTCAGCTACTTATGCTTTTATTATCTCCTTCTTTTGCTAATTTTTAAATGTAACCTATGCAAATTTTATAATTTATTAAACTACTTTTCTAAGATTATAGAATATTTCTAAAATCTTAGATAAAGTTTAAACTAAGGTTAATTGTTTTTAATATATCTAAATTAAATTAATTAGTTTTGATAAAAAAATAATAGCTTTAGCAATAATAGCTAAGTCAGTCCAATTAAATAATTTACAAATATTAATATATGAAATGAACTCAAATTTCTTATTAAATTTGACATCTAATGAGTATTTACTCTTTTTAGTACTTACTTAGAAATGTTTTGCTTAATTAGCTTTTACAATCTAAATTAATCATAAATATACTCTAAACTTTAAATGCAAAATAGAAATCTTAGACAATTTAAAAGACTTTAAAGACTTTTTTAATTTATCTAATTCTCTAACTTAAAGCTTCATTATATCTTTAATCAAATTTACCATTTTAAATAATACCTTCACTTAAATAAAGATTAGCTACAGACTTAACTACCTTTAAGCTAGTAAAAAAGCAGAGATATCATTTAAATTTAGCTAACCTTTATAATTTAAATTTAATTTGCTTTAATTAGTTGGTATTTTAGAAATAATCTAATTATAAAGCTTATAGTTATGAACTTTCCAATTTAATAGAAATTAATATTTCAGTACTTTTAAATTTCTTAAACTCTCTAGTCATTTTAATAATTGTATAAGCATTCTTGCAACTTCATTTTATACTAAATTTATTTAATCTTCATTGCTCTTTTAACTATTAATAATAAATAATTTGCTTATAATATAGAAGTTTAGATATGCTTGAAGTATATAAATCTAAGATTAAGCGTCTAAAGTAAAGTATTACTCTTCAAATTCCTATAAAGTTATGAAGAAAACTAATAGAAATTCCTTTAGATTTATATTTGGCTTAAATAAGAAAACTTACACTTTCAATAGTTTTAATAGAGAAAAATCTCTAGTAATTAAAAGGGGCTTAATTAAATGTATAATTATATAAATTAATACAAGCAAATTAGACTAATGATACTTGCTTTTGTCAAATTAATTCTTTCTTCCACTTGTCTTGAACTCGGAGATGCTCTAAGTTTATTAAGATTTATAGCAATAAATAGTTAAACTGTCAAGAAAATTTCTATCATTTCTTAAATTTAAATTAAAATCCTACAGGCTTTATAAGAGAATAAATAAACTAAAAATAAAGAAAATAAATTGAAATTAAATAGCAAGTTGAATGCAAATTAAAATAGCTCTTAAACAAATAATTTAGTAACTAAAAATATGAATAAACTTATTCAGTTTGAACTTTAATTATTTTTCAATCTTTTTACTTTTTAGGTGAAACTTTATTTAATTATAAAAAAAGCCAAGCATTTAGAATTGTAGACTTAACGAAGAAATTTTAAATACAAATTGTAGAAAAACCTAATAAAGTAGCTATAATTATATATATTCATAATTTCCAAGCCTAAAATTCATTTTTGGTAAATTGTCAAAATTAGAATTTAGAGCAACATTTCAATTATTTTTCTTTTATTTGGCAACTATCATTAATGATTCAAAGGCATTGCTAAAATTAAATACTTTTACGCTTTTATAATTGAGTTAAATAGGATGAAATTGAAATAAAAATAAATTTTAAAATGTAAAATATAAATAATTTAAAGAGTTTTCATTTTTATAGTCACATGATATATCCTACTCAAATAAAAAATAGCTATTTTCTTTTTAGAAAATTAGCAAGAAGCACTATCGAACGATAAATATATAGAACTCTTTTTTTGTTTCTTTTAAAGATCTATTTTTATTAGCTTTAGAGCATAGGATTAAAATTAATATTTTAGGTAATGATTGTCTAATTTATTCTAAAGATAAGATTGAACTAAATGATGCTAAGATATAATGAAAAATAAATCTAAGAGAATAATCTGAAATTTTGTCTTTTTTTCCTATTTATAAGCTAATTAAAAATAAAAAACACATTAATTTTAATTAATTAATTTCTTCTTTCTCTTTAAAAGCTCATAGAATTGTTCTTCCATCTTCTTTAATTTTTCTCCAGCTTCTCTAAATAAATTATAAGGTCATTGTTGCCTTTTTGAAGCTATTTATTTTGCTACCATTAATAACCAAGATCCTACTTGAGTAGTGTCACACTTAATCAACTAATATAGGTTTCTTTCTGTAAAATCGTCAAAGCAGTTACTATATAGTCTCTTCGATACTCCAAATTCTTTTCGGCGCTGTTGAAGCATTTTTTCTTTCCTTTTTTCTTGATATTAAATTTATTAAAACGATAGCAAAGAAGGGATTAAAAATTAGTAGAATGATAAGGTAACTTATGAATAAACTGAGAGGGTAAGGAAGGGATTCATCAGTATCATAATAAACACATGCCCATACCGTAACAGCTATAACAAAAATATCTTAGACTAATAATAAAATCTACTAGGTTACTTCTTTATCTGGATTAAAATATAAAAGAGCACATTTTTATTAATGGAAAGAGCTGCTGCTATTATTGTAGCTGTAATTATATCTCGTACTTAATAAGTTCCTAATTCAGTGTGTTTAATTCTTAGATTTAAGTTAACAAAAAGCAAAACAGTGTTATTGATAGACCGATCAGCTAAATTAAAGTATGGCTTAAATTTCTGGTAGGCAAATAGGTTCATGGGCCTATTAAAACTAAATATGAATAGAATAAGTGAAACCTGCTAGTCGTTACTACTATCCTTTTTTCAAGCAACACTTAATCCATTATGTAATAAGAAAAATTCCAAATAGAGTAAATATTAATGATAGAATATAACCTGGAACTGAATGTGCAACTACCCCTTTCACTTCAGAAATTACTTCCATAAAAATCCAGTTTTTTGGCAACAATAACAACTTTTAATTAAGGTTTAAAGTAAAATTTTTATTGTAATTAAATTTTTTTGTTCAATCTCCATCTTATCTGTTTGAGGTTAGTTTTCTTTAATTGGTAATTGAATTCTTCTTTAATTTTCTATGGATTTGCTTGCATATTTTTTCTATTAGTACAAATTTGGAAGTTAAGGCTTCAATATAAAACAGAAATTAACTTATCAAGCCTTGATCTTCATTTTTTTTATATTACAAAGGAAGGTGAAGACTCTAATTTTCAGCCTTCAGGATCTCTTTAAGATTTAACCTTATTTAAACCTAAAGTGGTATCTAATTAAATAAAAATTTTACTTATATCTATTTTAAAATCTTCTTTTGTAGCTAAATTTTATTTTAAGTTGATAAGAAGATAAGAAATTGGAGAAATTCTTATCTTTCTATTAAAGAACAAATATTTACCTCTTTGTATTGTTTGTTAGTTCTGCCAATTATACTTAAAAGGTATTAAGTCTTAAAATAAATATTATGAATCTTTAACAGATTTTCCTCTTTTTTTAATATTCTAACTATTAAAGATTCTATAATTAGATTAAATAAAGCAAGGCATTAATAAATCTTAATGAAGTTAAGTTTCTTATAAAAATATATAGTTGAAATTATATATAATGATATTAATAAGAATTAACTATTAAGATATTAACCTTCATTTTAAGATTAATAACTAAAGTAGTTTAGTAAATTATCTATTTTATTTATTCAAAAATCTAGCTCCTAAGAATTAACAGATCTCTCCAGCAAAATCTAATAGTTAACCTTTAATGCTTTTTATTTGTTACAATTGGATATTTAGAAGTTAGCAAAAGAAATTTAAGACTTTAAATAAATAATTTAATTGCTTATGATAAAAATTAACGAATTAGCAAGCTATTAGAATCTTAAGCAAGTTATTAACTAATAGACTGCTTCCTAAGAGATGGAAAGGTAGCTTTATCAGATCGAGTGTAATCTATGATTAAGTTTGTAGCAGAGGATCAGTTAACTGGAGTATTCCAAGCTTAACTAATGATCGAATTCTTCGTCAAAAGAAGAGAATAAATACTTAAGCTTCTCATATTAAAAAAATAGATTTTGATTTTTCAAAAAGTTTTACCATAAGTAAACATGGGCTATAGATTTAAGGAAAATAAATCAAGAAACAGAAAGAGGAATTTAAAACCTATTCAAAATACATTCTCGCAAAACTTAAGATACTTCAAGAAAAAATATTCTCGCTATATTAAGAAAGACCAAAAAATTATGTTCGTATTGAGAAAATTTGAGAAATTATAATATGACATTGATTTTCAGGCTTTTAAAACAGAATAAAGTAAGCAAGTTATTAGAACTTATGACCTAGAAAATCTAGAAGAATATGAATTCGTGACTTGTTGATTATTACAAACTTCTACAAGCTCTAATTTGTGGTAAACTAAATAAATATGACGCCAGGCTAATATATTATTATTATAAGATTGTGATAAAAACTTATTAAATAAATATTAAATAATATGATTATAGAGCACATATAACCTCGTCAGCGTGTAGCTCTTTCAACATTAATATTTAATATTAAAAAAGTGCTCTCAAAAGCTTGATTTCTCTTTATTCATCTAAGAGTCACTTCATCTTCTCCAAATGGGGAATATTCTTATTAAACATTTATTGTTAAGACTTGAATCTAATGCTTCAGTCTTCTTGAATAAGATCCAAATAATAAAATAGTTATTAAATCATTAATTAGAATGTCCGCCAGTCGAACTTTCATACTGTTAGAGAGAACTCTTGGAGTAAGTTAGGCATGTCTCAACTGAGTTTATCCATCCTTCCCCGTGGTGGCATCTAGTGCCAGATTACTCGCAATGGAGTATAAACTGCACCAGATTACCTACTAGTTCTCCTGACCGCAACCGACTTTCATTCTATTATTTTAATAAAAAACAAATATAAATATATTAAAATGGTACCACCATTATTTAGTTCACCACTACTTCCATTCTAGAAATTCTTAATCTGAACTTTCTTGATTTCTTTTTCATTCTCTGGAGCATATTCTTCTTATCTCAGTTTTTTAAATCAAAATTTATTATCTTTTTTTCTCAATTCTAGAAGTTATTTCCGATTGTTGGAGTTAGAAGGGAATAGAGAAAATCAAATTATTGTGCCTAATGTCTCTACTGACCAAATCCTTCTAAAGATTATTTTTTATTAGTCTCATTCATGTCTTTAGATCCTTCCCCCTCTTGCTGATTAGATATGGTAAGGTAGGAGAACTCTGGGACCCAGACTTCAATGCCGAATATTCCAAGTAACGATATTTTGTCCTTAATTAGCTTTTCATACCGATAGAAAGAATCCTCAAACAAGTAAGGCTTATCACTCAAAAGGCACGTCCTCACTTATTTGTGTTATCATCTATTACAAGAGTACTTTTAATCCAGATTATATTGTACCGGATTACCTACTGGTTTGATTAGGATGTATCGTTCATTTTTAAAATATAATGATAAAATAAGAAAGATAATAATTTTAATTGTAACTAAATAGATTATTTATAAGTATTTGGAATATTCCTATCGATTATCTATATTATGTGTAGACTAAAGAGTTATAAATAAGTTTATTGATTTAATTAAATTAATATCTTTTAAGAAGAAGTTTCGAAAAAGGAAATATTTAAACTAAATATGTATAAAACTTAAAGAATTCCAAGTGCCCTAACAGTAAGATAGATAAAATAAATTTTGATTGATATAGTAATAATTATAGTATTTTTATAAATGAAAAATAAATAAAGTGTCTCCAACTAATTAGGAAGATATAATACTTATTCTATAAAATTTAATTTATCTTATCTGATAATTATCTCTAATATATTTAAAACTCAGATTTAGGTTATTTTTAACTTAAAATCTTATTATAAAATTAACTATATCTCAATGATATATCATATCTTAAAAGATAAATATGTAGAATTAAAAATAAAGCAGCGATAATTAAAAATATATATAAAGTTTAAATGTAACTAAACTAATTGCATATAAATAATACTGAACTAGTAAAAGTAATTAAAAACAATTATTTCTAAACATAAACATGATTAAACAAATATTATATAATTATTTAAATTTTATTTTAATGCTAAACGATAAAAAACTATTTTATTTTAAAGGGTTTAAAATAGGGCTTAATCTATTTATATAGAGTTAAATAAGAAACTTAAATTAAAAGTAGCGAAAGAAATTAAAAAAATTAAACAGCAACAAGAAAAATTAAGCTCTTCATCTGGTGATAAATTTATGAAAGGATCTCTTGAGATATAAGAATCTAAGAATGAAATTGTTATAAACTCCAAAATCAGCTAGATAAAACGAAAAAAATAATCTAAAAGTATGAAGATATAAGTCAAAATTAAGGGAAAAAATCAGAAAATTAATGAATAACATTGAAGATTAAAATAATTAGTTATTAAATATATATATAAAATGGATATTGATTGCGGTCAGGAGAACTAGTAGGTAATCTGGTGCAGTTTATACTCCATTGCGAGTAATCTCGCACTAGATACCACCACGGGGAAGGATGGATAAACTCAGTTGAGACATACCTAACTTACCCCAAGGGTTCTCTCTAACAGTATGAAAGTTTGACTGATGGACCTTCTAATTAATGATTTAATAACTAATTCTTATTTGGATCTTATTCAAGAAGACTGAAGCATTAGATTCAAGTCTTAACAATAAATGTTTAATAAGAATATTCCCCATTTGGAAAAGATGAAGTGACTCTTAGACGAATAAAGAGAAATTAAGCTTTTGAGAGCACTTTTTTAATATTAAATATTAATGTTGAAAGAGCTACACGCTGACGAGGTTATATGTGCTCTATAATCATATTTATTTATTTAACATTTCTTCGGTATAATTTATCGACTCTAAAAAGATGGTGGAATGAAACAAAGGCTTTCACGATTAAAAGGCTTCTCGTAGCTCCTTAGATCAATCTTTCCAGCTCTAGCAAATTCCAACAAAGACTAAAAAGAAATAATATTGTAAAATCTCAGAAGAAAAATAATTTCCTTCCAAGATTAAAAAAAAAGTTACACCTTCGAACAACTTATGAACTAAGATAAAAAGTCTCTTGTTTAAATCATTTTTGATTACATTGATAAGGTAGAGAATCTCGAACATTACGTCATGAGTTTACTATAAGACTTATAAGATCTTTTCGAGGACGAGAGACCGCATAATTAATTTTTGACCAAAGAGGACATTAACAACAGATATTAAGAAATAGAATGCGATATAGTAAGAATTGATGAATAAATGGGAACATATTCCTTAAAGTATGAAAACGCATTTTAATAAATAACGGACATAAAAAAGAGACTAGGAAAATTAGAGGAATAAGACCTAAAAAAAATAATGATCCAATGGTAATAGAAGAATAACCTATGACGACAGAAAAAATTTTCAAGAAAAAATGTTATATATGCGGCAGTTTATTCCACTTATGAAAAAAGTGTAGGAGGAATTGGTAAATAAGAAAAAATATTTGGAAAGAACTTACAAAATTTTATCATTCCTCGGATGGTTAGCTTTGAAGAAAAAAGATAACTCCAAGACCATTCGGAAAGCTCGAAAGTGAACTTGGGTGGAGACACCGGCGAGTCCGAGACCCTGTAAAAGGTAATGCAGGGGTTATGGACCTATTAAGGAAACATTCCATTATCCATAAAATTTTTAATTTAATTTAACACTTCTTCGGTAGCTCATCTAAAATAACGTAGTAACAGAATAATAACTATATTAGCAATCATAATCAATATTTAATTAAGAAAAAAAAATTTATAGAAAATTAATAAGTTAAATTAATCTATCAAAAAAATAAAGCAAGTTGAAAATACTGATTAAAATTTATAAAAGAGAAGAGAATTACTTGGACAATATTATTACAGAAAAAGATTTTTAAAATAGCAATAAATGCAAAATCTTATTAAAAATGGATTAATCTCTTCGACTCTCAAAAAATTAACTAAGAAACCTAAAGAGAAAAGCGGCAAAAGAAATTTAGAAAAAATAATAACAATAGGAGGAGTCAAGCTCTTCTTCAGAAGGTAAAGTTATGGTAGGATAAATAGAGATAAGTTAACCTAAAAACGAAACTAATCAAAAACTTTAAATTTAATTAGACCAAATGTAAAAAGTAATCTCAAATTATGAAGAAACAACTTACAACTTAGGCGAAAAAATACGGGAACTAATGAGTAACATAGAAGATTAGAACAACGAATTACTAATACTTAGAAGATAACTTATTTGTAGCAAATTAATAACGGAAGAATAACTCTGAACTTAATCATAATAAAATTTTAAATACGACACAAAAATGGAAATAGAAAAAATACCAATAGAATTAAAAACAGAATTGAATCCAGAAAAAGAAATGATTGCTACAAGTTTCATTAAAAGATTAGAAAATATAGAAAATAAATTATCATAAAAAAGAACGAAATAAAGACAATAATACAAACTTTGTTGATGTTGCAAATCAAATCAACATATTTTAAAAAACTGTTGATAATGAAAGAAAATAAACGAATAAGAGCAGAAAAGAACATGGAGACAACTCAATAAACTATGAATAACTCCAACAGGGATCTACAAATAAAAGCTTTTTGCAAGACCACTTGAACGGTTACAGTGGTAACCTTCCACTTAATAAAAAGGTCGTGGATCACACCCACGTTAAAAAAACTGTCCGCAGGAACTGGTTGCAATTCCAGAGAATGCAAAACTCTACTAACTTTAAGTATATTATTATTATAATAGCAATAAATGCTGATATTACAAACAAGTTAATCATAATTTATAATTCTGCTAATTATGAAAAAAACTGAAGTAAAAAAAGCAACAAAAAATGCGAAGGCTGTCGAATTATCTCTGAATAACTGAACAAGGAGTTTTTAAATAGAAATTTATATCAAGAACTGAAAATAATTATTATTGGTAGTCTACTACATATAAAAAATTGTTGTGATATTTATCCATGTAAAAAAAATGGCATTAGGTTCTAAGTTGAAACTAAGGGAAAACTTAAACCTTAGCATTTACTTATATTTTTAGAAAGGATTTAACTGCAATAACATTAAAAGTAATTATTAGTTTTGCTTAATTTTATTTTAAATAAAAATCTAAAATATAGACAAATTAATAAAAATAGGCTTTAATTAACATTTTCTTTAAAATAATATCAATATATTTAGAAATGTGTCAATATATAAATAGTTCTTATATTTCCTTTGATACTTTAATTATTTTTCTTTCCTTTATTTTAAAATTTCTAAGTTTATTTATTTTTCTAAAATAACAATTTGCTTGATTTCTTTAATAAATTTTTTAATTTTTTAACCATTTTTAGAATGAGAACTATTTTCCTTTGTTTTTTTTAATTTTTCTAATTGAAAATAAAACTTTTTAATTTTAAATTCAAGATAGAAGATTTTTTAGATAGTTTATTCAAATTTTATTCATAATTCTATATTTAAATTCTTGAAATATTAGATAATTTATTATTTTTAATTAGACAAAAAATTTTTCTCCCTGCTTAGTCTTTTTTAAATAATTCTAATAAATTTTCTTACTTAATTTGAAAATTCTTTTTTCGCTATAAAATTTTTTTCTTGATTTCTAGTTTTATATTTCAAATTAAATAAATAAAAAAATTAACTTTTTTAAATTTATTAATTTTTAAATCAAATATTTAAGATAAAGTTTAATTATTTACGAATTTATAAATCATCAAATCTAACGCTTACAGAGTGGACAAGTTCTGCTTGTTAATAAACTCCTTTAGAGGCAATCTACATGAAACTTATGATTGCATATTGTTATTTAGCACTATCTTTTAAATGAAAAATGCTCTAGACATATTGGACACTCTTTTTCTTTCAATTCGTTGTTTCTGATCTCTTTAAGATGATTATTATATTGATTTTCGATAACTTTTTTTTGTTCTTAAAAGGATTGAGCAAAATTTTAAAGCTATTCTTCTAAATTCTATATTTAGAAAGCTTATTATCTTTTTTATCTCTCTAGATTTAAAATTTAAAACTCTTAATATTTTAGTTTTTAATATTTATTTTTTTCTTTTTTTGCTAAAGCTCTTATTTTTCTTTTTTAACTTAATAAATCAGAATTTTAAGAATTAGTTAAATTCTCTAAGTTAAAAATCTGTTCCTCTTTATCTTATAAATCAGAATTTTAATCATATAATTGCTGCTCTAAATTTATTAATTTTACTTTTTTGCTTCTTATGCTAGAAATTTAAGATCTAATTTAATTCTTTAATTTATAAATTCTTTGTTCTTGAGCTTCTAAAAGTTGTCACTTATTTTTTATATTCATTTCTTATTACTTAAGTATGATCATTAACGAAAGTCATAAGCACAAAAAGCTAAATGAAACTAATGATTGAATAAAATTCTCAACTTGTAAAAATATGATGTGGCTATATACAAGAACTACTAAAGTAAATGCGAAATATCTGTTAGTTCTTTTTTCCTCTAATTTTTCATTTTCTTACAAATTTTAAGATATTATGACTAATAACATATGAAGAGCAAAACCTAAAAAATGAAGTTTTATTCATAAATAAGTAAAATCTTTATCTTTTTGAGAAATTAGATTTCATAAAATTAAGAAAATTAGCCATAATGAAAAAATAAACGAAATTGATACTAAGCTTTTTTCTGAGACTCTCATTTATAAATAAATAAATAAAAATTATTTTAAATATAAATTACAATATAAATTTATTATTTTAATTTCTGTATAATAAAACATTGCTTTTAATAGCATTTTTAAATATATAAATATAATATTTTGTAATATAACTATTTAAAATAATTTCTACTCATCGTATAACGCTTGTTGGCCAAATAGTAAGTTTTGAACCAACCTACATAAATTCTAAAAGTTCATAACCTATAATCCGCAAATCTAAAAGTGATTTAACATTAAGTTAATTAATTCATATTCTAGTAAGATCTTATTAGGGCGATCTCAATTAGCTTAATCTTTTATTACAAATATAATAAATTATTATATATAATAATTTATTATATTTGTAATAAAAGATTATTATTTAAAAATAGTTTAAAATGATATAAATAAGAATTATGATTACTTTTATCTATTAATTATTTCTTAAAATAAAAACTAAATCTGCTAGAAATTATCTTTATGGGATTCTGCTTTCAAACTTTTATTTAATTAAATTTGCTTCAGTTTTTTAATATATAAAGATAAACTTAAATGCTGGTGCTCTTTTCACTAACCTTTAGATTGTTTCAGAGGTTAATAATAAAAACTTAAATATTCTGCTCTACTTTTTCCTTTTTTGCATGCAATTTTTGATATCTCCAATTTCTCTGTCAGGTCTGACATTCTTTTTTTCTTGTAGATAACTCCTAACGAATCGTAGTGTCGTTTTTCTCTCTTTCTACTTAGTATCAGTTACTATAATTTTTTTTAATTTTTATTGTTTTTTTTAGTTTTCTATATTCATATTTGAAGTTAAGGAATTTCTTACATCTTTTCCATAGATTATTTTTAATAATAATAATAACATTTCTTCACTATCTTTTTGGTTTTGGCGGTCGTATTCTCTTTTCTTTTATTATCATATAGTTATTTTATCATCTTCCATTAATTAAAAGTTGCGATTTTTATTTATTTTCAATATATTATTTTTTAATTGGTGGAAAGCCCTTTCCTTCGGATGCTGCTTGGAGACCCAGTAAGGCAACTAAAAAATGAGCGCGGACGGAAGATAAATCAGAGAAAGAGAAACCAATAACAAGAGAAGGAAGATTCGAAAAGCTGAAGAACTCTGAATGCCAGGAGAAAATCTTCTTCATCATAGGTCGGGGAAAAATGTACCCGTAATGGCATATTGCATCCTATGCTTTGGAAGGAAAAATTACAATATGTACTGTAGGAAGAGAAAACAAAAATAGAGAGACTCATAAAACTTTTTCGACATTAAATAAAATTAATTTAAAGAGCTGCGCACCCACAAGAGTGCTACGAGCTCTATAATCCATTTTATTTATTTATTTAATCTGCAATTTGTCTATTTTTAACTTTTTTATTGTTCTTACAATTATTACTTGGATTTTTGTTATGTTCCAAAAATGTTTAAGTCTCTTTATTAAGACAAGAGTTTTGAATTAAATTCTTTTTAAGGTTCCATTAACTCCTAACTTATCTCTTTTAGTCTCTTGACCTGGAGTTTCAGTATCACTTTAACAAGTTAATTGAAGTTTATTAGCTTCGTAATGTTAAATCAGCGATCTTTTAATGTAAGATATTCTTAACCTGTTTCTTTGCCTTTTCCTGAGAAATGGAATTTCTGAAGGTTTTTCTTTTTTCTCTTTTCCTAATCCTAGAAATTTTTAAATATCAATAGCTTCTAATTCCTTGGATCTGCAAGAAATACTTTGCGTATAATCCTCACCTTTAATATTTTAATTTAATTTTATAATAAAAAATGCTTAGAAAAGATATATATTCATAATATTTTATTTCGGAAATACTATAATTGATAAGAAAATAAAATTAACTCAATTTTATTTTTAATTGTAATACAAAATATCTAAATATAATAATGGTATCCTAATAAAAAATTTGGAAATATATATTTTCAATATAAAATTAGAAATTTCTAAAAGGCTAGACAGTTTTAAATGAGTTATTATATAAAATTCTATAAAATAATTATTTTATAGGTCTAATTTAAACAAATAATTTATAGCATAGCATAATTTATTGTTGCGGTTCACCTTTATTTAATTTACCTTATATTAGTTTAATGCTCTAAAATAATAGACATCTCAAATTTGCTGGGATCTTCACTGAAATTAGTTTTGATAATCTTAAAATTAATTTTCTTGATTATTCCTGTTGATTAAATCCCAATCATTTTTATTGAATTAATTAATTAAGGTTTAGATATAAAGAAATTTCTTTCTTTTTTTGAAGTATTTTTTCCTGTAAGACAGAACTTATTAAGTCAATAAAATATAAATAAGTATTACTGTTAATTTTCTCTTATTCTCTTTCCTTTATGTCTAATTTGGTAGCAATTTCGAACTTTATGTCCTGGCGCTTGCAATATCAGAACATCATCATTCTTCAGTAGGGAATACATTTAATTATAGGTTTCTGTTCTATTTCATGGGAATGTTAAGTATTTAGAATTATTCTGACTTACAGTTTCAAGAATTTAAATTTTTCTTATGATCTATTCTGTCTATAATGCACTCCCTTAAATTTGCTGCTATTATGGATTTATGGCTAATTCCTTTCATAATACTAAATTTTCAGATTTTAAACCTTTTCATATAGTTTATTAAATAAAGAGTTCGTTAACGGAATCATTAATATTCTTTGTTCAATCTTTGCTCTTCATCTAAAGAAGGATAAAGCTGTTAACTACATGCTGCTAAGAGTTATTAGGTTTTGTTGGGGGAGCCCTTTAATTTATATATAATATTATAAGAGCATTATAACTCTAATTGAATACTATTAATTTTTATCTTCTTAAGGGGGATTTATTAATGTAATGTGTGACTTCAATTATTTAAAGCTTTATTTCTATTCATTACTAATAAAATTTAATTTCTATAAAAAAACTTGAATTATAAACGCGTAGCACCTCAATTGTGCGCTTCTCTTTTTAATAAAAATAGAAAATCATATGTAGCAAGTAATTCTTGCTTTCAAATTAGCTGTATATTTTAAGTTCCGCTTTTTATAGAAAAAGGACTGTTATTATACATATTTTAATAATCTTAAATTTTCATAAATACCAATTAAAAGATAAAATGATTAAGTTTATTAATTATTTATTTTATTAAATATAATAAATCATGAATAAACGGCTTAAAGTTTTATATTAACGTTTTTAAGCTGAAATTTAATAATTATATATAAAGTAAATTAAAAAAATGATATAAAATTATATTTAAAATTAAAATTAAAAGAGCTAAAAATAATTAGAAATAGTTTATACATTCTAATATCTTACAATTTTATTTTTGTTTTCTTAGAAAATGATAATACAATTTTATTTTAAATAAATTATTTATGAACAGATTTGTTTTAAAAATGTTGCAAACTTTATCATTTTTAAATATTAAATTGCTTGTTATTTTCTTTATTAAGCATTTTAAGAAAATAGTAATAATGGTTTATTTGATTCATATTTTTCTATATTCTCTTTTTTACCCTTCCTTTCTATTTCTTATTAATTTTGTTTATTTTGTTTATTTTCTATATTAGAAAATATTAAATTTATTTCATATATTCTATCTTCTATTTTATCAAAAATTTTAGAAGAAAATTATACTTTATCATGAGATAAATTTCAGTTTATTAATATTTTCAATTTTTTATTATTTTTTTATTTTTTCTTTATTAAATATTTTTTGTAATCTCTGAAGGCTGATTCTTATAACTCACGATTTTCTTTTTGTATTTTCTACATAATTTATAATTTAAATTAGAGCCTAACTTAGTGTTATTCTTCTCCAAACCATTTTTTAAAAGCTTCTCTCTCTTCTATTTAAATTTAACTGAAATTTAGATTTAGATATTTTAAGATTATAAGTTTTATTTTTCTGAAATAATAAAAATTCTTGCTCAAAACTAAAAAAGAGTTATAAATATTTATCGTACATAAGTATTTTCTGATTATGACGTAAATAAAAATAGCTTATTTACTGTGATTTTAGTATTATTGTATGATATAAGAGCTTATTATTTTATAAGATATTATACTTCAATTTTTTCTTATTGCATATGTAGATATTAATTCATTTAAATCTAAAATTTAATTTTGAAATTTTTACTCTTTTCCTTTAATTTACTAATTACAGATGTCTAAGTAAAAATTGTTGAATAACAAAGCATCAAAATTAGTAAGAAAAGACAAGGAGAAAAGTCAGATTAGAAGAAAAAAAGTAAATTCTGCCCGAGACTTCGTTATTATTTCAAGGCAAACTAATAAAAGGAAAAAAGGAAAATTGTTTAATAGTAAAATAGGAGAATAAATATGTGAATGAATAGTATAAAAAATGACAAAAACTCTCAGCAAGCAAAATGAGGAAATTTACATTCTTTCAGATAGAATAATAGAAATGAAGCATATTTAATAATGTTTTAAAAAATGGCAGAAAGTCTCAAGAATGGCTTTTTGCAGCCTCCATAGATAAAGGAGCAAAAACCAGAGACTTCTAATTATTCTTCCATCACGTCTTCTTTAATAAAATAATAATCTTCTTAATCTTAATAACCTCCAATAGTTGAAAATTTAAGAAAATCTTAAACAAAATAAGAACTTAAATAAACAGAATAAAAGTAATAATAAAATATTGACTTTTTTCCTAAACCTAGAAACCAAGTAACTATAGGAAATAAGAGAATTCAAAAACGATACAAAAACAGACAAATGAAGAATAATTATTAATTGAAAGTCTTTTGAAATCTATTCGTATTCTGTAAGAAGAAGTAAAATTATTAAGAAAACAAAAAATTATTAGAAAAAAGTTAAAATACTGAAGAAAAACTAGTCAAATAAGAAATCGAAGTATAGCAACTTGGACAAAAAAAGAATAGAGCCTCTAATCTAAGAAATAAAAATGGAAGTTGAAGACGATAGGCAAATAGAACCAACCAATATTAGAAGGATTCTCAAGAGATGTTACCTGTGCTAATCAAGATTCCATAGATTCAAGAATTGCAAGATATACAAGGAAAAGATGAAGAGAAACAGCGAAGAAGTCTGAAGAGAATTAACAAGAATTTATGTGACGATGGAAGGAAGAATTTACAGAAGAAGAGTTTTCCATCCGAGTTCCAGAGCTCCGAAAAAACTGGGTGACCCGAACTTTTATTTTAAGTATTCAGGAGCGATCACTAAATGTCAGAGGAAATAGGGTTGAAATACCTCAAAGCCATAATTTATACAATATAATTTATTATTATGAAATGTTTTATATAATAAATCATTAAGATTTTGATTATTTAGGTCTATTTTTTTACTTTAAAATGTGATTAGTTTTTATTTTATTTTTCTTAATTTCGGCCTTGCTAAAATGCTGTCACAAATAAACTTTTTTTTGTTATATTTTATTTTGTTATATTTAAAATTTATTTTTGATTATCGTATTTTATTTGAATTTTTTAGTATCTGATTGATTTTTACTTTTATTAAGTATTTTTTCTTATAAAAAAGAAATTTGTAAGAAAGAGAGCTTTTTATATTTTCCTTATAAATTTCTACTTCATTAATTTTTTTAATTTTGCTATATATAAAAAATAAAGTAGCGAAAAAATAAATCTTAATAAGATTTTACTTTATAGATAATTTATAAATAATTAAAATTAAATAAAATATCTATTTGAGTTTTTATATTTAAAAATATCAATTGCTAATTAATTAGTAATTTGACGATATTTTTAAATTTTACTTCAGGTCATTATAGATTTTAAGAGATATGATTTAAGCAATAATATGAACATTTTATAGTTGTTTATTGTAAAATATTGTAATGTATTTAATTGTGCATTTTTTAATAGAAGAAAGATAATAATTAATATTTTTAAGAAGGATTCATATGAATGTATCAATTAAAGGTAAAAATATTTGGTTATTTTAATGTTTAATTATTTTTTTAATTTTTGCCAAAAATAGTTACCAGCTTAAGTTGCATAATTTCATTTTTTAATAATGAATTATTCACAAATTAAAGTGAAATAATCATTATTTGTTATTAAATACATCTTATTATTATTGAATGAGTAAATAAATAAATTTATGCCAAAATAATAACTTCATAGAATGAATTGATATATTTTTACTAGCATCTTAGAGTTTTATTTTTAAATTTTAAAGCGAAACAACTTGAAAATTTACTTTACGAAAATAAAGAAATTTACATTGACGATTAGTTTTGCCAAACCATTATTTATGTTTTTCAAAAAAATTCTTAAAATATTTTACTTTTATGAATTTTCTAATTTATTATATATTATTAATATATAATATTAAATAGTTGGTTGAAGGTGAACAACTAGGGATATTTTCATCAGAGGTTGGAGAAGCTAAGTACTTTAATTGACACATGTCGTCCTCTGCTTTGGTGATGTAATGAGACGCAACCCTGCCATGTCCTTGAACCTCCAAAAAGTATTAAAGATTACGAGTATTCTAAAATTATATCAGTATTGAACATTTTTATTCAGTACTGAATAATTATACCAGTATTGAACAAGGTTAATCAATATTGATAATTTTATCAGTAGCAAACATTCTTGCCAGTATGAAACATTTATCAAAGATATGCCCACCAACGAGAGTGCTACGCGCTCTATAATCAAATTTATTTATTTATTTATTTATTAAGTATCTATAAAAGTTGGCAAATACATCTTATATGATTTAAATTTTTTTTTTCTCGCATTTTCTCTCTACTTTTTCTATCTCTTTTCATTTTTTATCACTTCAATTTTAATATTTAAGCTTTTTGAAAGTATTTAATCTGATTCTTAAAAAGAATGATATGCTTTTTGTATTTTTAAGTAGTTTATAATTCTAATTACTGCAAAATTCTTTTTGGCATTCATTTTTTTCTAAGGACTCCATTCTTTAAATTTTTTTTCCATATATCATTAGCATTTAATTTAAATCTGAAATTTAAAAGTTGAAAATCTTTTATAGAATTATATATATATAAAATAACAGTCTTCAAACTAGAGTAATAAAATATAATAAGAAATATAAATTTATCTTTAACATCTACAGAACGAAAAACTTAAGCTCTAACAGGTAATCTAAGAACTTTCAAGAAAAGTTTGTATTCTAATTTAGCAAATTGATTAACTGAAACAGAAAAATAATGGATTAATATAAGATATCATAAGTAGATTTTCTAAATGGCAAATATACTCATTAATCCAGCAGATTGAATAAAAATTACAAAGAAAAATTATGAAAAGAATCAGGAAATGCAAAATAAGAGGAACTATGATACCATGAATGTAGAGATAGAAAGAGAAGAAATAAATTAAGCATTAATTTAAATATAAAGAAGACCGAAAATAAGATGCTGATATTGCAAGAAGCAAGACCACAAGGTAAGATACTGTTGGAAATCCTAGAAAGAAAAAAAAACAGAAGAACAAAAGACATGAAATAAAATATTTAGAATATAATGCACCAAAGAAGCAAAATTATATAGAAGAAAAGAACAATAAATCCTTCAAGCAATATCTCGAATATTAATGGAAACAAGAGAATTGAGTAAAAAGCAATAAGAATTTTATGTAGGAAACTTTTGAAGGAAAGTCTCAGTGAAATCAAGTAAAAGCAAAAATTAATACAATTTTATTCCGAACTGATAAAAAAAAACTTATACAAACTCTAATTTTGTGATTAACCAAATAAAGATGAAGTCATTTTAATAAATTATGTTATTTTATATATTTCCAATTTTTACTTTCAAAAATAATGATTACAAGTTTTCGCTCATAATAAATTGTAAAAGCGTATTAATACTTATATTTAATAGTTATTTTAAATATTAAATATAAATGCCAAATTAAAAAATATAATAATTATTAAAAATTTTACTCTAAGTAATATGATTTGAAGCAATTTTATTAAATCAATTTTCCAATATTTTAGCATCTTTAAATAAAAATAATTTGATTTTTATTTATTTACTTTATTCAGCAATAACTTCAAACTCAACCAGGAAATTTTAAATCTTAATGCTTTTTGATATTTGTTAATAAAATTCACAGATACTTAGATTACTTTTTTAATTAGTTTTTTAATTTTTAAGTTACTAATTATTTATTTTAACTTCTTAAATTTACATTCAACTTGCTAGTTTTTATTTCTACTAGTATTATTCATTTTAAAAAGTTGATTTACTTGCAATTAGCATTTATAGACTTTTTAATTATATTTTATAAAAACAAAAAGAAACTTTTATTATTTAAATTATTTTTTCTTTAGTTTTTAGATAATAAAAAATTTAAGTTAAAAATGAGTATAAGAGAAGCTAAATTAAATAATTTCTATATTAGAAGTTAATTGCAATTTTTTATTTTTATAGTATTACATTTTTATAGATAAGGGATATAAGCAGCTTGAATTACTAAAAACTTTATTTTTAAACTATTTGTAAATAGTCATTTTCTTATTATGTAAAAGATAAATCTAATAAGAGTATAACATAATTAAGTTTAGAAAAAATGTAATGTTTCGCTTAATTTAAAAGCTTTTACAATTCAAGTATTTATAAATCAATGTTATAAATAAAATAAATTTAATTTATTACTTAGATGAAACAAGATAATTTCCAGATTATACATATAGTAAATTAATTAAATTTATGATTAGAATAATATTTTATATATACAAATTTATAACCTATTGCTATCATTTTTTATATTATTTATAAAAAGACACTTCGAAATTAATTATTCTGATATTTGCATCTATGGAGACTAAGATAGCTTTGCATATATTTAATCATGTGAAGCTCTACAAGAACTTATTTAGGAATTTCAATATTTAAAAAATACACTTAATAAAGATATTAACATATAATCAAAATTACATAATAAAAAAATGGAAATGGAATAGAATATTCGACTATCTAAAAATTAGGCAAGGAACGCAAGAAGAAGAGCTAACAAAGAACTAGAGAAGAAGTAGAAATCAATGGAACACTTATCAAGCTCCTCTTCAGAAGGCAAAGTAATGGTTGGACAAGTTAATGAGAGCACTTCGCTTTCAATTGAAATGGAAAAGATGAAAAAATTAATTTCTAAATATAAAGAAGAAACATATAATCAAGGAGAAAGAATTAGAGAGCTTATGAATAACATTGAGGATCAAAATAACGGACTATTAATTCTTAGGAAATAGCTTATATAAAACAATATTGTGACAGAACAATAGCTCTATACTCAGTCTTAAAATAATTTCAAACAAGGGGTAAATTTGAGTATTGAAGTCCTCCCTTCTTAAGCAAAAGATTAAGAAATAAATATAGAATAAAATGTTGATAAAAGTTTAATTAAAAGAATAGAACAAATAGAAAAATTAGTTTTGCCTTAGTTGAATAAAAAAAAATAGTCAAAAAATTGTTGATGTTGTAGGTCGAAATATCACTTATTAAAAAATTGAAAAAAATGATAAAAATTGAAAAAAAGAGAAGAAATAAAAACATGAAAGATGTTAAACAAGCTTTGAATAACTGACTCAGGAATTTATAAATAGAAATTATTTAGTGGTAACATGGAAAATTCATTGTGGTAGCCACCCACATTCAAAAAAAGGCCGTGGTATACATCCACGTTAAAAAAAAGGCGGAGCGAAATCGGTTAGAATCCCGAAGAACTCCAAAACTCTTAACATTTAGTTTAGATTATTATTATTATTATAATCAAAATTACCTTATTCTTAATTTCGTACTTAAAAGTAGTTAAAAGAAATATATTTATAATTGAAAGTTTTCATTAAAACCTTCTTAGAAGAAGAAATTAAGTTTTCGAGTGAAATGATGAACTACTATAATGATAGAATTATCTGGAAAAAAACAGAGTAGTAGAAGAAAAACAAGAGAGATGAGTAAAGTAGGAATGATAATCAAAATTAAATGAACAGTTTATTACCTATATGAAAATATTTAAAGACATATTAATTAATATTATTATTATAATTTATTACTTAGATTAGAGGAAATTTTAAGGGATGAAAATAATTTTATTTGTGATAAATAATTTTAATTAAAGTTTTATAATTTCTTTTTTAAATTAATTAATTTCTCACTGATCTTCACCATGGTAATAACATACTCTTATTTTTTTGGTTTAAGACCAAAACTTAAGATTTTAGAATTTTATTTTCCTAAAACCGTTTTAATATATTTTTTTAGTAATTAATGCTTAGGTATATAATTTCTTGCTTTAGAAGAAATTTAATTAATATTTTATTTATTTATTTTTAAATTTAAATAAATTAACTTATAGATAGGTTCGCCTTTCATCTTTATCGAACCCACTTAAAGGTTCAATTTTCTGCTTCTCCCAACCACCCTATATAATACTTACCTTCCTCAAGAAAGGCTAGAAAAGATGAGATCAGAATGGAATGATTTAGCTCTCAAAGCTGAAATTTTCCAAACAGTGTTGGAATTCAGTATTAACTACAAACCTCCGCTTGCTAAAGTGCAAACTGCCAGAATCCACAGTCTATTTCCAATTACCTTCATATTTTATCTTTATTTATTGGTAATTTGAATAAAAAAGAATCCTAAAATAGTATTAATAAGTTTGAAGAAAATGTATTAAACTATTAAAATAAGTAAAAATTATAAGATACTTAAATAATATTACTTACTATTACTAAAAGTTTTCTAAGTTTATCAAAATTAAAGATAATAAGATATTGAAATGAGATTATCATGAATCTTTACAACTTTAAGTCAAATTAGTTTATAATGTAAAGATTAATTAATTTAAATTGATATCTCTTGCTATTTTAGAATTTTCAAGTTTGTAAAAAGATATTTCCGTAGTTTTGAGAGAAACTAGAAGTAATATTCTTTACTTTTATACTTAGCAAAATGATTTTTATGGGATATCTTAGTTTCAATCTTAAAAGCTATTCAATACTAAAATAATGAAATTATTTCTTTATTCATCATAAAATTAAATAATATATACTAATACTTTGAATAGAACTATTCAAATTCATTAGAAATGAAGTTAGTCCTCTGAATCTCTGTATTCATTTTTAAGAAATAAAATTGAAAAGTAAAATAAAAATAAAAAAGAAACAGATAAAAAATAATACAAAAGCATATAAGATATAAAAATGTCTCTTATGTATATCCATCTTTTTGCAGGAATCAAAAGAGTAAATTCTAACTTTTATTTTTTAGAGTTTATAGAGATGTCGAATATTCATAAAAAGCTTACATTTAATATACAGAGGAAAGTTTTATTTGGTTTAATAGCTGAATAACAGGTTCATAATAATAATTAGTTAATATTAAGAAAAAAATTTAAAATTAATTGATTAAGTGACAGAAAAATCTTAAATCTGAATATCTGTCAAAAATTAGCTCTAAATAAATTATCCGAAGGGTATGAAAAATAAGTTTCACTTTGTATATAGAAGTTAAAATAAATAGAATAGTAATCCAAGTAAAAACATTAAAAGATTATCCTAAAATATTGGATAGATAGAAGATTATTGTAAGTTAACTGTACTGATAACTTAATTAAAGTAATATCTAACAATAAAAGTTTCAATATTAAGTAATATTGAGATATCATTGCTATAATCATTGTGAAAATAATCATGCGTATTAGGCTAAAAATAAGAGTTTGTATTCATCAAATCTCTTAGTCTCATATATTTTGCTATATATCCCAATCAAAGATTTTCTCTATAATTTTTTCTTCATTTAAAGAAATTATTTAATTTCCTTTTTGGAAGTAGGAAGCTTTTAAGTAGACGATCCTTCTTTAACACTTTAATTTAATTTAATAATTTCCTTTTTAAAATTCATAAATCTCTAAGCACCTCTTAAGTAATTGCATATATAAGTAATTTCTTAGCTTACAAATTGAAATTGTCTCTTAAATAAGGTATTTGTTATTTCGTATAATTTGCCTCTTAATTTTATAATTTTATGGAGAAATTACTTCATACTTAGATAATATTGTAATAGTGTTAGAGATTGCTGTTCTAAAGGTAGTTAATTTTTCTGAAAATGGAGAAAATGATGCATAACAAAAGCTTTCGAGTATATAATAATTTCATGTTCTTCAGTTTTTTTCAGATGTCTTATTATATTATAATATAAAATAGCAAAATAGCAGTGAGAGCACTATGGCTTCCTTGTAGAACTCCATTATTAATTTTAATTGATTTTTAGATAGTCATTTATAATATATATTTAGCATCATCATTGTCGTAGAATGATTAATAAAAGATTAAGCTATTGCTTTTTCGTATATTTTTAGCAAAAAATGTTGTAAAATGATAGGGTATCAATAACGTCAATAATCTTTCTTCCCTATTTAAAATAGGAAAAATTTCTAATTCCTTCACTGTATTTGGAATAATTTATAATCTAAGCATATTATTTAAATAGGGAGGAAAAAACTGAAACTGACTTAAACTATTACCAGGAAATCTCATAGGTGAAGAGCCAAACAAAAATCTTGGTAGGAGCCAAGAGAAGAAAAGAACAGATCGAAGAGGTATCAAGTAGCATTAATGATGAAAGATGCTAGATAATAAGATTTCTTAAGGTAGCATTCCGATCACGATTCTATAGAAGACAAAACTCATAAGAGAATACTAGACCTGTGGAAGACTCCAGCAAGGAATTTTTTTTAACTTTAAAAATCTTTATTAAAGAACTACACTCCATTTAGATACTACGCGCTCTATAATCTCATTTATTTATTTATTGTTTATTATTAACCTTAAATTTAGTTCATTTAATTAAGTACTCTAGGCTTTAAAGAAATAGCCTACTTAAACATTATTTAGAGATTTTAGATTTTATTTTTTCTTTCTATAAAATCTAGCTTTTATTTAGTTTTTAGCATGCTTACCAAATATATCAAGATTTCTTTTTTATTTTTTGTCATTTAAATCAATATTATAAAAAGCCATTTCCCATCACTACATTAAATATTAATAGCCTTCTTTTCAGCTACTTTTAAATAATCTTCCTATTGTCGAACTGCTTTTTTCTTAACTTTCTTATTTAATTTTGTAAAAAAAGTTAAAAATCTTAAAGCCATAATATTTCAAAAGGGAAGCTATTTTCCAATAGTTTTAGGAATAAAAAAAATAAATTAATTTGTGCTTATTTATATGATAATTGTAAAGTATAGATATAAAAAACTTATGGTTTTATTTTCTTATGTTGAGTATTATTCAACTAAGTTTCTCTTCCACTTATTTGTAACTCGAATTATCTTACCGAATTAAAATCTATAATGATAAAATAATACGAATAATCAAAGTCATTTTTATAATTCTTAATTTAAATTTAACTCAAATATGTTTGCCTTCCGGCTTTACAAGTTTATAAAGTTTATCATATAGCTTGACATTCCTGAATATTCTTGCTTCTTGTCTTAAGTTAAATTGCAGTCTTATTTACTTAGGGTCTTACATGGTGATTTTTTTTATAATTCTGAATAATTCAAATTTACACTTTTAAAAGTGATTTGAATGAAAAATTAATTAACATTAAGAAAGTTTTAGAAATTTAAAATTAAAAGTTGAATAAATATTAAAGAAACTTAAACTAAATATAAAAAGCTTATTAAAAAAATGATATTAATTGCTTTTAAATATTTATATATTTTTAATTGAAACTATAATTTAGAAATAATATAGCAACATTTTCAGAACAGTAGATAAAATAATGGTTTAAAAGATTTTAAATTAATAAAATTTAGAAAATAGCTAAAATAATATTTAATTAAAAATAATAAAATATAAAGAAAATAAATTTAAGATAATTGCTTTAAAACGAGATATTAGAAAAAATTATAATCATTATTAATATTTTTATATTGGCAATCATGATTTTTATTGTTATCAAATAAAATTTTATTAATATGATTTCTTTTAATCTTCAATCAGATCAGTTATCCATTTTTTATCGAGGTTGGATTCCTTAACCATTTGTTTATGTGGATGGTTTCCACTCTTTTCATCTGACAAAGGTTTATTTTTTATTAAATTTTTTTTAGATATTATTGTTATTTATAAAAAATCTTGCTAGTTCTCTTCAGGTTCTTTAACCATTCTTTTTTCAAGTGTTTTATAACTAGAGTGTGCTTTAATATAATTGGTAATATCAGAACCTTTTTATCTGCTTTTATTAGGGAAGAAAAAGTAATAAAGTTTTTTTAGGCTTCTTGCTACCTCAGCGATTTCAAATTATATTTAAAAATTTAATTGATTAGTCACGATTTTAAATCTCAATTTCTACAATAATTATTAGAACTTCTTCAATTTAACTATTTTAGGATCAACACCACTGTTGTTCTTCTATTAATACTTCATTTCAAGCAAGTTACTTCCTTAAATATATTGTTTCGTTGAAACATTATTAAATAATAATAATAATAATAAGCTTAATTAATTTTTTTGTGGCTTTGAGGTATTTCAACCTTATTTCCTCTGACATTTAGTGATCGCTCCTAAATGCTAAAAATAAAAGTTCGGGTCACCCAGTTTTTTCGGAGTTCTGGAACTCGAATGGAAAATTCTTCTTCTGTAAATTCTTCCTTCCATCGTCACATAAATTCTTGTTAATTCTCTTCAGACTTCTTCGCTGTTTCTCTTCATCTTTTCCTTGTATATCTTGCAATTCTCGAATCTATGGAATCTTGATTAGCACAGGTAACATCTCTTGAGAATCCTTCTAATATTGGTTGGTTCTATTTACCTATCGTTTTCAACTTCCATTTTTATTTCTTAGATTAGAGGCTCTTCTCTTTTTTCTCCAAGTTACTATACTTCGATTTCTTATTTGACTAATCTTTCTATAGTATTTTAGCTATTTTCTAATAATTTTTTGTTTTCTTAATAATTTTACTTCTTCTTACAGAATACGTATAGATTTCAAAAGACTTTCAATTAATAATTATTCTCATTTGTCTGTTTTTGTATCGTTTTTGAATTCTCTTATTTCCTATAGTTACTTGGTTTCTCGGTTTAGGAAGAAAGTCAATATTTTATTATTATTTTTATTCTGTTTATTTAAGTTCTTATTTTGTTTAAGATTGTCTTAAATTTTCAACTATTTGAGGTTATTAAGATTAAGAAGATTATTATTTTATTAAAGAAGACGTGATGGATGAAGTATTAGAAGTCTCTGGTTTTTGCTCCTTTATCTATAAAGCCTGCAAAAAGCCATTCTTGAGACTTTCTGGGATTTTTTATTTTTAAAGTTAGTTTAATATTTTAAATATATATTTAATAATAAAGTATACCAAAAATATTTTTATTTAATTCTATTTTTAAAGAAAATTACAGAATATCTAAATTGATGTTCAAGAAGTGTAAGCTTAAAATTTATTTGCTATATAAAATACAATTGCATAATCTAATTATTATAATATTAAAAAATGGAGTTTAATATTGGACAACACCATGCCAAAGGTTAAGAAAAGTAGGATAGAATAGAAACCCTTAAGATCCAAAAATAAAAAACTCTAGACTATTGATTAATCGAGCTCTTCCTCACCTTTTTAAGGCAAGCGTATTCAATCCTGAAGCTGTTGATCTAGAAAAGGAAAAAATTGAAAACTTTAAATAAGTAATAGTTAAACAAGAAGAATCAATTTTTAATATTTCCAATTAGATAAACAAAATTTTAACCAACTATGATCACTAAACGAAGAAATTGATTAATTTAATTATTTACTAGTAAAAAATTATATTACGCTAGAATAAATTTGACCGAGGACTTAACTTCCACCATCTTAAATCGCAAAAATGGTAATAGAAGCTAATTAAAATCAATTATCATATGCACTCGCTTCTCTATATCAAGTATAACAAGAGAGTAATAAAGATTAAGGTTCCTTTGTTAAAAGAATATAAGATATTGAAAAATAGATAGGAAAAAACAAAAAGAACAGTCGGTAGGAAGAAATGCTGATATTACCAATCAAATTGACATTTAATTAAAAACTGCTAAAGATCTAAAAATTAAAAAACAAGAGGAAGCAAAGCATTAAAAGAAGAACAAAAGATTCATTACTAAATCAGGATTATATGAAAGAAAAGCTTTTTAAGAAATCTTATACGAAAATAAGTTTACGGATAGTCTTCATTACCAAAAAGACTATGGAAATCAACTATGACAAAAAATCTGGATCGCTTAAAGCAGGTTGAAAATCCTGGAAAAAGTAAAATTCTTTTTAAATCTTTAAATAAAATATTATACTATATAATCTAAATTATATATATATTATAGAATGATATTGTAAATACTCTTCTTCCTCTTAAGTTTTTAAATATAGAACTAGTTTTATAATAAACATCATAAGCTATATATCTTAAATAAACTTAAAATTAAATAAATTTTTCAATGCTTATTTTTATTTAGAATTGTTAATTAAATTTGGAAAATAAAAATAAATACTATTTATGGGTTAAAATAGTAATGATAAAATTTTTTGGTATAAACAAATGTATTTATTGTTTTATTAATTTAGGAAGTTATTTGTAATCAATTTTAGAATATAAAAGTATTTTCATTATTTGAAAGATTTAATATATAAAAAATTGTTATTCTTTGTAGTTATAATAATAGGATAAATTAAGTTTAGCAATTTTCGAGGATTTTCACCTCTTCATACTGGACATTAGATTGCTCCAGTGTTAAAAATAAAGTTTTAGATGTCTCTACTCCTCTCTCCTCCCATTACTCTTGTCATTTCCGAATCTAGCCTTATTTCTAATTAAATTTTCTCTTGTAAATGTATCCTTATTCATTTAAGTATAATCTTTCTCTTATTTGTCTCTACTACATTTGTTTTTTCTTCCTCTACTGTGCTTGTATAGTTCTTTATTTATTCCAGTACTACGTCTTGAAATTTTGGAATTCCTTGCAGCTTCTTCATAAGTGTTCTGTCGAATTGCAGTAGTAACATTTCTTCACTACTTTTTGGAGTTTAACCTTAATCTTCCTATTGGTCTCTTCAATCATCATTGGATCTCCCCTTTGCTCATCTAATTTCTTTTCTAGTATTTCCAGTCTAATACTCATATCAGATTGTTTCTGAAGCTAATTTTAGAATTAGCTACTCTGGCCTTAAGATATGTTTCAGAAAGCGCTTAGTTCTCTTTCTTAGGACATAAATCTGGATTCTATTCCTTCCGCTAGGTTGAATTTTTCCATCAGTTTCTCATTGTCCTTTCTCAGTTTCCTAACCTCTTCCTGGAGGTTTAGTACCACTTTGATGAGCTGTTCCATGCTCATCTGGCCAGAAGAATTGAACTTTGAGACCTCCTGGTGCAGAGCAGACTTCATCTGCTTTCTGGGCTTCTCATCTGAGGTTGGAGTTATCTCATGTGTTGTCTTCTGAGCTTGTTTCTGTTCCTCTTCAGGTTGTTAGAATTAAGAAAAAGGTTAGAGTTAAGGATAAGAAGACTATCCAAGATTGGATTCAGGTTTTCTCTCCAACTTTTTGGAGGCGGTGTAGAAACCTCTTTTGAATCCTTTCATTTTTTTATATAAAAATTATTGGCTAAATTACAGTATAGATAATCAAATAAGAGATGCCAATGTTCTTAAAATAAAAAAATATATAAAGTAAAAAGTATAAAGTATAAATAAAACTATTAAATACATTAAAACCAATTAAAAAAATTATTTAAAGAGTAAAATTATATAACTAAAACATAATTTCCAAATAAAAAGATAAATTGATTAATGAAAATAATTAAATAAGAAACAATTTTTTTCTAAATTTATTAATCTTAATTTGTATTTAGTGACTACATTTAATTAATATTTATTAATCTTAAGCTTACCTTGGATTTTAATGACAGAAATAAATTTTCTTTTATAAAAATTAAAAATTTCTAAAATATTAATATTAATTTAAAATAATTAAAAGAAAGTGTAGATATATTAAGAATCATCTGATTACTATTCAAATATTTTGGAGGTCTCTCTGGAGATTATCCGGCTTTGATAGGAGTTTGAAATCTATGATTATAGAGTATGCATTAAAACATATGTTGTTTCGGTTATAGGAACTAATCAAAATAATATCCCTTTTATATCTATCAAGAAATAATTCAGAGGATGCAGCAAGATTAGAACTAGGTTGTCAAAACTCTAAACGTTTATAATTAATAAATTTTAATTGATTTTTATTTGTTTGAATTTGTATGTTTTATCAATTTTAAAATATTATGCAATATATAAATTATAATAGTTCTAGTTTAAGTAAAATATTTAAGCTTTCAATTAAAATAAATTAATTAATTTATGTTAAAAACTTTTAGTTAAGTTTAAAATAATTATAGTAATATAAATAACTCATCGACTTCCAGATTACAACCATACATATAATTTTGTTAACTAAATAAATAAGCATTTTAAGATGTATTTTAGATTATTCATTAAAATAATTAAAATAAAATAAATTATATAAGTACAGAATCTATTTATTAAAATTGTTTTTTCAAATTTGCGAATTTAGATTAAACTGATAGCTAAACAAAGAACTATAAAAAAAAATGTTTATGATATATAGTGTTAACTTTATTAGTAAGTTAAATCTTTTTTATAATTTTTGGATATCAAGATTCAAAAAAGCAGTTAAATATGATAGGGAATTTAATAAAATTACATTAGAGCTAAATAAAATAAAAAGTGAATTGAAAATTAATTTATATAAATATTTAATCTTCTTTCCAACCTTTATCAATTTTTTATTTTTCCAAACTCATAAAAATAGGCTATTGAAATTTTAAATAAGATAGTTCGAATAAATATTAAAGCTATTTAACTTATTATTAGTCTTTATTAAATAATAATATTAAATTCTCTAGATCAAATTGGCAACACATTTTTCACTTTAAATTATACAGCATTTTGCTATTATAATTTAAATTTAACTAAAATAGTCTTGTGACAACTTTTCTTTGTTGGAATTACTTCCTTCAATTCAAGATGTTATAATGCTATTTAAAATTTTTTCATTTCTTCACACTTTCATACTCATTTTCTTCTTCAGCTTGATCATCTTCTTCTTGTTATTATAATTTTAATATATATTTTACAAGTTTTATTTTTATCTATTAAAGGATATAAATAATGCTATACGATATTATATGATAAATTTAATATTTTCCTTTTTAAGGTATATCTTCCCTTTTGGAAGATAAAAGTTAATGTTTCCTGCTGTTTAATAAAAAAATTTGGAATTCAAGCTTTTAGCTCTGGAACTTGCATAATCTTGCTTTTCATGCTTAATATTTTCTTCCTTTTAAAGACTGATCTTTCTTTGTATCACTTCCCTTTGTTATGATGTAGATTGGCTATTTAATCTCATAATATTTTGTCTTGAATCAATTTTTATGTCTAGTGTTTATTGCAATTTTTAATAAGGTATTATGAGAATTTGCAATAATAGCATTACTTACACGACTTGATTATTCATATTTTAAGTCTTTTTTTTTTCTTCAATCTTCATTTGCACGTCTCGATTCTCATTTTGTTAATTTCTTGGTTTCTTAATACGATGAAGCTTTTCTTCTAATTACTCACGTTTCCTTATAGCTTAAGTGAGAAACAATTTTGGCCGTTCATAGTTGAAAAATACTTCCATCTAACATTCATAACTCTCAATTCTGGATATATCCTATTTATTTTCTCTTAAAGCTTTTCTGGGATTTTCTAGTTGAGATGCCTATACTTCTAAACTCTTCCTGAAGGTAATAATCATTTAAACTAGTCAAGCAGATGGACTTACTCAGTCCCGAAGTCAAAGGCATGCACTTTTTGGTTCATTAAAACTTCTTGTCATTTACTTGGTTGTTCTTCAATTGCTGATATTCTTGTATACTATTTGAAAAGCTCTTATTTATTCTTTTTAATTTATGCTATAATGGGGATATTTGCCTTGCCTAACTCCCTCAAAGAAGTTTTCATTAAATTTAGAAAAAAGATTAAGTCAATTGAAAAGTAGGAGTATGCTTAAGAATTGACCTTTCTGGTTTTTTTTCCTATTAAGAGACGATAAAAAGTATTTTCAGAAGCAGTTAATCATTTTTTTGATATTAATAATGTTGTATTAAGTCTACCAAATTTATAAAATATTAATAATTGCATAATTTTATTTATTATATATATATAAAATGGATGTCGGCCGAGTCTGACAAATTAGTAGGTAATTTGGTGCAGTGTATACTGCGATGCGAGTAATCTCGCACTAGATGCCACCACGGGGAAGGGTGGATAAGCTCCGTTGAGACATACCTAACTTACCCCGAGGGTTCTCTCTAGCAGTATAAAAGTTTGACTGACGGGCCTTCAAATTACCGACTTAATAACTAATTCTTATTTGGACCTTATTAAAGAAGACTGAAGCATTTGACTCAAGATTTAAGAATAAATTTTAATAAGAAGATTCCCCATTTGGAGAAGCTGTCATGGCTCATCGGACCTCTAGAATTAAAACAGAAAAATGAGAACATTTTTCTTAATATTAAATAATAATATTGAAAGAGCTGCGCGCCAATGAGATGCTACGCGCTCTATAATCATTTTTATTTATTTATAAATCTAAGTTTTCAGGATATATCAATTAGTCATAAAAAGTTAAATGGTAAATAATTTTTTTAATAGTGATAAGACTCAGCATCAAGGAGCAGACTACAAGGAAGAAAAACAGAAACTAGCAAGACAGAAAATTAAAAAAAAAAACCGCACCATTTTTTGCAATGAGCTCTTTTAAAAAAATAGAAAAAAAGCAAAAGCATCTTTTTATCTTTCGTGGTTAATATAATAATGGAAGCACACTAATTTATTATTATTAATTTAATTATTAAGGAAGAAAATAAAAATGATTGTAGTATTTAATATAATTATGTAAGAGATAAATAAAATTTAGTAAGTGAATTAAAAATTAATCTTAATTAAAATTTGAATCTTTCTGTTAAATCTAGTTTATTATCTAACTAAATCAAAAATTAATTTATATTCTATACTTCAACCCTCTCTTGTAGCAACTTTACTTTTAGCTGACAAAAATTTAAAAAGAGGAAAAAGATTTTAAAGTCTGATTAAAAAATGATTTGTACCTCTTTGTTTTTAGTAATGCCATATAATTTAATTGGTATTAGATATAAATTGTTTTAATTTAATATTCTATTTTTAAATATTTATATCTAATTTAATAAGTGAAGGCAATTATAATAATGATAAATCTTCTTATCGAAAAGCATAAGATATGATGTTTAGTAATAAATGGCTATTTGAGTAATTAGCACTTTAAGTATTAATAATGGTATAATAATCTTAATTATAAGAGAATGATTAAAACTTACTATGAAGTAAGGAAAATAACTATTTTACTTTAAACTAAATAGATTATTAAAACTTATTTATTTACTATTTACTGCCCTTTTATTTTCTTTAGCAGCTTTAATACTTAAAAGTCACTATTAAAAACTGCATTTCTTCTACAATCTGTAGAGATTATCAATGATATGTATCATGCAAATTCAAAACTTTGTGATTTAAATATAATTAATATCTTTCAAGCTAAACTAAAGAAAAAGGAGACATTTAAAATAAATTACGTATAATCAAAGGAGATGTAAGGAAATAAGCAATAAGTTAGATAAAATAATTAATGACTAGATTGTGTAATAAATATAGGATTTTAAATAATTAAGAAATAAACTTAAACACCAGCTAAAAAATAAATTACTTAAACAAAATAGGAAGTTATCATAGCTGCTCTATAGCCATTAAACTTATCTCTTCTAGACATTATCTTTAATCTACTTCTAACTCAATTTTATTAAGTCTTTAAATGGAATCTTATTATAAACAATATTTGAATAAAAAGGTTTTAAATAGATGCATCTCAAATGATTAAGATATGAAATTAAAATCAAAGTAATATTAATTGATAAAATGATAAAGGCTAAAGGGTACTATTATCATTGAGTGAAAATAACTATTAATTTATAAACTCTTAAAAATGAAAAGATTTTCAATATAAGTTTAAATATAATTTTACTAATTTAAAGTTACTAATTTTAAAACTACTAAAATAGTTAAAAATACTAAAGTGAAAAGGTTAAATAATTATTAAACTAAAATAAAAATTAAGTTTATGCTTAATTTTGTTTAAAATTAACCTTAAATCCATTTCTAAAATTAGATATCATAAAGTATTTTATAATATAGCATTATTATAAAATTATAATAGGTTACTTGCTTATCAAAATATACAAAGCGGCAGTCTTTCCATCATTGCTATACTAAACTTTCGTATCTTTACTTTTTAAGTATTTTCTATTATATAATTATTTTTTTCTTTGAAAATAGGATAATTTAGGCTTTGAGTTCTAGATAGAAGATTATTCAGATAGACTTTTAAATGTAATTTGATATCCTAAGTTTAGATATTTGGTAGCTTAGATGAATTAATTCTGATAAATAGTAAATAAAAATCTTTTTATTTAAGTAATTATTTTAAATTATCTAACTTGGTTTAAAATCTATTTTTCATTATAATTTTTACTAGAAGTTGTATTGAGTTTTTTACGTATTTTTTAACTTTCTTTAATTTATAGATAAAATATTAGGCCTTTTGGATTACAAAGCATTTTTAAATTTTTCATGAGAAATTGGTACTTTCTAAGTACTTAGAGTAATAATAAATCTAATTATTTATTTTAAGATTTTTTCTACTCATTAAAACTTAAAATCCTTTTTGGTAATTCTTAGCTTTGTGTCACATGTTAAAGAATAAGAAACTTAGTTTTATTAAACGTTTAAATAATTATTAATCATAAAATTAAAATTTAATTGTTTTAATTTTTGATGAACCTCAAATCAATCTTCTACAAATCGGACAAGTTCTACTTATTAATAAACTCTTTTAGAGACAATCTGTGTGAAACTAATGATTGCATGAAGTAGTTTGATTTGATTTTATAAATGAAAATTCTTCTTGACAAATAGGACATATACTTTCTTTTTATTCAGGAGCTTTTTCTTTAAATTATAGACTTAAATTTTTTATTTTTTTATCTTTTCTTTACACATTTGAAATGTAAGATTTTGATGAATTCTCTAAATTTTAAATTTGATACCTCTAGTATTTTATTAAGGAGCTTTTTCTTTAAATTATAGACCTGATTTTTTTTTTTTTTTATATTTTCTTTACACGCTTGAAATGTAAGATTTTGATGAATTCTCTAAATTTTAAATTTGATACCTCTAGTATTTTATTAAGGAGCTTTTTCTTTAAATTATGAATCTAAATTTCTTACCCCTTCATCTTTTCTTCACACGCTTGGAATGTAAGTTTCTCTCGATCAATCTAAATAGTTGTTACTAATTTATAAATTTCTCGAAAAAATAGGTTCCTTAATTTATTAATTAGTGTCTTCAGCTCTATACATTTCAAAATAAATAAATCAGAATAATAGAAAGCCAAATGAAAGTAACTAAAAAGTTTAATTTTCAACCAATATAAATATTATATGATCAATTGAAAAAACTGCGAAATTTATTTGTCAGAATTTTTGACTTTCATACCACCCATACTATTTAAGCTGTGATAAAATGTAGTAAAGCTAAGCTAAATGTAGAGCTAAAGCTAAAACATGCGAGAATCACAATAATATTTAAGAAACATCTCTTTCACTTGAATCAATCAGATTGAATATAATCAAGCAACCAAGCACAGCTGAAAGAATTATTGAAACAATAGTTGATTGTCTCGTTAAGTATTCCATGTATAATTATAGAAAAAAGGCTTTTAAATAATAATTTACAATACAAAATGATTATTATGAAATACTTTATATAATAAATTCTCTTCATAGCATTTTAATAATAAATTACATCATAAAGTGATAATTATGAAATGCTATATATAATAAGCATCGCTTATAATAGCATATAGTTAACTTAAACAAATTATATAGTAAGTAAATTATTATGAAATTATTATTTAATAAATTATTATATATAAAATGGCTCTAAGAAATACAGACCTCTTCAGCTAGATCTAATTACTCTTAGTAGGATTTAGCCAATTATATCTATCTTCTTTAGGTGGAGAATCAAAATGTAGTAAAAGTTATTATTGAACTTTATCAGCCAACTTAAGAACTGATCAACACTACGTAAATTATAAATATCGAAACTTAACGATAGTAATCTCCTCTAAACCAGTCGGAGAGTAATGGTATGTTGGTAATGGAAGTGGCCAGGGTAAAAGTACGGAGCTGACGAATTTTAATAAAATAAAAGAAAATAATAGAAAAATAATGGTAGATATATTTAAAATACTCTGTACAAGTGAAGGCTAATTTTATAGGAAAAAATAGTCCAATTAAATAAAGAAGCAGCCGAAATCAATAACAGTCAAATATTTCAATAGAAAATGATTGGGATTTAACCTATTGGGAAGAATCTAGAAAAGATATCTTAAAATTACCAAGATTTATGTCAGTGAAGATCCAAGGGAGTTTGAAATTAATATTTATATTTATATTTAAATAATAAACTAATATGTGGTAAGACAAATAAATGTGACTCCGCAATGGAAAATTATGTAATTATGTTATAATATCAAATATTTTTATGCTTTATTAGTATTTTAAGTTACATTGTTCAATCTCCATTGGATTGTGCACAGCTTTAATCATAACTTGTTCTGGGTATATTTAACTAAGATTTCTAACTTTTATAATTTTTCTTCTGCTCTTTTAATTTCTTAATTAAATAGATGTGTAGAATCTTTTAATCTTGATTCTGTTTTTAGGATTTTATTATCATTTAGAATTAGTTAATTTGTAGGCCAAGGTGGTTTATTTGATAAATTAGTTGTCGCACCGCATCCTATAGTTTTTTTAGTCTACAACGGATAAATCTCAACCAGGGTATCTTATTGTTAGTGTAGAAGGTTTATTTTAGGTAATTTATTTCTTATGTGCCATTATATTTTATAATAGATATAATAATTAATTATAGTGGTTCTACCATTATTAAGTTCAATTGCATCTGTTCTTATAATTTCTACTGCTTCATGTAAAATTGCTCATTGATTTATTTTTCTTCTTTTTCTACTGCTAAATTTTTTTTTCTAGTATGATATGACCTTATGGTCCTCTTATATCGTCTTCATTTTAACATTGCTTGATTCAGTTATTACTTCATGCAGATCTAATACTTAGTAGAATTTTCTTCTATAAATATGTCCTTATTGTGTGTAGTATAGTTAATCCAGCTTATTTAAGATTTATGTTTTTTCTATCTATTTTTTTAATTTAATTATTGAAAATTATCTGAATAAGTTTTCTCTTCTCTTGCAAAACCAGCATCTTGGAATCTTTCTCTTCTTTTAGATTTATATTAACTCCTTCTCATAGTCCATTGGATCTTCATTGGATTAACGTTTCAAATACATTGATTGCATATATGTTGTAATCTAATTAAGCTTCTCTTCTATTTGAACTATCTTATATTCACTTGCAAAGAATCAAGACTACTACTGATTTCCTTTTTAAAAAGTTATTATTTTGCCTGATCTTCACGATCCATGATGACGTACTCTTTATTTTTTAGTTAAATTCCTAGACTTAGTTTAGAGATTCTAATTTTCCTAGTATTATTTCTATAATTCCTTTTAGTAATTAAGATTCAAGGTTGTCTATATATTTTCTTTATTCGAGATAGAAATAATTGTTTACATATTTTATTTATATAATAATAGAGTATTATAAAGAACCCCTATGAATATTAAGTCACTATGCAATTTTACAAATTTTACTCGTAATTGGAATTTTAAGCTTAGCAATTATTTCTGATATAGTGGATTTCTTTATAAAATCAAGAAAAAGTGATCTTTGCTATTTAAAAATTAGGGAACATTTTCCTAATACTTTTAAATAGATTTTAAGCATGCTAGTGACAGCAATTTGTTCTTAGTGGAATCATAAGTAAAACTAAATAACTTTTAAAGATGCAGTAGGATAAGTGAATACCTATTGTAAGTAGAAATATAGATATTTAAATTGTTTATTTTTCCTTACACTTATACAAGACTAACTATACATATGATAAAGTTATAATCTCTATTTAAAAACTTAGAATTTCTTCTCTCAATTTCTAGTATTATTTAAAATAATCGCACTACCTCATTAAGCACTTAGGATATGCATTTGCTAGCATATACATATATAGATAGACGTATGAAACTCAGCAAGATTTTATTCAAGAATTCAAAGATTTTATAATCTATAATATACTTAAACTTATAGCCTACTCTCAGAGCTATATAAGTCATAATTTCTTTATTTAAAGACAACTTTAGTAAAATGATTTAAGGATTAATTTTCTTCATTCAAGGTTGATTCGAAACAAAATCCAGACTTTAAAGCAAGGTGATGAATGAATATAAGAACTACAGTATTAGTTGAAAACATAGATAAGAAAGAAAAAGATATGAAAGATTAATGAAGCAAAACTAGTGATTTGGGAGTTTCTAAGAATATATTTATTAATTTTGAAATTGGTAAAAATATATTAAATCATATTAGTTAATTAAATCAATAAAATCATAATTCTATTTTTGCTTGAGAACGAATTTCAAATTATAATGTCTAAATTTTGAAATCTAAATTAATTAAAAATATTTAATTGATAAATTTATTTTGATTCTTAAATTTAGATCCAAAAAGAAGAAAATGAAGCTTATAAAATTATGTAAAATAATTTTAGATGAAGAATGCCAAATTCACCTATTTTTCAAATTATTAAATACAAATACTTAATTGAATGTTTGGCATTCTTGGAGGTATTTCATCCTCTAGATTGCTCTAGAGTTTTAATTTAAAAGTCTGAAAATCTCTAAAAATTTTCACCTTGCCACGTTTGTTGTCCTTTAATACTTCTTTCACCTAGATACTATATATTTTTTTCTTGTAAATTTCCCCTAATTTGTTACTGTATAATCTTTCTCTTTCTCTTGATAGCTTTAGTTATTATTGTTTCTTCTTTTTGTTTTCCAACTACTTCTACAAGTTTCAATATACTTATTTAAAATTGAGAAATTTCTAGCACCTTTTCCACAGATACTTTTGAGAGTTACAAAAATAGTATTTTTTTGCTTGTCGTTTAGGTTAAAATCTTGAGTTATTTTCACCTTCAATTATAATTGGATAATTCCTTTAATCTTTCAGTTCCATTTAACGCTGCAATTTGCGCCGATTTTCTTTTATTTTTTCTAACTTGCTGATCAGCTTCTATTGCCAGTTTTGAGATTAACTACTCAAGTCTTGTAAAATATTTCAAAATGCCTTAAGGTCATTTTCTTAGGCCATGAGTCTCGATTCTATTTCCTCTGCAATTTCAAAAATTTTCCATTAACTTCTTATTGTCTATCTTCAATTTTTTACCTCTTCCTGGAGATTAGGCACCACTTAATCAGCTAATCATAGTTTATTTATTACTACATGGCAAGGTTTGAGACTTCAAAGCGCATTATATTTTTAGACTATTTCCTAGGCTTTATTCAGAGGTAGGAGATTTATCTTAATGGGTTAACTTTTTAGTACACTTTTCCTGGTTCTATCCTTTCTTGGATTTCGTTAACTCCTATTTTTTTGGAGTCGCGAAGAATACTAATTTGAATTCTGAATTTTTTTAAAAATTATTAAACACATGGATAATAAGAATTAGATCTTATAGATTAGCTACAATTAGGGATATTTAAAATGCTGATAAAATTGAATTGAAAATAAGTAAAGTAAAAAAGGGTAAGAATTGTATAGCTAAATTTGAATAAAGCATTTGATCTAATAGCCATCTTCTTAGTTTTATTTTAAAATTAATTCTATCAAATATTTAGCAGCATAATTAAAAAATAAAGCGGTAAGATACAAGAGGGAAGAAGCATTACTAGTTAAGTTTTTAATAAGATTTAAAGTTTAATTAGCAATTCTTTTATTTAGTTCCTTATACACCTATAATTCCTTTTGATTTAATTTTTATATATTAAACTTCAGTTAAAAGCAAAGTAGGCAAGTTTGGCTATTTTATTCAGATTAAAGTTAATTTAGATAATTAAAAATGAATCAAACTGAATTATTTTATCCTTTAGGTGATGCTTCTATTAATTAAAATTTACTAGATTATTATAAATATATTCTTTCTTCTGTAGACATTTCATTTAGTTTATTTAAAACAATAAGTTGATATTAAAAAGTAGAAACTACATGCACAAAGTAATTTATTGTAGTTAAAAAATAATGAGTATAATTAAAAATAAAACTAAGTCAAATATTTCCTAATAGCATTTCTAAAGAAGATAGAAACGAAAAATTAATTAATATGAGTATTTAAAACATCTTCTATTCATCTTTTGATACTTTATTTTAAAATCCTTTAATTTAGTCCTGCAAAATATTTTTGTAGGAATAGATTTTCAAGCAGAATCTCAAAAAAATAAAAATAAGAGTTAATAGCAAGTTATATATAAAGCTATAAATGGTTTATAAAAATTATTAAATAGTTATTTTATAATAGTCTATTTTCTATAGAATTTATTTTAACTATATGCTATTATAAATGGTTGTTTATTATATAAAGCATCGTATAATAATTACTTTATATTGTAACTTATATTTAAAATGCTATGAAGAGAATTTATTGTATAAAGTATTTCATAATTATCATTTTATATTGTAATTTATTATTTAAACACTTTTTTTTTCTTCATTTATAAATGTCAAACAAAAAGTGTAAAGCACCTTGTTATTTGATGATTCTTTCTATTTTGCAAGTGTACTTTATTATAAAAAATCTGATTGATATAAATGACAGAGATGTTTCTTAAATATTATTGTGATTTACACATATTTTTGCTATACTTGCTCATTTTGTATAAATGTACTACTTATGATCTTAGTGTGGAAACAAAAATTTTGAGATTTAAGAAAAAAACGGAATGTAATTAAATCTAATAGTTTTAATATATGACCACATAATTTTCATATTGGTAAAAAATGAATCTTTATCAGTATTTTCATTTTGCATTCTGCTTTCCTGACTACTTAAACTAAAATCAATCAAAGATAAAGACAATGGAAATACAAATTTTTCTTATTGGAGAACTTTATGATTGACAATTATTATTTAAAAAATTTAACTTAATAATAAAATTTGTGCTTTACATCATTCATCAATACTTCACTTTTATTCTTCACATTTGATTGTCTTTTACTACAAAATCTACTCTTTAAATATACTAAATTTGCTAACAAATTTTAAATTTTCCTTTATAAATTTATAAGCAATATTTTCACATAAATCTTACATTTATTCTAATATTAAGTTTTATTTTTATATTCTTCTTTAAATAAACTTTTAATTTTGCTAGTCTATAGAGGATTAACTTTTTTTCTATAATAGTCTATTTACATTTTTTTTCTTTTTAATTTTAAGAATATAAATTAGTTAAAAAAATAGATTTATAATTATTTATTACTGTGATGTCTACATTTACAAGGTTGATCGCAGTTAGTCAAAAAGTTATTAATTTACCTTTCCATATTCATAAACTTCTTCTGCAGGAATAATTTCTTCAATTTCACACCTATTTGTTGCAGCTTATCTCTTCTTTACGATAGGAACCTTGCTCCTTTCTCGTTCTGTTCCAAACATTAATCTATTTCTTCTCTCTTAGTCATTAGCAATATCTACTAGAAGTTAATCTCCATTATATAGCTTATTTCTAAATATTTTTCAGTTTAAAGAATAGTATAGTTATTGTGGGTTTCAATTAATACCTGTCTGCTACGAAAGAGTTGACATAAAAAATGTAATGTTTTAAGACGCTTTGCAGAATATTCTAGTCCCCAAATCAGAATATGGAGACTAATTGGTACGTTTATCAATCTAAAATGGAATTACTGCAATACTAAATAAAATTTATAAAAGCATGGGATTGATAGCAGAAAGCCTTTTAATCACTTTTAAATACTTTTTAATTAATCTACTATTCAAAAAAAGCCAATATTTCTTGCAAAAAGCCCCTTCCAAGCAGGATCAATCCCAATCAAATTACGATTAGCAAAACATACTCTTTGAACTCAAAGTTATGCAATAGGAGAACTTTAAACTTTTAAGAAACGTATAAGCACTAGAAGGTAAAATTATATACCTAATGTCTAACACACAAATACTTAAAAATAAAAATTTTCAACCATTCAATCTGATAATTGAGAAATAGAATCCAAATTCAATCTATTAGCAGAATTGACTGAAAACTTATTTCTAAAAAAATACAACAACAAATTACTCCAGGAACGTGGAACCGAATTTTCACCCACAAAAATCCGATAGTAAATAAAATAGTGCTGGTATTGCAGAAAAAAAGAACATTTTAAGATATTGCTGAAAATTCTAATAAAAATAAAAACTTGAAAGCTTTAAGTTATGAAGATCCATAAGTAATCTATTTTTCACTCCAGAAGGTTTACTATATAGAAAAAAGATGCATATAGGGAATGAAATATGAAGAACATCGCATTTACTTAATAAATAAGAAATTTAATATACTTGTACCTGAACTCTCCTGAAGCAAGATACCTTTTATTGAAAAGGGCTAACAAGAGTAATGGAAGATATGTATTAAAAGAAGAAGACCCAGAAGAAGCCTGGAAACGGAATAATATTTAATAAAACTTTAAACTTATATCAGTGATGAACCTTATTGATAGGTGGAATCACTATAATTCATTATTACTATTATTAGATAGATTTTAACTAAATATCATTTAAGCATATTATGACTAAAATAATTTTTAAGACTAACAAGAAATAAGATAATAAAGCATTAGTCTTCTTCAATTAAAATTAGAATTTCTCTTTAAGAATAATTGATAAGAAGGACTTTAATATAAAGATATAGTAGCAAGATTATCTAAATATTATGAAATAGAGTTTAATAATTAAGAATATAATAGTAGCATAAATACTTTTACGAAATATATTCATTAGTAAGATTTTACACTAGTTCTACAAGTAACGATATAAAGACTAAAAAGAGACCCTCTCAAAGGTTATTTATCGAATAATTATAATAATAATTCCCGTAAATTACCTATCCGAAAATAATCAATATCAAAGAAAAAATTAGTATATACAAACTCAGAACCTAAAACTACAACTTTTCCAAAGACCTAGGACAAACATTATTTCATCGAGAATCCTCATAGTATCTGTAGAAAATCGGACAATTTGAGTATATTCTGAATTACGACTGTTATATAGGCAAGCGAGAACAGATCAATAGAAAAGATTGAGTATGTGATATTAAGAATATTAATGATCTATGAACAAACTATATCAATTAATTTTCAAAAAACAAATTAAAATATTTAATTTACAGCTAAAAAATTTTACATATATGTTGCTTTAAAAAAGATTTAAATCAATTTAATTGGAAAAAGATGAATGATAAGTTCTGAAGTTAAGGGAGAAGAACTAAAAGACTAAAAATAGATGAAGAAAATGAAGAAGAGCAAAAAAACAAGAAGAAAAAGAAAAACAAGAAGAGTAAGTGAAGGATTAGAAGGAATAAACTGATAAAAATGATATAGTTAAAGAATATGAGAAGATGAAAATGTGAACATGTAAACAATTTTAAAAGTATTATAGCATCTTTAATTGAAGGAAGTAATTCCAGCAATGAAAAAATGTTGCAAAACTCTTTAGTTAAGTTAAAATAAATTTATTATTATGATCAGTCTATTTAAATACTTAATTTTGGGTCTTGTTACTAAAATTATATTTAAAAAATTATTTATATCTTAATTTTATTGAATGACATGCCTAGTATTAATACGAAAAACATAAAATAAATAATAAGGTTGTAATAATGAGTAAAATAATTATAAAATTAAGTGGGACTTAAATAATTTTAGTAAAAAATAATACTAATTCTTACCCTTTAAATAGAGAAAAAATTTCAAAACACATCTTGGAATATAAAAATTACTAATTAATAGATAAAATTCTAAAAATAATTCTAATAGTTTTGATTTAATTATTTTATCATTCATTTTTTCATAATGTTATTATTACTAATTTTTATGTTGAACAATTTTACTTGCTTTGTTTAATAAATTTTTAGCTTTTATAATCTGCTTCTAATTACATAATTTAAATAGAAAAATTATTTTTCTGTAAATTTTATTTCTTTTTCAATTGAAAATATGATGACTTAATTTAAAGATCTAGATAGTAAAATTTTAGAGTAACACTAATAGCTATTCTACTCTAAAATTGATTTTGATATTTAAGATAAACTAATCAATTGAATAGTCAAAACAATCTTATTCTTGGTTTAATCTTTTTTAATTAATTCTTATAAATCCCCTAACTCCGTTTATTATATAAAATGGAAAATTTCTTGAAAAAATCTCTTCTTGAAAGGATTCCTCACCCAAACTACGATCAGTAACAATACTTTAAGACCTCAAAATTATGCAATAAAAGAATTTGAAACTTTTAAGAAAAGTATAAGAGCTCGAAAGAAAAGATGAATACCTGATGATTAATACAAATTTACAAAAAAGGAAAATAAGAGGCAGCAAATATCAGAAAAAATTAATTAGAAACAAAATTCAACAAATTCACAGAGCTGAAGGAAAACATATTCCTCTAAAAGATATTGAATGATCTGATGAATGTCGAACAACAACCTACGATAAATTATTTTTCGTATCGGAAAATAATTATATGCTGATATTGCTAGAGATTAGGAAATAAAGTGCAAAATTGTTTCAAATTTAGACTAAAGAAAAGAGAATTATAGAAAATTAATGGGAAATATATCCAGACTTCATGGTAATTAAAAAAGCAAAATTTACAGGAAAAATACTACAACTAAACAAAGAAGCTCCATATATCTAATATTCAGTTAATAAATTAATTAAGAAATGGATGGTACTCGATCTATAGGAAATATTAGTAAGAACAAGCTAATAATAATAGACTTATGATAGATATGATCTAAAAAAATTTGAAGTTAATGCTTTTATTCAGCATTAAACTTTTAATTAATGATGAACCAAATATAGGTGGAATCACATTAATTAAATATTATATTATTATATTAATTTTAATATAATATTTTTATTTGACATTTTTGCAATAGTCTTTTCTATTTTTATCAATCCTTATTTAAATTAGACATAAATATAAATCTGAAAGGCAAATTTATTTTTTATTTTCATTTTAAGAGATATTTCTTGAATATTTAGAGTTTAAACAAAATCTAGTATTACATTTTTTTTATGTCTGCTTATTGTCGCGTAAAACATATTTTATGATATATTATTTAATTTTATATTTAAATAAAATAAAAAAAGAAAGGAGATAGTAAGATTTTAAATGTCTAATTATGTCTCTAAGCTCTAATGGGGCATCTTTTTAGATTAAGGTCTTGAAGGGAAAGGCAGTTTTAAGATTATCAGCCTTGATTAAAGTTTAAAACATAGTTATGAAATTAAAATTTAATTTTCTTGGTAATCCATAACTGTAGAAAATGAAAATCCAAAATATTTCTGATATGGCTATGAAGAGACCATTCAGAACAAGCATTGTGACGAAAGTTAATTCGTCCTCAGACAACTAAGTTAATCATTATCATTTATAAATTTAAAATTAATATGTAAATAAACTTGATTTAAAATGTAAATATTTGTAAAAAAATTTAATATAAAAGTAAAACTTATCTATTTATAATTTTCTTGAGCACTCAAATTTTTCTATTACAAAGCGGACAAATTCTTCTTTATGATAAAACCCTTTAGATACAATGAATATGAAACTTATGATTGCATTTTGTAATTTAAATTTAATTTTAAAAATTAAAATTTTCTAAGCAAATTGGACATTCATTTTCTTTCTATTAGTTGTTTATAGCCATATATAATTACTTAATATATTTATTTTAAAAATCTATTATTTGTTATTATAATTATTATTCTTAGTATTAAAACGTATTTTTTTAGATTTATATATCAAGTTATCATGTTTTAATTTAATTTTCTAAACTTTCGATAGTTTTTTTATTTTATTATTAAGAACCATTTTAATTTGTTTGCTATATTAAATTTTTAATTTATTTTTCTTAACTTGATATAGCATTATTTTAAGTATTTATTTAGTTCTCTAAGTTTTAAATAATTTTTTAATTTTTTTCTAAATCAGAAGTTTTTAATTAGATTTACTATTCTAAATTTAGATTTTATTTATCTTTTTTTTAGATATCATTGCTTTAAATAGTTATTAAGTTTTTTATGTCTTGAATAATTTTTTATTTATCTTCCAAATCAGAATTTCTAAGTTAGATTTATTATTTTAAATTTTAAATTTCAAAATCTTTGCTTTACAAATTAGCAGTTAAATTTTTTAATTAATTTTTTAACTCATTAAGATTTTTTTCTAATTTTGAATTCATATCCTAAAAGAATTTATAATCTTAAATTTATTTTTTTTTAATTTTGTAGCTCTTAATTTTAGGAATTTAATAAATGCCCTTTGTTTAATATTTCTTTTTCTTTACTAACTAAATCAAGACTTAAGATATTTATCTTTTTCTCTAATGAAGAATTATTTTCTTTTTAATTTTTTAACTCTATAGTTTAAGATTAAATTACGTTATTTAAGGTTTATAGATCAGAATCTTTACTTATTATTTACTACTCTAAATCTTAAATCTTCTTTTCCTTATTTTATATATCATTATTTTAGGATTTTATTTTAATTTATAAATTTTATTTAATTTATTCTTCGCTTTAAATTTTATTTGAAAGTGATTCTATCTACTCTTCTGCTTTAAAGAACTAATTCTATAATATTTAGTATTATTAAACATTATTTTAATTATTGAGAAGTTATATTTTAAGCTAAGATTACGCATTCTCTTTTTTGCATATTTAAATATACTAATCTTTTTTTTATATCAAATTTAATAAATTTTTTATTTGCTCTTAAACTTAAAAACTTGCCTCTCATTTTGCTTGATTAAAAAGTGCTTGCATTTTTTATTATAATTAATTTTCTTATTTCATTGAGATTTCTAATTACTCTTCTTTGTCTTTAAGCTATTAAATGAAGTTTTTAGTTTTTTCTTTCTTTTTTTGTATTTTTATATGTAAAGTTGATAAATTTTCCTGTAATTTTTTATTTTCATCTGAAAGAAATTCAATTTGTTTTTCAGATTGGTTTATTTTATTTTCTAAATTTTTTATTTTTTCTTCTAAATTTGTTTTATAAATATGCAGAGATTTTATTTGATCTTAAAATCATTAATTTTAATTATTTAATTTATTAAGTTTTTACTTTAAATTTGCGTTTTTACTTAAAATATCTTTATTTTATTATTCTAATTAATTTTTTTCTTGTAATAACTCTTAAAAATTTTGATTTTCATTTAAATTAGAACATTTTTTAGTTTACTCTTCCTGCTATTTAAAAATATAATCAACACTATGTATTTATTCTAAAACATTGATTTATTTATTTTAAATATCAGCACTTTATTTTTCTATTTGTTGCTTTAAGTTTTAGATATCCCATTATTTGCTTTATGCCTCTTAAACTAAACTTGCTACTTAATTCCCTAAGATCTAGATTTACTAATCTTTACTTTGTATAATATAATTATACTTATTTTAATTTTATTCTTCTAAGTTTTATTGTTTGGATTAAATAGATTAAACTTACTCTTCCTTTTATAAAATTTATTTTTCATAGTTTTTAACTTTTTATTCAGAATTTTGTAGTGTTTTCTTGTAATTAAATATCTAAATTTTAAAATCACTTTTATCTTCTATTTGTTTTTGGTTATTTTCTTCAGTAAATTTTTGAAATTACTCTTTTTAAATCTAGTTGATGTTCAAGTTAAGTATTAAAAACCAGTAGCACAAAAAGCTTAATATGACAAATAATAAAAATTACTAATTAAATGAAGCAAATAGCAAAAAAGTATATAAAAGAACTACAATGTTGAATGCGGCATATCAATTAATTTTTTTATTCCCTAATCTTCATCTATCTCACTAACTCAAGGATGCTATTACCAATATAATTTGAAAAACTAAGCATAAAACTAACAAACTTGCTCATAACAATGAACAATTTTTATTTAATAAAGCATTCAGATTTGAATGTATCTATCACAAAAGCAAAGAGGAAGAAATCAGTGAAAGCGGTACTATAGTAAATTCTATAGCTCTCATTTATAAAGAAAATAAAAAAATTCCATTTAAAAACAAATTACAATATAATTTATTAATATGAAATGCTTTATATAATAAATAATTTTTATAAACCTTTTTCATAATCATATTATTTGAAATGCTTTATATAATAAATAATTTTTATAAACAATCATAATTTGTACAACATTCTATTATTATGAAATGCTTTATATAATAAATAATTTTTATAAACCTTTTTTTAAATATTTGCAACATAATTAAATGAAAAATGGCATTTAATTACTGAAAAACTTAATTAAATTTTATTTTCAATTTCGTTTTTTATAAAGTTTTTTTTAAATGTCATTCTTTATAATTTCTATTCTTAATATATTTTCGTTTCTTTTAACTGTTTTTTTAAAGTAATTGAATTTTAAAATTTTTCGTTTTTTGAATTTATATATAATCGATCCAGGAATAAACTCCAAGAAATGATTCTTTTTTACTTTTTTTACTTTTTTTAAATTTATTTGTTTCGTAACTTAATTTTAAAGAATATATTTAAATGAAAAGCTTTTATTTAAAAACAAAGTTTTGTTCCAATTTCGTGTAATTCATTATATGCTTTTTTTTTAAGGTTCTTAGCCTTTTCTTAAATTAATGAAGTGTTAGATGATATAAAGCTGTATATTTTTATAAAATATGCTCTTGTAATAATCTATAGCTGTTTTATTTTATATTTTTTATTTAATCATTTTAAAAAATGGAGCAAGCCGGAATTAGACTGTTGATTCCGGCAGTTCGCGCTGAGCAAGCGGATATATGTTGTTAATAAGGAACACTTATGCTGTTTGAAAGCTTTCAATTTTGAGGGCGCTATCACTCGATCATCCCATTCATATCTCATCTTTTCTTGCCTTTCTTGAGGAAAGATAAGTTTTATATAGTTTGTATAATAGAGAGAAGATAGAATTGAATTCTTATTTGGATTCGATGGAGACGAAAGGCAACCTATCTATAAGTTAAGTTAATTTAGCCTAAATTAATATAATATAATATAATTTAATATAGTTTAATTTATAATCAAGCAAAGAGGTAAATAGCTTATTGGATAATTATTTCACCTAACAAGCGAATAATTACATTAAAAAATTACTAAATAAGAAAAATCCAGATAAGAAAATAACTAAATGAATTAATTAGTACAAAAATATAAATTGATTACTAAATAATTAAATACAAAGTTAATAATAAAATTAGAAAATCTATTTAAAAATTAATTTTTAACAAAAGAAATAAATTATTTAATTAATAAACAAAGATAAAAAATAATTAACTAACTAAATTAAAAAATGCTAAATAAAAAGTTAAATTATTTAATTATTTAATCATTTGTAAATTAATAAAAATATTAAATTAATAATTAGGTAGATAAAAAGTAATTTTTTAAATGAATAAAAACTTAATAACTAATAAGAAATAAATTAATAACTAAATAACTAAATAAAAAATAATCAATTAATTAAGTACCAAATAAATAAAAAACTATATACATAAATAAATCAATTTGGTTTTAAAAAATAGAGATAATTAATTAATTAACTAATAAAGACATAATTTAAAAAATACAGCAAATAAACTTTTTAATTAATTAGATAACTAATAAATAGTAAAATAAATAAATAGCTAAATAACTAAATAAATTAATAAATTAATTAATAAAAAGGAGTATTTATTATGATTATAGCGCATGTAGATATCTTAACAGGCAGCTTTTAATATTTATTTAATATAAAAAAAGTGTTATCATACTTCGTTTTGTCATTCTAGTCTTCCAAGGAGTCATGTCGGTTTCTCCAAGCTGAGAATCTGCTTATTAAAACTTGTTCTTAAGAATTGAACCAAATTCTCCATTTTGGTTGAATAAGATCCAAAATAAAATTAGTAATTAAGACTTTAGTAGATAGTAAGTTAAGTGTTTGTATTGCTAACAAGAACTCTCGGCAAGTTAAGTTTGTCTCTTTAGAGTTTTTGCACCCTTCCATGTGCTGGCATCTAGTGCGATATTTCTGCGCTTCAGTATACATTGCACCTTATTACCTACTTGTTCTCCTGAACGCAGCCGATATCCTTATTTTTTATGACTTAATATTAATAATAAAAATAAAAAATATCCTTTTTTTGTAAATTTATAGAAAATTTTAAAGTAAAAGCAGATAATTAAAACATTTAATTTATAAACTTCAATTAGATAAAACAAAATATGCAAGTTAAGCTATTTAGTTTATATTTAAAGGTATTAAAAAAAATTAAAAATAAATAAACTTATTTATTTTATCTTTTCTGACGCTGCTGTTTATTAAATTAACTAAGCTATTTATAATTTCTATCTTTCTTCTGTAGATATTTACCCTTGAGTTTACTAAACATCGCACTTTTAAAATTTTCACTGATACTTGAAAATAAATAGATTTGTATATAATTTCATATTTTGATAAAGCTATTAAAATCTATCCAAGAATGAGTAGAAGTAAATAAAAATGATTAAAATCTATTATTTCAATAATAAATTTTCTTAAGAAGATAAAAGTGAAAAGTTAATTAATAAGAGCATTGATGGGCTTATATTATTAAGCCTTTGATTTTTTAATTAAGAAATTAGTTAATTTAACACTATAAAACTTTTTGCTTTGAGAATATGATATGAATAAACATTTAAAACTATCAAGTATTTTTATAATTTTTGGTTTTCTCTAAAAATAAAGAACAGTAGATTTTTTTTAAGTGTAGCAGAATTATATTATAACTTACATTAATTATACTTTAAGTTAGTATCTTATCCATTAGATATATTCTAGAAGCATTATTAATATTTTAGAATTTTTTTCTTAATCCTTAAAAATCTGACAAAATAACGGAAAAGTAATTTTTAAGCAGAATATAAAAGAAGATACAACTAACAGATTTTTTTTATATTAGAAATTATTTAATAAATAGATACAAATAACTAGTTAATGAATAATAATTAACACTATAAATAATTTTAATAATAAGCTGTATAATAAAATAATAATGCTTTATATAATTTACTAAAGAAATTATTTTAAATCACTTATTTTTAAATATTATTTCATTCGTTTTAAAAAAGTGCCAATATAAACGATGATTTATTATAAAAGCTATTTCATAACTTTCACTTTATATTATAATTTATATTTAAAAGGAAATTATTATTAATTAATTTATAAATGGGATAATCTCAACCTGGGCCATTTACTTATTCGTATGGTCTTTCTTTTATTGAAATTGTCTAAATTGGAATAGATTGGATAATTTAAAGTAATAGAAATTTTTCTTTATCCTTGTTTTTTTTAATTTCGCATTACATAGGCATTCTTCTTCACTTGATATTAATTTGACAAACTTCCTATTTCGTATACAACAAAATTAGAGAAAAAGAAAAAGTAAGAAAATTCTTTTTATCAAATATAGTAGTTTTTACAATTGATCACATAATGTTTATACTGCTTAACAATTAATTTTCTTCATTGGTTTCATTATGCTTTGTATTAATCTGGATTTATTTATTTGAAAAGGGAAAAAATGAAGACACAGTTATAATAAGAAAAAAACTAATTTCTAATTCCTGAAACAATGATTATTTAGAAAACTAAACTAGTTATTATACTTCAGACATATGAATTAAAGATAAAAAAATAAAAAATTTAGAGTCATAACTAGAAGAATAAAAAAGGTCTTACATTTCTGATTTATTAATTTAAAACTAAAAAATTAGCACTCTAGAGGAACAAGTAAAAAATAAAAATTCTGATTTAGAAGATCAAAAAATTAAAATTAAAAAACTAGAGGATTAGATAATATTTTTAAATTTTTAAAATTAGAATTTAAAAGCAGGCTTTTAAAGTTCTGATTAATAGTTTTAGGAAAATTAATTAAATCTCAAAAATAAACTTAATAATCAAATAAAGCAGGCTAAAATAAACAAAGAGAAAGATAATAGCTGTCCAATTTGCCTAAGAAAATTTTCATCTAAAAGAAAAAATCAAACTACTATATGCAATCATAAGTTTCACGAAAATTGTCTCTAAAAGAGTCTAATAAATAGAAGAGCTTGTCCGCTTTGTAACAGATAGATTTGATGCATCAAGAAAGATTTAAATAATTATATTTTCATTAAATTATAAACAATTATTTTAAATTATTTAAACGTTTAATAAAACTAAGTTTCTTATTCTTTAACATGTGACACAAAGCTAAGAATTGCCAAAAAGGATTTTAAGTTTTGATGAGTAGAAAAAATCTTAAAATAAATAATTAGATTTATTATTACTCTAAGTATTTAGAAAGTACCAATTTCTCATGAAAAACTTAAAAATGCTTTGTAATCCAAAAGGCCTAATATTTTATCTATAAATTAAAAAATACGTAAAAAACTCAATACAACTTCTAAGTAAAAATTATAATGAAAAATAGATTTTAAACCAAGTTAGATAATTTAAAATAATTACTTAAATAAAAAGATTTTTATTTACTATTTATTAGAATTAATTCATCTAAGCTACCAAATATCTAAACTTAGGATATCAAATTACATTTAAAAGTCTATCTGAATAATCTTCTATCTAGAACTCAAAGCCTAAATTATCCTATTTTCAAAGAAAAAAATAATTATATAATAGAAAATACTTAAAAAGTAAAGATTAGAAAGTTTAGTATAGCAATGATGGAAAGATTGTCGCTTTGTATATTTTGATAAGCAAGCAACCTATTATAATTTTATAATAATGCTATATTATAAAATACTTTATGATATCTAATTTTAGAAATGGATTTAAGGTTAATTTTAAACAAAATTAAGCATAAACTTAATTTTTATTTTAGTTTAATAATTATTTAACCTTTTCACTTTAGTATTTTTAACTATTTTAGTAGTTTTAAAATTAGTAACTTTAAATTAGTAAAATTATATTTAAACTTATATTGAAAATCTTTTCATTTTTAAGAGTTTATAAATTAATAGTTATTTTCACTCAATGATAATAGTACCCTTTAGCCTTTATCATTTTATCAATTAATATTACTTTGATTTTAATTTCATATCTTAATCATTTGAGATGCATCTATTTAAAACCTTTTTATTCAAATATTGTTTATAATAAGATTCCATTTAAAGACTTAATAAAATTGAGTTAGAAGTAGATTAAAGATAATGTCTAGAAGAGATAAGTTTAATGGCTATAGAGCAGCTATGATAACTTCCTATTTTGTTTAAGTAATTTATTTTTTAGCTGGTGTTTAAGTTTATTTCTTAATTATTTAAAATCCTATATTTATTACACAATCTAGTCATTAATTATTTTATCTAACTTATTGCTTATTTCCTTACATCTCCTTTGATTATACGTAATTTATTTTAAATGTCTCCTTTTTCTTTAGTTTAGCTTGAAAGATATTAATTATATTTAAATCACAAAGTTTTGAATTTGCATGATACATATCATTGATAATCTCTACAGATTGTAGAAGAAATGCAGTTTTTAATAGTGACTTTTAAGTATTAAAGCTGCTAAAGAAAATAAAAGGGCAGTAAATAGTAAATAAATAAGTTTTAATAATCTATTTAGTTTAAAGTAAAATAGTTATTTTCCTTACTTCATAGTAAGTTTTAATCATTCTCTTATAATTAAGATTATTATACCATTATTAATACTTAAAGTGCTAATTACTCAAATAGCCATTTATTACTAAACATCATATCTTATGCTTTTCGATAAGAAGATTTATCATTATTATAATTGCCTTCACTTATTAAATTAGATATAAATATTTAAAAATAGAATATTAAATTAAAACAATTTATATCTAATACCAATTAAATTATATGGCATTACTAAAAACAAAGAGGTACAAATCATTTTTTAATCAGACTTTAAAATCTTTTTCCTCTTTTTAAATTTTTGTCAGCTAAAAGTAAAGTTGCTACAAGAGAGGGTTGAAGTATAGAATATAAATTAATTTTTGATTTAGTTAGATAATAAACTAGATTTAACAGAAAGATTCAAATTTTAATTAAGATTAATTTTTAATTCACTTACTAAATTTTATTTATCTCTTACATAATTATATTAAATACTACAATCATTTTTATTTTCTTCCTTAATAATTAAATTAATAATAATAAATTAGTGTGCTTCCATTATTATATTAACCACGAAAGATAAAAAGATGCTTTTGCTTTTTTTCTATTTTTTTAAAAGAGCTCATTGCAAAAAATGGTGCGCTTTTTTTTAAAAATGTTCTGGCTTACTAGTTTCTGTTTTTCTTCCTTGTAGTCTGCTCCTTGATGCTGAGTCTTATCACTATTAAAAAAATTATTTACCATTTAACTTTTTATGACTAATTGATATATCCTGAAAACTTAGATTTATAAATAAATAAAAATGATTATAGAGCGCGTAGCATCTCATTGGCGCGCAGCTCTTTCAATGTTATTATTTAATATTAAGAAAAATGTTCTCATTTTTCTGTTTTAATTCTAGAGGTCCGATGAGCCATGACAGCTTCTCCAAATGGGGAATCTTCTTATTAAAATTTATTCTTAAATCTTGAGTCAAATGCTTCAGTCTTCTTTAATTTTTTCCAAATAAGAGTTAGTTATTAAGTCGGTAATTAGAAGGCCCGTCAGTCAAACTTTCATACTGCTAGAGAGAAATCTCGGGGTAAGTTAGGTATGTCTCAACGAAGCTTTTCCACCCTTCCCCGTGGTGGCATCTAGTGCGAGATTACTCGCATCGCAGTATACACTGCACCAGATTACCTACTAATTTGTCAGACTCGGCCGACATCCATTTTATATATATATATAATAAATAAATAAATTTGATTATAGAGCGCGTAGCACTCTCGTTGGTGCGCAGCTCTTTAAAAAAAAATGTTTCATACTGACAAGAATGTTTGTTACTGATAAAATTATCAGATACTGATAAACCTTGTTCAATACTGGTATAATTATTCAGTACTGATAAAAATGTTCAATACTGATATAATTTTAGAATACTCGTAATCTTTAATACTTGCTGGAGGTCCAAGGACATGGCAGGATTGTGTCTCATTGCATCACCAAAGCAGAGGACGACATGTGTCAATTATGGGTACTTAAATTCCCCACCTCTGATGAAGCTTGCAATATTATTTCTTTTTCGTTCCAGTATTAAAAATAAAAGAAACCAAGTCAAGCCAACGTCGAAGGTCTAAGAATCTTATGTCTCGAGGTCAAACCAAAGCAGAGGAAGACATAAAGTCGATTATGGGTACTTAACTTCCCCAACCTCTGATGAAGATGACCTTGTTGTTCACCTTCGAACAACTATGGCGGTTTTAAAAATTATAATAAATAAAATTATGCAATTATTAATATTTTATAAATTTGGTAGACTTAATGCAACATTATTAATATCAAAAAAATGATTAACTGCTTCTGAAAATACTTTTTATCATCTCTTAATAGAAAAAAAAACCAGAAAGGTCAATTCTTAAGCATACTCCTACTTTTCAATTGACTTAATCTTTTTTCTAAATTTAATGAAAACTTCTTTGAGGGAGTTAGGCAAGGCAAATATCCCCATTATAGCATAAATTAAAAAGAATAAATAAGAGCTTTTCAAATAGTATACAAGAATATCAGCAATTGAAGAACAACCAAGTAAATGACAAGAAGTTTTAATGAACCAAAAAGTGCATGCCTTTGACTTCAGGACTGAGTAAGTCCATCTGCTTGACTAGTTTAAATGATTATTACCTTCAGGAAGAGTTTAGAAGTTTAGGCATCTCAACTAGAAAATCCCAGAAAAGCTTTAAGAGAAAATAAATAGGATATATCCAGAATTGAGAGTTATGAATGTTAGATGGAAGTATTTTTCAACTATGAACGGCCAAAATAGTTTCTCACTTAAGCTATAAGGAAACGTGAGTAAATAGAAGAAAAGCTTCATCATATTAAGAAACCAAGAAATTAACAAAATGAGAATCGAGCCGTGCTAATGAAGATTGAAGAAAATAAGAACTTAAAATGTGAATAATCAAGTCGTGTAAGTAATGCTATTATTGCAAATTCTCATAATACCTTATTAAAAATTGCAATAAACACCAGACATAAAAATTGATTCAAGACAAAATATTATGAGATTAAATAGCCAATCTACATCATAACAAAGGGAAGTGATACAAAGAAAGATCAGTCTTTAAAAGGAAGAAAATATTAAGCATGAAAAGCAAGACTATGCAAGTTCCAAGAGCTAAAAGCTTGAATTCCAAATTTTTTTATTTAGCAGCAGGAAACATAAACTTTTATCTTCCAAACGGGAAGATATACCTTAAAAAGGAAAATATTAAATTTATCATATAATATCGTATAGCATTATTTATATCCTTTAATAGATAAAAATAAAACTTGTAAAATATATATTAAAATTATAATAACAAGAAGAAGATGATCAAGCTGAAGAAGAAGATGAGTATGAAAGTGTGAAGAAATTAAAAAATTTTAAATAGCATTATAACATCTTGAATTGAAGGAAGTAATTCCAACAAAGAAAAATTGTCACAAGACTATTTTAGTTAAATTTAAATTATAATAGCAAAATGCTGTATAATTTAAAGTGAAAAATGTGTTGCCAATTTGATCTAGAGAATTTAATATTATTATTTAATAAAGACTAATAATAAGTTAAATAGTTTTAATATTTATTCGAACTATCTTATTTAAAATTTCAATAGCCTATTTTTATGAGTTTGAAAAAATAAAAAATTGATAAAGGTTGGAAAGAAGATTAAATATTTATATAAATTAATTTTCAATTCACTTTTTATTTTATTTAGCTCTAATGTAATTTTATTAAATTCCCTATCATATTTAACTGCTTTTTTGAATCTTGATATCCAAAAATTATAAAAAAGATTTAACTTACTAATAAAGTTAACACTATATATCATAAACATTTTTTTATAGTTCTTAATATATCTACACTTTCTTTTAATTATTTTAAATTAATATTAATATTTTAGAAATTTTTAATTTTTATAAAAGAAAATTTATTTCTGTCATTAAAATCCAAGGTAAGCTTAAGATTAATAAATATTAATTAAATGTAGTCACTAAATACAAATTAAGATTAATAAATTTAGAAAAAAATTGTTTCTTATTTAATTATTTTCATTAATCAATTTATCTTTTTATTTGGAAATTATGTTTTAGTTATATAATTTTACTCTCTAAATAATTTTTTTAATTTATTTTAATGTATTTACTAGTTTTATTTATACTTTATACTTTTTACTTTATATATTTTTTAATTTTAAGAGCATTGGCATCTCTTATTTGATTATCTATACTGTAATTTAGCCAATGATTTTTATATAAAAAAATGAAAGGATTCAAAAGAGGTTTCTACACCGCCTCCAAAAAGTTGGAGAGGAAACCTGAATCCAATCTTGGATAGTCTTCTTATCCTTAACTCTAACCTTTTTCTTAATTCTAACAACCTGAAGAGGAACAGAAACAAGCTCAGAAGACAACACATGAGATAACTCCAACCTCAGAAGAGAAGCCCAGAAAGCAGATGAAGTCTGCTCTGCACCAGGAGGTCTCAAAGTTCAATTCTTCTGGCCAGATGAACATGGAACAGCTCATCAAAGTGGTACTAAACCTCCAGGAAGAGGTTAGGAAACTGAGAAAGGACAATGAGAAACTGATGGAAAAACTCAACCTAGCGGAAGGAATAGAATCCAGATTTATGTCCTAAGAAAGAGAACTAAGCGCTTTCTGAAACATATCTTAAGACCAGAGTAGCTAATTCTAAAATTAGCTTCAGAAACAATCTGATATGAGTATTAGACTGGAAATACTAGAAAAGAAATTAGATGAGCAAAGGGGAGATCCAATGATGATTGAAGAGACCAATAGGAAGATTAAGGTTAAACTCCAAAAAGTAGTGAAGAAATGTTACTACTGCAATTCGACAGAACACTTATGAAGACGCTGCAAGGAATTCCAAAATTTCAAGACGTAGTACTGGAATAAATAAAGAACCATACAAGCACAGTAGAGGAAGAAAAAACAAATGTAGTAGAGACAAATAAGAGAAAGATTATACTTAAATGAATAAGGATACATTTACAAGAGAAAATTTAATTAGAAATAAGGCTAGATTCGGAAATGACAAGAGTAATGGGAGGAGAGAGGAGTAGAGACATCTAAAACTTTATTTTTAACACTGGAGCAATCTAATGTCCAGTATGAAGAGGTGAAAATCCTCGAAAATTGCTAAACTTAATTTATCCTATTATTATAACTACAAAGAATAACAATTTTTTATATATTAAATCTTTCAAATAATGAAAATACTTTTATATTCTAAAATTGATTACAAATAACTTCCTAAATTAATAAAACAATAAATGCATTTGTTTATACCAAAAAATTTTATCATTACTATTTTAACCCATAAATAGTACTTATTTTTATTTTCCGAATTTAATTAGCAATTCTAAATAAAAATAAGCATTTAAAAATTTATTTAATTTTAAGTTTATCTAAGATATATAGCTTATGATGTTTATTATTAAACTAGTTCTATATTTAAAAAGTTAAGAGGAAGAAGAGTATTTACAATATCATTCTATAATATATATATAATTTAGATTATATAGTATAATATTTTATTTAAAGATTTAAAAAGAATTTTGCTTTTTCCAGGATTTTCAACCTGCTTTAAGCGATCCAGATTTTTTGTCATAGTTGATTTCCATAGTCTTTTTAGTAATGAAGACTATCCGTAAACTTATTTTCGTATAAGATTTCTTAAAAAGCTTTTCTTTCATATAATCCTGATTTAGTAATGAAATTTTTGTTCTACTTTTAATGCTTTACTTCCTCATGTTTTTTAGTTTTTAGATCTTTAGCAGTTTTTAATAGTAATAATAATGAAATTAAAATGTTCAACAGTGCCAAACTGGACACTGTTTAAAATAAGTTGTTTTATCAGCAACGCTTCTCATCATTCTTGGCTTTCTAATGAAATTATCTTCACTAAGGTCTTCTCAGTTTCTTTGATTTCTTGTTTTTATTATTTCAGAAGGTACTTCACATCATTTTCTTCTGTAAATATCTCCATGATAGTTATAATAGAGCCTCTAGTATTTTTCTTATTCTTTACGCCAAAATTTTCTCTTGAAATTCTAAAATTTTTAGCAATTTTTGTACAAATGTCACTTACTCTTACAGTAGTAGCATTTCTTCCTTACTTATCTGATTGGTTTTCGATTTATAACCTCTTTTTATTCTATCTCCATCTAATTTGTCTAATTAGTTATGTTTGTGCTAATATTCTTTTGGTTAATAAACTCCAACTCTTGTTTTTATACGATATTTCCAAGCCTTGCTGTTTCTTATCTATGTCCAGTTTAAATGTTCCAATATGCTTGGAGTTACCTTTCTTAATTAATAATTCTAATCTCTAAGTTATCTATCCAAGCGATAATAAGTTTCTTAGTTCTTAATTTTCCTACTTAAGCATTTTAATCTCTTCCTAGAGATTGGATATTTCAAATACTAACTGTTAAATATTGATTTCCTTTTTAATTATCTTTGATGGAAGTTCTTTTCCTGTTATTATATTAGATTCCTTTCTTTTTATTACTTTAGGAGGTGTTTATTATAGTTATTAGGTTCTTTATTAGTTTTGTAAGTGAGGAGAAGAAGACTCTTGATACTTTTTTTATGCCTGCTTTTTCTCTAGAGCTTTTTTCTCTTTTTTGCTCAAGAAAAAGTCGGGAACAAGATTTTAAGACTCTATTTTTATTTATTTAGCGGTTTTTAATTAAATGTCAATTTGATTGGTAATATCAGCATTTCTTCCTGCCAACTGTTCTTTTTGTTTTTTCCTATCTATTTTTCAATATCTTATATTCTTTTAACAAGGGAACCTTAATCTTTATTACTCTCTTGTTATACTTGATATAGAGAAGCGAATACATATGATAATTAATTTTAATTAGCTCCTATTACCATTTTTGCGATTTAAGATGGTGGAAGTTAAGTCCTCGGTCAAATTTATTCTAGCGTAATATAATTTTTTACTAGTAAATAATTAAATTAATCAATTTCTTCGTTTAGTGATCATAGTTGGTTAAAATTTTCTTTATCTAATTGGAAATATTAAAAATTGATTCTTCTTGTTTAACTATTACTTATTTAAAGTTTTCAATTTTTTCCTTTTCTAGATCAACAGCTTCAGGATTGAATATGCTTGCCTTAAAAAGGCGAGGAAGAGCTCGATTAATCAATAGTCTACTGTTTTTATTTTTGGATCTTAAGGGTTTCTATTCTATCCTACTTTGCTTAACCTTTGGCATGGTGTTGTCCAATATTAAACTCCATTTTTTAATATTATAATAATTAGATTATGCAATTGTATTTTATATAGCAAATAAATTTTAAGCTTACACTTCTTGAACATCAATTTAGATATTCTGTAATTTTCTTTAAAAATAGAATTAAATAAAAATATTTTTGGTATACTTTATTATTAAATATATATTTAAAATATTAAACTAACTTTAAAAATAAAAAATCCCAGAAAGTCTCAAGAATGGCTTTTTGCAGGCTTTATAGATAAAGGAGCAAAAACCAGAGACTTCTAATACTTCATCCATCACGTCTTCTTTAATAAAATAATAATCTTCTTAATCTTAATAACCTCAAATAGTTGAAAATTTAAGACAATCTTAAACAAAATAAGAACTTAAATAAACAGAATAAAAGTAATAATAAAATATTGACTTTCTTCCTAAACCGAGAAACCAAGTAACTATAGGAAATAAGAGAATTCAAAAACGATACAAAAACAGACAAATGAGAATAATTATTAATTGAAAGTCTTTTGAAATCTATACGTATTCTGTAAGAAGAAGTAAAAATATTAAGAAAACAAAAAATTATTAGAAAATAGCTAAAATACTATAGAAAGATTAGTCAAATAAGAAATCGAAGTATAGTAACTTGGAGAAAAAAGAGAAGAACCTCTAATCTAAGAAATAAAAATGGAAGTTGAAGACGATAGGCAAATAGAACCAACCAATATTAGAAGGATTCTCAAGAGATGTTACCTGTGCTAACCAAGATTCCATAGATTCAAGAATTGCAAGATATACAAGGAAAAGATGAAGAGAAACAGCGAAGAAGTCTGAAGAGAATTAACAAGAATTTATGTGACGATGGAAGGAAGAATTTACAGAAGAAAAATTTTCCATTCGAGTTCCAGAACTCCGAAAAAATTGGGTGACCCGAACTTTTATTTTAAGCATCCAGGAGCGATTACTAAATGTCAGAGGAAATAAGGTTGAAATACCTCAAAGCCACAAAAAAATTAATTAAGTTTATTATTATTATTATTATTATTATTATTAAATTAACCTTAATTTAGAAGAGTGAGCGTATATAAGTATAAAATATCATATAATAGATAAATATTTAAGCAAATTAATAAATTAAATAAAATTAGAGGATAAAGAATTAATATAAATAATAGATATAAATCAGTGGATTGAAGATACTTAATTTTTAAATACTTTTATTTGAAGTTTATTCAAAATCCATTAACATTAACTTTTTTGACTCTATACATTAATAAAATTATTAGTTATATTTAAGATTTTTTTAAAAATATTGATTAAATGTAAACATCAGTCTCTGAAATAAATACCTTATGTTCAACTAAAAATAAATAAGAATTATTAAACATTCCATTATGCTTATTTAATTTTAAATTTTAAATTTTATATTTAAGTAAAAATACGTTATGATTATTTTTTTTACTATATCTATATATAAATTTAAATAAAAATTATTTTAAATACGGTGGAAAGTCCTTTCCTTCGAATGCTGCTTGTGGCCCAGCAAGGAAACTAAAAAATTAGCACGGGCGGAGGATAAATCGGAGAAAGAGAAACCAATAGCAGGAGAAGGAAGATTCGACAAGCTGGAAAACTCTGAATGCCAGGAGAAAACCTTCTTCATAATAGGTCGGAGAAAGACGTACCCTTAATCGCATATTGCATCCTGAGCTATGAAAGGAAAAAATTACAGGGACGTACTGCAGGAAGAGAAAACAAGAATAGAGAGACCCATAAAAAAAATTTTCGACATTAAATAAAATTAATTTAAGAGCTGCGCACCAACGAGAGTACTACGCGCTATATAATTTAATTTATTTATTTATAAAATAAATATTATTTTATCCCTATTAAAATAAATGCTTTAACATATGTTTAACATTTAAAAAAAAAAATTTAATATTAATTTTTTCTTTGGTTTGACATTATGAATTGGTTTTTATTTTTAGTTTTATTATTTTAGATTTATTTAATTTTCTAAATATATAATATTAATAATTGATAAGATAAAAAAGTTTTTGTTTTTTATTCTTTAAAATATTTTGTATATGAGTAAAAAAGATGTTCCATACATTCTTGAAAATTTTATTCCTTAGATAGAAAATTTTTTATTTTTTGTCATGAGCAAATGTTAGGCTTAATCTTTTAATAAAATCATAATACTCATTTAAACCTGATTATATAAATGGATATATATATAAAAGAAATATATTCTTCATTAAGATTAAAATTAGATATCTTTATAACCTCTTTTTAAAAAAATATCTACTTTAATTTCAATCACTTATCCTTTTATTGTCTAAACTAAGGAATATTTATTAAATTTTATTTTTAAATTTATAATTTCTAAATAAATTAAGAGTGTAAAATATAAAAAATGTATAACCTTTTAGAAAAATTATTTTTCAAGGAATGTAATTAAATTCGCTAGATTATCTTTAAAGTTAAATCATAAAAACATATATTTATTTAAATAAGGATTCTATTCTTTTTATTAAGTGTTTTAATAAAATATTTTATATTTATATCTCAATTTCTTAGAAATCTTTCAATCTATTATTTAAGCTAATTTTATTAAAAATCTCTATAAAAAGTCTTTTTTATCTACTTAAAGACAAATCTATTATTTAAATCTTTATGCTGAGCTGAACAAATCTTATAGTTCTTTACTAGTATTTGCTTCTACATTTAACTTAATTATTTTAATAAATTTTGTAAAGATATCCTCTTTATAAGTGAAGCAAAAAATATATTTCTTCAAAAGACTCTCTTTCTAATTTAGTTTCCTTATATTCTTATTAAATTTCTTAGAGAATTTAACACAGAAAAATTTGCTAATATTACTGAGTCAGGTAAAAATTTTCCATTTTATTATTTTTAGAAACTTGAACTTAATTTGATTTCTTTAAGAATAAAATATAGAAGGATTATAATAAAAACTAGATATATTCTTCTTAATAATTTATATGCTTAATTTTATTTTTTTTAAATGTATTACAAAAAAATTATTGTTATTTAAAAATTCAATCATTCAAACCTTTTAAAATTTTAATTTCACTTTTAAAAATTATCTTAAAACTCATAATTTCTATTTAATTATACCAGTATTTCTAGTCAACATAAATAAATTATTTTATAATTATTTGACAACATAAAAATGTTTAATCTTGTCAGATTATTTTCATTAACTTAAACTCAAAACTTCTATTCTAAGTATTTACCAAAATAATTTAAAATTCGAGAAATCTAGTAGCTTTATTTAAGCAATGCTATCTTCTATTAGTTCACATAATAAAATATTGATTAAAAATAATTAAAAATAATTTATTTATTTTAGTTTAGTTTAAAACTTCTTACAAAATTAAAATCTTTTTTAGATTTATATCTTAGCACTATTAGGATTGCTTTTTCTTTGAGATGTTAAAATAATTTAAAATAAAAAAAATCTAAAACTATCCTTGTTCTTTACTTAGATTTAATATTATATAATAATTTCATTTCTAATAAAAATAAGTTTATGAAATGGAATATTTAAAATAAATCTTCGAAATGTTAAAGTCTGCTTTTCATAGTCAAAATTATCATCAAGAATTTCTATATATTTCTTAAAATAGTAAATTATTAATAAAATCATTTGAAATCTTTTAGCTACTTATAATTTGATGAGGAAATTTTTATTTTTATATTTGGCCGTGAAAAGCAAGAAATGATCTATGCCTTTTTAGTTTGCTTTTGTCATAATTTTTTAAATATTTCTCTTATTAAATGTTTTGTCTTAATAATTTTAAGAAGCATCGTAATTTTTTATGAATATATTTATTAACTTTGCTAGAAAGAAATTTTTAGATATTTTTTTTATTTATCTCTTTGTATTGAAAAATAATTAAAAAATAATAATATTCTTCATTGAATTATTTTGTTATTTACTTAACGATTTTATTTTTACATAAATATTTCTTGATTTTATCGACTCCAATTAATTTTCTTGCACTTTAAAAAAAAATGATTTTGTAAATTACAGTATATGATTTTAAATCTTTTAATGGTTTAGCTAAATATTTAAAGTTTAAATTTAATATGAAAATATAATAAAATTTTATAAGCTTTGATATTTTATTTTACACTAATAGATTATTTTTTCACTTTTAACTATTCTAGATTTTTTCCTAACTCTTTTAATAATTTTTAACAGATGATTTATTCATTTTCATAATAAAATTAACTTGTTTAATATTCTTTATATTGGTATATATTTACATCTCTTAAATTCTTTCAAGACCATATCTACCAGATTAAATATTTACTTTTATCCCTTAATTATATTTTATAAAACTATTATATTTAAATGATTAATGATAGTAGAAGTTACAATATAATTCCTAAATGTTTATAATATAATTAATATTCAGAGCAATGTTATATAATAAATCCTTATTTATATTTTAGTTCATTATTTCTTTTATAAATGAAAGCAAAATATACTATCATTATACAGCTTCGTTGATTTCCTTAACCTTATTCATGGATACGCTACAATCTTATTTTAGTTAACATTTATATTCGGTATAATATCATAAGTGATGGCAATACCCTTTAGACAGCGTTTTAGGTTTTTTCGTAGTAGTGATATCATTTAGTTTATGCAAAAAAATAAACTTCGAAGATAAGAAGACTTTTAGATTCTTTCAACTTAACTGAGCAGTTCTTATTCATTCTATCCTTGTACTAAGATGATTTAATAATAATCTCTTACCTTTTTATATAATTAGTACCTTTTGCTACTGATTTTTCAATTTATACTATCAAGAAAAATTTATATTAAAGAATCCTTAGAATACTCTAGAAGAAAAGGGAAGAAATAATAAGAATAAAGAAGATATAAAAGAGTAGAAAGAAGAGAAAGAAGAGAAAGAAGAGAAAGAGTAGAAAGAAGAGAAAGAGTAGAAAGAAGAGAAAGAGTAGAAAGAAGAGAAAGAGTAGAAAGAAGAGAAAGAAGAGAAAGAAGAGAGAAGAGAAAGAGTAGAAAGAAGAGAAAGAGTAGAAAGAAGAGAAAGAGTAGAAAGAAGAGAAAGAGTAGAAAGAAGAGAAAGAGTAGAAAGAAGAGAAAGAAGATAAAGAAGATATATTTTAATGTAATAAAACTAAAATAAATGAGTATGAAGAGTAAATATAATACAAGGAAACAGTCACTTAAACTATTTAGAAATAATAGAAAACTTAAGAAGATAATTTATAAAATTCTTATGCTTTAATATAAAAGCAAGCAGAAATAAATAAAAAGCTAGAGGAGTAAATATAAACTTAAAATAGTGAAATAGTTAATAAAAATATAAATATAGAAAGATTATAAAGCTATAGCAAAGAATTAAATTAATCTTATTTAAGAGAAAATAATAAGTTAAAAGAAGAAATATTAGTTTTATAAAATAAGATTGTTCAATCTTAAAATTTGATAAACTAAATTGAGAGATAAATTTAAGAAAAGTAGTAATAAATTCAAATTTCAGAAGTACAAAAGAACAAATCAGACTAATAAAGAGAAGTTATTAATATTGAATTGAATAGAGTAAAAGAATAGCTTCTAAATTCAGAAAATTAGCTCATATAGTTTTAAGAAAAGATAAAAACTCTTATAAGATAAAGTGAAGAAAAAAACTAGCAACTTTACCATCTAGAGCAATAAATATTACAATCTAATTAATTAAACAAATTTTGATAAAATGAGATTAATAAAGTAAAAGAATCACTTTAGAATACTGAATATAAGTTAATTCAATCCTAAGAATAAATTTAATGAATTGAAGTTTAAAACTAAAACAAATAGTAATAACTTCTTGGTTTGGAGAAAAAAAATTAATAGTTTGATGAAATCAGCAAATCTTAAGCTAGTGAGATTAGTAGATTAAGAGAAAAAATTTAAATTAAAGAAAATATAATTTTTTAAAATTAAGCATTAATGAAATCTCTTGAAAAATAAAATGAAGATAATAAGCAATTATTCTCTAGTTAAAAGGATTAAAAACTTTAATATGAAGAATAAAATAAAAAGCTTTGCAGTATAATTTAAACATTAGAAGAAAAATTAAAAAAATTATGAAATGCAAACGAGCAATCTTAATTAAAAATATCATTTCTTCAGACTTATAATGAAAATAACTAAAGATAGCTTTAAATTACTGAGAAATGTAAATAACAATCAGATGAAATTAATAAAGTTTATTATAGTGAAATAACTAGAGTAAAAGAATAACTTCTAATTTCAGAAAAAAAAAACTTTGACTCTTTAGAATAAATAAAATCTTTGAAGAAATAAATTTAAGAATAAAATTTCTAACTTCATAATCTTGAGAAATAAAATTAATAATCTGAGGAAGCAAAAATTGTTCTCTCTTCTAAAATTAAAAAAACGGAAAAATAAATCTAGTTGAATTAGGAAAATAAATAGAAATAAATTAATTGCTTGGAGCTTTTTTAAGTAAAAACGAAAAATTCTACATTTTTTTAGAAGGATTCAAGCTAAATTATGGAATGTAATCTTAAATTCCACGAAAAATATTTCAATTAGCACCTAAAAAAGTCAAAATCTTGCTTACTTTAGGAGAAAGAGCTTTGAAAAACATAAAACCTTAATTTAATTTTAAAATAATATTATTTTAAAATTTTATTTAAGAGTAATTTATAAAAATCTTAAATACTTAAAATGTATTCTCTTAAAATTCAAAATTCAAAAAGAAAAGAAGGTATAAATCAAATTTATACCTTTTTTATTTTTAATATTATTTATCGATAGCTTAGTATCATTTAGATAACTTCTTATTTAAATTTTAAAATATTCATAATTGTTTATAATTAAATATAATTTTCTATGCATAGTTTCTTTTTTATTTTTCATATTTTTTACACTCAAAATTATTATTTTAATGACTTTTTTATCTAAAATATTAATTAATAAAGTTTTTAAATATATTTAATTATTTCACATATAAATTTACTATAACTCTGTTTTATTTAAAAAATTTAAAAATTTCTGTATTATTTGTCGATTATAAAAACTTATTTAAAAATTATTATTTTTAAGTATATATTTATCTATATTATAATATTAATCATAATCTTTTCACAAAATTTCTATAAAACTTCATTATTATTTAAATGAAAAATTTAAAACTAATTTTCCTTAAAATTTTATCTTTTGTTATATGCAAATATTTTTATATTTTTTATAAATAATAAGGTAAATAAATAATTAATATTTTAATTGAGCAAGAAAGAAAGATAGAATAACTATTGTTACATCCAAAATCAATATAATTTAATTTTAATTTTATATTTATAGAATGCTTTATAATTAGGCAAAAGAGTAAATTAAATAAGTAAATGTTTTATGAATATCTTTGTATTAAGTATTAATATAATTATCTCTATTTTATTTTTATCTATTGTAAAGATTTATACTTGTAAGATTTTAACTTATTTAATATTTTGTTTAATATTTTTAACTTTATTTATATTTTTTATTAATTATAAGCTTTTTAAAATTTATTTGCTTAGTTACTAGTAAATTGGCTTTTATATTTGTTAAGTTTAAATTAGTCTTAGCAAATTTTAATTAATACACAATTTATTATAATTTTAATTTATTATTAATTAATTTATTTAGTTAAGCAAAATTAAAGCAGTTGTTGGGAAACTATAAAGGTAAAAGCAAATTCTAGTAAATATTATTAATGCATTTAGATTTAAAAAAAGGAAAAATATTAACAAGTTTATAATTACATATATAATCTTTCAATAATAAAGATAGATAATACATAAAATCACTTAATAAATTCAAGAATTAATTTTAAATTTTAAGAAGTTAAGCATTATATTAATCCAGCTTATTAAATAAAAAGATTATTATTTAAATAATAATTTGTTAAAAGAATTTAATAGTTGGATTAAGAAAATAGAAATAATTATTAAATAATTGTATGCTAGTATAATTAAAAAATTAAAATAATTATAAAATAAAAAGTTAAATAAATAAATAAGCAAAATAAAATATTATTCATACAATTAAAAATTGTTTTTAATTGTATGAATAATAAATAATTAAAAGTAAAGTATTAAGTAAAAGTAGTTGCAGTTTGGAAATTATATATTAATATTAAAAAAAATTAATGAAGATTTTGAGAGATCAATTTTAGTAAGCATCATTAGTATAAAGCAAATTTAGGAGGTAATTTAACCAAGTATTGCTATAAAAAAATATAATACAGATAAATATTAATAAGAATATGGTAAAAAGCAACTAAAATAAATAGAGGAGAAATAAAATTAATAATATCGTTTTAAATTGAAAAAGTAATACAAAGATAAAAACATTAAATTTTTTAATTATAAAATTAAATGTAAATAAGCTTTATTTTGATTAAATAAAATACATATGGTTATTAAAATTAATATTTATTTAAATAATTATCCAAAGTCTTAAATTATTATACTATTTTAAATATTTCTATTACAAAATATCATTTTAATTATATTTTAATTTTAAGTTTATAAATATAAATAGAAGGTAATATATTATATTTTAAACCTATCTTAAGAATGAAAAATAAAATTTAAGTTATTAAAATAAGCATAAATTAAATATTTATTATTAAATAACTTTGATTCATAAATTTAGTATTAGCATTATTTTATTTTTAATGCAATATAAATAATTAAAAAATAAGTTTATTTAATAAATTATATAATATATAATTAATATGGCATCATTATTAATTATTTTATCACAAATTAATTAAAATATTAATTAATGAATTCTCTTTTATAAGTTTACTTTAGTATATTCAAATAAGACTTAATTTTCTCCTAATGGAAAATTTTTTATTAATTTAATCTAAGGTCTTACTTCAAATGCATTATTCTTCATAAATAAATTACAATTAAAATTAAAAATTGAATGAATAGAGTGACTCCTTCATGCAGCATATTTAAGAATCTATGCGGGGTATTAGTAACCTTTGATTAGGGGCATATCATCAGTCAAACATTCTTACCTCTAACGATAACTCTTGAAAAAGTTAGACATGTCTCTTTTGAGTTTTTTCACTCAATCTGAGGTGCTTCTAGGGAGAGATTACTCGCAATGGAGAATATACTACACATAAATACCTGTAAATTTTCTCAACTCTTGCCGTCATTCCAATTTTTTTAACTTTCATCTAATATATTTTTAATAACCTGGTAAAAAACCTTAATTTAAATAAAAATATGCATAAAATACTAAATTATAAAACCATTTAGCAAAATATTAAAAATAGTGGTTTAATAAAATTTAGTCAAATAGAAAATAAATAGATAAAATTTACTTAATAAAGAGTATAAATAATAAATAAAAAATGCTTAATTGTTTATTTTTATAGGCAATTATTTCTATTTACATTTAGTTACAGTAATTTAAATCTTAAGCTTATAAATAATCCATAATTAAAAATTTATATTACAATAGGAGCATATTTAGCAATAATTTTAAATAAATTTTAGATAAAAAAATTAATTTTACTTAATTCTTTAAAATTTGATGGTTTATTTAAATTTTTAAGAATGATTACTCAAAAAAATTAAAATATATACAATATAATCAATTGATTAAAACATTTATATTTTTTATATTTTAATTATATTATAGCCTTCTAAAATTATTAAATATCAAAAGATTACTAAATTATTTCTATATAGCTATTTAGAAGTTACTCTTAAGAGTCTTAACATATTAAATCAAATGTGTTTTTTTAATTAATTTGTAAACTTTTAATTTTTTCTTCATTCAAATAAATAGTTTAACTTAACTTATATAAGCAGCCGTATTTCATGAAATTTTGTTTAGATATTTAGAATATTTATTTCAATTTTTTAATATTGTCAAATCACTTGCTTAGAACATACAAAAAAGTTATTAAATGCAATAATTTATAAAGATTTGATTTTATCTTTTAATTTAAAAAGTTTTGAAAAATTTGAATTAGAAAAGTTAAGGTATTAAAATCTCTATTTATCACAGAAGTTCAATTTTTATAATTAATTAACAAATAAATTATTTTTATTCATACATAATTATTTTAAAGGATTTTTGTTTGATTTTTTTAGTTAAAAAATATTTTATTAATTAAATGAAGATTTATCTTCTATTATTTATAGCATCCATCTGAATGCAAAATGTCGTCCTAATTAATTTTCTCATTGTCTATCAATTAATTCTTTAAAGTTAAATCAGGAAAAAAATTGTTTTTTTATTTAATTTATTAAGGTTTTTAACTATTATATTTAGAATAATTATTTAGAGAAACTACTAGGAAGAGCCTATTAATTTATTTTTAGGTAATTTTACTAATGTAACTTCAGATTAATGATAAGCTTCATATCAACTTTATATCTATCTCTTGTTTCTATTTCTAAGTCATATCTTAACCATAATTTAAGTTATATAGTAATTTTGGGAACTATAAAAGGAAAATTGGGGTATCTCTTTAATTTTATTCCTAATATAGTCAAGAAATATTTTTCTTTATGATTTTGTATATTTTATAAAAATATTATATAATAATTCGTTTATCTAAATTTTATTCTATTGATGCTTTTTAATTTAGTAATGTATTATAAATCAGAAATTTATAGAGATAAATTAAAGCCGATTATATTAGCTGCTCAGATAGATTTATTATCTTATATTCTCTACACTAATATTAAATTTTTAATTATAACTTTGAAAATAGGATATAGATATTAAGTTCTAGTTATTTCTCTGAAAAATATGATATAAATTTTATTTTAATTTACCAACTTAATGCTTTTATTTTTTCTTAGTTAAGTTTATATCTAAAAATTAAAAAAAAATACAAACTAAAATTTGCTATAATTCTTCTACTAAAATCAACTTAATAAAATTCTGAAAGATAATAACTTTTTTTGCCTAAAGTTAAAAATTAAAAATTATTTTTTAGAGATAAAAACATTTTATAAGAATTGCGATATTTAAATACTCATTTAATAATTTAAAACAAATAAATAATTCCTAAAATTAATTAAATCTCAATTGAGAATATCTACATTCCAAACAGAAAACTTGATTAAAGTTTTGATAATTATCTTACAATAAATTATTTTTATTTATTTACTTTGACAATTTTTTATGATTTTTCTATTTGTTTACTTTTATTATTTTAAATTATCTTTTAAAATATAAGAAAATAGAATAAAAATAATAAAATTTCAATGATTTATTTTTTAAATGATTGTTTTATATTTATTTAATTTATAGCTAGATATAAAGCGATAATTATTTAAATAATTTATAAGGTTAAATCTTCTTATAAAATTTTTCTTTATTTTTAAGGATTTTTTATTTTTGTCTGTTTTATTTAGCCTTTATTTACAATTAAAATATTTATGAATATTTTATTTTTTAAATAAGGAATAATTTAAGACTAAAGCATATTGATATTTCTATTTTTAAAATTTAAATAATAATAATAATAGTAAACTAAAAGTAATTAAAGTTTAGCATTCCCTGGATTTTCAACCAGGTTTTTGCTACCATTTTTTTAGCGTGGATGGATACCACGCCATTTTTTTATGTGGATGGAACCACAGAGGATCTTCTGTCTTTTATGTGAATAGTTTTCTCTTGTAAATCCCTGTTTAGGTTATTCAGAGTCTGCTGAGTATGCTTAACGTTCTTTATTGTTCTTTTATCTAAATTTATCTTCACTAATCGCAATTTTGTAATAAGTGTCACTTTGATTTGCAATAATAGCATTGTTTGCCTTGTTTTTTCTTGAATCTCTTCAGAAATACTTTTTTTTCAAGTTAATCGATTCTTTTGATTAAATCTATATTAATCTTTTAGTCATTCTATTTTTCTTAAACGTTTGCTTATGTAGAAACATTTTCGATAATCATATTTTGTTCTTGCTTAAAATTCGATTGAGATTATTCATATAGTTACTATTCCGTGACTAGATTATTCTAAATCAATTATCGTCTAATTATTAGAAGATCGTTATTTTAATCTTCGATAGTATTCATTAGTTCTCTTATTTTTTCCCCTTGGTTGTAAATTGTTTCCTAATAATTTTGTATTATTGTTTTCATTTGGTCAAGCTATATTTATATTTCGGATTATTTTTATACCTTTACTGGATTCGATTCTATTGTTCCGATTATGATTTTTCCTTCAGAGGAGGAACTTGATTTATCTTCTTCTTGTTGTTGTCTCTGCATTTGTTTCGCAGCTTTCCTTTTTGCGTTCTTAATTTGGTTTTTGGAAAGGCGAATAGATTATTCCATTTTTTTTTTTTTATATATTTTAAAATTTAAATAAAATCATTATTTCTATTTAAAATTTTAAATATTTGCATCTTCTTTAAAAATAAACATACAGGGATAATTCTATTATTTTATATTTTCCAAAATTTATTATCTCTCTGATATTTTTTTAATTTTAGCTTGTAAATTTAAACTCTTTGAGTTCTTTATCAATAAATAAATTTTTCTTCTTTCTCTATCTGGTATTAATTTCCATAAATACAATATCCACTTCGGACTTTTATGAATTTTTCTATTATTTTTATTTTGATATGAACTTAATTTTTTCCTTAAATGTTTTGCTTACATTTAGAAAATTAAAATTTATTTAAAATAGCAAAATATATAAATGTTTATAAATTTGAGAATAAAATCACTTAAATAGCAATTGTATCTTAAAAATGTGCTGTTGATTAATTAAATCCTTAAATGCAAAATTGAATTTGATAAAAATTATTATATAAGATTTTATTTATTTTATTTATTATTTTTTTCTTAATAAAATAATTTTCTTTTTACTAGCCCATTGTAATGTCCTTTTTATAAAATTTTATTAAACTTTCCCTCGTTTTCTTATTTAATTTATGAATTCATTTATTTTAAATTTTATTAATCTATCATTGAATTTTCTTATAAATTAATCTGAAGTATTTGAGAAATAAGACAAATAAGTCAAAGATTTTTGTGACTGAGCTTTATAAATAAATTTAGTAAAGCAAAGTAATGCAAAAAAAAAGAAAAAATACAACAGAATAAGTTTCATTTCTAAAGTGTGAAATTAACTATAATATTAATTTTAAAATGTTTATATTAAACTCAGTAAGAACTCATCAGAATGGTTAATATTCTAAGATTATAATGATTTTATGAGCCATTTGAATTAAATAAAAAGCATAAGATCAGTTAGTAATAAATCTATTTTAAAATAACTAAAATTAAATTAAAGAAGTTTTAATTATAAATAAACCTTATCTTTAAAAGTTTAATTTGTTTAAACTCTTAAACTTTTTTCATAAGTATTTATAGAGAAACATTATAACGATTAAAATAAAATGCAGTTAGAGTCAGCCATTTATGTTCTTTATTCGTCGCTGATAAAGATTAGTCATTATTGGCGTCTTTATTACTTCGCCTCAAGGCCAAAATCTCTAAAAGTTTAGTATCCTCTTTACTTCTTTGTAAGTAGGATATGAGATATACTAAACCTAGAGAATTAAAAAAATGATAATGAGTAATTTTTGATTAAAAAGCTTAATTTCATTTTACATTTGATAAAGGAAATGTGAACTGGCATCAAACACTTATTCTGATTTAAGTGTTAATAATAGAAAAGAACTTGATAATGTAATCTTATAATCCTTAACTTATAAGATAGTTATCTTTCTTAAACAATAAATTCAGAAGAGCTGATTTAAAAACAAACATTATTCACTGGAACGATAAAACTAAACAATCTAAAAAAGATATTTAGATGTTTCTTGCTTTATTTATAATAATTTCCAGATGAATACAGCAAATATAAGGAGAGAGATCTAAAACGAAGAGTTTAACTAAAAGAAGAAATTATATATGAAATGTAAGTGTTAAGAATCTAGAAATTGTGAAAGAGTAGGAAGAAAAATAATAATCTAATAATTAATGTATTATATTTAATGCTATTTAAATAAAACTTTTACTTCATTGAGCTTGTTTTAAAGTTCTAATTATTCCAAATTAAATAAAAAAAATTTTCTTTATCTTTTATTAATAAACTTTTATATTTGCTTAATTTTCATAGATAAAACTTCTTATAAATATATATAATTTAAATAACTTTAATTTTCTTAAGTTATGAAAATACTATAACTTTATAAATTAAAAAGTCACTGATATATTTTAATTTTTTATAGATTGACTCTTAAGCATTAATATTCTGTAATTAAAATAATTAAACTAATAAAAAGTAGATTCATTTTATTTATAAATTGTTGACTTAAGTTTTTATGTTATTATTTTAATTTTAGTTGGAGAAAGCTTAAATCTTTTTGATAGTTGTATAAATATTTTCTAAAATATTTATAAGATAATTGTAAAAATTATTTTTATAAATATAAACTTATAATTTCTAGCAGGAAAGACAACTTTATTTTAAGTTATCTGAACTTAACTTAAATATTAATTTATAATATATTTTAGAAGATCAATCATTTTTGAGAATAGCCTCAAGCTAAAATTCTTTCAGATATGATTTTATCTTTGTTCAACTTCACATATTTTAAAATTTCAATGTTAATAGTAACAAATAAAAAGTCTTAAAAATAGAAAAAATTAGCTAAATAAGCGATTTAAAAGAGATAAATTATGAAAGTGTGATATATTTACAATCTAATTTACAGTTTATTTAGTTTTACAATTTTAAAGTCTGTGTCAATCTTTTTTTAATTATTCTCTAAAATATTTACTTTTTAGATTTTACATTTGCTTAGTTAAATTTTTAAAATAAGCAAAATTATGAAGGATTAATTATAATATATCTTCTTTCTTTTGCCTTAAGAAATTTAAAAGAGAAAATTATAAAAATTAGAAAATCAAGATGATTATAAAAAATCTTAGTAAAAAAGAGGAAAAAGAATATCAGCGAGATACAAAATTAGTTTTAAATATAAAAGCACTCTTAATAATTTAAGATGAAGATTGATATATTAAAGCCTATTTAAGTTCTAGCTTAAAATCAGTATTTTACTATAACTAATTTATCTAAATTTATTATTCATTTTAAAATTTTTAGAATAAAAGAAAAATAAATTTCAAGCTAAAAGAAAATAGAATGTGGATTCTGATTTAAATATCTTAGTATTTTAAAATATCCAAAGCTTAATTTTTATATTTTTAATCATTCTTTTAGTAGCTCTAGATTTTTTAAATTGATATACTCATAGGATAAATCTATCAATGCAAAATTTAAAAAAATAAGTTTATATATAAATGAATTTTTTACATTTTTTCGAAATTTTAAAGGAATGATATGAAAATTAGTAAATTTACTAATTAAAAAGAATTTTATTTCCATTAAAATTATAAATTTCAACTATCCTTAATTGAAGCATGTTTATCTTTTTAGCAAAAATATAAAATTAAAAATATTTTAGGCAAAGTATTACAAGAATATGCAAAAGAGGAAAGCTATTCTCATCAATCTATAATTTAATTGTAAAGAAGAAACCAAAATACATATTTAAAATAGCTATAATACAGCCGATTACTTAGAATTTTTAAATTTTCAGACTTAAAAATTTATTTAAAAGTCGCTCATCGATAATATAGAACTTAAAATTTAAAGGAACATCTCTAATTGGTTTAATTTAATCTCCAAATCCTTTATAATAGCAAATTTAAAAGTTAAAATAAAAATATCATTAAGAAATAAACTTAGAATAAAATGCTGGATTCACTAAACTAAAAAATTTTATTTAGTCAAAAAGAAAATAAGATTTTATTAATAAAATATGAATATAAGCATATTTTAGATTAGATTCAATCTAAATGTCAAACAAGTTCTATAATTTTAATAAATATGAAAATAATAATTTAAATGTTTGCTTAGTTTAGATTTTTAAGTTTTTTGTATAAAAATAAATTTTAGATATTTATTAAAAATATAGAGATTATCTTTTATTAATTAGAGAAATAGCAAAAACTTTCGTTGAAAGAAAAATAATAGCTTGTAATATTTAGCTATTAGAATATAAAACATAAATTCATTAAATTTACAACTGGATTGAAGATTTAAAATAATCTTTTACATTTATTTTGAGTTAATTGAATCATAATTGAAAAATCTGGAATTTATAATAGATTTTCAAATTTTTTAATATTAAAATAGAACTTTCTTATTTTTAATTTTTTGCCTTAAAGTATTTTTGTTATATTTATTTTGGATTTATATTAATTATAAGTATACTTAAATTTATTAAATTTTTTATAAATTTATCTTTAATTTTAAATTATATATCATCTTTTTTTATTTTATCTCTTTGTTTTTCCTAAATAATTAAGATAAAATCAGAAACAATTAGTTTTGAATAGTTTTTTTTAATTTTTATATAAAAAATAATTGTTTTTTGTAAATTTCATAGAAGATAATTAATAAAAACTTAAAAGATAAAAATTGTAAAATATAAAAAAAAAACTTGAATATTTTAAAGCAAGCAATCAATAATTTCTAAATAGTTACAAATAAAAAGAGTAAAATCAAACAAGTATTTTTAATTTCGTGTATTATGTAAATTAAAAGATCAGAAGATAGCTTCAATTTTGTATGCCAATAATTAAAAATTTAATTATTGCATAAATTAAATTATAAATAAAGAAAATTTTTTATATAATTTTAAAATTATTCTTAAGACTAATGTCTTCTCTTATAAAAAGAGTTAAAATGTAAATTCATTTTTAGAATATTGCTCGCTTTTTCACTATATTTTTATTTAATTTTTATTATTTTTAAAATAAATATTTTATATTAAATATAAAAATTAAGAATTTTATTGTAGTTTTTTATATTCTAGAAACAAGATTTTAGTTATAAATATTTTTTAAATTTATTTATAAAAAAATAATATTTAATGCAATTTCTTATTGCTTTCTTTAATACTAGATTTTTGGAATGAAAATACTCAGTTTAAATTATCTTATTTTTTATAATTCTTGTAAGTGTTGTCTCTTTTATTTAAATTATAATAAATTGATTTATTATAATATTATGAATTAAATAGTCAGATATTAATCTGATTTAAAATCTACCAGTCTTTATTTTAATTAAATTTGTTAATTTATAAAAATTTTTAAATTATTACAAAATTTTAAACTTTTAGTTATAAATATTATTTTTAAACATAATTGTATGTTTTAATTACATTTATTTTTAGTATGAAGTAATCCTCTTTAAAAAATATTTGCTAAAATTTTATGTTTTAAATAAATATAAATTTGAAGAAAATAATACTAAAAAAGATCTTATATAAGTTGATAGATAAGATACAAAAAAGAATAAAGATTGAATTAAATAATAAATAGATGGTTAGAAGAATAAAAACGAGAGAAATTATCTTAAGTTAAATAATTTTAATTTATTGATAGATATTCTTAAATTTTTTAAATATGAAAAAAGGGAAAAGTTATTTTATCCCTTAATAAAACTAACTTATATTAAATAATTCATTGAAAAATAGAGAAAATTTAAAATTTTATAGAAATTTAAATTTATTGTCATATTAATTTTAAATAAGATAAAATATAATAAATTTGAATTTTTCTAGTAATCTTAAAAAAATAATAAAGCAAATATTCTTTGTTGTACAATTTTAAAATCTTTCTATAATAAGAATCTCCCAAATATTTATTAATTTATTTTTTATAATAAAGTCAACTTTTAAAATTAAATTCTGAATTTATTATAATTGAAATTTTTTTTATTATTTAGTTAAGATTAAATTTAATAAATAAAAAATATCAGATTTTTTAATGTTTTTTCATCTTAAATTATTTTGAAAAAAATTATAAGATATATAAATATACTGATATTTTCAGTTAGTCAAGAAAATTTACTTTTAAAATAAGAAAAAAACTTACAAGTAAATTTTTATTGAAATAATTTAGATGTTAACTAAATTATCTAACTTTTAATTTTTTTAACTAAGAATTTATATCAGTTTTTTAATATTTATTCAATTTAAGGTTTGTTCTTCGCTACAGATATTCTTAAATTATAAGATTAATTAAGAAATTACATAGAATAATAAAATAAATCTAATAAAATTTTTTTGCTAAATAATTTAATTTTTATAAAAATTTACAAAAAAGTTATAAAAAAAAGAATAATTTACAAAATATAATTTTTTTTAATTTTTTTAATTTAAAAGACATTCACTAAACTAAATTTTAGTAGTTGAAAATAATTTTTTTTGCACGAACAAAGAAAAATTCTTAATTCAAAATATTTAAATAAATATGGAAAGAATAAATTTTTATGATTTAGTGAAATTTATTTTTTTAATAACTTATATTAATTCAAATTAAAATAATTAAATTTTAATGAAAAGAAAAAAAAAAGAAAAACCAAATTTAAAAAGTAAAATTAACAAAATAAAGAAGTATATGATGATAATTACCTTAAAATAAAAATTTATAAATTCATTATCACTTAAAAATTTTTGTTTATAATTTAAGATATCTTATTTTAATTTCTCTTAATATATTTTTTCAAATTTTTAATATTTACTCATTTTTTTTAATTTCTTTAACTTATATAATAGATTTTATTAGACCATCCTATTCTTAAAAATAATCTTAAATAAAATATATTTGTTTTGCAAATATTTATTTTTAAATAAAACTAACTTTACACATAAAAGACTTTTCTTATTAAATATTTAAAAGTAGTTTAAAAGTAGGATTTATCTATTAAATAAAAAAATTAAATCTTTTTATTTTTAATTCATAAATTTTATTACTCAGAAGAAGTTATTTTGAGAAATTTTTTTATTTAAGTCTAAGATTATAATCAAAAAGTATTTATCATTAAAAAAATATTTGATTTTTTTAAAAGTAAAAGAAAAATTAAATTTAATATTAAAAGAAAAATAATATTTATAAATAGATACATTTTATCTACTTTTAGTTATTTATTTAATTTTTTCTTTTGAAAAGGAATTTAATTAAAGCTAATATATTCATTGTAGATCTTTACTATTTTATATTAAAATTGTTTGTTGAAAATTAAAATTCATGATAAATGTATAATTTTATTTTTTAAGCATTTTAAATTTTTTTTAATTTAAAAATTTATTAAAAAATTCTTTTTTAATTATATAAAAATTAACTATAAGCTTATAAAAGATGAATTCTCTTAATTATGATAAATATAATAATAAATTTTTATAAATAGTTAATACCATATTTTTAAAACATAAAAAGCAAGTACCTTTTAGAAATTGGTTTTTAAATAATTTAAATTTAAGATATATCTAAAAAGAATTTACTAAAATTTTAATAAATATTTTAATTATGATATTATCTCCTTTATATTTTAGTTATTAGCAAAACTTAATTTTATTTAGATGAAAATTGATTTTTTATTCATAATTATAAATTTTGGATAAATACGAATCAAGTTTTTTAAAAATATATCCATAGAATAAAATATTTAAGATATTTTTAGCATTACCACATAATAATTAAATATTTTATAGTTATAAGATAATATTTTAATAATTTAATGAAACTTAAAAATCCAAAATTTAAAATTATTAATTTATCTATATATTCATATAAATGCTTAAATAATCCAAGTTATTTATTTTCTTTAAATTTTTAACAAAGATTTATAGTATTTTTTTATTTATGAATATTTAAGATGAATTTTATTTAATTAAAGAGCTAATTCTAGAGGTTTTTAATTTAAATTTTATTTATGAAATTTTTCAACTTAAAACTTCATAAAAATAATTAATAGCAAAGCATATTCTTAATTCTTTTAATTTTTCTTAATTCTTTTTGATATTAATTTTAAAATATAGCTATCACACTATTTATTAAAAAATTATTTAGATTTTTACTTATCTAACTATAATTTTACATCCACTCAATTTAGTTATAATTTAGTCAGTGTAAAAGTTAACAAGGTTCAGATTGATAGCTAAATAATTTTATAATGAAATATATATAAAATTAAAGATATTATAAGATTAAAAAGCTTAAGGATAATAGGTATAAGATTGATTTAAAATAATTAATATTACAATTATTTAGAATATATTTATTAAATTTAGCTCTTAGATATAATTTTACATGGCAAGTATTTAAAGCTTTATAAAATTAAATATACCTCCAATTTATGTATAATAACTTGTAACTTTTATTGAGTCACTATGCTCTTAAGAATATCATGCTCGAATATATAATTAATTTAAGTATTTAAAACATTTCTAGAATGTAAATTAACTAGAAAATTAATAAAGAAAATCATTATTATTTCAAAATTTCTTATTTGAGACTTGATTTTTCTATCTGCAATTTTAAAAAATATTTAAAATCTGTAACAAGCAAAATTTAGATTTAGAACCTAAAAGAGCAGCTTAAGATGCAAATTTAATTTAAATATTATTAATTTTACTATAATTTTGAATAAAAATTATCGAATACTTATCTCAATCTATTAGTGTAATATATTTAACAAATAGAGTTATAATTAATTTATGATAAATGGATTTTACAAAATTATTTGAAATTGCATATAGATTTGAAGTTAATAGAGAATAATAAATTATCTTTACTTATATTTTTACTAAAAAATGTAATAATTTCTTTAATATATTTAAGATAATAAATTTTTAAAACTTTTTTAACTGAAGGAAAAATATTAAAAAACTGTGATAAATTAAAATAAATCACGTTTACTTTAAAATTATTCCACTAGTCATTTAAGCTAATCTCTTAAATTTTCTTCTTTAATTAACTTGAAAGATATTAAAATGCATTCCGTCTCTTTAATTTAAAAAAAATTATAGATATACAAAACCTTAAAAAACTCTGATTTTTATAAATAATCAAAATATTATATTAAGAAAATTTAGATTCAAGAATTTAATTTAATTTTACATCTGATATAAGAAATGTAAACTTGCTTCAAACACTTATTCTGATTTAAGTGCTAATAATAGAAAGAACTTGCTAATACAAGATATAATTATTAACTTATAAAATGCTATCTTTCTTAAACAATAAATTCAGAAGAATTTATTTGAAATAAGCATTATCCACTGGAAGAATAATACTAAACAATCTTAAGAAGATATTTAGATGCTTCATGCTTTATTTATAATAATTTTCAATTTAACACAGCAAATATGAGAAGAGAGATATAAAACGAAGAGTTTAATTAGAAGAAGAAAATATATATAAGAATGTAAATGCTAAGAATCTAGAAATTGTAAAAGAGTAGGAATAAAAATAATAAAGGACTTGCTAATTTTGTGTCATGTTAGATTTAGTTGAAAGCATAATTATTTAAAATAAATTGATGCAGCTAAGTAATAAGGACTTATTTATTTTTTATCTAAAAGTTTGCAATGCTCATAACCAAAACAAAATATTAAACTTAAAAAATAATCTATCTTATTTTCTTTATTAAATTTAGAGTATAATGAATAAATATTCTAAGGGATAATTTAAAAGATAACAATATTTTAATAGATATGAACAACTGTTTTTTATTAATTTAATACAATTTTTAATAATTATTTGTTTAAAAGAGGATATAATAATTTTGAAAATTATTTGATATTATTGCCAAATTTTTGAGATTTGAATACTTGCTACTGCATTAATTTTTCAAAATGAGACTTTAATAATAATATATTAATGTGGAGTCTCTTTTATTTGGTCTCCTCGAATTAGTTTGCTTAAATTTATAAACATTCTTGCATACTTTAAGCTTTTATAATATCTTATAACTTAATCTTGGATATAATCACCACTATTAAGAATGATTGTTCTTCTTTGCTACCTTTTTAAAAACAGAATATCATTATTTCCCAATTTCGATTCTTGAAATTTTTTAAAGACTTGAGTGAGAAGGATAAAAAGGAAATTCCAATTATTGATAAATACCACATCTGAATTAAATTCGTCTAAAAAATATTAATAGCTATTTTCAGTTATGTCATTTGTGTCCAACTCCTGCACTGGATAGCGAAATGTGAATACTCTGAGACTTGGGCTTCAACTCAGAAATGTTGATGTGTAGTCATTGGAAAGTCTTTCATACTGTTAAAGAGAACCCTCGAATAACTTAGAAATATCTCAAAAAGAGCTCATACACCTTATCCGTTTAGTGGCATCTACTACGAGATTACTCGCAATACATCAAACACTGTGTAGATTACCTACTAGACTGTCAAATGATTAATTATCTATTTTTTAAAAATTATATTATTATTCTGAAATAAAATATACTTGGCTTTAAACATTTTAACTATTCAATTTGGTTATAATTATATTAGGACATTAACTATAATTAAAGAATGACTTGTAAATTTTATTTTTAATTTTAAGTTCCTTAATTTATTTTTATCTTAAAAAAGATAAATAATTTTATAAGCGTAATTTATCAAATAATAAGTTTTTCTTTATTAATAATTTTAATAGAAATAAAGTTTTCACCTCTAAAGTAAATAGAAAAAATAAAATATTTTATAAAAAATAATATTAATGCTTGCGAGTTCAAATAAGACTGGCTTATACCAAAAAAAATTTACTAAAGTTATTTCTATGGTCATTAAAAAAAACAGATATATGCTTTTATTATTTAAAGAATATAGATATAAATCCTTATTTTTAGTTATAAGCTTTTTTAAATAGAGTTGATAAATAAAAAGTTTCTAAATAGTCATTTAAGCATAAATATTTTATTAAAAATAAAAAATTTGTTAGGAAACATAGATCGTAATAAGAGATTTAAAATATTAGAATAAATAAATAAATTTTTTTAATTTTATTGTAATAAATAAATGAACCTTTTGTGCTCATTTAATTTTTTAATTTTTAATTTTTAAGCTCTTTTTGAAAAATACCTGTAATCATTTTTTAAATAGAGAATCACTTTATGAAAAAAATATAGTAAAAATTTAAAGAAAAACTACTTTTTGTCAGTCTGAAAAATTTAAATTTTTTAATTGAAATAAATTTTCGAATAAAGGGCCTTGTTGTGGTTAAACTTTATTGATTTTTTTATTCATAATTTTAAAGAATTTTTAAATACTCTTTTAATGCTGTAAGCATCTTATTAAATATACTATTTTTTAATTTTATTAGTAAAACTTTCATTAAATTATATTTATGATTATTAAATACGATTCAATGCTTTTTTACAATAATTTATACCTTGGTTTATTTTAAATAATTATTAACCTTCATTTCTAATAATGTTAAAAAGTTTTATTTATATAAATATTTAGCTTCATAATCTTTTATTACAATTTAATTTTCTCTCCTATATTTTTTATTTTATTATTTATCTATTTCCTAAAATTTATATATTCTACATCTTACGTTTCAGTATACAATTTTCATAACTTATGCTCAATATAATATCCTGCTCTTAAAATCTAAATAAACCATTTAAATAATACTTTTTTTATTATATAGGCTGAATTAAACATAAAGACTATATCTGTATTTTTTATAAATCATTTTATATATCATAATATCTAAAAAATTTCGTTTATACGTTCTTAATCTAAATAATATATATCATATTAAACTTTACTTTCATTTATATTTTAGAATTCTTCAACATTAAAAGTTATATTTCTTTTACTAAATCTTTGCTATTTGTGATTATATTTTAACTTAAAATATTATTATTCAAGGGTTCAATAGCTTTTAGACCATAATACCCTCTATTGTAATATAATAGTAATAAACTTCTTTATTATTTTCCTTATTTATAGTTTCCACCCTTTAAATTAGCTAAGCTTTAATTTAGATATAAAAAGCAGACTATATAAATCTTTAATTTTTAAATTTTAATTAAAAGATTAGAATTAAATCTTTTTAGTTATTAGATAAAGCTTAAATCAAATCTAAAATAGATAAAACATTCCTAAGGATTCTAAACTGTATAAAATCTATTAAGAAGAAGGCGAAAAATAATTTAAGGAGATTTAATTTATCTAAGGATATAATTAATTAATTTCTATGCTTATAATAAAATAATTTTAACTATATTTAAATTAAAATTAAAATGTTCTTAAAAGTAATTAAAACTTTTATCATTATCTTATTTAATCTATTAATATCAGAAGGCTTAAAATTAATTTTATAAAAGTTATGATTATTATTGCATTCTCAAAACTACCTAGTTGAGAATTTTTAGATTAAAAAGAGCAAAAGAAATTCGGTTGCTAGTATGCTTATAAGTCTTTAATGAATTTAAGTATTTTGATGAATAAATTAAAATAGCTTAATCAATATTACTATTTAAAAAAGATGCTAAAATATTAACTGTGATTAAAGCTAGCTTTGTTTGAAAAAATAAATGAAAGAAGTTCTAGAAATTATTTTAACATTTTTTAATTATTTAAAATACTAAAAATCCTTAGAAACTTTTTTAGTTTTAAGTTTAATTATTTAACTTAAATAGAAATATTTTATTTTAGAATAAAATTTTCTATGCTTAATAACTAATTTTTTGAATAGACTTCAGTTAATTAAAAGAATAAAATAAATAGACAAAGTCAATTTATTAAATGAAAATATAAACATTTATTTTATTATATTTAAATTTATAAAGGGCTAAGAGCTTTAAATTAAATTATCTACGATTTTATTATTTTTTCTATACTTAGCATATTTAATTAATTAAGAATTCTTTAAATAAATTTTATTTCATTTTTTTATTATTTTTATATAGTTTAAAATAAAAGATCAGTCAACTATTTATCACATGCAAGATAGGTAAATAATTCAATTTTTTTAATGCCTTTCCTTTTGAATTATCCTATTTGCCTTTTTTATTTTTTTATTCTTAAATAGATTTATTTATCATGGAAATGTTCAACCAACTATATATCGTGATTCAAGAGAAGCTCATTTCCTTTTAACTAGGATTGAATAAAATATAATTCTAAAGCACTAAATAATAATCTTAACCATATCTAAATCTAACTAAATATAAATTTCATACCAAACATTTTTCAGTACTAAATAAAGAAAAATCCTATCAAATTTTAAAGTATTTCAATTCTCTTATGGGCTAAAATGTTAGCCACGTATAAATAGAGAATGCTCAAGAAATTCAACTTGTAAATTTATCTTTCAAAAGTAAATAAAAAGTTTATTTTACAAAAGCCTTTTATTCTTTCTATTTATTTTCTCAATCATTTTTGGAAATGCCAAGTATCTCAAATTTTTCTTACTTTATTTATTATTCTATGTACAATTGAAATAACTTTTAATCTAATAATCAAACTATTAGACATATTAATTCCACTTCAACATATACATTTATAAATTTACCTAACTACTTAAAAATATAAAGCTTAGAGAATTTAATCTTAATCATAGTAACTCTAATCATTTCAATGTAGCACTTTATTTTATGTTTTTAAAACAACATATTATGGAACCAATTTAAATGTTCAGGCTCCATGAAATAATGTTCTATTACGATAAACATAATTAAACTTCTAAAACTATTTTCTTAAATAAAAACTATTAAAGCAAATATAACTTAATTTATTATTATAACTAAAGATGTCTAATGTAGTAAGTTTCTATGTAGAGGAAATGCGCCATTTAGTTTCATACTTTTAAACTATTAAATTAACATAGCTTGAAAGGTAAGTTTGATTTTAGCATCCTAGATGAAGCTTGAGGAACTAATTAGCCTAATGGCTAATATTCTACAGACATCTTTACTATATTTTAATAGTTAAGGGGACTATTCGAAAGTCATACTTAAGCTGACTTAAGTGTTAATAATATATTTGATTAAGCTTAATTTGGTAAGAGTTATAATACAGAAAATTTGAATTGCATTGCATTTTGTGAAAGTAGGGCAAATAAACCTGACTAATGGAAACAGAGCAGTATATATAATGAGTGTTTCTTTAATGGCATTAAAGAAAAAATGGATAAAGAAGGAAAATTTATTGATGAGTAAATTATCTTACCCAATAAATCATCCTGCTTCTTTAATCCATCTAATTCCTAGCTGAATACAGCAAATTTTAAAGCTGTGTTCATTAAAGAAAATTTGATTTGATATTTATTGATGAGTAAATTATCTTACCCAATAAATCATCCTGCTTCTTTAATCCATCTAATTCCTAGCTGAATACAGCAAATTTTAAAGCTGTGTTCATTAAAGAAAATTTGATTTGATATTTTTTAATATCAAATAAGGAAGGAAAACTGTGACTGAAAGGATTTATTAGTTTAAGAGTACATGATATAGGTTGAAGAATGGATCAATCATTTATATTTGCTACAATAGGAAAATTGTTGATATTTAATTAATAGTTATCATTTCTCATCATTTGCTTCTAATTTTATTGTTAATTAATCATTAAAAATGCTTAATATTTTTACCATATTCTGTAAATTAATGCTCAAAATTAGTTTTAATAGAATTTTATGTAAATGATGTCTATAGAAGAGGCTTTATCATCTGTTTAGATAAAAACTACTTATTGAAATTTGAGAAAAACAATAAAGGCTTTCTTGATTTAAGAAAATATAATTTATTAGGTTTTTATCTAGAAAATAAAGAGATAAGATAGTCTCTATGCAACTCCATGAGAAATGATTCTTAATTATACAATTATTTCTAAATATTTATGCAGCTATATAGCTAGCTTTTACTTAAAGATAAAGGATTATATTTTTAGAAGCATATTTCTATATTAATTGCAAAGTATGCAATAGTTATATTTATTATATCCAGATTAAAATTTAATTGATTTAATATTTTAAAGCGAAAAGCTAAATGAAAGCAAGAAGTGGGAAATTGCTGAATTTCTTAATCCGTATTTTTGAGCAATCTATTTATCGTTTTCTCTCTGACATTGATTATATATTTTAAAGATCATCTATCTCTAGTTTCTTATCTTATGTGATATAGGTATATCTTCTGTATTATTTAAATGTTTTCCATCATATTTAAAGATTTAATAAATTTTAAGAAAAGAATCTAAGGAATGGAATGTAGATAACTTAAATATAAAGAATTAATTACATTTCTTAAAAACTAAATCCATTCATAGAAATAAAATGTCCTAAAGATTGAATAATCAATAAAAGAATGCATTAGTCTGATTATTTTGAAATTAAAGTTGCTAAACTTAGATTCTCTTGTAATTCTTTAAAAAGAAATTGACTACAAGAAGAAATCGTAAACATTATTTTAATGATTTTTTAAATTAAATACACAAGCATTATAATTCTCACATGATATAAATAGATTACATAACTAGTTGAATTTTAGATATAGAGTTTTAAGGTAATAAGCATATATAGATTCCCAAGATAATTTAATAATTTACTTTTTACTATTTCCTTGAAATATTTTAGTTTACATATTTGTTGAAATTTTTATTATTTGTTTATCAACATAACTAGCTTTAATTTAGAACACTTGATGTTGCAAGATTTTAGCTATATAAAAAATTAAGGAAATAAATATTTTTAATAAAGCTAGAGAATACCTTACTATTGCTTAGATAAAGCAAATAGCAATAATTAAATTCATTAGATATATAGTTATCTTTCTGATAAAATGCTTATTTTATTCTTTGTTATTTAACTGTATATAACATACTCATTTTAATATGCATATGAATCAATTTTGATTAAATTCCTACATTTATTATTTTTAAATTATTAATTTTAGAAATAAAGCACATAAAGAAGATTTATTTATTCAATTTTCTCCTTTATTTATTTTTATTATTTAATGTGAACTAATGCTAAATTAACCCTCTTAAGTTTGAAAACATTTTATTGCATGTTCATTTATCTTTTAACTAACTATAAAAAATTTTCTATTGCTATTATATTACTTTAGGGTCAAATTTTCCTTAAAAATAAAAAGTCTATGTAAATCATAAATAAAGATAAGTTCTATATTTATTTGTTATGATGATAACATTCAACTTCTCTTATAATTATTAAATTATAAGTATCTATAAAAACTATTTTTTGTTTTTTTAGCGTTCTTAAATAAATTAATTGATTTCAATATATCAAACACAATTTTAATTATTTAACCTTTTACGAGAATTAGAACTAAGAAATATATTAATATATTATTTATTTTTCCAGTTTATTTTGTCTATTTTATAAGGATATAACTTAAATAACTAAGCTAAAATTATTTATTTTCTATATTCTAGTTGTATCTTTTTATTATACTGCATAGAATTTATAGATATTAACTATTAAATAAATTCTATTGAAAGTAGTAGTTGGTTAACTTGTAAAGATATTCGGACTTTAATTAAATAAAACTAAAATAAATTAAAATAATCACTATTTCTTAAGCTTGTGATAGTTTATTTATAGTAAATATATAAGCAATCAAATATCTTAATCTTACATTAAAATAGTAAAGTTAACACCTTAATATACTTCGAAAAACTCTTCTAGATATTTCTAATTAGGTTCTTGTATTTCTCATAATTTAGAATTATAGTTAGACACTAATTTTAATTATTCACTTTAAATATTTATCTTGCAAGCAATAAATTTTTGCTTGGCAAAATAATAAGCATTAGCTTCATATTAATTTAGTAAAATTAAAATGTTCAAAATTTCTTTTCTTATATCTTAGAAATAAGAAAATGAATAGCTTAATAGTTTTTAAAATAATTAGATTATAGATTTTAAAGTTTATCTTAAATAATTTAATTAAAGTTGCTTATTATATTCTTAATTTTAGATATTATAATTTTCTCACTAATATGCTAGAAAATTTAATTATAGGTTTTTAAATTTAATGATACTTATTTCTTAAGATCAATAAATTCATAATTTTAAACATCACTTATATCTTAGCCTTATTTTAAATAATAGCCTCATTTTATCTTCTACTATAATTATTTGTTCTTAATAAGAGCGACTAGTTATTTAAAGAGAGATATAATTATTCCTTCCTATATTGAATTAATAGTTTTTACTCTATCCTATTATAATATCTACATTAGGTTCTTAATAAAATAATTAATTTAATAGTGCAAAGTTAAGTTTAGATGAGAATTAATTATTATCTTTAAATCACCATTTTTCTAGCAAAACTATTTCTGAAGCTTTTTATAAAACTTCTAAATCCTTTTTTACAATTTATTAAACATATTAAATTTGAAGATAAGAGAGAACATCTTAATGAAATATTAAGAGTTAAATAAGAAATTAAGCAATATTTACTTTAGTAGCTTAAATTTTAAAAGGAAATAGATAATAATAATAAATAAAGGAGTTTCTGAATAAAGTCTTACAGTACTATTAATTTATTTTTATCTAATTTTAGTTTTAAATTATTTAATATTTAATTACTTATTTCTCTACCTTGTCTCACTATCTTAATATTGCTCCTTTCTATCTTCTTTCTAATTTTATCGAAGTTTTATTTCTTTAATAATTAAAGACATTTTATTGAAATTCCATGCTTTAATTTTTATATCAATTAAAAAAAAAAGCTGAATAAAAAGTTAAAAATTAGAAAATGAATATAATAGTTGCTTATTTGGAATGCACAATGTACCAAATAAATATTTAGGCTTTAATTAAATAGAATAAATAAACCTAGCAGAATTCATATAATAGCTATAGCTATTTTTATAATTATGCTTTTCTTCTTTTGTTTGAGTAAATCATTATATAATTTCACAATTATTTTATATAAAGATAATAGTTTAATTATTAGATACCTAATTTAAAATAAAAGAGCTTAAAGATAAATAATAAAAGCTATAAGCTACTTAGCTAGTTAAATTTATAATAGCTTTTAATTAATTAAGACAGCTTTTATTAAGAACTTATTTTAATAATTAAGCAAAAAAGCCTAACTTCTATAAGAAAATAAACTAAATAAAATTAATTAGCCTTATAACTAGGAAATTATAGGATTTATAATAAAGTTTTATCTTCTAATTTATTTAAATTTTTAGTTCTAGCAAGTGATTTTTGTATAAAAAGCTGCTTACTATAAATACTAAAATTTATGAATCATTATCCCAATTTACTAAATACAATATGAGTATCAAGCTTTGACGAAAGGATTTTATGCTTTAATACATGTTTATAATTTATTTGTAATATAGTTATGCTTTTTTAGTTATTTTATCTAACATTAGTTGTAAGCATTTCAATTTTTATATATGCAGTTTATCATGATATGATCATAACCTCATTTACTTAGGTAAATAAAGCTATTTTTCATATATAATTTAAATAAATATCTAAGCATAATTAATTACCTTCATAATTCTAAATTTTACTATTTTTTCATACAAGTTACTTTATATTACTCTTTGATTAAGCTTCTTCATATTTCAATCCATAGCTGCAGCTATATAGCAATTTACTAGCATGTTATAAGAATAGATATCTGATATTTTACTAAAAAGAATTGAATATACAAGGGTGATATATTAATTAAAAGAAAGGTAATTATCTAGATTGTACTAAAACACTTAAATTTACTCAGTTTAGTTTGCCATCAGTTCAATTATACCAAATAATAACTCTATTCTTCAGCATTTTAAATCAGAGAAAATTGCTAAAATAAATATATCTACGAAACTTAAAATAAACACAGAGAGGGCTACATGAACTTAGTAAAAAGCATTCTAAATAAGAAACTAGTGTAAAAGGGAATAAAAGAGAGGGATTCTAAAGAAATAAAATTATTTTATAAAATAATTATTTTATAATTTCTTAGCTTTAATTAAAGAACTAGCTGGTTGCTCTTTATAATTGTAATAGCTATTATTAGATTTATGCTTTTATTCTTTTAATTTAGTGTCTTGGTTATTTAAATTAAAAGCATCTATATTATAATAAAATAATGCAAAGCATTGAATAATGCTAGACTTGTAAAAATTCCTATGATTTATAAACTCGAACTCCATTCAAACTGCCATGTAATCATTCAGCTTGCTAAATTTGCCTTTAAAACGAATATTCACGATTTTAATCTAACACTTGTTATGAGTGCTTTAATATTACAAAAATAAAGATAGAGGATTTGTCTAAAGATTAGGTAATTATTTAAAAGCTCCAAGAAGAATAAAATCTTCAAGAGGTATAAAAACTGCAAGAAGTTTCAAAACTGCAAGAAGTTTAAAATCTCGAAGAAATTTAAAGTTAATTTTAATTACCTAAGTAAGAATTTTCTGAATTCTCAAAATTTGATTAACTAGAGCAAGATGAGCCATTGAATGAGACTTAAATATAAGATGCATAAAAATTGTTACAAGAGTAGAAAGTTGAGCTTTAGAAATAGATAAAAGAAGGTTCTAAGATATAAGCCTAGATATTCAATGACTCACTTGATTTTCTCAATGAACACTGGTTTAAAGAAAGTAATAAATTTTAAACCTAAGTTCCTGAAATGATTTAACTCCTTGATTCTTGTTCATAAAAAATAGATGAAAATTCTTCAAGCAAAGCAAATTTGTAAAATCCTTAGTTATATGAAGAGATACAGTAAGTGGAATAAAAGTTAGAATTGTTTTTAAGCTAAGGAGATAATTGTATTAAAGATTTAGAAGAGTAGGAATAAAATATTTTCCTCTTTTAGATGATTTTTTCAAATTTTTCCAGGCTAATGGGGCTGATAAAACTAAGGAATTCCTAGATACTTTGTAGTTAGAATTACAATAGTCGCAAAGTATTGATACCTAGTAATAGATTCAATAAATTTCTCTTGAAGCGAACAAATCAAAATTGATTTACAACCTTTCAGGCTAGACATTATTTTACTTTAACATAGAAAGCGAGACATTTAATTAGATTAAGTTAAATCTAGAGATACCCCATCTTTGTAAAGCGGTTGAGTATCAAAATAAGATATTTTTAGTCGGAGGTATGAACTAAAATTTTTAGAAACTAAACCAAGCTTGGTAAATTTAACTTGATGGAAATATAACTAAATTAAATGAAATGAAATAAGAAAGATGCTAGTTGGGACTTACAGCAGCTAAAGGTTTTATTTATGCAGTAGGTGGTAGTACTTCGATAGCTCCTTGCTCAAAAACTGTAGAAAAATTAAAAATAGATGGCAATAGTTAATGACAGCAATGTTCTGATTTATTTTATGAAGTTTCAAATCATTCTCTTATAGCTGATTAAAAAGAAGAAATGATCTGACTAATTGGAGGATTGAATGGAACTTAGATATCGCAGTAAACATTTAAGTATAATATTGAAGCTGATAAGTGGAATTTCTGTGACTTAAAGATTCCAGAACCTTTAATTACTCCATCAATCATTTTAGAGCCATTTATAGTTTTTGGAGGTAGATATCAATAGCAACAAATTCAAGGAATTTAGAGATTTTCAGATATTATTTGTCTTTAGGAATAAGCAACATGGAAAAGAGGTATGTTGCCTATCAAATGCGCTAATTTTAATTATGACGAGGTAAAAATTTCTAATAATAATGGTTATGCCTTCATGCAAACTGAGAATGGAGAAACTGTAGTAATAAAGCTTAATTTGGGAACTCTTGAATCACAAGTTCTAAAACAAATAAGCTCTAGCTAGTTTTGAGATTGAACTTAAATTTATTAACATTATTATATTTTAAGTTTAAAGAATTAACTTTATTTCTGAGTCTTATACTTTCATTAAAATTGGCTACTATAAAAGAGTTAAATCTAAAAGAACTTCGTCTTATCTCTTCTGTTAATCTATTAACACGCACAAAACTTAGAATTTCTTATTTAACCCTTTCAATCTCTTATTACTTCTATAAGCTCATAAGATCTTAAATAACCTTAATGCCATATAAATTAGAATATGAAATTTCAGCTAAAGAAATTTAAAAAACTTGGATAAAAGATTTGATAATGGTAAACTTATGACGAAGATTATAAAAGTTAAATTTAATAAATGTAGCTTACTAGTAATTATACCTAACTAAATTAATTAATAATTCCTATTCTTAGTTTATATAAACATAGCTTATATTTTCTAATTTATATCTAAATTAAGCTAAGGAAAAATAAATTAAATCTAGGAGGTCTTTACTATTTAAATCAGCCAAATTCGCTTATAAATATAAAATATTCCTCGAGTTAATTCTAGCTGCTTTAGCTTATGAAACTTTATTTTAAATAATTACATCTTAAAGATACTTAATCAGACCTATAAAAATTAAAAATTATTAGACACTTAAAGTTTACATTCATAGCGCAACTTTATTAGGCAACTTATTTATACACTACTAGTTGATATATCTTTGTTCTCTTGTAATGAAATGAATTAAATCTAAATTTTACTAGAATTAATAAAGTAATAATTATTAAAATTATCTCCAAAGCTATTTGTTTAAATACTTACATCAAAATTAATAAAATTTCATTTTATTTCTCTAAATCATCAATTAAATTGAGAAATTTACTTATATTTCTAGTCATTTTAATTTTAAAGATAAAAGAGAAAAAAAGGTTAAATAGATAGAAATATCAGAATTTAGATAATTTAAAAAGTTTATAAAATAAATTAAGCTTCTAACATATGAAATTAAAGGTCTAAATTAGAAATTTACTCTAAGTTTAAGCAAGAAATATATATGAAAGTCTTTTAATAAGTTCTAAATAGTAAAGTTTTAGGCTTAATAATTTTCCTTCTCCTCTTGATGTTTTTCAGTACTTATTATTTATAAGTATAATAATCTAAATCTAAGATAATTCCTTTAGCGAAAATCTCTAAAATTTTAAATTTCAATACTTTTTGATTTAGTATGAAAAAATTGAAAGGCTAATAAAATACCTTTATCCTATATATAATTAACTGGATTTAAGAGCTAGATATTTTTTAGCTATAAAGCATAAGTAAATTAAAAAATGAATATAATTCCCTTATAACTAATATATTTATTTAAATAATACAAATTATAGAATTCATATCAACTCTTTTAATATTTTAGATAGTAGGAAATCTATTTCTAAAACTTATATAAAGCAATATTAAAAACTAGTTAAATGAAATCCTTTATTTTTGATTTTTAAGCAAAATTATTAAATTGCTTACTAAAATTTGATTTTTAATTTAGCTATTATAATTATTGGCTTTATATAGGCTTGTCTTTAGTCTTAGATTAGAGTTCTAGCTCTATTAAATCAAATTAGTTTTTTATCTACTGAATTTGAGATTCAATCTATTTATAAATAAAACTTTAAGATAAAGAAATTTATTTTTGCTTAATTAGATACAAAGAAAAGAAAATCCAAAGGTTTAAATAGAAGTCAATAAAGTAAAAAAGTTATATAAGTATAATTAATTGTTCATTGTTTATCAAAAACTAATTAGCTATCCATTTAGATAAATTCTTCTTATTTTAATAAATACAGCAGACTTTAAATTTTATGATTTTGATACTTCTTTAGGTAGGATTTATCATAGCAAACTTAAAAAATAATATAAAAATTATTTTATTCTTTCTATAAATTAAATATTTGAAAAGAGTCTTTCATGCTAAAATTATAATTTCTTCAGTCCAGTCTAATTTAAATGCCTAATTTGAGTTAATGATCTTTCCTTATATAGTAACACCTTGATCAGGAAAGACGACAATAGTTGAATTTTTATTTGCATCTAGATCACTGAGCCAAACGTTTTAAATGTTGAAGGTGAATTTAATTTGAACTATAAATTAATTTTAATTTAAAACATAAACTATTACTTTTTCTTATTTCTAATATTTATAAGTTATTATATTCAAATTTTCTCCTATTAAAGTCTTATAATTAGATCGTTAAATTCCGTTTTGAATAGCTTCATATATGAGTTCTTCTTCACTCTATTCATTAACCTTGTTTTAATTTTTTTATTAAGTATAGTCATAATTTTGTTGATTGTCTTCATTAAAGAACTATATTATTTATTTAAGTTAAGGAGAATCCAAGTAGCCATACTCTGATTCATTAAGGTTTCTTTATTTTTTATTTTAGTTATTTTTTTCATATTCTTCTACCTATTTTAAAATTTCTTAATTCTCTCTTTCCTATTCTTATCTTTTCTTTTCATTCTGTTTTAATTACTACTGATTTTTTTAAGCTTGCTAATCAATTGCCTACTATTATGGATTAAATTTTTACTCTTTAAAATATAATTTTTATGTTCAACTGTAGTCATAAGGTTTATTTAATTCTATAAACAGCAACTTAAAGCAAAAATTCTAATTAGGACCAAGAGTAAATTTAATTACGCTATTTATTCCTTTTTCAAGCTTCATATTGTTCAAATTGTAGTTGTATTCCATATCAACTACTAAATTTTATGTTTAGTTATTAATGAAGATAAAATATCCAGCTGAATAGTGGTAGATATACTAATAGATCTCTGTTGGCATTCCATTATTCTAAATCTATTTAATTTCAATATTAGGATTGTTAATAACCAAACCTTTGAAAACCATATCTTTCAGAGTCTACTCATCATAGTCAATTTATACTCAATAGCTTCATTAAAATTGAACATTCTTTCCCAATATTTTGATAGGAATTACAGCATTCTATTAAGGGGAAACAGTTAGCTTCAATTATTAGTTTGCGTCTAAATGATAGTTGATTAGTTAGCAATCTTGGATTTAGAATGCTATTAAATTTGTTAAAGTAGCATTCTTGGTGTTATTAATAATAGCAAGGTAATTATAATCACATTTAGAATATCTTAAGCTGCAATATTCTATTATCTCAGGCTCTCCATATTTACTAAAGTTTTTTGGAGAATCTTTACTAATAGCACAAGCTAACAATGCTTTTTGAAGAAATTAAGTTGAATTCATTTAATCTGAACAATCTTTGAATGAAACTTGAGAACTAAAAAAAGTCGAGATGTTCAAAGGAAATAGGAAATTGCAAAACGACTAAATTTCTAGATAAGCATAATATAAGACTTCTCTTTGATTAGGTATAGTAATAGTTATATTATCGTGCTCTGTACTTTCAGCAGAGATTCATAAGTAATCATCACTTCCTTTAATTTGCATTACTACTATAATTGTAACTCTAACTGCATTTATTTCTTATAACTACTTTAGCGTTCTTTCGGATGCTTTCGATATCATGAAATAAATTTCTTCCTCAGATTCAGAACTTGGAATTATTTGCAAAATTATTTGCGATCTGCTCGAAAAATCAAGTTGTAAATAACTATGAAAATAGTGGTTGTAGAGCTTACATATTGTAGTTTCGTAGAAGAAAATTAAATAATCGCTGAATTTCATGAAAAATGATCCATCATTATTATCTTCAAATCTTAGCATTTCTTTTAGCTCTGTAGTCCATAAAGGAGATTTATCACTTCAGTCTCCATTTCACTCTAATTTTCCTCAAGGATTGCGAAGTCTTATCAATCTTTCTTTTCCTTTTCCTGGAATTTCGATTTCGATACAATAAATAATAGAGTATGCATGATTAGAAATTAGCCCAACTGCTTCATAGATCTCTTAAGATATCTAACCTTAAGAAGTAGAAAGAGAAAATCCTCCACATGAAGCACAGGTAATAGAACCTTTACCATTTTCCTTATATATTTTGAGTCATAATTTGTCTACATCTTTATTCTAATGATGAACGCTTTTCGAAGGAGCTCCAGTCAATATTTAAAAAGCTTCTTAGCAGGTTCCACTAATGGTATTCTCATAACTTCCGTTTATTTTTGCTCATGCTTTTTCTAAAAGCATTGGCCACATACCTTTACTTTAAGAGAATGCAGGCTCATTAAAGTAAAAGGGAATATATTCATCAATCTCTATTTCTATAGGATATCCTCCTTTAAATAAATTTACAACATATCTTCCAGATTCATTTCAACTCTAAGTAACGAATAGCTTTTTAATTCTTTAAGGATCACTTGCTAGTGCAGAGCATGCTGATATAAAGTAACAATTTCCTATACTTCCTTATTATATACTATTTGGCCCAAGTTACTAATCAAATAACTAAGTCGTGATAGTACTAATACGCTATCAGTGAAATTTTTATCATTACTCTTAAGACTTCAGACTCAATTATGTATTAGTACTAAATAAAGATTAAACAGAATGTGGAAATTGCTAGTCTATTCAAGCCATTAAAAAGAGTAACTTAAAATTTAAAAAACTTTAATTCTATACATTTAAAATAAAATCCTTTAATTTTAATTTCAATTCTAAGCAAAATAAAACAAATAGAAGGATTTAATTGCTCTTCATTTAGCTTAGTTTTAATATCATATAAACAATTATCTTATTGTATTTAGAATAAGTATCAGAGCTTTATTTTAAGATAATTAACAACTTAATTTAGACTTGCTTATTACAAGAAAAAATTATTATTAATCATAATTAAATTATTTAAAATATATAAAAGGAATTAACTTTAAATTTATTCTTATTTGTATTAACTAAAATACTTAGAAAAAACTAAAGCTTTAAACAGAAAATAATAATAGTAAGGATAATTTCTATTATTAAATAAAGAATAAATAACTTAAATCTTTATTAAAATAATTAAACATTTAAAAAGAAAATATATCTATTTAATTTATTGATAGTTAGCAGATATTTAATTATTTATTAAAAATAATTAAAATTATATAAGCTATTTATTAGCTAAAATTTCATAATTATAAATATAAAAATAAAATTTATATGAGCAATTTAATTCTAAATTTTCAATTAGATATATAAATTATTTTATTCTTAGCTTTAAAACTAATTTTTGAATCGATTTATTACTAAAAAATAATTAAAAAAAACATTTAAAAAATTTTAAATTTTAAGCTATTAAAGTAATGACATTTAATTATTTTTTCTTAAACTAAACTAAACTATATATATCAATTTAAAATTAAATTAAGAATTTTTATTACCTACTTGAAGAAATAGACATGTATTGAAACATTTATTAAAGAGCTGCGCACCAACGAATCTATAATATAATATTTTTATTTATAAGATATTTTATTTTAAACATATTTTAATAGCAATATAATTCTACCATTTCTCTCAATATGTTGAGAAAAGTTGAAGAAGATAGAAAATAATAATATCCTAAACATTTATCAAACTTTTTATCTTTTACAAAATAGTAAAATTTAAAATTTTATACAATAGTAAGTTTTATTTTCTCTCTTAGAACTAACAATTACTAACTTAATTATTTAGTAATTTTATTATTAATAAATCTTTCATAAGTGTATTTTATATCTGCCAACCACTTAATAATAATCATTTTATTATTTGTTTAAATTTAAAAAATGAGAATATAGCTATCTAACTATTATTAGCATAAATTAAAATTAATATTAATATTTCTAATATCAAACTAAAATCATTAAGTATTTTTCTCATATCTTTAAAATTAGGTATAAGTTTACATTTAATGACTCTTATATCTATAATTTTAAAGGGCTATTTTAAATTTAAAAAGTAAAGCTAATATAAATAATAATTAGTTTAATTTAAATAACTAGCTATATATTTATTTATTTAATATACTAAATTAAAGTGTTCGTATCTCCGGGGATTTTAAACCCCTTCAATACATACCTCCAGAGTTCGTTCCTTGAGGTTTAAAATAAAAGTTCGGGACTCCCAGTTTTTTTGGAGTTCTGGCACTCCCTTGAAAAAGTCTCCTTCTAAATATTCTTCCATCCTTGTCTACATAAATTCTTGAAAGTTCTCTCCAAATCTCTTCACTGTTTCTTCTCTGTTTATCCAAATATATCTTGCATCTCTTGTATGTGTGGAATTTTGATTTGCACAGGTAGCACAGCTTGAAGATCCTTCTGGGAGGAGTTATCTCTAAGGGTTTTGTGTATTCTAGTTCCATTTTATTTTCAGCTAAAGTTTAAGGTTAAATTCTTTTTTCTCCCAAAAGTTTCACTTCGATTTCCTGTTTCATTAATCTTTCTTCATTGTTTTAACTTTTCTATAGTAATTTTTGGTTTTCTTTCTTTAATATTTAAACTTCTTCTTATAGGTTACGGATAGATTTCATAAGTTATTCTATTATTAGCTATTCATCATTTTTCTATTTCTACATTATTTTTTAGTTACCACTTTTCATGTAGTTGCTTGATCGTGGCTATGGGAGTAAAAAGTCTCGCTTGCTTTAGTCAGTTTCTGTTGATTTAATTTCTTATTCAATTTAAGATTATCTTTATTTTTCTAAATTTGGGGGTTAAAGAGCCTAAGAAAATTATTATATTATTAAAGAAGACGTGGTAGGAGAAGAATTAGAAGTCTCTGGTTTTTTTTCCTTTTTCTATGGAGCTGGAAAAAAACCCTTCCTGAGACCTTCTGCCATTTTTTTATTACTAGCTATATATTTTAATTGTTTCTTTTAATGCTTTATTTCTATTAATTATTTAATATAATATCTTAGTTTAAAATTTATTATTTAACTTAATCTTAAAGTATTAATAGTCATTTGGTAAATTCACTTAGAATAATTTCAAACTGCAACTAGATTGAAGAAAGACTAGTAAATTTTAAATAAGGTTTAATAGAAGCATATTTGCTTTAATAGCTTAATAATTAATTAATTATATTTCATATTCTATCACTTTATTCCACTCCATACTTTTAAATGTATCATAATACCATAATATATCTTTCTCCCAAGGATCGAAAACAAATACTTTTTTATTTTCATAAATTGCATTGAATCAAAAGCATTAGCCATTATAAGGAAAAGTGTTTCCATGCTAATAAAAAGCTTTGAAATCAAATGAGTAAGTATGCTCTAGTTCATTTAAATTATCAAATAGTAGAATTTATTATAAATCTTCAATAAATAAAGCTCCAAGTGATGATGCTTCTTTCGTCATTCCTTATTTATATTCTTTTCACTTATCTGTTACAATATCGTAAAAGCAAACTTCATTTTCTGCATTCCAACCTCCAAAAGTAAATATCATATCAAAAGCATAACAAATCCCGTTGAGCTACATTACGTAAAGATGTTTTGATATGCTAAACTATTTGTTATTTATTATATTGTAACTTTCACATGTATCTGTAAGCTTCTTTTCTAAAGGATCTCAAGCTGCTATACTAAATATCATTTGCTTATTATTAAAAGTCAAAGAAGGACAAAGCTTAGGATATTTTAGAGTGAATGTTTAGATATTGCTACCATTTGCATTTGTAATGTTTTAAACATGCGACTACTCATTTTAACCTCCAGCTAAAATGATTTATTAATCACTTATTTAAAATGAAGCTGTTCCTCCTCCTATTATGTTATCATAAATGCTTAAATGTTCTTAAGCCAATCGCTTAGTGGATAAATTGTAGGTTTAAATATAATTCTATTGGAGCTCTATCCTTTTATATTAGGAAACATGATTAACTCTGCTATGATTTCTGAAAATGATGTTAAAGCAATGAAAGTTATTAAGTATCTCAAATCTTGTGAAGGCTAATCCAAACTTACCAATAATACGAACTTTTTTCTAGTTCTAGCTCTTCTTTATTAATTTAAATAAGCACAAAACTTTAATAATTCTCTTATCTTTTGCTTACATTTTATTAGACTATAACTTTAAAATAAAGCTAAGTATTTATAGATCTAAGGATATAGCAGGAAGATAGATTTATAAAATCATATAATTGATATACAAAGTTAGTTAAATTTAGTTATTTAGATAGGTATAATTTGAATAATTCTATATAAAGCTTAAATAAATAGCAAATTAGCATCTCTTTAATAGATATTCTCTATTTGGTATAAAGTACACAATAATCAATTTTATTTTGTTATAATTCAAATACTTATACTAAGCCTTTAAAAGTTCATAAGACCTAGTTTTCTAGATATAAAAAAATACTAAGATCACATTTAGTAAAATCAACTTATTTTATCAATTAAGCTAGTGGTTTATGAGAAATAATGTTAATTTTTTCTCTTGAAAGAACATCGAAAAATATTTATTTTTATTTTTCTTCCTATATATATTTAAAACTTTTCAAATTTAGGTATTATTTAAGTAAAAAGGGTTAAATTTTATAATTAGAGTGCAATTTATTAATTAATTTATTAAAATTAAATTTATTTCTTCCTTTTAAAATTTTATTTTATAGCTTAAATATTAATATTAATATTAATTTTAGTTGTCCTAACTTCATTCGCATCCTCCCAATACTATATGAGCATTCCTTACAACCTGCAAAATCTAATTTTTATCTTACCATCTATTTATTATTAATTTATTTATCTTACATTCTATCTATAAACTTAAATTACCCACTATAGAATTTTATAAATTTTAGCTTACTCACTTTATTTTTATTATGTATATTAAGTTAAACTTACTTGCTGAATAAAATTAGATTTATTACTATCTGTTTGTAAATATTTTTTACTGACTACAAATTGATTTTTATCTAGTTACTATCTATTATTTATATTTCGTATTATTCATACTTGCTGTAAATTATTTGAAATTACTAACTATTTTTTATTAATCACCTACCTATTTATTTCAGAGTTTTATCTAACTCTTACCAACTTATTTATTAATACTCTTACCTATATTTCAAATAGTTATTCTATTTTACTCTCTAATTTTAAATTATCTTTCTTTTTTATTTTGTTTATATTCTCAACTTACAACCTAATTATTATTTATATAATTACCTATAATAGATAGATTTTTATCCACACTTACTTTCTATTTATTAAACTATTACCTTTCAAATTTCTTTTATCTTTATTTACCTTCTAAAAGAGTATAGAATTTTTACCTGTAAATTTTATACAATATTTACTTTCTATTCTTATGCTAATTACCTATAATTGTTTAGTTTAATCTAATTTTTACCATCTATTTGATAAATTACTTACCTAAATTTTTATTTATTTACTTACTTAATCTCATTCAAAGTACATCTTATTTTATTATTCTATGCTCCTACAAACTTTTTTCTTAATCTAGTTCTTGTTTATTATTTTATCTGGTTAAGTTAATATCTTCTGGCCAAATTTAAGTTTATTGGTAAATTTTATCCTTAATTGATTTAATTGTCTCATTTTTAGAAACTTATACTTAAATCTATTTATTTTAATTTTGTGATCTTATTATCAATTGAAAAGTTTATTCTCTTTAGCTCTAAACTACTTTAATTTATTTTTATGGTGGCTCTTTTTAAATTTAGATAGCTTTTGGTTAAATATTTATTGAAAGTCTCTCCTTCTATTTCAATTATTATTTAAGAAGCTAGATTTCATTTTATTATTCTGCCATAATATTAAATTATTCTTATATTTACTCTTTAAAATCTTGTTCTATCTTTTACCAATTTTATATTTCTTAATGCATCTTTTACAACTAGGATTACATATATTGATTGTTTTTTAAGATATTATTCCTTTCAGTTTATATTTATTAAAGTTACTCTAATTAAGAAATTGAAGATTAATATTTTTTTGATATTTAGTCTCTTGCAGTTGCTATTTAATTTCTTTCAGTATCTAACTAATGCAACTAATTTTTTAAATCTTTGTTTTATTATATAATGTTGCCCTAGTCTTATTATAGCATCTATAATTCTTACTAAGCTTATTTTATATTTTCTGAAGATTCATCAATGATTTGATTAATTTTTAATTTATTTAAATCTACTTGATAGTTTTAATCTTACAATTACTCTTAAATGTCTTTTAGCAAACAGATTTGATTATTTATAGAGGTTAGCTTTTATTTGAATTTCTAAGTTATTTTTTTGCTATTTAATGGTAAAGTTCTTTCTAGCTCTTAAATGATATTCTATATAATTTTCCCTTCTTTTTGAGTTATGCTATTTAAAGCAGTTCTGATTTTCTTTTATTACTCTTTTAATTTTTATATGGAGGTTGATATAAAACTATTCTAGTTTATTAATCTTTCAAGAAGTTAATTATCCTTTTGATAATCGCAAGGATCAATATTTGAAACTAGTTAACAATCTTAGATAGCGCATTTAACATTGCTATATTTAATAAAATGATCATTCACACATGCTTAGCACATTAAATGCTTACAACACAGTATCAATGGTGTCTATTTAGAGTTATCAAATAAAACATTACAGGAGCGACAACTTAAAACAAACGACATTTTATTTTTATTATTTGAACTAAAATATTCTTATTTAATGATAAATAATTTAAATAGAAGCTAAATCACTCAATTTTGATTAAAATACTATGATTTAATTTAATTTAATTTAATTATCAAAATGGCTATTCCTAAATTATTCCATTAGAAACTTTTTATTTTTATTCTTGCTATTTGTTACTTTCAAATAATTAATTAATTTTAAAATGTATAAATAAATTTAAATTTTCAATAATTAGCATAAGTCTAGCTACTAAATTAATAATTTTAAATAGAAAAACGGACTGTGATTTTAATGAAACTTAATTCCTGTTGAATCAAGTGATTTTAAATTTAAAAATAACTAAAAATGATTTGATATATTAAAACTAAAGACTTTTAAGTTCTCAGTTAAAATTAAAAAAACTTATTTTTTTAATTTATTCTTAAAAATATAACTTTCTCAAAACTTACCGTCATTTTAGTCCTATTTAACTGATGATTACAATTTTTTAGTTTCATAATAGCCTTTTACAATATAATGTTTTATAAGATAATTTTCATATGTTTAATTAATTTTATTTATTAAATTTAAATTATACCTATATTCTAATTTGAACACAATAGTTTCAATAAATTTAATACCTCTAAGATATATTATAAAATTGAAAGGTTTTCTTAAGTTATTCTATAAATAAAATAATAAAGATGATTTTTTATTTGTTATATATTTAATTTCTCTTCATCAAAATTTTATTGTATGTAATTTAGTAAATTTTTTCATCTACTATCAAATATATGCTGCTATATAGATTTATGATTATTTATTTATAAATACATTTAATAATAATTGCTAAAATTTCATTTTGAAATTGCTTAACATTATCCTGCTTAAACATTTTATATTAGTATATTATTATCTTAAGTTTTCTATTAATTTTATTCTATTTAGAGAATAGATAATCTTAATCATTAGTAGAATTTAAATTTTAGATTATTTAAATGATATATTTCTAGTATACTTTAAAATATTTTTAATTTAAAAGTGGTAAATCTTATTATTTATTTATACTTAAGCAACTATATTTTAGTATTTATTCATTTCTATTTTTAATTTATATGATTTATTAATATATTTTGCTAAAATAATATCTTAGTAATTTAAAATAATAAAATTTCCAGTCCGGCAATTTAATTTATTAAATTATAATAATAAATAAATTGGATTATAGAGCGCATAGAACTCTCGTTGGTGCGCAGCTCTTTAAATTTATTTTATTTAATGTCGAAAAATAAAATTTTATGGGTCTCTCTATCCATGTTTTCTCTTCCTTCAGTATTACCCTGTAATTTTTCCTTCCAAAACATAGGATGCAATATGTTATTACGGGTACATTTCCCCAACCTATGATGAAGAAGGTTTTCTCCTGGCATTCAGAGTCCTCCAGTTTGTCAAATCTTCCTTCCCTTGTTATTGTTTCTCTTCCTCTATTTTATCCTCCGTCCGCTTCATTTTTTTAGTTGCCTTGCAGGGCCTCCAAGTAGCATCCGAAGGAAAGGGCTTTCTACCCTATTTAAAATATTATATATATATATAATAAAATAAAATTGATTATAGTAGTTCCACAAATCAATAATATAAACTTTGCCTAAAATTTTCTCAACTTTTTCGTTTTCCTTCTTCTAGTTTTTCTTCATCTTTTTTTTCTACAAATATTTCTATTATTTAGCTGGGTTAATCTCCAAGTATAAAATCTTCAAAACTTTCATTTTCATATATAACTATTTATAGTAAATGCACACTTTAACATTAATTTCTTCTTCGTAATTTCCACAATGAAATCTACATAAAATATAGCCTGCTATCCTTTCTTATTTCTTATTTTTCTTGAGAAAACTGTAATTTCTTATTTTATATATTATTTTTTACAATATCAGCATCTCTTGAACTTCTTTGGTCCTTAAATGCATTTTAAGAGTTCAAGGTTCAATGTCCATAGGATCTCTAGAGTTATTTATTGTTTAAGTTATTCCTTTATTTTATATTTGAGTTTTATCATATTATTTATTAAGCAAGATATTTTATTGTTAAGTTCTTGAAAATAAATCACAAAATTTTAATTTTTGAGCTGCTTTTTTAGTTCCTTGATAGCAATCTGTGAAGTTCACTTAAAATTTTTTAATCAAACTTTTATTTTAATTAAGAAATACAGCTTTTTCTTAATTTTTCATTTTATATACATATAATTAAATTTAAAATTACATTTTGAATCATATTATCATGATATAAAGTAAATTAGTTTTGCATAACACTTTATTAATTATCTAAATATTAGTTTACAGAAATTATATTATTCTTTATAAATTACTTTAAGTTTAATTTTATAAATTATAAATCAATTTTATTATAGAGCGCCTAGCACTCTCGTTGGTGCGCAGCTCTTTTAAAAATGTTTCATATTAACAAGAATGTTTGTTACTGATAAAATTATCAGATACTGATAAACCTTGTTCAAAACTGGTATAATTATTCAGTACTGATAAAAATGTTCAATACTGATATAATTTCAGAATACTCGTAATCTTTAATACTTGTTGGAGGTTCAAGGATATAGTGTTGCGTCTCATTGCATCAAAAACAGAGGACGACATGTGTCAATTATGGGTACTTAAATTCCCCACCTCAGATGAAGCTCGCAAAAATAATTTCCTTTTATTTCCAGAATTAAAAACTAAAATTAGCCAGTGCCGAAGGTCAAACTAGCAGATTTCTCGAGGCCAAGCCAAAGCAGAGGAAGACATAAAGTCGATTATGGTACTTAGCTTCCCCAACCTCTGATGAAACCGTTCCTTGTTGTTCACCTTCGAACAACTATGGCGATTTAATAACATATATAATAATTTTATTTCTATTTATACTTAAAAGGATTTAAAAATTATTTTAAGTTTGGATAATTTAGTAACTAACTTATTTTTATCATTTTTAATTTTAAGTTATTAACTAATTTGAATAATATAAAATGATAATATACATTTAAATATTCGCTAGTAAAACTTTAGCATTATAATCTAGTAGTATATTAGTTATTTTAAAAATTTTTGGATTCGCTTTTCTTTCTATAAAACATTCTAAAAATAAGCATACTAACTATTTCTTATTTTAATATTAAGATTGAACTTTAATTAAAAAATTTCTCTAAAATTATCATCTTATATATATTAATTTTATGTTTAATCTCTTTTTTTAGATATAACTTAAATTTTGATATTTTTATTACTTGTAAATAAAATAAAAATTCCTCAGTCTTAAAATAATTTATTTAACAATTAAGTATTTTTATAGAAATATTATAATAGAGGAATCAAATTTTTAAAGTATTTTATTTATTTACATTTGAATTAATTCAACTTTAAATTTACATTTAAATATGTTAAATGTGAAGGAAGATTACTTCAGTTAAAAATAAATGTAGTAAGAATAACAATGTAATTAGAATAAAGATTTGTAAAAATAGAATCAACTTTCATTATAAAAATAATCATAATTAAATTTTTAACAATTATTCTGATGGAAGGGAAGTAGATAAAAATGTAAATTTTAGAGAATAAACAACGAAAGTCTATGAGTTATATAGAAAATTAGCAAATTTCAAGAAATAACTCATTTAGATTATTAATTAAATTAAGTAAGAGGATTTCATTTATTGTGACTTGCTATTATTTATTACTTTTAGTTTGAAGAAATGTTTATTCATCGTTTTAAAATTAATTTACCTCAAATTTATTTAATTTAATTATGTTATGTAAGGATTCAAATCCGGATTTTTCAAAGTTCCAAAAAAAAAATTTAACTACATCCTAGAGAGACAGGAGCAGGAAAGGGAATTAAAAGGTTATCAATCAAATATCCCACTTTTGAAGTAAAGCTTAAGAAATAGAATAAAAGTATTAAAAAATCGGAAGTCTCGAATCTCACCGTAGAGCATTAAAAAAGTATGATTAGATGACAAAAGAGTACTAGAACTTCAGGAAGATGCCAAAAGTCTGAAAAAAAATAAAAAGAGACTGATGGAAAAACTTGAAATTGCAGAAGAAATAGAATCAATACATATGACCTAAGAAAGAGACCTTAATGCATTTTGAAATAATTTAAAAGATCAGAACAATTAATCATAGCGCTAACAATAGAAATAGAAAGAACTATCCAACAAAATAGAAAAAATAGAAGAACATCAACAGGTTAAATGGTCCTGCAAGAATAAGAAATAAAAATCGAAAGAGAAAAGAACTCAAGATTTAAACTAAACTAAACTAAAATGAAATGCAAAAAGATGCTAGAAATTTCAAAATTTCAAATAAAAATACTGAAACTACTAAAAGAAGATGGAGAATAAAAAGGAGATACAACAACAACTAAAACTAAAAAGAGAAAAAGGAAGATTATATTATATCATATTCGGTAAAGCATAAAAGATCAAAATTATCATTCATTGTTTAGTTGAAAAGATGTCCTAATGACATTATGTATAGCAAGGAGAAGAGTTGCTGGTTGTCCAAATATTTATATCAAGTCTCTAGAGCAATCATGAGACAGGTAGGAAAGAGATTGAAATACCTCCAAAAACGCCAAACATTTTATTTTATATTTTAATTAATTAATTATTTAATTTAACTTAACTTAATTTAATTTTTATTATAAAGCCATTATCTAATTTATTTTATGATTTCTATGAAGATTTTTAAATAAAAACATTAATGCTACTCTTATCTTCAAAAAATACATTTTTTATTAGGTTTATTATAAGACTTGGTTATTATTTGCTTAAATTATTTAGATATAATATAAATTTTGCTACAATATTTAAAAAAATTTAAATTATTATTTATCTATTTAAGGTTTTACTATGCTATATAATAATCTGTAAAATATTATTAAATAAGCATATATTTTAACTAAATTAAAATATATGCTTATTTTTAATCAAAATATTTTCTTTATACATTATAAATTTATTATCTAAATCTTTTATCATTTTTCTCATCTTTTATAAAATCACATTTACATATATCAATTTATTTTTGTAAATGCTTCTTTTAAATAATATATTTCCTATTAATTTAGCTATATAAAAATCATTATGTAAGGTTATTTATTATATTATCTTATTAAATTATACTTATTTTAAATTTAATTTCATTATAAATTTAAAAAATTTCTCTTTCGAGGGAATGAAAAATTCTTTCCAACTAGACAATTTAGGGCATTCTCTTAACGTACATAAAACTGATATCCTGTTGTTTAATTTAAAATTTTTCGATCAGGGAGTTCCATAACTATGAACCGACAGGTTTCAAGCAACTATTAAGAGTGGATAATCAATAAGATTTTATTATCTTGCTGAGATTGACCTAGTCAGGACTTCTCAGTGAAAGAATAGGAACTGATCTTATCCATAAAACGTCCAAGGTTTGATCAGAGAATCAATGTCAGTTCCTGCCATCTTTTTAATTATTATTATATAATTATAATCTAATTTTTATGTTTTATATTGGTATTAGAGATCTGCATTATTTGATTTTAACTTTAATAGATGCTAATTACTTTTGTAGTATATATCTAATTATATAAATTAAGTAATTTAACTATCTTAAGATTTAAATTATCTATGCAAATAAAATATTTAATTGGTTATCATTTACAATAAAAGACTCAATATTTGGTCACATCATTTATTATCAAAGATATATTCTTTTAAAGTAAATTTCTAACAATTAACCCTTTTAATTCAAGCTAAAATTATAAGAGTCATTATTAATAATAAAGATCACATTTAGATTGTAAAAAGAAAAATTTGAATAATTTTTTAGTAATTTTGTCCTATTAACATAAATATCCCTAGTATATAGATTTTTTACTAGTATTTTTCTATTAATTTTTATATTTTTAATTAGCTAAATAACATTTAATAACTAGGTAGAATATAAAAATTATTATTGTTTTATCTTAAATATCCAGTTTAATCTTTAATATATCTATCTTCTAATGTTGCTATAAATCTTATCTATATAGATTTCTATATTTGTACATAATCATATCTTTAATTAAGTTTTTTTGCTTAATGATTGTATAAATATCATTTTAATTATTTTTACATTCATTTAAGCATGTATTTTGCATCCTTTTTTTTAAAAAGTTTAAATTTATATCTAAAGTTTAAATTTACATAATAAACTCTATGATTAATCACAATCCATAGTTAGCCAATAATAAAGTATGATTATAGAAAAAGATTAAATTAAAATAGTTTACTAACAATTGAAACAAGAAGAAAGAATTTGATATTTACTTACAGGCGAGAATAGGGTAATTTGAGTAAAAAGTTTTTTAAAAAAGATTTAAGAAAGATAGACTAAAAATTGCTGATATTGCAATGCCAACAATCATTTTTTGCGACAATGTTGAGTTTGGAAAAAACTTAAGATTAAAGAGCAGTAAAGAACATGAAGAATATTAAACTATCTGTGAATAACTGAAAATGGAACGTACGAATAGAAAACTTTATCAAGAGCTTAGCGAAATTATTAGAGGTCACCTTCCACATATAAAAAAAATCGTTGTATTGATTCATGTAAAAATATGGCAGCAGGTACTTGGTTGAAAGCCTAGGGCAAGCTAAAACTTTAACAATTAAGTATGTTATTATTAATTTTATTATTATTTTTTCCAAGTAAAACTTAGAAAAATAAAATATATAGGATCTTGTTAATAAATTTTTCGATATAACTTAATTTGTTTGCTCACATTGTAAGACATTTTGTCTTTTTAGGAGTTATATACATTATGGTGCTGTTCTTGTGGTTTATCTTAAATTTTCGCAAAAATAATATCACATTTTTAAAATTAACGTAAAGGAAGAAAAAGAAAAATGTTGAATTAATGTTAATTATATTATATATAAAAATGGATGTCGGCAGTGACAGAAAAATTAGTAGGTAATCTGGAGCAGTGTATATTGCCCTGCGAGTAATCTCGCACTAGATGCCACCACAAGGAAGGGTGGATAAGCTCAGTTCAAGCAAGCCTAACTTACCCCAAGGGTTCTCTCAAGCAGTATGAAAGTTTGACTAGCGGGCCTTATAATTAATGACTTAATAACTAATTCTTATTTGGACCTTATTCAAGAAGACTGAAACATTTGACTCAAGATTTAAGAATAATTTTTAATAAAAATATTCCCCATTTGGAGAAGATGAAGTGACTCTTTGGAAGAATAGAATGAAATCAAGCTTTTGAGAATATTTTTTTAATATTAAATATAAATAATGAAATAGCTGCGCGTCAACGAGGTGCTACGCGCTCTATAATAATATTTATTTATAATGATTTTTTATAGATTTTTAAATAATGATTTTTGCATTATTTTAAAATTTACTTAAATAGAAAATGAAATTTTTTACAAATAAAAATTTACATATAAAATCCCATTTTAAGAATTACAAATAATTAACTTAATAAAAAATATACTATTTTGAATATTAAAATTTATTTTATAATAAAATGTTTATAATTTTAGTTCAAACATATATATTATATAAAGCAATTATCATTATATATTTTTTAAATAAGTTAGAGTAACAATATTGCTAATATTTTTTATTAGTAAACATTTAAATTTTATTTATTTTTATATCTATTTTTATATAATATTTTTAAAATCTATATAAGCTATAATAAATTGCTTTTCTTACTGATAGATTCTGATGTTTTGTAATCTTAAATTAGCCTTTTCTTAGTTTATATAAATGGTTTCCACTGGTGACTAAGATTACATAATCTAACCTTCATAGATTTAAAAACTTGAAATGATAGCCAAGGGCAGCTTTGGAATAGTGTACAAGGGTTTAATGTAGGGTTAAATTGAAGTAACAATAAAAGAGTTTTACAACTAAAGTCTATCTCAAGCGGGTTAGAAAGATTTGGAATAGGATTGCGCAATGTTTTAAAAAATGTCTCATACAAATACAGTATCTTTCTATGGATATTGTCCTACTCCTTTATGTTTGATAATGGAATTTTTACCGTAAAGTTTGTTTGATTTGTTGCACAATGAGTAAGAGTTGCCATGGGATTTACGTTACAAGTTAAGTTTAGAAATAGTTTTGGGTTTAGAGTATATCCATGAAAAAAGCATTGTTCATAGATATCTGAAGAGTAGCAACATATTGTTAGATAAGAATCTTAAGGCTAAGATAACTGACTTTGGATTGTCGAAAGTAAGAACAGAATCATAATCTATAGAGTCAAAGCAGTAAGTGGAAAACATTCGTTGGCTAGCGCCAGAGTTAATGAGTGGGGTACCAAAATTTAGTAAACAATCGGATATTTTTGCGTTGGGTGTCATTTTTTGGGAGCTATCTTCAAGGTTGATTCCATGAAAGGATGGATAAGATTAATTAATAAAGGATGATATTTTAAGAGGAGAGAGAGAAAAAATACCTTAAGACTGTCCTCAAGAATACCAAATAATAATTTAAGGATGCTGGTAATAGAATCCTGAAGAAAGATTAAATCTAAAAGCAATTAAAGAATAATTGTTGGGAATCCTTAAGTAAAGATAAGTCTCAATGACTAAATCAATGTCAAATAGTTAAAATATTTCATCTTAATCAGAAAAATTGATTCCATAAGAAGAGAATAAGGCAACAACTTAAGTCTAAGCTTAGTTATAAATCAACTATGATTAGAGTTAGAGTAATTTTTAATATACAGACTAAATCTTATATGGGCATACTAGCTAAATCTTATCGGTAGCCATATCGCCAGACAATAAATATATTGTATCTGGTTCTTAAGACAATATAATTAAAATTTGGGACTTCTAAACAAATACTTGTATAAATACTTTGTAGGGACATACGGATTTCGTATAATCAGTATCAATATCAAGTGACGAGAAATGAATTGTATCGGGAAGTGGAGATAAGACAATAAAGATATGGGAATTTGCAACTTGTTAGTTAAGGAGTACTTTGTAAGGACATACGGATTCTGTATGATCTGTAGCAATATCAAGTGACCATAGATGAATCGTATCGGGAAGTAGGGATACTACAATAAAAATATGGGACTTTACAACTTGTTAGTTAAAGATTACTTTGTAGGGACATAAGGAATGTGTAAGCTCTGTTGCGATATCAAGTGACCAGAAATGAATTATATCCAGCTCAGAATATTATGATAATACAATAAAAATTTGAGACTTTACAAATGGTTAGTTAAAGAGTACTTTGAAGGGACATATAAATGATGTGCTATCTGTCGCGATATCAAAGGACTAGAACTGAATTGTTTCAGGAAGCAGAGATAATTTTATAAAAATATGAGACTTTACAACTGGAAAATGTATTAGAACTATCCCAGATAGTACAACAGGTGTTTAGATAAGTAATGATATAAACTTTATAGTATCTGGCTCATGGGACAAATCAATCAAGATATGGAAATTTAGTACAGGTGAATGCTTATAGACTCTTTAAGGGCATTCAGATGCAATAAGATCTGTAGCACTAAGTAGAGACAACAAATGGATAATATCTGGAGGGGATGATAATACTGTGAGAAAATGGAATATAGCAAGTTGAGAGTCAAACACATTTAAATTTAATTTTTACAATTTAATAAATTAATTCTAAAAAATAAGTCTATTAAATATCTATATTAATATGAATTAAGAAAGTTAAAACTTTATTAAGCTATTAAAATTCAATATTTTTTATTGTTATTAAGAATATAATAAAGTAAAAATTCTTTTATTTTTAGTATTCTATATAAATCTTATAAAATATAAGTAAAACTTTCTTGCTTTGAATTTTTAAATATAAAATAAAATATCTAAAATTTAAATTTAAAAGTGAAGAAAAGTGTTAAATTTTGTATCTGTTTGAAATGTATCTATCAATTAATTATATTGAGAAAAAAAAATTTTTAATGTAAGCATTATTTATCATATACAAATTTTTTAAATTTCATACTCTTTTTTTGCTCAGCTTTTTATACTATAAAATATTTCGAGGATAGACTGGATATTTTAAAATAAGTATTCAAATAATTTTTATTTTTTTAATTTTGTTAGGTTTTAAATAATCTAAAATTAATTAGGTAAACACTTTTTTTTCAGCTAATATTATCAAAATATTTTTATTTTACGTTTTAAATTACTGTTTTATGAGTTATTAATTCAAACGTATTTTTTAAATTATGATTTTTTAATATTGTTTTATTTAATCTAATAGAGAAAGAAGAAGGAAAATTATTTTAATTTTTTGCAATCAGAGCGGAGGGATATATAAAATAAATAAAGAGACGATAAGGTCAAGATAATAAATGGAAGAAAGGAAAATCTGGAAAAAACCAGATTTCCGTGACTCGCTAAAATTATTTTCCCCAAACACTTATATTAAATATCAGCAGAATAAACTAATGCTTTCAAGAAGAGGTTGAAATGCTTATAATGGAAAAATTAATTTTAATAAAAAATATAGAATGCAAAATCGTTTTATTGTAAAAAATTCTACTTATAAGAAATTTTTAAAAAGAAAAAAATCTTTATTTTAAAAATTAAATTAAATATATCAATTTAATGAATCAAAATGTAAGTAAAAAAGATTTAAATTATTAAATAATTCTTTCAAAAAAAAACAAAAAATGATTAAAATGTTAATTTAACCAAAAATATTCAAAGTTAAAAAAAAGTTAAAAAGAAGAAAAATATGGAGTTTAATAAAAAATTAAATAATTTTAAAATTTAAAATTTAAAGAAAAAACATAAATAATAAAAATAAATAAAGAAATAAATAATTTCCATATCTAATAATTTGTAAAAGAAAAAACGAAAATTAAGTAAATAAAATAAAAAAATAAAAGTTTTATTAAAAATAAACACATTTTATTTTTTAAAGAAAATTTTAAAAGTGAATTATCATTTAAAAAAAAATTAACTTTTATTTAAACTTTTTCTTGCATAATATAAAAAAATAAAAAATTTAATAAAATTACGTTCTTTTATATACCTTTAAAATTATAAAATTTTGTTTCTTTTATAAATAAATCAATATAACTTAAAAGTAGCTTAAAATAAAAATCTTCAATAAAACAAAAATGTATAAACTTTAAAGAAATTATATAAAATAGAGTAATACTTTTTCTTTGCATAAATATTTTTCAAATTATAACTAATCTATCAAAAAAAAACATAAGTTTATCAAAGCATGAAAAAACATTTACAAAAAAGTATTAAAATAATTAATTAAATTAAAAAAAATTGATAAAGGTAAAATGAAAAATCAAATAAAAAAATTTGTTCACCTTAAAAATTCTGTAAGAAAATTTATTTATATAAAAAAAGGAAAAATTATTCTATTCAAAAACAATTAAAATAAACTATTTTAATCTACAAATTAGACCTTTGCAAAAATAAATCATAAAAAATTAATTAAAAAAATAAAATTCAAAAATATTTTAATTTGTGACGAATATAAAAAGAAAATAAAAAAGAGAAAAATAAAGTAAAAAATAAAAAAAAAAGTTCGAAATGATCAGAAAAATCAAGATTAAAAGAAAAAACATAAGAAAAAAATAAAAAGACAAAAATATTAGCATTTTTGTTGAAAACATTAAGTTTTTTTAAGAAAAAATTCATTTAAATAAAAAAGAAAATTTAAGTGAATTTTTATTTGACTATATTTGTCTAATCTATAATTTTAATAATTTTTTAATCTGCTTATATTTTTTATCAAGGATCCCCTTTAAATAAGATTAATAAAAAATAAAAGAATGTTAAAAGCCATTCTTTTAAAAAAATTAACAATGATTTACTATTTTAAATTTTCAACTTCTAAAAGTTTATTTTATAGAGTTCTAATCTCTTTAGTAGCCTTGCCAAAAAAATTTAAATATTTTAGCCTAATTTTCTTTGAATGACTTTTTAATTTTTCTTAAAACTTAACTTTCTTCTAAGATTTATAGAAAAAAATAAAGAAATATTTCAGTAAATTTTCATAAAAAGTAAAGTTTGAGGTTTTTTAAATAAATTAAGTAAAGATTGTTTGGCATACATATTATAGTTTTTTAAATAAATTAAGTAAAAGGATATTTTTATAATTATTTAAAATTTCTTTGCATTAAAATTTTTAATAAAAAAAATAAAATTGATTTTATAAAAAATAGAAAATCTTAAAAATCTTGATGTGAATTTTAAATTTTTACACAAATGTTATATGAAAAAACTAAAATAAATTTATCTTTTTTAAAAGCTAACTTTTTATAATTTAGACTCGGTGGGCACAATAAATTTTCAAATGCTTCTTTTTTTATGTTTCAGAGACAGTTTTATGTCAATTTATATAATTTAAAGGTACATTTACTTATACAGTTCATATAAATTAGACGCAGGAGCCCTTTATGATATGCCGCTATTTTGTCTATCGTATTTGTTACTAATTATAAAGAAACGAAATTGTAATATGTTTTTTTACTGTTTTTGCATTGAAAATTTATAATAAAAATTAATTTAATCATTTTTTCCTTATTAATAACGTAATAAAATTTAAAATATAAAATTTATTTTCAAAATTCATACAACATTTTTTATTTAATATAAATAGTTTAATTAAATTATATTATATTATATTATATTATATTTATAAATATTTAATTTTTTCTAATAATATAAAGCTTCTTCTTAATAATTTTATCTTAAAAGATTTAAAGAAAAAATATAAATATCAAAATAAGAATAATATCAAAATAAAAATTAATAAGATAAATAAAAATTGTTTACATATATTATTTTTAATATTTTTATTAATCTAATCAAAAGCATTTTTATTTGAAAAATAAAATTTATTGATTTGCAAAAAATAATGTAAAATATACCTGCTTTTAGTTACTATAATAATCTATAATTTTTACTTTTTTAAGTTTTAAAAAATAATTTTAAATTAATTTGATATACTGATTTAGTAAAATTAATAAATATAAAAAATTAATAAAAAATAAATTAAATCACTTTAATTTTGTCGAAAGTTTTGCAACATAAAGGAAAAATATAAAAGCATATTTAAATAGTTGCATTTTAATTCTAATATTTATAAAAAAATTATATTTTTTTGTTTTAATTTTAGTTTTGTTAATTTTCTAAAATCAATTATTTTAAAATAATAAATAAAATGGAAAAAATTTATGGTTGTAGATAATAAAAAAAAGAGAAAAGTTGGAGTTATTTACTAGATAGTACCCCATTAAAAACTAGAGAAACATAGCAACAACTCTGGAGACTGAGAAAGCAATAAAATAATTAAAAAAATTTTTACTCAGAATTTTCAACTTATAAAATTCGATCTTATATACTATACAATAGAAAAAGATTAGAGAAAGAATTAACCGCCAAATGGAACATAACTAATAGACATCAATAAAATAAATCTAATCCGGATAATAAGGACTTAAAAATGCGTTTGGATCACCAAGAAGATGAATTATTAAAATTGAATCAAGAACTAGAAGAGCATATATAAAATGATAATTCCTTCTTAGCTTCCTTAACAAAATGGAATAACTTTGATAACTAAAAAGAGATATTGGAATCTTGGAGATCAGTAAGAGAAAGAAACTACTAAATTGGATGGGCATTGATGCTCTTATCAAAAGATCGATAAATAGAGAATTAAACTTTAGGTATGATGGAAGTCAAACAATCAGAATAATTGAGTAAGGTCGTCGGAGAAGAAATGTTAGTAATATAACTTTGCAAAGAATATGAATAGAAATGTATCTAATTTGAGAAACTGAGAAGAAAATAAGGTGTGAGAACATGAAAAGAGATGCTCAGAGTTTGGATTATACTTTAAAGAATTCATAGGAGGAAGATAATGGGTTAAATATGTTACTAGTTTTTTCGAAAACTTAGAAATTTTAAGATTAAGCCGAAAGATAAACAATTTTTACCAATTAATGATTGAATCAAATTAACAATTAAATTTTTTGTTAATTTTTTTATATCTGAGGTAATATTTTTTTGGTTCATTCAATATTAATTTCTTTTATTAGAAATTTTGCTTTTTCTTTTTCTTTTTTATTCCTTTATTAAAATTATTATAAAATGGATGTTGGCCGCGTCAGTCAAATAGTAGGTAATCTGGTGCAGTGTATACTACATTTCGAGTATCTCGCACTAGATGCCACCACGGGGAAGGGTGGATAAGCTCTGTTGAGACGTACCTAACTTACCCCGAGGGTTCTCTCTAGCAGTATGAAAGTTTGACTGACGTGCCTTCTAATTACCAACTTAATAACTATTTCTTATTTGGACCTTATTCAAGAAGACTGAAGCATTTGACTAAAGATTTTAGAATAATTTTTAATAAGAAGATTCCCCATTTGGAGAAGCTGACATAACTCATCGGACCTCTATAATTTAACAAGAAACATGAGAAGATGACATGACTCATTGGACCTCTAGAATTTAGCAAGAATCATGAGAATATTTTTAAATATTAAATATTAATATTGAAAGAGCTGCGCGCCATCGAGGTGCTACGCGCTCTATAATCATTCTTATTTATTTATTTAAGTTAAATTTAAAAGTTTTACTTTTAATTATACTCATTTTTAAGAGATAAATTATTTGACGTCATATTAATGATAAAATACTGAGTTACTATTTTTATATTTTTTATTCAATTATATTCTTAATGGCAATGATATTTATAATATGTACGCTATTTATTAAAATTTCATTTCTTTCAATTTCATATTTTAAACTGTTAATTTAAAAAAATGTTTCTAATTTGAATAAATTATTTTTATTTTTTTATACATTTTTCCCCCCAAAATTATCTCTAAATAATTACAAAAAATTTTAAATAAATATAATTGAAATTAGTAAAATTATCTTAGTACATTCTTTAAATATTATTTATAAAAATGATTTATAAAAAAGATTAAAGATATAAAAAAATTTTAAATCTCAACTAAAAAAATAAAAATATTTAAATAATAAATAAATTTGATTAAAAGCCCGTAGCGCCTCGTTGGTGTGCAGCTCTTTCCATACTTAAAGATATGCACATTTCTTCAAGTAAGCCTTCAGGTAATTGAAATTCTTCTTTATTAATTACATGTTTCATCATTTTCATCTACATTTTCTCTTGTTCTTCTGTCTTCTACCTATCTACGCTTATTAGATCTTTATTGAAAGTTTCCTTTATTTTTTCTTACATATCCTACTAATTTTTGTTTCTAATTTTTTCTTCTTAATTAAGCTTTTATAAATTCATAAAAGTTATTCTTTTCCTGCTCTATGGTCTTTTCCTATTTTATGTTTTTCATTCGATTTTCTTTTCTATATATCCTTTTTTCCTTTTTTTTCAAAATATATCTTTTATATAATATTTTATTATCAAGTCAGTTTTAGATTTTTTTAACTCTTCTTAGGTTCTATTAAATATCTCGAATTTAGCCGTACAAGCCTAACTTGCCCGAGGGTTCTCGCTAGCAGTATGAATGTTTGACTGACGAGTCAGTTAATAATTTAATTACTATTCTTATTTAGATTTTATTCAAGAAGTCTGGAGCATTTTTTTCAAGGTTTAAGAAAAATTTTTAATAAACAGATTCCCCATTTAGAGAAGCTGACGTGAATTATTGGACGGCTAGGATGACAACAAGAAGTATAAGAATGCTATTTTAATAATAACATTGAAAGAGCTGTATACCAACAAGATGCTACGCATTCTATAATAAAATATATTTATTTTTTATTTGTATTTATTAAGAAATGATTTTAAGATGCCAATGAGAATTAAAGAAACTTTAAATAAAAATTAAAACTTTTTAATTTTAGGCAGAAATTTGAGACAGATTAGAACGTCATAAATCATTTAAAATGAACTTAACTTTAGTAGAAGCTAGAAGTTAAATACTACGGATAAGAAAGGACGTGTCCTTTGTGTAGTAAGTGTTACTTATTTGAAGGTTCTCTTTATCAGTAACGAGAATCTGACTAGTAAGTACTGAAGTCCAAGTCTCAGAGTTATCTGCATTTACATGTCGTTAATCTGGTCGGGAATTGGAAAACATCTAAAGACATGACTAAGATTAGAATTAATTTTTATTTAAAAGAATTTAACTTGGTTGTGGTATTTGACGTAAGCAACAGGTTATCCTCTAACCCTTCTATCTTCTGCTTTCAGACTGTAACATAAAAAATTAGAGAAAAAAGATAATCAATTTTATTTAAAAAAACGGAGAAAAGAAGAAAATATGAGCAAAGAGACCTGGTGAAGCTAGAACATTTCTAGACTTTTATTAAGAATAAAATGAGATATTTTTTATTAACCGTGGTGAACTTAATAAAGGTTGATCCACGCCAACCCATTTATATAAACTATCTTTAATTTAAGATAATTAAAGCTTATTTTAATTTTAATTTTAAATCTTAAATTTTATTTGTCTAAAAATAAAACTTATAAGCATAACTGGCAATATTAAGGAAATGAAAAAAGTAAAAGGTAAAAACATAAAAAACTCAACAAAATTTTTTAAATGATTTTAAAACAAGCGAAACTTAATTAATCCAAAAATTCTGAATTATATGAATTTGAACTCTAGTTAGCAGCAATAATTTATTACAAATAGAAAATTCATGCTTTTGATAAGTTCTAAACTTAAGTTAGGTAGATATAAAATACTCAATTAGGAAAATAGAAAGAATAAATAGAAATTAGCCTTTTATATTAAATCAGTAATAAAATAATCTTTTTAAAATGTCTCTTTTTGCAATTTCAGGAATTAAAAGCATAATCACTCGATTAGCTAATAATAAAACTTCAAGTAACGATGGTTTGAAAGCTGAACTCATCAAATATGGAGACAAAGATTTTCATTAAATGGTTACAAATTTTTATTAATAATTATACTTAAAAAATTTACTGAATCGAATACAATGAAAAAATTTAGCATTCTTCCTATTTTCAATTCAGGAAGTAAATTATTTGGCGTAATTGGTGTCCTATTATTGTTTTACTTATTTGCTTACTAAACATTTATGATAAAGTATTAACTTAAAAACTTTATAATTGAGTAAATGGAAGAAATATTTTACATTTTGCCTAGTTTTAATTTATATGCCTACGTTTAGCCACTAAAAATGTTGCACTATTTTATAAATTATTGATTTACACCTTAGATGATCATATAAAAAGAAATTAATAGCTATACTAATAGATATATGGAAGATGTTTGATAGCACACCAAGGAAGCTACTTTTTGACTATGTTAGAAGACTTAGATTACCTCTAGGACTAATTCTAGTTCTAGCATCTTTTTAATTAATATTTATGCTAATTTTTTTATTAATAGTTATTTAACGAGATCAATCAAACTAAATAATGGAGACTTAAAAAAAAGCATTTATGGATTTCCTTATTCAAGCCAAATATACTCATATAATTTTAAAGTGAACTCAGTTTAAGTCTTGTTCCAACCTAATTCTGTACATTCTGTTTATGTGGCTAATATTTTGAGGAATATAAATACATATTAAATTGTTTTTCTTTAGAGATATTCTTTAGTAATTTATTAGTTGCAAAATGATTACAGAAAAGACTACTAAAATTAAATTTAAACAACTTAAAATATTCTAGCCAAATCTGAACTTAGATCTTAATTACTAAGATTGACAAATTCATAAAATATTTCAAAAGCTATTATTCAAAAGGCGTTTAAATATTCTAAAATTTAAGCAAGAAAATAAAATAAATTCCTTAAATGAAGAAGGATTCCATTAATAAATCTAGAAGTAGAATTTCGTGATGATTGAGACTAAGAAATTTGGTGAGTATAAACTCTTATTTAAAGCTTAATATGCATAAGAATTTTATTTAGTGATATTGAAATATAATTGTATAATTAATTAATTAATTTCAACTAAAAAAGTTTTTGGACCGGAAACTCCTTTCCGATTGCACAACCCGACGCTCTCTTTTTATGGAATAACGGGGATATCCTGTTTTGCTCCAGGCACAGCTACTAGGGAGCTCCATCGCTATGAGCAGCCAGGCTTCAAGCCCCTACCAAGTGCGGATAATCTTAAAGACAGTGTTCCCTTCAGAAAATGACTCTGATCAGGGACTTTTTCAGCGACAGGAAAGGAACTTGTTCCTAGCCATAAAACCAGAAAGTGTTGTTACGAAGGTCATTCTCAGCTCCCACCATCTTTTCAATTATTAATTGTATAATTACTTGGAAATAATCATGTTTAGATATAATTATTGTAACTAAAGCTTAATTGATATAAAAGACTCAATTAAAGAATTTAAGAACTAAGTTATAAAATTAAAATAATCAAAAATATAAATTTATTTTAAAATAAAATTAGAATTTATGCTTTAAAACATAAAATAACAAATTTTAAATAATTGTTGAATGAATTATTTTTCTATATTTGTTATCTGAGTAATAATTTGGTTAGATGATTGTTGGATTGATAAAATTTTTGAAAAATGCAAAAAAAGCAATGAAATACCTTTTTCAATAAAATGCTTAAAACCATAAGGTTTTAGTTTTATTATTATTGATGGATGATTGAGTTCAACCACTTTTGAAATAAATTATTTTTATTAATATAAAATTCTAAAAGTAGAACAAAAAGACAAATTAAAAAATGCCTTTTATGTACATTAGGGAGCCAGATAGAATAAATATAAATGATGTCGTTTAATGAGAACAAGATCATTATTTATAGAAATTAAGTTCACATAAATATATAAGCATAATTAAACTTTAAATATAAAAGTTTTAAGTTAAGTTTTTATCAATTGCCCTAAATTTTTCCCTCTAAATTTCTTTTATATCACCTAAGAAAAAGAAGAATTTTTAGAATTGAAAATTCAACCTAGATTATGCTTTTCTTTTGCTTTAATTAAGATTTTAGAAGAGTAAAATGTATAATCCTTAATCATTCTTAATGGATAAAGTTAAAAGATATTATTAATTTATAAGAAACGTGAAAGTATTTTTTATTGTAAATAGACGAAACTTCTTTCTTTTATTTAAAAGCCTAATTTTTAAAGACTAGGTTAAAAGCTTATTTAGAATTTCTAAGTTAATAAATAAACAAATAAAGAATCTTATATTTACTTTGATTTTTTTTAATTATCACTTATTCTATTAAAATTTAGCTATTTCTATTATTCGAACACTCCTAACTTTCTATTTTTTTATATTTAAATCATAATTAAGCATTTAGATCCAGAAAAGTAAGGAAGAAATTACTCAAAAGAGTTTCTAGTTTCTTCTGAAATTAGAGGGAGTTTATTCTTGAGTCATAGTGAAATATCTTTTTACACCAAAAAATATAGTAAAATAAATGATGTAAATGGTTTGAAGGAATAATGAATATTTCATTAAATATATCTATGAAATTTAAATTTTCGTGCTATGCTTTTATAAATAGTCATCAAATTTAAGAAACAATTGGCTTTTTAATTAAAATTCTTATATTTTTGTTTAAATCATAAATGTTTATCTTATTTTTGAAGAAATTACACTAAAGCATAGTTGAAAGTAAAAAAACATAGAAGATTTTTACCAACTTTAACCAATTTATTTATTAGTAAAATTGTTAAATGTTCATTATACTTTTTACTAGAAACTTAATAATAGAAAGTAGATCAATAAATAATAAAGGCCACCACCTACAAAATTTGACTTTGCTGCAACTACGAATATATACATCTTCAGCCTTAAATAGGTATATTATTAGGATTAAACTTCATCAAAGAATCATCTTATATTCAAAATATAATGATATATCAATAAATTAGATAGAATTTACATCATTTCCAATTTTAAAGATTTTATTTATTTTTATTTTAAATTGAATTAAACAAAATTGATAATAGACAACCTTATAAAATCAAAATTGAATCATGTAAAAAAATCCATGTTAAGTAATTCATACTAAGGAATAAAAAGATAAAAGAGGATGCATTTTGTGTCTAAAATTTTAAAAATATAAAATAAGACTCATAAAAGGAACTTTTAGCTAATGATTTAGCTCTATTAAATTTTCCTTAATTCTCATGCATAAAATAATTATAAAATAAGTTGGTTTATACTTATTCCTAAATTTATTTAGTAGTATGCTTATATAAATATGTTTAAGTAAATTGATTTGTTAGACTTTACTAAAATTTATTTTAGATCATTAATCATTAGTATATTTCGTCTTTTTACTTAAAAGTAAAAGATGATTTGTTAGTAAAACGACTCAATCTCCTAACTTCTCCTTGTCTTGCATTTAATCTCTAGTTTTATGTTATTTTATTTTATTTTATTTCTTGCATTCGAAATTTAATTTTTTGCTAGAGTTTTCAATTTCTGAAGGATAAATTCAGTAGCTCTTTCTTTCAATTCCTAGAATTTAATATTTCGCTAGATCTTAATGCTTGATCTTATTATTGGATAATTCCGTCACAAGTGTAAAATACTGTTGCAAATGTAACATTTTTTCCTTATTACAAGAAATGTCCTTTCTTGCTTTTCTATTTTCTTTTGAAAGACTCTATAAATTTTCTTCTATTTATTGGAGTTTTGCACAATATTTTACTTAATTTTTCTCGTCTTGTTCTCTCGTTATTTAAATATTATTTTCTAACCCTTACATTCTTTCATAGACTCGAATTTTAGCTCTTCGATCTACCCTATGGACTCATAATCATCTTCATATTTATATTTTATGAGGTTTTGACTTATTTCAAGAATTTCTTTCTTTTTATGAATTTAAGTTTTCTTCAAGTTTTTTTTAATTTGTTTGATAAATTGATATATTATCTGCATCATCTCTTATTAATCCATTTTTTTGTTAGATAATATCTAATTCAAAGGTAATAGGGCCTATATTTAATTATCGTACATTGTTTTCTTCAATTTCCTTATTATTAATTTCAGTGGTTCAATCGGTAATCTCTTTTTCAGTTTTCAATAGAAGCTTTGAGAGTTTTTTTAACTTTTTAGCTTGGAGTTTTTTCTCCAGTGCCTACTTTGTTCATCGATAGAAAAAATAATTTAAATTATTAACCACAAATGCTTAATAATCAATAAGAAATTTATTTAATTATTTTAGAAATAGCTTAAATCTAGTTAAATTCTAAATTCTCACGAATTAATGCCTTTCCTTTTATAAAATATGAAGATTTTAGGGATAAAATTCATAAAAGGGAAAAAAGTAAGCTTTGCATATTTAAGTTTGATATCATTTATTTCTTTCAATCTATTTATTTTATTATCTAAATAGAAAGCATAAATAAATATCGGTTTTTATTCTTCTTTACTATATAATTGCATTGCTTAATTTTCTTTTTACTCTTTTAAGTCTAAAATAAAATTTTCAATGCTTTTTGAGTAAAATCTCGAAGCTCATCATTGTATTTTATCCTTTTTTACCTTCTTAGATAAATATCCACAAAAAATATCTGAATTCAGATCAGAATTTTTCGCGACTCCAAGAAAACAAGAGTTAACAACATCTTAGAGAGTTTAAAACTAGTAAAAGAGCACGAAAAAGTTGCACATCAAAATCGAGACTCCCACTTCTGAAAAAAAGTTTAGGAAATAGGCTAAAAAGCATATACATTAGGAAATTCAAATTTCACCACCTGCAGCAAATAAATTTTCATTAGCTGATTAAAGTAGAGCTTGACCTTCAGAAAGAGGTTGAAAACTGAAGAAAGATAATAAGAGACTGATGGAAAAACTTGAAATAGAATCGAGAATCATAACTTAAGAAATAGATCTTAAAGCTTCAGAATATTTCACAAAACCAGAACAGTTAATCATAAAGCCAGCAATAGAACCAAAAAGAATTGAGCAATAAGATAGAAAAAAAGAAGAAAATATGCAAAAATTGCAACATTAAATGTAACTAAGAGAATAAGAAAATGGTCCAATTATAATTGTAGAAGAAAAAACTCAAGATTTAAACCTAAATGAGAAACGAAAAGATGCTATTACTGCAACTCTCGAAAGCATCTGTGAAAAAAATGCTAGAAATTTTACATCTTTAAATAAGAGTACTGAAACTACTAGAAGAAGTTGGAGAATAATAAGAAGAAATAAAATAAACTAAAACTGAAAAGAGAAAGAGAAAGAGAAAGAAAAATAAAGAGAAATAGAAATAGAAATAGAAAAAGGTTATATTGCGACAAATTCTGAAATATCTACAAGAAAAATATATAATATATTATATAAGCGAAAAAAAAATCACATGCATAGTAAAGATAAGAGTTCTAGAGACTTGCAAAATTTTATATTTAACCTCTAGAGCAGTCAAAAGTTGGTGGGATAGAGGTTGAAATTTCAAAAAACACTAAATATTTAATTTTGTCCTAGTTTAGATAATTATCCAAAGAATAATAATTATTTTAAATATCAATCGAATATAAAATAACCAAGTTTAACTTTTTGACTCTAGATTTAAAGGTTAAAATTATTTTATATCTTTTTACTTAGAAATTTAAGATAATTTTTATATTATTTCATAACTATCAATTCTAACCTAACTTTATGATCTAAAAGTTATTGATTTGTAATATTTTTTGTAGTTATTTAGTTATTTATGACCTAAAAGTATAAGCAATAACAATAAATGTTGTGTACAGAGATAAAATAACTAAAGCTGATATAACGAATTTAGGCATTTTCTTTTTATTGCATTTGAAATTACTCTCATTTTATCTCTAATAAAACCACCATGAGTTTAGAAAAAAAAATTAAACAATTTTGTTGGTTTGAAGTTTAATTATTAAACCCTTTCGATTTATAAACCCATATTTTGGATTTTTTTAATATGAAAAAATCAAGCTAGTAATCGCCTACATTTGATGTTAATCGAGATTACATGGATCTTGATTAAAACAATCAAACAATTGTAGAGTATGTTTGGATAGGAGGTACAGGTATGGATATTCGCTCAAAAGCAAAAGTTTACAAAGGAAAGATAACGGAATTGTCTTAGGTTTCTGAATGGAATTATGATGGCAGTTCTTGCTTCTAGGCTTCTGGACAAAATTCTGAAATTACTTTGAAGCCTGTTGCTATGTTTAATGATCCTTTTAGAAGAGGAGATAACAAAATGGTTCTTTGCGAAACCTTCAACGGAGATGGAACTCCTGCAAAAGCAAATTTCAGATGTTTTGCTAGAGAAATCTTCGATAAAATCGGAGATGAGGAGCCATGGTTTGGAATAGAATAAGAATACACAATTTTAACAGTCTAGGGATGGCCTCTTGGATTCAAAACAGATTATTTCCCAAGACCATAAGGACTTTATTATTGCTCAATAGAAGCTGATAACTGTTTTGGAAGATCTATTATGGAAGAACATTTGAAAGCCTGCCTCTACGCAGGAATTTAAATATTTGGAACTAATGCAGAGAGCATGCTAGGATAATGGGAATTTTAAATAGGTACATCCAAAGGACTAGAAACTGGTGATCATGTATGAATGGCAAGATATGTTTTAGCCAGAATTGCAGCTGAACATGGTGTTTTAATAACATATCATCCAAAACCAGTAAGCGGAGATTGGAATGGAGCAGGAGCTCATGCTAATTTCTCTACAAAGCCTATGAGAGAAACTGGAGGATATCCAAAAATAATTGAGGCTATTGAAAAGCTGAAAGCTAATCATCTGAGACATATTTAAGTATATGGAGGATAAAATGAATTGAGATTGACTGGTCATCATGAAACTGCTCCATTACATGAATTTACTTATGGAGTTGCAGACAGAGGTACAAGTGTGAGAATTTCAAGACCTACCGAGAAGGATTAGAAAGGATATCTCGAAGATAGACGTCCTGCAGCGAACTGTGATCCTTATGTAGTCACAGCAATCATGGTAGATACAATTTGCTTGGATGGTAAATAATTTGATAATGGTATTAAAGCTTACAATGATTTGTATGAAGAATGGAGCAAAATCAGAGCGAAGTGATCGAAAAAACAAATAGATTTTTTATTTTTTCTCTTAAACTAAAGATTAAATTTAATTGCAACACAAATTACACTAATTAAGATAAACTTAGTCTCCCATTAAAAGTAATAATATACTTTTATTCTTTAAAAAATAAAATAAAAATTACTAGATTATAAGCTATGGTTAGGTAAGCAAGTAAACAACTTTAACAATTTTAATAATTAATTAAGAAAAATAAGTAGAAATAAGAATTATTAAATCCTTCTTTCATATTTTAGAGATTTTATCCTCATCTATAAATAATATATTATTCGCCTGCTATCTCGATTTATTTATAAACGAATGAACTAAGAGAGAAATAAAGGTTGAAATTAAAGTGTTATATGAAAAATAAAAATAGTAGACTAAAATGAAATTTAGGGGTTTAAACAATTAAATATAGAAGCATTGAAAGAATCTTATTTATAAATAAGTAGGTATTTAATATTTTAGCTATTGCTCCAATTATTTATTAATTAAATCAAGCTGCATAATTTAGATAGTTATATATAACTTAATGGTTAAATTATATAAAACTAATTATTTACACTTCAACACTCTATTTGGTATGAGAATGCTAAATAACATTTTAAGTATTAACGAAAAATTTCAGTAGCTTACTAAATTATAAGTATCTATAACTTTTCATTTAAAAATAAGGATATTAATGGAATTTCTTGTTCTCACACAAATAGCTCTAAATACCAGGTATAAAATAAGCTTGAATAAAATAGTTAAACAAGTTTCTATTATATTATGGCATTTATAACATCAGAAGGTATATTCCAAATAACCATATAAATCCTTGTATATAAAATTAAATAAAAAGCTTTTATAAATTTAGTTTTATTTATAATTATCAGCTTATAATACTCTATATACAAGTTAGCTAAATTATAGCAATAATAACTAAACTAGGCTTAGGCATTGGGATTATTATTATACTCTAATACAAATTTTTATATGCTATATTTTAGGTTCAGCGATTTCGTTTAATTATCTTGTAGCTTAGCTTTAGGTCTAAATTTTTATTTTATTTAGAATTTTCGAAGATTAATTTATCATATTTTATAAGTTAAAATTTAACTATATAAAATGCTCTATTACTAAGAGATGATTGCTATATAGAATAAAAGATTTGGGCTTTAAGATATAAATGAGTATGAAGATAACATAATCATATTATGCTTTATGATTTAAGGAGATAAGTGTTGAATTGTGAAGAATTAAATTATTCTTTATCAAAAATTTCTTAATAAATATGTAGAATTTCCAGATTTATCTTAATTATAAAGTTTTAAATAACTTAAGTTTTTTAAAATATTAAGAAAATCTATTTCTCTTGATTGAATAATAAAATGAGATTTATAAGATATTGCTAGAAAAGATATATTATATTCCAAATCTTCTTCTTTTTAATTTTTTCTTCAATTTGAACAAAAATTATTTATTTTTTTCCAAATTTTTCATTGCCGTTCTTACATATTATTATATACAATTTGAATATATTAGAAAATCATTCTTCTTTTAGCGGTTTTAAGAGTATTCCATTTGCTTATTTCTCTGTTTTATACACAATAAAATATAAGTTTTAACATTCAGAATAAAAGGAATTCTCTCTACAGTTTTTATAATCTTAAATGATTTTACTTAGTCATGTAGTAGTCTTAAAAAGATCCTTTTTAGATTAAATCTTCTATATATATCTATTTTTCTATGTATGAAACTCTAAAATTCGAAGTTTATTTTAAATATTTTAATTCACCTTATTCAAATCTTTTATATCATCAACTATGCTTAAATCTTTTATAACAAGCTAACAATTCTAGAGAGAAAAGATTTAATTTGCTTAATCACTTAAGATTTATTTTTAAATGCAGGCATTCAACATTAAGCATGTAAAAGCTCAACTTCAATTTTAAATGCCCTCACTCAAGCTAATTTCTATTTATATGTATTTTATTATAAAGGGGTATATTTTACATTTGGTCTAATACTTTCAGTTATAAGAAGATTTCTAGTCTTTATTATTTATTCATTTTTGATTATAGCTTTAAGATTGTTGTTTTACACTTAGATTTAAAAATTTATTATGGATGTATAAATATGACAACATTTTGACTTCAATACGAAAATTCATAAGTTTTACCTAAGTGCACTAAGCTTTATTTTACTCTTTTTATTATAAAAATATAAAAATTCAGCTTTCTTAATTCTTAGCCTAATCTAATTATCTTTCAGAACTTCATAATATAAATTTCATTGCAACAAATAATCTTTCCTTATATATAAACATAAGCTTAAGATTATAGTTGTAAGTTGAAAATTTATAAATGAGTATAAAAGAAAGCTTTATAATTTTTCTAAATCAAATATCGACTTATTATTTAATATAAGGCTTTTCCTTTACTTAAAAAGTAGCGAAGTTTAACTAGAAAATCTAAAAGCTTAAATTAAGCTTCTTATAGTAGTTAATTTTATTGTTTGTTAAAGTGACTTTAGATTCTTTTAGTGAGGAAATAAAAAAATTTAAAGCATCACAAAGTTTTAAACTTTATTTATTTAATTAATATATAAAATATGATTATAGAGTATTTAGAGTGCTTGATATAATATAGGAATCTTCGAAAAAGCTAAATTATTTTGTTTCAAGAGGCAAATAGTTATAATTTGATTATAACCATATGAATATTTAAATAAGCTATACCTTCTCATTTATTATGCTCTACTGAAGCAAAAAATTAAAGAAAGATTCATTTATTAAAAAATTTATAAGAATAGTAAGGCTTTAGCCATTTAATTGTTTACTCTTTATTCAAATGCTGATAGCGTAAATTAAGGTAAAGCAATCAGCTAAAAATTAGAGACACTTAAATCTACAAAATAAATTATTTTAGAAATCCATTTAAATAAATCTAAAAGGTAAATAATTAAATTTTATTGTTTTTTAAATTTATAACTAGCTACTATTATAAATTTTCTTTATAAATAATTCTCGCTAAACAGAAAATAAATAATTATAATTTAAACTTAGTTCATTTATACAATACATCTCTCTAATATTTAGCATTTAATCTTTGAATACTAACTTTTAATTCTAAACAATGTCTTACTCTTTTAATTTAGAATAATTTTTAATTAAAGTAATTGTTATTTATTTTCATAATATCTAAGGATTTATTTTATAATTTAAAGCACTAAGTAATTAAGGTTTTATTTGGTATTATCTATTTTGATATAAACTTTATTTGAAGCTTAAATTAGGAATAATTGATTCCACATAAAGCAAATCAATACTTTTTGATCTTATATTTTAGAATCTTTTGCATAAAAAATTCCATTTCCATCTGTTTTTATCTCTAATCTATGGTTTTGGGTTGGCGATAGCAAAAACTTGAATTAAAATTTTAAAGGATAACTTATTAGATAAAATCTTATAGAAGATAAAAGTTAAATCTCTCTAAATTTAAATTTTTAAGGAAAATAAATTTAAAATAATCAAATACTTATGTATAACTAAAATACTTTTTAGATATTGCTTATTTATGCTTTTCATATTTTAAGCAAAATATACACTTATATCTTTATAAATCTTCCTAAAGTTTGTTCTGGAAATAGGAGAAGATATTTTCTATCTTCTTGCTTAATTTTTAATTTTATTTTGAATTTAAATTTTATTTGTTTATCTTTATCTAGTCTATTTCCTTTTACATTAAAATATACTTCTTAATCATTTTTTAAGCTAAATATCTGTTTTTTTATATTAGCTTATTTAGATAAAAACGAGACTAGTGTATAAATTTTATCTGAGTTTCCTAACTCTCAGTTCATCATAATTATGTCTTTTTGTAAATTAAATAATTTCTTCATTTTTTTGTTTTAAAGAAATTTCATAAAAAGCCTTATGAATCATAATCAGATATGTTTTATTATTGGTTTGTAGAGTTAGAGTTATATTAATCTTTTACTCTTTGATATATTATAAATCTTAATATGCACAAATTTCAGCATTATAGCAAAGTTATATTGATTTATCAATCTATCTCTATAATTTCAAAGTTATTTAATTTATCAAGTTAAATTTTTAATTAATCTTAGCAAGGAGAAAGATAATAACAAGCAAAATCAAAATTTTAAGTATAAAGTCTCCATCTCATTAATAATACCCAAAGTAATAAGCGCAAATCCATAAGTAAGATGCAAAATAATTTAAATAAATTCACATACTAAAAATAAAATTAGATACTCATATCATTTAGAAAATTTTAATTACTAGCTATAGATATTAAAAAATTAATAAATAGAAAAGAGAAAGAACCATAATAAATAGAATGATATAGATAAGCATTTAAAATAATTTATAAATATATGAAATATTTATCCTCTTAATTATTAAAGCTTATGTTTTCAGAAGCTATATATTTAAATTTACGGGGTATTATTTAAGTTTAAAATTATAGAGAATGTATAATAAATTATTAAGAATCTTAAATAATTTGAATGAAAAAGTGTATGCTTTTCTTAGTAATTTTAAATGATGGAACTAAAGAAGAATTGCTTGATTTTATAAAAATACCTTAATCGCATTATGAATTAAGAAAATAGTCAAAAATTTAAAAGAAATATACCTTTAAAATAAAATAACAACTCACTCTAAATTTATTTTTATTACATTAACATGCTTTAAATCTGCAAAAATCTATTGATAAAGAAAGACAAATAATCTTGATTTAAATTTAATTGAATTTATTCACTATTTCTTTATAATTAAATAAAAAACACTAAATATGAAAAAATAAAGTTATTTTAGCTAATTTATGATAATTTAACCTTTCTTAAGGCTATTTTTTCATATTGACATAGCAATTTTTTTTAATTAGATTTTTATTCTTAATGCTAGTATTATAATAATCTAATAAATAAAAAGCTATATTAATTCATTAAATAGAGACTGCAAATAAATTATAAATCTCCTATCTTATTATATTATGGCAATTCTCAAAATTATAAAGAACTAAAGATCTAATAGAAAACTCAAAAATATTAGTTTGGCTATTAAAGAATTTAACTATGGAAAATCTCATAAATCTTAAAATTTAATATAGTTAAAAAAATATTTTTCTGAAGTGTATTAACAATAAAAAACGCATTTGAATATATTAAAAATACATCAGAAGTATAAAATTAAACATTAAGCTAAATAATAAAAGTTAATAAAGCAACTACAGCACTTCCATTAAGTTAAATTTCTATATAAAATAATCCATTAAAACTTATAAGTGTTAATGATTTAAATAAAGATAAATATTTATTATTTAATAAAATACGAAATTTTAAATGTTTAAAATTTATTAAAGTTTTAATATATATCAAAAGTTAAATTTTTATAATATTTAGTAGAAATGCTAATAATGAGATTAACAAAGTAAATTAGGAAATTAAAATTATAAAAAATTAATTTTTATAATAGAAAAAATTAAATTTATTGGAGAGAAATATCAAGTTTTTTAAAATATAGTGTATCAATTGAGTTTAATTTTAACTCAAAAATAGTTAAAATTTAATTGTGTGTTTTTTAATTTAAACATACAAATTTTTTATTTTATAAATTTAAAAATACAAAGTATTGGTTATTTAGTGGTAATTTTAATTAAATTATTTTTTATTTTAGAAAAAATTTAGATTATATAAAATTGTAGCACCTTAATGGCGTGCAGCTCTTTTCATAAACTTTTTTAAGTCTTAAAATTTTTTTATTGAAATCTCTCACATACTCCCTTTAAAAGCCCTTCTTCCCCATAGAACAGTGGTCATAGTGCTACCCTAAAAGACCTCAATGTTTGGCATCTTTTAATTTAAATGCTACTTGATGATTCCAGTTTTGGTCTTCTTGGCTTAGTTCCAATATTCAAAGAAATGTTCTTCACACACAGAGTTATTACTGTATTAAAGTTTTTGTCACTCTCCTTTATAGGATTACTCTCCCTATTTAAATTCAGTTTCATACTATAATGAAAAAAGCTTCTTAAATATGCATATTCCTTTGAACTTTGTTTAAAAATTAATCTTAAAATAATTTAAAATATTAGTTTGAATCCCTTTATTTAATAAATCAAGAGATCTATAAATTAGATATTTAAAACATTATATATTAAAGCTATTTTCCTTAGAAAAGTTCTCAGACTAAATAAAAGAGATATTATAGATTCTAAAGACAAGCAATGTGAAATATAAATTATTAAATATGTCCTAATAAAGCTTTTTATCTTATCATTATATGCAAAAACTTTCTATAGATTCAAATATTTATATAAATAAAATATAAAGATTTTGATTTTTGAAACATCAGAATTGCAAGTAAAACCTCTTTATTTCAATTATTCACGAAGATACCATTAAATTATTGGATTTTTCTAATAGAAATTAGTCAAGAAGACTAACATTTTGCAATCATAAAGAAATTTAAGAAATCATATTTAAATATAAAGGAGGAAAGCATGGAGTTTTTGATAGTGGATATCATACAAATTTATATAAAATCCTGAGATTTAAATAGTATAAAGCTTCGATTTCTATCTAAAATATAATAAAATAACAGTATTATTTTTATACATTTGAAGCAAATATATAATTTCATTTTTTATGTGTTTGAAGGAATTATCTCTGAAGAAAAATTGAAAAAATAAAGAAATCTCAGATATTAAACATTTAATGAGGAAATTTAAACGAAATATATACAAGAAAAGTTACTAATAATTCTTCAGATCTACATAGATAATAATTTATTTTAGTTAATAAAACTGGAAGATAATTTAGAAACTTAAATATTTAATGATGCGAAAGAAAAGGGTATAGACATCTAAAATGCTTGCAAGAAATTAATTATTATATATAAAATGGCTTCTAAGAAATAACAGAACTTTGAACAAAACATTTAAACAGGAAAATTCTCTAAAAAATAAAAAAGCGAAATAATTACAATGAGTGAAAGTGAGAAATATGATTGATATGACGAACATTAACCACTTGGAAATCCAGAATTAAAAAAACTTCCGACACAAACTCAAATAGAAATATTATCTAAGTCATTAAAAGAGTTTATGTTAAAAAATAGATACCTCACTGATAAAGTAGAAAAATTAGAAAAGCTAATAACGTCTTTACTTGAGAAACAATATTAATCATCATAAGAAATAGAAAACAAACTGGAACAAAGAATTAAATAAATTTAATAATAAATTCAGGTAACGCCATTTTCGTTTTAACGGAATTAATCAGATCCTATGGAAATAGAAAATGAAGCCTCAAATTAAAATAAACAGTAAACGTTTATTTAAAATAAGTAGTAAATTTAAAGTGTTACAGGAATAATAGTTTAAAAGAAGAATAAAATGCTACTTGTGCAATAAATAACACCAATGAAAATACTGCTACTAACTAAGCGAAATTTAAAGAAATAATAAATAAGATATTTTTAGAAAACTATTTAGGATATATCCAACATAAAGCGGAAATATTTATAGAAAAAAATTCTTTAATTCAAATCTTAATCCTTGGATAAATAATTAGGAACGTTAAGTGCAAGACCAAAACTATTCCGAATATTAAAGGATGGTGCACTAATGAAGTGCTACACCGCCTAACTAAGCCTATTAGGAATTCAAGACAAACTAATAGAGACAAGCTGATAGAATAGGTCAGATGGCTGACTACTAAGGCTTTAATAAAGCTTTTTAACTTTAACTATTTTATATTAAAGATAAAATTGATAAGAATAGAAAACACTGCTTTTATAATTTATTTTTTAAATAAGAAAATATTTCTTGTATTTTATATAAGATAGTATGTATTTACCTTTTCAAAAATTAAAAATTTTTAGAATCATTATCATTATAAAAATAAAACAGAATAGAAGAGTTAAATAAAAAATCTAATTCAATTTTTATAATTTAAATTTTAATCTTAATTTTAAGATACTTTATTATGCATATTTGAAATTATTAAAAATTATAAAAACAGGGAAAAAAAGCAAAATGAAAATTTTTAAACTTAGTAATATAACCTTTATTTGAAATTCTCATTGCTTAAACTTCTTAATTATTTGCAATTTTAAAATATTAGATTAAGATAAAAATTTGAAGTTGTTTTAATGAAAAAATTTGATTATTGTAAATACAAAAAAAATAAAATGTTTAAATTTTAAAATAAAAATAGTAATAAGTATTTATCAAATAAAATAATAAAAATTATACAAAAATTAATCATCATAATATATAATTATCATTATTTACATTCGCTCTAAGTAAAAATCTCTGGATAGAAAAATTTTAATTCTTTTTATAATCAAGTAATACTAATTATAGTAATATTTAAAACTATTAAAATTTAAAAAAATGTTTTGAAAGTTTTATAGAAATTTCTAATTAACTTATTTTAATAGAAATAACTTAAGAAATCATTTATATAGAAAAAACTTTTAATTTTTGTAAGAATTTTATGTATTAAAAAAATAAAATTCGATAAAATATATTCTATAAATATGACTGAATCAAATTTAGAAATAAATCAGAATATCTATAAAAATAGTATATTTTTATAAAATGGTGGAGATATTATTCTAAATTTTTCTAAAACGAGTTCAATAACATAAAAAATAACTAAAATTATTAATTTTAGGAGAATTATCAAAAAATTGCAATTATTTTTTTATGAAAAGATAATAGTATAAAGTAGAAATATTTCTATTGAATTAATAGGATTTGACATGAATATTGAAAAAGTAACGCTTGCAATTGTTTAAGAAAAGGTAAAATTATGCTAAAATAATAATTTCATTAGCAAGACAAAAATTTCTTTTACATTAAAACTAAAATTTGGAAAAAGAATTGAATTTTTTTTTAATTTTGTTAATATCTGATTAAAAAAATAAAATTTTATTCTATTTATATGCTGTTTTTTTTTCGAAATTTCGAAATTTTTTATATTATCTTAATAAAATAATCCTCAAAATGTATTTTATAACAAAAATTTAAATTACTGGATGAAATAGAAAAAAATTTAAGTGTATTTTCATAATAGGTTATATAAATTCATTAAAATTAAATTAACTTAACTTATTTCTCTTTCGAGGGACTGGAAACTCCTTTCCAACTCAACGAAACAAGGCACTCTCTTAATGCACATAATACGGATATCCTGTTGCTTATTCCAATAAACTTTGGATGAAAGTTTCATAACTATAGGCCAACAGGCTTCAAGCGACTAGCAAGAATAGATAACCAAAAAAATTTAGTTCCGTTACAGAGATTACCCTTAACAATGGATCTTCTCAGCGACAGGATAGGAGTTTAACTTTATCCATAAAGATAGAAGATTTTATCGGATGATCAACCTTACTTTCACGACCTTTTCGTCTATTTATATAAGTTTATTAAAGCCTAATTTTAGACTGATTATTTTTTATTAAGCTATATTGTAACTAAATAATCCAAATGTTAATATGTTTATGATGTATCTGTAAAAGGTTTGCGATTTTAGTTAACTTTACTAGAATTATAATTATGATTAACAATAAAAATATTTTTTATGAAAATGAAATATAAACTAAGAATATTAAAACTTTAACTAAAAAAGAAAAAAAATATATTATATTCAAGTAAAAGATCATAAAGTGCTTAAAGCTTGATCATTATTTTGTCAAAAAAGTAATTATCATAGTAAATAAGATAAATAGAGACAAATAAATTACCAAATGCTTATTGGAATTTGCACGATTTAAGACAAAAACATGTTAAAATCTCTTTTTCACTTAATTAAATTTAAACGGTTTATTATTGGTAAAGTATACATTTTTTTAGTTTTTTACATTTGATTTTATTAATATTAAAGCTAAATCTGAATTTATTGATTCATTTAGCTTATTATTTATTTTAAAATAAAAACTATTAAAACAAACTAAACGAAAATAAAACTAAATATAATAAAGAAGTAAGAAATGAAAGTAATAATTCGAATTATAAATGCGAATAATATATTATAATTAATCAAATTATTAATTCTTTGTTAGTTATTTTTAATAATTTTAAGAACGAAGCCATAAGCACTCTTTTGCTAATATGCAATTATTATTAATTGGATTTATTGATATTAGAAAAATTAATTTGATTATAATCAAATTTATAATTTTAATGCATAAACGAATTTAATTTTACGTAATTCATAGTTATTTAATTTTTTAAGATATAAAAAATATCACACAATTTAAACTTTTAATATCCTAAGTTACAATAATTAGAAAAGCTACATATTTATAAATCCAAAAAAGGAATATTTCTTCAAAGATTTCTGTTTAAATAACGATAAATTTTAAGCGAAAGACCTTTTAATGTTAATAATAGATATATTCTTAAGTTATATGAAAAAATAATAAATTTTTATTTTTTAGTAGCTTTTCATGATATAAAATTAAATTTTAGATTTTACTTTATCGTCATCAATAAATTTTCTAGTTATTTATACATTTTTAGATTGAAAGCATACAACTAAAATTATTCTTTTAAAATTTAAAATTTAAAATTTTGATAATTTTATATTTTTATAAGATTAATTGTATATAACTGAATAATGATATTGTATTTTAAGATATTTATAAATTATATAAATAAATAAAAAATTTGTTCTGAATATAATAATATCTTATTAACTTGCTTCCACTATTAATAGAATTACCACTATTAAATAGTTTAGTGTTTAAAAAAGATATTTACTTCAAACTTGCTTGGATCTTCACTGTCATATGTCTTGATGAATTTAAGATTACTTTTCTTTATTTTTTCCCATAAATTAAATATAAATCATTTTCTATTGAATTCATTAATTGCTTTTTAAATTTTTTTCTTTCAAAGCAAATAATCTTGATTCCAATAAATTTTAAATGAATTTTCCATTAAATTTTCTATTAATCTCTTTTTTGCTTAAATAAGAAACTTCTCACTTATGTTCTGCCTGTTGCAATATTAGCATATCACAACTCTTTGATAGATAATAAGTTTTTTGTAGACTGTTGTTCTGTTTCAATTGGATGTTTAATATTTAGGGTGATTCTGGCTTACAGTTTCTACTTTTTAAATTTCCCTTACGATCTATCCTGTCTATAAAATTCTCTCTTAAATTTGCTACAAGGCTTATTTTAAATCTATTTTCTATATTAAGAATTATTTTTCGTATTTAAAAATTCGATAGATTTTATCAAATCTAAAATTTATTAATTAAGTTGCTTATTTTTTTCTCTTAATTCTCCATGTAATGAAGGAAAAGATTGTTGACAACATCTTACTAAGAATTAATAGATTTTTTAGAGAGGTCTTCTATTTGTTAATACCTTTTTATATCTCTGGATTATAATATCAAATATTTATAAATACTAAAATAAGATGAAGGAAACTTTTAATATTTATCATTGGAATCACTTTATTTTTTTATAGGTCTTATTATTCCCTTAACTACTAATTTTAGAATTTAGATAAGAGTAGTTTAGGATTGTTAAAAATAATTGCAATTTATAAAAAAATGAGACAAAATTAAGGTTATAATAAAATAAAAATAATTTGAATACTAATAAATAAATTGAATTATAAGGAGTTTCGCTGTAAGTTATCTTCTTATCTATTTTTAAAGAAGCAATAGTATTTATTTTTAAGTATAATTTCATGCTTTTATTTTGAAATTTTATGAAATATTATAATGAATGCTTATTATACATTATTTTTATTTAAAAATTTTATAATTTATGCCCTTATTTCTTAAAATTTAAAATAATACACTATTTTTAAATAATGTTAATTATTAGTTTTAAATTATTTCTAAATTTTATGCAAAATATTTCATTTCTATCTATTTATAATACTATATTTAATTTTAAATTTCTTTATTTCATATATTCTTGATCATAAAATTTTTTAAATATTACATTTTGTTAGATTATTAAAATAAAATAATTTCTTATTAGAAATATGTAAGTTATATTTTTCTATTTAACTGTTTATTATTTTTATTAAATAAAATTATTCTATTTATTTTATTATTTTTTTAGAAATTTAAATTAAAATTTCTATTTCCATGCAAAAATTTCAATCTATAGATATAAGCTTTTTATACATTTTCTAAATTTACCTATTTTTATTACTTAAATAGAAAGAAAATTGTTTTTTCTTACTGTTCGATAAAATTTTTAGATTCTTTTATTTAAAATATATTATATTAATTAAATTTGTTTATAATAAATAAAATCTGATATTCATATTTATACATTGTTAGAGATTTTTTAATTGTAAATAGGTTACATTTCTAAAGATAAATTAATTTATAGAAATTTGCTTGATAAGATGTATAAAAGATAAAATAATGTGAATTTTTATAAATAAATCAATTTTATTATTTATTTCAATTATTTCTAATTTATATCTAGTTAGTTTACATTTATTTTAAACTCTTTTTATCTATATGTCTTCTAAGAATAATCTTATCATTATTCCTAAATTTGTTAGTTCTGTATCTAGTATTTACTAAATAATTAAAGTTTTATATATGAATGCAAATTTAAACGTTTATAATAAAAACACTTAGTATTATTATATTTATATTTTATGAATTATATAATTTTTAATAGAATATCTATTAATAGATAATAAAATACATATAATTAATAATTAAAATTATTAAAAAATGCTATAAATTCTTAATTATAGTTATTAAAAATTACATGAAAAGTGACAATTAAAATTCTATGTAAATATAAAAATGATGGATAGCTAATAATAAAATAACTTAAGAAATCTATACGTTATTGTAAGAAGAAGTATAATATTAAAATAAGAAAAAAAATTGTTAGAAAAATGTTAAAACACTGAAGAAAGATTAATTGAATAAGAAAACGAAGTTAAACATCTTGAAGAAAAAAGAATAGAATCTTAAATCTAGGAAACTAAAATGGAAGTAAAAAAAATAATAACTAATATTAAATGGATTTTCAAGAGATATCATCTATAATAATCAATAATTCACACATTCAAGAGATATAAGATATACAAAGATAAAATGAAGAGAAATAGCTAAGAAACCTGAAGTGAATTAACAAGAATATATGCAAGATAGGATGGAAACATATACAGGAAGAGAGATTTTAAGTGAGTGACACAACTAATACTAATTGAATGTCCTGAACATTACTGTTGAACCACCAGGAAGTAACTTTGGTTAACTTTATTGTAAGATTTAAATTCCTGGATAAGCAAATCTTTAATTGAGCGATATATTTATAAAATATATTTTCTAACTCTTTTTCTTACTTTTCTTCTTAACTTTAATTTTTTACAAACGCTATTAAATTACTTTTTTGCGAACTTTATCACTTTACTTTACTTATATAATTAAGCATTAATAAAATAAAGTAAATATATACTTTATATAATACGCATAAAGATGCAATGATTATACGCATCAGTTTTAAAATAAAAAAACTGAAATTTAATCATAATAATAATAATTAATTAACGTGATTTCACTTATATTTGGTTCATCACGAATTTAAAGTTTATTGTTGAATAAAAGAATTAACTTCAACTTTGCCTGAAACATGTCTATCATAAGTCCTGATGATTTTTAATTTGTTCTTTCTAATAGTTTCCGATAGGTCGAGTGTCATTCTTTTCTTATCTAATTCATTAACTGCATATTAGATATATTCATCTAAAGGAACTTTGAACAAAAAAAATTTTTAATTAAAGATTCATAATAAGTAACTTATAAAAGCCTCAAAAATTTGCATAAATAAAACAGCTGTAATGGAATAGTATTGAAAATAAAAATGATGCTAACTTTTATAATTTGCTAGAGTATAGGATCTTTCACGTTTATTTATAACTTATTCTTTGCTAATGTATGATAGATCAATTTAATTGAAAATTTTTAACCTATAAAATAATAATAAAATTATTTAATTTTAAAGTAAAGATATATATTGACCCATTAAAATCAAAAATAGAAGTAATTTCTTCGATTACTTTATCATAGAATTTTCAAATTAATTTTTATTTCATTCCTTTAATTGAAAATAAAAAAAAAATATTGTGTTTTGAAATAATTAAAATAATTGCTTTTATATTGCTATTTTTAATTATTTTTTAGTTTAAGAGAGAAATTATATTTTAATGTATTTTTAATATGAAAGCCAACTATATCAATAGTTTAATGAAAAGCCTTAAATAATATCATTATTTTTAAATACTAATATGATAATCTCAAATTTCTAATACATAAAATGATTTAGTAAAAAATTATTTTAATGAGATATAAACAATTTGTTTATGATAAAATTGTTCACATTTTAAAACAAAAAAATAAATTTAAATTCTCATTGGCTTAAAATATTTATACTACCTTATACTAATTAACACTATTTTTCTTATTTAAGGGAAATAAATATATTTTTATTTTAAAATATTAGTAGATTTATCTCGCTACTACGTCTTTTTTTTAAACAAAAAAATCAAAATTTTATAAATAATCTCAACTTAAATATTTAATCATTGTTATTATCTTTTTATAAAAATAGTGTATAACATTTATATTGATTAAACCTTTTATTTAAATTAATTTTTAAATTAAAATATTTGCTTATAGTTTATTACTTATATTTATTTAATAAGAAATTATGTTTCTTTATTTAAAAATTTAAATTAAACTTTCAATAATGTTTAATAAAAATATTATTGCAATTAGATTAAGTTTCTCAGAATAAATATATTTTACTAATAATAAAAGAATTTCTTAGATAAAAATTAAAAAAACTAAAAAATATACACTTCTTATAAATTATTCTTATTTTACGATACTCTAAGAAAAGGAAAATTCAATTATATTTGATACGATTGTATCTTTTAATTTTTAATAGCATTTTGCTTTATTTTTTATTATAAAATTTCATAACTTTAAAATATTATAATGAAATTTTCAATGTTATAGAAATAAATTTAACAAAATACATAAAAATAGAAAAATAATTATGCAGAAAAATTATAAAATACAACAGAAAATATACAAAAAAGATAGTTAAACTTTATATGCTAAAAAAATTAAAAAACAATAAAGATTTTTTAACTTAAGAAATTAAAAAACTTTAATTTTTTCAAAAAAAAAAAGAAACTTCATATTAATTAAGAAAGAAGATAAATTAGCATCTAAAGATTTCTATAAAAAAGTAAAAATGAAAAAAAACATTTGACGAAAATCTCTAAAATTCATTTTTCGATCGTAAATCAAAATTATTTTATTCGTTCTTATAGCTTTAAAAAATTATTCTATTTTCGTTTGAATCTTTCCAATAAACAGATACAATTACTAACAAATTTATAAATGAAAATAAAAGCTTTTAATAATCTTAGAATTTCAAACAATCAAATCAAGAACTAAATTGATTTTTTGAAGTTAAACAATATACAAAAATGTAAAACTTTAAACAATCAGTTAGTCTGTCCATAAGTATTATTATCTATAATTATATTTAAAATACTTAATTAAATTTATTTCATATATATTTTTAATAATTATTACAACTATTTTATAAATCTAAATTTAGATTTAATTAGATAAATATCAAGTAAAATTATATAAAATATATACAAGATTATTTTATTTTCAAAAATAAAAAGTACAAATCATTCTAAAAGTCAAAGCTTAAGTGAATTCACTATTTTTTTAACGAAACATTTCTCAATAGATAGTTAAAATAATATCAAAGAATATTAAAAAGTACAAAAATTTATTAAAAATTCTAAGTTAAAAAATTTATAATAAGTTAAATTAATAAATGGAAACAATTTTTTCAATCATTTAGCATTAAAAAACCTAAACAATATAAAAATTAAAAAAATTTAACATTTTTATTTAAATTTTAAAGTTTTCTTTAAAATATGCAACATTTTTATAAAGAATATTTACAATTTTTATAATTTTGTTCATAAAAATAAAATACGGAAAATTTTAACTTTTTTTTAAAAATAAATTTATTTATTATAATGAAAGGTATTATGCCCATTACTTTGCTTTATTTTATAAAAGCTAAAGCTCTGATATTTTTAATGTTTGCTTTTTTTCACGTTTATTGTAAAACGTATTGACTCTATTCCTAAAAAAAATATTTTCTTAGAAGATTTTTGACTACAATTTTTTAATATAGTGATTCAGTTTTATCATAAAATTAGTAGGAATGAAAGTTTCTTAAGGAGATTTCGCTAGTTAGTGCTATGGAAATCCAAACAGAAATGCTTAATTAATCATTTTGTATTGAAATTAATAGATTGCTGAGTATTTATGGCGTTTACACTTAAAATTACCTACATCTGATAAAAAATATTAGTTTTATTTACTCTTTCTTTGCTAGCAATATATTTTTAAATGCTTCATTAAGACTTGATAAGTTCCAAAAAATATTTTAAATTTATAACTATGTCTTTTATAACCTTAGAAAATTATTTTTTAATTAAATTCAAGGGAGATAGTTAACTGGAAATGGTAAAAACGTAAAGATTGAGAATTGACTAGTTTAAGGTTTTAAATCAATTTTAATTAAAAATCCGGCAATTAAATTAGATGATTTTTTCCACAGAGATATCCCGAAGTTTAATTCGTTGAGAATGCGGAAATAATAGCTTTAAAAAGTTCGAAAAATATTATTGAATTTCGAAAGACTTAGATATTGTTAAAGAATGGTGATTTTAAATAAAAGAATAGTAATCAAAAGTTAGATAGAAGAATTGATTCTCTGACTTATCTTAATTTAAATTTTTCGTTCTTGAAAGCTTATAAAATTAAAAAATTTATTAAGTATTAAAGAAAAAATAAATTATATCTTCGGTTTAAAAATGAAATATTTTAGCACTGATTATGATTTTTTACTATTTTAAAACAAATTTAATTATCGAATAATATTGCTGTATTAAAGGTTTTAGAATTTTCTTTAACTTCTTAAAACATTCCTGACTTTCAATAATATATATAATATTAGTAGCCATAAGCAAATAATAATATAAAAAGTAAATTTTATTAATTTATTTATATAAAATACTTTGTGATATTTTAAAGTATCTCAATTTGTAATTAATTTAAATTTTAATAAATTTATTTTTCTTTTTTATATATTATTTTTAATATTAGTAGAATGAAAAATTAATAAGAATGTAGCATAGTATATATTGTTATATTACATTTATAATAATAATCATTCTTATTTAAAAAATTATTTTAATAAATAAAATTATGTAAATACCCTATTTTTAAGGAAGATTTTCCTTTTTACCCTATTCATTAAAAGTTATCATTTGCATAATTTAATTGATTCATAAAATTATAAAATATTTAAAATTATATTGAAAAGTTTAACGAAATATAGTATAATTAGATTTTGGAATAAATATTGTTGCTCTTTCTTTGAGTTGTAAATACTATTTTTATTATAATTTATTATTCCGATCATAGCTTTATTCATTATATTTAAATGATTGGTTATTAGATTAAAGAATTGAAATTATTCTAAATTTTTAAATAATTCTATAACCTGTCTTTGATTTTTAATATATTTAAATATATTTTTAATTTTTTCAATTGAATCAAAAGTATATACTTCTAAATATAATTCTAATATCTCATTTATTTTATTTATGATGCATTATTATACCGTATATATTTTAATTATAATTAATTAACTATTTTTATATTTTAAAAAATTTAAAACATAAATAGTTTATTAGGATCTATTTAAATTAAGTGTAAAGTATTTAAATTTTTTTTCTATATTAAATTAAAAATAAATATTTTTTAATTTTAAAATTATGAATTATTACATTAATTAATTTTAAAATATTTTAATATAATTTAATTTTTATTTAAAATATACTTAGCTTTCTATAAGATTAACTTTAAAAATTTTTATATTCATTGTTTTTAACTTTTAGTATAAGAAAAAAATTTATTTGCTTGTTTTAATTTTATAATGATTAACATTTTTTAAGATAGAAAATTTAGAAGTTTTTAAGATTACTCTTGAATTACTAAAGCAAATTTTTTTTACTAATTTAAAATATTTTCTTTATAAAAAATAATTTCGCAAATTAAAAACTTTATGAGTAATTTTTATAATTGGAAAATTTCTCTAAAAAATGAAAAGTTTTAAGATGACTGTAAATACGTTTATAGAAAATATAAAAATATAAAATTGTTATATGCTCAACTTTATTATTTACATTCTTTTATTTACAAAAAAAATACCAAAAAGGATATTTATGTAATTAATTATTTCAAAATAATTAAAATAATTATATAATGATTTAATAAAATAGTAACTATTATTTTATTATTTTAATTAAAATAATCCAAAAAATTATTTCACAATATTTTGTTATTTTAGATTTTAAGCAAAAATTATAATTTTTTAAATTAAAATGATTTATACTTCGCTTAAAATATAAAATTTAATTTTTCTGTGATTAGATTTGTAGTTTTAGAAAAATGGAATGAAGAACTTTTTAATGAGATTTTGCGCTTGACAAAGCAAAGAAGACATAAATTTATTTAATTAAATTATATGATCATTATGATAATTATTTATTCAAATTTACTCTACACAAAAAATTAAAAATTTAATTATCTCAATCTTATTTCTATGGATCTTTATCTAAAAATATTACATCTTAATTAATAAAATTTCAAACAGATACTTGATTTTTATCTGGAATTTCCTCGTTTTTGCTTATAAATGCATTCGAACTGAACTTTTTTAGTTTTATATAATCAAATTAGCAAGACTTTTTTTCATGAAATTTATCTCTTTTTTATAAAAGTAGAGCTTAATGTAAATTTTATGCCGAAAATAAATGAAGGGAAAATAATTTTCTAATTTATACGCAAAAATAAATATATTTATTCTTTATAGATCTTTTTATAGTCTCTTTATCTATGCAACTGTTCAATCAACTCTTAAATAATTTTGATTTTGATTTAGATAGTTTTAACTAATATAAGAATATTTGAGAGAACAAAATTTCAAAATAACTTGTTTAACTAAAGTTTGGATTAATATCATTAAATCAAAAAATTAAAATGGAGATTTTATTACGCTTTAATGATTTAAAGATATGATCTTTCTTAGAAACTTTTAAATGAGCTAATTAGATTCGTATAAATTGGACATAATCCTATATAAATATTTTATTTTTTAATTTATTTATTATCATTAAGATTTTTGTATAAAGTGCTAAACCTCTACAATTCTTAAATTAATTATAAGTTTAGAATAGCAATATATTCTGGATTAAGTTAATATTTATTTATTTAGATTTAGTGAGATAAGTATTAAAAATTCATAAAATGGAGAAAGAATTTCGTTCTAAATAATTCTTTTTTAGTTAAATTATTTTCTTACGAAAGCTAGTTAAATTAAAACCTAACACTAGATTGAACTTATTATTTTCTAGAATAGGTCTAATGCCTCTCAAATATGAAGTACTTCCTAATTTGTGCTATAAACTTTATAACTATATTATATTTAAGAAAAGCAGCAACAATCAAATATCATATGATATTCTAAAAAATGAATAATAAGAAAGATAAACTAAAATTGAACCATTAGGTTAGCACTATTCTTATATTGAATAACTTCCAAGCAATTAAATTATTATAAGTGGTTCTAATCCTCATGATAATGTGAACAAAGATCTTATTTAGCTAATTTAAGAGGAAAATATCTAAAATTACAAGATGACTTATGAAAGAGGAGCCCATAAATCAGTTCATGATTCGAAGAATTCAGTGTTTTTTGTAGGTGGATTAAATAATAATAAATTCGAAATTTTCAGCTTAGAACATTAAAAATGTACTGAACTACCATAAATGTTGCGAACAAACTACTGTGCTGGATGTACCTTTATGGATAATTAAGTTTATGTTCTTGGAGGTTCGACATCAGAAGGATTTGCTAAAACAATCGATTTCTTTGACATAATGTAGCAGAGTTGACATTTGCACTAAGCCTTATTATCTGAGTAAACATAATGAATAACAGCTTCTTATATAAAAGCTATAGATTCGATATTTTTTTTCAATAACATTACTCCAATTCTAAAAACTAGTTTATTTGATAGAACTTAAACTTAATAATTTTGCGAATAATGAACACCAAAATATGGCGAATATTACATTTGATATGGTAGTTTTCATTTTAGCAAAAAGATATACATGTTTGATAATGAATATAATATAAGTTATAACGATTTGAATAAAGCAAAATGGGTTTATGATTTAAATATAACCATCTCCAAATATCCTCAAATCTTAACGTGGGAATTGTTGGGCTCTTACAATCATTAGCAAATTAACTTTTAAATATTATAGCCATAAAGCATGCTTTATATTTATAATTTAAGTTTAAGTTAAGCTTATAAATTGTTATGCTACTTAAAATTAAATAGTAGGTTATCTAGAATTATAAAATAGTTTAAATTAAAGTTAGTGAATAAACTTTTAATTTTTATAAATTTATATAATTTAAAATTGAGCATCAATCTCTTTTTACTCGTTTGATTTACTTATATTTGTTATATTAATTTAGATACTTTTTTATTTACTAAAGTGAAAGCTAACTTAAAACATCTTTAAGTTAATTATTTTAATAATTATTAGTCAATTATTTCAAGATATTTTTGAATTTACTAGTATTCACATCATAAAATAACTATTGCGTAATTTATTTAAACTACATCTCTGAAAAATTTAATATTTTTAATATCTTTTCACAATTTAAGTGACATTAACTTTCAATTGGAGATATAATTTAAGATATATAAATTATGACTATATTATATTTTAAACTAGGAATTAAATAGAATTAAGAATCTTTGAGTAGTTATATTTATTTTTCTTTGTTAGTCTTTAAATTAACTGGATTATTAATTATTAAACCAAAAATAAAATTTTCTTTTTATATAAATGAAGGTTTATTAGTTGAAAGGCGTATTTACCTTTATACTTGAATAGATTTAATGAGTATCTAATATAAATTTATATGAAGATCTAATTATGAAAATAATCAATAAGGTTAAAATTAAATTACTATGAATAAAATATATAAATGCAATTTTTTATCTAAACAATTAGCTAACTAAATTTATATCTCTTTTCTTAATTAATATCCTAAATTTTAATAATTTATCACAAAATTGCTTTTATTCCCTATAATTAAGTACATCATTAGTAGTTATTCACAAGCTTATATTTATATTATTTAATTTAAACTCTAAATTCTTTATCATTTGAAAAAATTAAATAAAGCTATTTTTTTCTTAATTATGAGATTGAATTAATTAATAAAGAAGCAAGCTTATTTGTGTCAAAGTGATATGGTTATAAATAATTTATATTTAAAAGATCACTTATAAATTATAAATAATCTCTATAAAGTGAAATAATAAATCCCTTAATAAATTACCCTAACTTAAGAAATAGTCTTTAACTTAAGCTTAGTATAATATAATATCTTTTAAATTGTAAAACCCTTTATTTTTTTATTTTAAGTTCACTTATTTTAGAATCAAACAAATATTTGACTTAAATTATGAAATTAATTTTGATAAGATTGATTATTAAACTTTAGTAATAGTGCAATTATTTTATTATTTAAACTAAAATAGTAAAATTTATATAATTAAGCTTGCAAATATTTAAATATATTAAAGTTTTAAGTGGAATTGCTTCCAAGAAAAATTTGCTGTTTTACTAATTTTCTTATTATTTTATATTGTTTTCTTGAGTTTATAAATTAACTGGCTCTATAGTGTAATGGTAGCACGTGGGCCTTCGGAGCCTAAAGTTGGGGTTCAAATCCCTGTAGAGTCGTTTTGGCCTTTTTTACTATATAAAATATAGAAATCAATTGTTAATTGATATTCTTTAATTTTAGCAATACTTTATTTGCATTGAAAATCTTACCTAATTGAAATAATTGAAGTTAAATAGCTTCCCAAAGACTTCTAACTAGTAAAAAGTCTATTATTCTAATAAATTTACAGAAAGCTTTAATGAATTATCTCAAAATAAAATGAATCTTTATTTATAATATCAAACATTTAGATTCACACTTAAAATCAGAATTACATAAATAAGATAAACTTAAAAAACGTAAATTTTAATTAAAATAACTTTTAAAATAAAATTATTTCCTTAATATCTAATATTAAATTAATTATATATAATTAACTAGAAATTTATTATTAAGTTTTAAAGAAGATTTAAGTTAATATAATATTTAAATTAAATTAATAAGAAAGGCTTATTTGTTTATCTTTAAAACATAAACTTATTTAAATATATAAAATGTAAAAAATTAAGTTTTAAAAATTAAATTTAAACCATTTAACTTGATTATAAAATTGTAAATAAATTATTATTTATTTACAATTGCTTTTTTAACTTAGAAATTATATATTTTTATATGAAAAATTAAAGGAAGCTTTTCTATAATTTTATAAATTTATAACTTCATAATTTAAATATTTTAGAAATAAATCTATTTTAAACTTTTATTTAAGCTTATTTTTTAATTTAAGTTAAAAATAAATAATTTCCATTAAAAAAAAATTTGTATCTTTGTTAAGTTTCGAAAAATATTAATTTATGCTTAAAATTTAAATATTAATAAATCTTTTATTTAACCTTATAAATTTTTAAAGTTTGATATTCTAGTTCATTTAATATTGTATGTATAATAATCACAATAGCTTTTTATTATTCAATTAACTAGTTTTCAAATAAAAGGCTTAATAATTTAATTTCATTATAATTAATAATTTAATGTTTAATATTTTATTTAATACCTTTTAGTATAAAAGTTTAAAAAACCTTATAAAAAAATATATAAGAAATATGGATTCTGCTTTTATAACTGAAGAAATCATTTATTTATTATTTTTCCTTGCAAAATTAGTCAAAGTTTTATTGAAATTAACTTTAGGACATGTGTTTAATTTATTTTTTTTGCTATCCACCCAAAAAATATAAATCCTTTTTAGCTTCAAATGAAGATTTAAAATAAGAGAAATTTTTTGAAAATGTAAATTGACTGACTTATTTTTAATTAAATTTTTAACAAATAATTAAATAATTATAAATTCACCAAGTTTTTTTTCTTCCTAATTTTTGCTGGTTAGTAATATTAACTACTTGCTAAAACGTTTTACCTTTCTAAAATGACATTAAAATTAAAAAAACCAATCTGCAAATAAATTTATTTTCTTATTGTATTTGGATTTGCATTTCGTTTAGATGTAACGGACGCCTGTAATAAAAGTTCTTTATTTTATCTATAATTGCATTAATTTAACTATTATATAATAAATTTGAGTAGTTGCTCTTTGTTTAATACCACTCCTTTCTTTGCTTTTTAAATGATTTACTAGTAAAAATTTATTAAAAAATAATAATATTTTTAGAAAGATATTACCTAAATAGCTTGGATATATGATTTTTTTCTATAAATATTCACTATTATAAGTAGAAGTGAATCTAAGATAAATTTAATAAAGTAGTAAACTATTATATACATTAAGAGCAAATATTTTCTCGTTGATATCTTAATAATGAATAAATTGCTATATGCATTAAAACATATCATAAAATCTGAGAAATATTAAATAAGAAACATTTAATAAATAATAAAAAAGTGCAAAATGATACTATAAGCATGCAAATAATTATTATAAAAAAGATTTAATATTTTAATTTTTAAAACCGCCATAGTTGTTCGAAGGTGAACAACAAGGTCATCTTCATCAGAGGTTGGGGAAGTTAAGTACCCATAATCGACTTTATGTCTTCTTCTGCTTTGGTTTGGCCTCGAGACATAAGATTCTTAGACCTTCGGCACTGGCATAATTTAAATTTAATTTAATTCTGGAAATAAAAAGAAATATTATTGCGGGCTTTATCAGAGGTGGGGAATTTAAGTATCCATAATTGACACATGTCGTCCTCTGCTTTGGTGATACAATGAGACACAATCCTGCCATGTCCTTGGACTTCCAACAAGTAAATAAGATTACGAGTATTCTTAAATTATATCAGTATTGAACAAGGTCTACCAGTATCTGATAATTTTATCAGTAACAAACATTCTTGTCAGTATGAAACATTTTTTTTTAAGAGCTGCGCACCAATGAGAGTGCTACGCGCTCAATAATCAAATTTATTTATTTATTTAATTATATTTAATAGCTAATTATAAAACAATAAATATATTTAATAGCTTCATCCAAAACCAAAAGTATATAAAAAATAAATCTTTTTATAATTTAAAAAAAAAATTTAAAACCGTTTTCTATCAGAGCACTAGCATTATTTCGGTTTAAGTTAAATTTAGAATAAATATATTACTTAACACTCAAAGATTAAAATTTGAAAAGTAGACATAGATTAAATGAAATTTTGTTTTGTAATTAAAGTAAATTTGATAAAGAAAATAAAAATAAATATAATATATTTTATTTAAAAAAAATGTAAATTATATTAAGTAATTTCATACTAAATGAAAGAAAGCTATTCCTTTTTAGTTAAGAATAATAATTTGCCTCAAGATTATTGAATATTTTAATAGTATTCTTAATATATTTATTAACTGGTTCTATGGTGCAGTGGCAGCACGTAGCCCTCCGGAGGCTGAAACCCGGGTTCGACTCCCGGTAGAATCTTTTTATGTTAAGTATAAAATGGCATTAGTTAAGATATTACAAAGGTTAATATAATTGGCCAATATAAATGACTATGTCTTATTATAATAATAAAATAGAGATTTAATTATATAACTATAAATCTAAGTTGCTAAATAAGTAAGTTAATTATAAACTTGATCTTAGAATTTATTGTTTGAATAAGGTAACTCATTTTTAGAAATCCAATCTTGTCTTTTTGATAGTTGAATGCTATTAGCTTGCTTAAATTCATTAATTAAGAAATACTAAAAGAAGATTCTTATCAATTATATTATAACTAAATTTATTTAACTACCTTAATTATATATTTAGGGACCTCTGAGATTAACTCAAGTACCAGCAACTACTTCAGCAGCAAACAACTCACCAAGAATACCAGCACCAAAGAACTGCAGCTTTATAGACGATTAGGTCTCTTCGAGTATCACTCATGCCCTAGACAGAATTTCCAAGGAAACAATGAGAAATTTCTATTTACTTTAAATAAAATGAATTAGCTGCGCTCCATCAAGAGTGGTATGCAATTTATTTAAAGCCTTAAAATGCTAAATACTTATCTATAAGAAGGAATCTTAGAATGAAAATAGCAATTAGAATTCCTTAAGAAGAACTATTAATAAAAGTAAACTAAATTCAATATCAATGAAAACTGAAGTTTATAATGAAATTTGTTAAGCAATAAAAAAGATTTAACTAAATAATTGATTAAAGCAAATTAAAAAGATATTATAAATAAGTAGATAGATGATGCAAAAAATGATTTTCTATCTTTAATTGAATATCAGAAGATATCAATTGACGCGTAAAAACGTAAAGGAATAATTAATTTTAAAGAATTACTCGCTAAAGATTTATCTTCTTAAGGAAATCATCAACAAATTTGAATCTCATAATATCTAACTTAAGCGTAAAGGATAAAATATAAGAGCTGTTGTAACAAAAAATTAAGAAAAATATTTCTGATTTTATGATAAAAGCTTATAAAAGGACTAAAACTTAATCGGATATTTCTTAAATTTGAAATCATATTGTTCCTATGTTTCTAATATTTTTAGATATATCAATAAATGTTATAAGAAGACTTCTAGAAAACACAATGAGTAAGATGTGAATAATTAGATTTTCACTTCTATTTAGTGACTCTTTAGAAAATCATTAAATAGTTTATGAAAGACTAAAAGCTTTGAAAAGTAAAATTGATAATATCAGTAAGTTAATGAACTTATATAAATCTTTGAACTTCTATTGAGAAATTTGGTAAATAAGGATTCTTCCTATAAAGATTAACCATATAGAACAATCAAGAATATTTATACAGTAGGCCTTATTGTAGGCTGCAAATTTTAATAATACTGTGCATAATAAAAGAAAGCATTTAATTTTTACAATAAATATTGGAAATATATCGATCTTGTATTTTAAATGGAAGAAAGCTAATATTTCAAGAATTAAATCTAAGATTGTCTTTATGCATTTTAATCAATTTCAAGATAATCTACATATCATATAAAAATAGTACCTCTTGAATATCTATAATAGTCTAAGTTAATCCACCTTAATAAGATAAAGGACAATAATTCCAGGAATCTTTTGCATAATAACTTTATTAAAGAATATAAAATCTACAGCAGGAATTAAAGCGGCAAAGATAAAGATTTAAAAATTAGAATAGTATTAGAATAGTATTAGAATAGTATTAGAAAAAATAGACAAAGAACTGCATCGTTAATTTCCATATATAGACATATATAGAGGATGCAATTAATAGCATATAATCGTAATGGAATATAATTTAATATAATTTAATATAATTTAATATAATTTAATATAATTGGATGAAATTGAAAAATAAGTTAATTAAATCCCTCAAATTTCTAGTTTTCTTTGTTTCGCTATACAATAAAAGAACTCTAAGAAAAACAAACACAATTAAGAAACTATTTAAAGAATCAGTGGATAACAGGGAAGTATAACTATAGAAATAAATTAATAATAATGAGTATAAGAAGAAAAATACGCTGTTATATATGTTAAAAGCAGCATCATTATAAAAGATGCTGTGAAAATGTATGAAAAGGAATCATAATGGAAGATCTATTTTAAATATGACCAAATATGACCAAATATGACCTACTTAAACAGGCTTAATATATAGGAAAAATGTTATAATAATAAGAATTTTGATAAATACTAAATCAGTTAATCTTATTGAATGCTGATTGAAGGTAATCTTTCTTTCCTAAAATGAATTAAACTTTTGTACTTTATTGTATTACAGTTAGTTTGAATAAGAAGACTTAAGTTGATTAATATAATTGATAAAAGGAATCTAATGTTTATTGTTCCTTTATTTATAGTTAGTCTTTCTAATGATTAACTTTTTATATAATCTATTTTATATCGGAAATGATGGAAGCTTTTGTAATGATTAACTTAAATCCACTTTTACGTCTGAATTCCATAAAAAAGTTTGATATGCCTACTAAGACAGGAATTATATAGAAATAAGATGCAAGTATATTTGATTTATTTAGTATGTTTAATTAATAATTTGCCTCAAGATTATTGAATATTTTAATAGTATTCTTAATATATTTATTAACTGGTTCTATGGTGCAGTGGCAGCACGTAGCCCTCCGGAGGCTGAAACCCGGGTTCGACTCCCGGTAGAATCTTTTTATGTTAAGTATAAAATGGCATTAGTTAAGATATTACAAAGGTTAATATAATTGGCCAATATAAATGACTATGTCTTATTATAATAATAAAATAGAGATTTAATTATATAACTATAAATCTAAGTTGCTAAATAAGTAAGTTAATTATAAACTTGATCTTAGAATTTATTGTTTGAATAAGGTAACTCATTTTTAGAAATCCAATCTTGTCTTTTTGATAGTTGAATGCTATTAGCTTGCTTAAATTCATTAATTAAGAAATACTAAAAGAAGATTCTTATCAATTATATTATAACTAAATTTATTTAACTACCTTAATTATATATTTAGGGACCTCTGAGATTAACTCAAGTACCAGCAACTACTTCAGCAGCAAACAACTCACCAAGAATACCAGCACCAAAGAACTGCAGCTTTATAGACGATTAGGTCTCTTCGAGTATCACTCATGCCCTAGACAGAATTTCCAAGGAAACAATGAGAAATTTCTATTTACTTTAAATAAAATGAATTAGCTGCGCTCCATCAAGAGTGGTATGCAATTTATTTAAAGCCTTAAAATGCTAAATACTTATCTATAAGAAGGAATCTTAGAATGAAAATAGCAATTAGAATTCCTTAAGAAGAACTATTAATAAAAGTAAACTAAATTCAATATCAATGAAAACTGAAGTTTATAATGAAATTTGTTAAGCAATAAAAAAGATTTAACTAAATAATTGATTAAAGCAAATTAAAAAGATATTATAAATAAGTAGATAGATGATGCAAAAAATGATTTTCTATCTTTAATTGAATATCAGAAGATATCAATTGACGCGTAAAAACGTAAAGGAATAATTAATTTTAAAGAATTACTCGCTAAAGATTTATCTTCTTAAGGAAATCATCAACAAATTTGAATCTCATAATATCTAACTTAAGCGTAAAGGATAAAATATAAGAGCTGTTGTAACAAAAAATTAAGAAAAATATTTCTGATTTTATGATAAAAGCTTATAAAAGGACTAAAACTTAATCGGATATTTCTTAAATTTGAAATCATATTGTTCCTATGTTTCTAATATTTTTAGATATATCAATAAATGTTATAAGAAGACTTCTAGAAAACACAATGAGTAAGATGTGAATAATTAGATTTTCACTTCTATTTAGTGACTCTTTAGAAAATCATTAAATAGTTTATGAAAGACTAAAAGCTTTGAAAAGTAAAATTGATAATATCAGTAAGTTAATGAACTTATATAAATCTTTGAACTTCTATTGAGAAATTTGGTAAATAAGGATTCTTCCTATAAAGATTAACCATATAGAACAATCAAGAATATTTATACAGTAGGCCTTATTGTAGGCTGCAAATTTTAATAATACTGTGCATAATAAAAGAAAGCATTTAATTTTTACAATAAATATTGGAAATATATCGATCTTGTATTTTAAATGGAAGAAAGCTAATATTTCAAGAATTAAATCTAAGATTGTCTTTATGCATTTTAATCAATTTCAAGATAATCTACATATCATATAAAAATAGTACCTCTTGAATATCTATAATAGTCTAAGTTAATCCACCTTAATAAGATAAAGGACAATAATTCCAGGAATCTTTTGCATAATAACTTTATTAAAGAATATAAAATCTACAGCAGGAATTAAAGCGGCAAAGATAAAGATTTAAAAATTAGAATAGTATTAGAATAGTATTAGAATAGTATTAGAAAAAATAGACAAAGAACTGCATCGTTAATTTCCATATATAGACATATATAGAGGATGCAATTAATAGCATATAATCGTAATGGAATATAATTTAATATAATTTAATATAATTTAATATAATTTAATATAATTTAATATAATTGGATGAAATTGAAAAATAAGTTAATTAAATCCCTCAAATTTCTAGTTTTCTTTGTTTCGCTATACAATAAAAGAACTCTAAGAAAAACAAACACAATTAAGAAACTATTTAAAGAATCAGTGGATAACAGGGAAGTATAACTATAGAAATAAATTAATAATAATGAGTATAAGAAGAAAAATACGCTGTTATATATGTTAAAAGCAGCATCATTATAAAAGATGCTGTGAAAATGTATGAAAAGGAATCATAATGGAAGATCTATTTTAAATATGACCAAATATGACCAAATATGACCTACTTAAACAGGCTTAATATATAGGAAAAATGTTATAATAATAAGAATTTTGATAAATACTAAATCAGTTAATCTTATTGAATGCTGATTGAAGGTAATCTTTCTTTCCTAAAATGAATTAAACTTTTGTACTTTATTGTATTACAGTTAGTTTGAATAAGAAGACTTAAGTTGATTAATATAATTGATAAAAGGAATCTAATGTTTATTGTTCCTTTATTTATAGTTAGTCTTTCTAATGATTAACTTTTTATATAATCTATTTTATATCGGAAATGATGGAAGCTTTTGTAATGATTAACTTAAATCCACTTTTACGTCTGAATTCCATAAAAAAGTTTGATATGCCTACTAAGACAGGAATTATATAGAAATAAGATGCAAGTATATTTGATTTATTTAGTATGTTTAATTAATAATTTGCCTCAAGATTATTGAATATTTTAATAGTATTCTTAATATATTTATTAACTGGTTCTATGGTGCAGTGGCAGCACGTAGCCCTCCGGAGGCTGAAACCCGGGTTCGACTCCCGGTAGAATCTTTTTATGTTAAGTATAAAATGGCATTAGTTAAGATATTACAAAGGTTAATATAATTGGCCAATATAAATGACTATGTCTTATTATAATAATAAAATAGAGATTTAATTATATAACTATAAATCTAAGTTGCTAAATAAGTAAGTTAATTATAAACTTGATCTTAGAATTTATTGTTTGAATAAGGTAACTCATTTTTAGAAATCCAATCTTGTCTTTTTGATAGTTGAATGCTATTAGCTTGCTTAAATTCATTAATTAAGAAATACTAAAAGAAGATTCTTATCAATTATATTATAACTAAATTTATTTAACTACCTTAATTATATATTTAGGGACCTCTGAGATTAACTCAAGTACCAGCAACTACTTCAGCAGCAAACAACTCACCAAGAATACCAGCACCAAAGAACTGCAGCTTTATAGACGATTAGGTCTCTTCGAGTATCACTCATGCCCTAGACAGAATTTCCAAGGAAACAATGAGAAATTTCTATTTACTTTAAATAAAATGAATTAGCTGCGCTCCATCAAGAGTGGTATGCAATTTATTTAAAGCCTTAAAATGCTAAATACTTATCTATAAGAAGGAATCTTAGAATGAAAATAGCAATTAGAATTCCTTAAGAAGAACTATTAATAAAAGTAAACTAAATTCAATATCAATGAAAACTGAAGTTTATAATGAAATTTGTTAAGCAATAAAAAAGATTTAACTAAATAATTGATTAAAGCAAATTAAAAAGATATTATAAATAAGTAGATAGATGATGCAAAAAATGATTTTCTATCTTTAATTGAATATCAGAAGATATCAATTGACGCGTAAAAACGTAAAGGAATAATTAATTTTAAAGAATTACTCGCTAAAGATTTATCTTCTTAAGGAAATCATCAACAAATTTGAATCTCATAATATCTAACTTAAGCGTAAAGGATAAAATATAAGAGCTGTTGTAACAAAAAATTAAGAAAAATATTTCTGATTTTATGATAAAAGCTTATAAAAGGACTAAAACTTAATCGGATATTTCTTAAATTTGAAATCATATTGTTCCTATGTTTCTAATATTTTTAGATATATCAATAAATGTTATAAGAAGACTTCTAGAAAACACAATGAGTAAGATGTGAATAATTAGATTTTCACTTCTATTTAGTGACTCTTTAGAAAATCATTAAATAGTTTATGAAAGACTAAAAGCTTTGAAAAGTAAAATTGATAATATCAGTAAGTTAATGAACTTATATAAATCTTTGAACTTCTATTGAGAAATTTGGTAAATAAGGATTCTTCCTATAAAGATTAACCATATAGAACAATCAAGAATATTTATACAGTAGGCCTTATTGTAGGCTGCAAATTTTAATAATACTGTGCATAATAAAAGAAAGCATTTAATTTTTACAATAAATATTGGAAATATATCGATCTTGTATTTTAAATGGAAGAAAGCTAATATTTCAAGAATTAAATCTAAGATTGTCTTTATGCATTTTAATCAATTTCAAGATAATCTACATATCATATAAAAATAGTACCTCTTGAATATCTATAATAGTCTAAGTTAATCCACCTTAATAAGATAAAGGACAATAATTCCAGGAATCTTTTGCATAATAACTTTATTAAAGAATATAAAATCTACAGCAGGAATTAAAGCGGCAAAGATAAAGATTTAAAAATTAGAATAGTATTAGAATAGTATTAGAATAGTATTAGAAAAAATAGACAAAGAACTGCATCGTTAATTTCCATATATAGACATATATAGAGGATGCAATTAATAGCATATAATCGTAATGGAATATAATTTAATATAATTTAATATAATTTAATATAATTTAATATAATTGGATGAAATTGAAAAATAAGTTAATTAAATCCCTCAAATTTCTAGTTTTCTTTGTTTCGCTATACAATAAAAGAACTCTAAGAAAAACAAACACAATTAAGAAACTATTTAAAGAATCAGTGGATAACAGGGAAGTATAACTATAGAAATAAATTAATAATAATGAGTATAAGAAGAAAAATACGCTGTTATATATGTTAAAAGCAGCATCATTATAAAAGATGCTGTGAAAATGTATGAAAAGGAATCATAATGGAAGATCTATTTTAAATATGACCAAATATGACCAAATATGACCTACTTAAACAGGCTTAATATATAGGAAAAATGTTATAATAATAAGAATTTTGATAAATACTAAATCAGTTAATCTTATTGAATGCTGATTGAAGGTAATCTTTCTTTCCTAAAATGAATTAAACTTTTGTACTTTATTGTATTACAGTTAGTTTGAATAAGAAGACTTAAGTTGATTAATATAATTGATAAAAGGAATCTAATGTTTATTGTTCCTTTATTTATAGTTAGTCTTTCTAATGATTAACTTTTTATATAATCTATTTTATATCGGAAATGATGGAAGCTTTTGTAATGATTAACTTAAATCCACTTTTACGTCTGAATTCCATAAAAAAGTTTGATATGCCTACTAAGACAGGAATTATATAGAAATAAGATGCAAGTATATTTGATTTATTTAGTATGTTTAATTAATAATTTGCCTCAAGATTATTGAATATTTTAATAGTATTCTTAATATATTTATTAACTGGTTCTATGGTGCAGTGGCAGCACGTAGCCCTCCGGAGGCTGAAACCCGGGTTCGACTCCCGGTAGAATCTTTTTATGTTAAGTATAAAATGGCATTAGTTAAGATATTACAAAGGTTAATATAATTGGCCAATATAAATGACTATGTCTTATTATAATAATAAAATAGAGATTTAATTATATAACTATAAATCTAAGTTGCTAAATAAGTAAGTTAATTATAAACTTGATCTTAGAATTTATTGTTTGAATAAGGTAACTCATTTTTAGAAATCCAATCTTGTCTTTTTGATAGTTGAATGCTATTAGCTTGCTTAAATTCATTAATTAAGAAATACTAAAAGAAGATTCTTATCAATTATATTATAACTAAATTTATTTAACTACCTTAATTATATATTTAGGGACCTCTGAGATTAACTCAAGTACCAGCAACTACTTCAGCAGCAAACAACTCACCAAGAATACCAGCACCAAAGAACTGCAGCTTTATAGACGATTAGGTCTCTTCGAGTATCACTCATGCCCTAGACAGAATTTCCAAGGAAACAATGAGAAATTTCTATTTACTTTAAATAAAATGAATTAGCTGCGCTCCATCAAGAGTGGTATGCAATTTATTTAAAGCCTTAAAATGCTAAATACTTATCTATAAGAAGGAATCTTAGAATGAAAATAGCAATTAGAATTCCTTAAGAAGAACTATTAATAAAAGTAAACTAAATTCAATATCAATGAAAACTGAAGTTTATAATGAAATTTGTTAAGCAATAAAAAAGATTTAACTAAATAATTGATTAAAGCAAATTAAAAAGATATTATAAATAAGTAGATAGATGATGCAAAAAATGATTTTCTATCTTTAATTGAATATCAGAAGATATCAATTGACGCGTAAAAACGTAAAGGAATAATTAATTTTAAAGAATTACTCGCTAAAGATTTATCTTCTTAAGGAAATCATCAACAAATTTGAATCTCATAATATCTAACTTAAGCGTAAAGGATAAAATATAAGAGCTGTTGTAACAAAAAATTAAGAAAAATATTTCTGATTTTATGATAAAAGCTTATAAAAGGACTAAAACTTAATCGGATATTTCTTAAATTTGAAATCATATTGTTCCTATGTTTCTAATATTTTTAGATATATCAATAAATGTTATAAGAAGACTTCTAGAAAACACAATGAGTAAGATGTGAATAATTAGATTTTCACTTCTATTTAGTGACTCTTTAGAAAATCATTAAATAGTTTATGAAAGACTAAAAGCTTTGAAAAGTAAAATTGATAATATCAGTAAGTTAATGAACTTATATAAATCTTTGAACTTCTATTGAGAAATTTGGTAAATAAGGATTCTTCCTATAAAGATTAACCATATAGAACAATCAAGAATATTTATACAGTAGGCCTTATTGTAGGCTGCAAATTTTAATAATACTGTGCATAATAAAAGAAAGCATTTAATTTTTACAATAAATATTGGAAATATATCGATCTTGTATTTTAAATGGAAGAAAGCTAATATTTCAAGAATTAAATCTAAGATTGTCTTTATGCATTTTAATCAATTTCAAGATAATCTACATATCATATAAAAATAGTACCTCTTGAATATCTATAATAGTCTAAGTTAATCCACCTTAATAAGATAAAGGACAATAATTCCAGGAATCTTTTGCATAATAACTTTATTAAAGAATATAAAATCTACAGCAGGAATTAAAGCGGCAAAGATAAAGATTTAAAAATTAGAATAGTATTAGAATAGTATTAGAATAGTATTAGAAAAAATAGACAAAGAACTGCATCGTTAATTTCCATATATAGACATATATAGAGGATGCAATTAATAGCATATAATCGTAATTTAATATAATGGAATATAATTTAATATAATTTAATATAATTTAATATAATTTAATATAATTGGATGAAATTGAAAAATAAGTTAATTAAATCCCTCAAATTTCTAGTTTTCTTTGTTTCGCTATACAATAAAAGAACTCTAAGAAAAACAAACACAATTAAGAAACTATTTAAAGAATCAGTGGATAACAGGGAAGTATAACTATAGAAATAAATTAATAATAATGAGTATAAGAAGAAAAATACGCTGTTATATATGTTAAAAGCAGCATCATTATAAAAGATGCTGTGAAAATGTATGAAAAGGAATCATAATGGAAGATCTATTTTAAATATGACCAAATATGACCAAATATGACCTACTTAAACAGGCTTAATATATAGGAAAAATGTTATAATAATAAGAATTTTGATAAATACTAAATCAGTTAATCTTATTGAATGCTGATTGAAGGTAATCTTTCTTTCCTAAAATGAATTAAACTTTTGTACTTTATTGTATTACAGTTAGTTTGAATAAGAAGACTTAAGTTGATTAATATAATTGATAAAAGGAATCTAATGTTTATTGTTCCTTTATTTATAGTTAGTCTTTCTAATGATTAACTTTTTATATAATCTATTTTATATCGGAAATGATGGAAGCTTTTGTAATGATTAACTTAAATCCACTTTTACGTCTGAATTCCATAAAAAAGTTTGATATGCCTACTAAGACAGGAATTATATAGAAATAAGATGCAAGTATATTTGATTTATTTAGTATGTTTAATTAATAATTTGCCTCAAGATTATTGAATATTTTAATAGTATTCTTAATATATTTATTAACTGGTTCTATGGTGCAGTGGCAGCACGTAGCCCTCCGGAGGCTGAAACCCGGGTTCGACTCCCGGTAGAATCTTTTTATGTTAAGTATAAAATGGCATTAGTTAAGATATTACAAAGGTTAATATAATTGGCCAATATAAATGACTATGTCTTATTATAATAATAAAATAGAGATTTAATTATATAACTATAAATCTAAGTTGCTAAATAAGTAAGTTAATTATAAACTTGATCTTAGAATTTATTGTTTGAATAAGGTAACTCATTTTTAGAAATCCAATCTTGTCTTTTTGATAGTTGAATGCTATTAGCTTGCTTAAATTCATTAATTAAGAAATACTAAAAGAAGATTCTTATCAATTATATTATAACTAAATTTATTTAACTACCTTAATTATATATTTAGGGACCTCTGAGATTAACTCAAGTACCAGCAACTACTTCAGCAGCAAACAACTCACCAAGAATACCAGCACCAAAGAACTGCAGCTTTATAGACGATTAGGTCTCTTCGAGTATCACTCATGCCCTAGACAGAATTTCCAAGGAAACAATGAGAAATTTCTATTTACTTTAAATAAAATGAATTAGCTGCGCTCCATCAAGAGTGGTATGCAATTTATTTAAAGCCTTAAAATGCTAAATACTTATCTATAAGAAGGAATCTTAGAATGAAAATAGCAATTAGAATTCCTTAAGAAGAACTATTAATAAAAGTAAACTAAATTCAATATCAATGAAAACTGAAGTTTATAATGAAATTTGTTAAGCAATAAAAAAGATTTAACTAAATAATTGATTAAAGCAAATTAAAAAGATATTATAAATAAGTAGATAGATGATGCAAAAAATGATTTTCTATCTTTAATTGAATATCAGAAGATATCAATTGACGCGTAAAAACGTAAAGGAATAATTAATTTTAAAGAATTACTCGCTAAAGATTTATCTTCTTAAGGAAATCATCAACAAATTTGAATCTCATAATATCTAACTTAAGCGTAAAGGATAAAATATAAGAGCTGTTGTAACAAAAAATTAAGAAAAATATTTCTGATTTTATGATAAAAGCTTATAAAAGGACTAAAACTTAATCGGATATTTCTTAAATTTGAAATCATATTGTTCCTATGTTTCTAATATTTTTAGATATATCAATAAATGTTATAAGAAGACTTCTAGAAAACACAATGAGTAAGATGTGAATAATTAGATTTTCACTTCTATTTAGTGACTCTTTAGAAAATCATTAAATAGTTTATGAAAGACTAAAAGCTTTGAAAAGTAAAATTGATAATATCAGTAAGTTAATGAACTTATATAAATCTTTGAACTTCTATTGAGAAATTTGGTAAATAAGGATTCTTCCTATAAAGATTAACCATATAGAACAATCAAGAATATTTATACAGTAGGCCTTATTGTAGGCTGCAAATTTTAATAATACTGTGCATAATAAAAGAAAGCATTTAATTTTTACAATAAATATTGGAAATATATCGATCTTGTATTTTAAATGGAAGAAAGCTAATATTTCAAGAATTAAATCTAAGATTGTCTTTATGCATTTTAATCAATTTCAAGATAATCTACATATCATATAAAAATAGTACCTCTTGAATATCTATAATAGTCTAAGTTAATCCACCTTAATAAGATAAAGGACAATAATTCCAGGAATCTTTTGCATAATAACTTTATTAAAGAATATAAAATCTACAGCAGGAATTAAAGCGGCAAAGATAAAGATTTAAAAATTAGAATAGTATTAGAATAGTATTAGAATAGTATTAGAAAAAATAGACAAAGAACTGCATCGTTAATTTCCATATATAGACATATATAGAGGATGCAATTAATAGCATATAATCGTAATGGAATATAATTTAATATAATTTAATATAATTTAATATAATTTAATATAATTGGATGAAATTGAAAAATAAGTTAATTAAATCCCTCAAATTTCTAGTTTTCTTTGTTTCGCTATACAATAAAAGAACTCTAAGAAAAACAAACACAATTAAGAAACTATTTAAAGAATCAGTGGATAACAGGGAAGTATAACTATAGAAATAAATTAATAATAATGAGTATAAGAAGAAAAATACGCTGTTATATATGTTAAAAGCAGCATCATTATAAAAGATGCTGTGAAAATGTATGAAAAGGAATCATAATGGAAGATCTATTTTAAATATGACCAAATATGACCAAATATGACCTACTTAAACAGGCTTAATATATAGGAAAAATGTTATAATAATAAGAATTTTGATAAATACTAAATCAGTTAATCTTATTGAATGCTGATTGAAGGTAATCTTTCTTTCCTAAAATGAATTAAACTTTTGTACTTTATTGTATTACAGTTAGTTTGAATAAGAAGACTTAAGTTGATTAATATAATTGATAAAAGGAATCTAATGTTTATTGTTCCTTTATTTATAGTTAGTCTTTCTAATGATTAACTTTTTATATAATCTATTTTATATCGGAAATGATGGAAGCTTTTGTAATGATTAACTTAAATCCACTTTTACGTCTGAATTCCATAAAAAAGTTTGATATGCCTACTAAGACAGGAATTATATAGAAATAAGATGCAAGTATATTTGATTTATTTAGTATGTTTAATTAATAATTTGCCTCAAGATTATTGAATATTTTAATAGTATTCTTAATATATTTATTAACTGGTTCTATGGTGCAGTGGCAGCACGTAGCCCTCCGGAGGCTGAAACCCGGGTTCGACTCCCGGTAGAATCTTTTTATGTTAAGTATAAAATGGCATTAGTTAAGATATTACAAAGGTTAATATAATTGGCCAATATAAATGACTATGTCTTATTATAATAATAAAATAGAGATTTAATTATATAACTATAAATCTAAGTTGCTAAATAAGTAAGTTAATTATAAACTTGATCTTAGAATTTATTGTTTGAATAAGGTAACTCATTTTTAGAAATCCAATCTTGTCTTTTTGATAGTTGAATGCTATTAGCTTGCTTAAATTCATTAATTAAGAAATACTAAAAGAAGATTCTTATCAATTATATTATAACTAAATTTATTTAACTACCTTAATTATATATTTAGGGACCTCTGAGATTAACTCAAGTACCAGCAACTACTTCAGCAGCAAACAACTCACCAAGAATACCAGCACCAAAGAACTGCAGCTTTATAGACGATTAGGTCTCTTCGAGTATCACTCATGCCCTAGACAGAATTTCCAAGGAAACAATGAGAAATTTCTATTTACTTTAAATAAAATGAATTAGCTGCGCTCCATCAAGAGTGGTATGCAATTTATTTAAAGCCTTAAAATGCTAAATACTTATCTATAAGAAGGAATCTTAGAATGAAAATAGCAATTAGAATTCCTTAAGAAGAACTATTAATAAAAGTAAACTAAATTCAATATCAATGAAAACTGAAGTTTATAATGAAATTTGTTAAGCAATAAAAAAGATTTAACTAAATAATTGATTAAAGCAAATTAAAAAGATATTATAAATAAGTAGATAGATGATGCAAAAAATGATTTTCTATCTTTAATTGAATATCAGAAGATATCAATTGACGCGTAAAAACGTAAAGGAATAATTAATTTTAAAGAATTACTCGCTAAAGATTTATCTTCTTAAGGAAATCATCAACAAATTTGAATCTCATAATATCTAACTTAAGCGTAAAGGATAAAATATAAGAGCTGTTGTAACAAAAAATTAAGAAAAATATTTCTGATTTTATGATAAAAGCTTATAAAAGGACTAAAACTTAATCGGATATTTCTTAAATTTGAAATCATATTGTTCCTATGTTTCTAATATTTTTAGATATATCAATAAATGTTATAAGAAGACTTCTAGAAAACACAATGAGTAAGATGTGAATAATTAGATTTTCACTTCTATTTAGTGACTCTTTAGAAAATCATTAAATAGTTTATGAAAGACTAAAAGCTTTGAAAAGTAAAATTGATAATATCAGTAAGTTAATGAACTTATATAAATCTTTGAACTTCTATTGAGAAATTTGGTAAATAAGGATTCTTCCTATAAAGATTAACCATATAGAACAATCAAGAATATTTATACAGTAGGCCTTATTGTAGGCTGCAAATTTTAATAATACTGTGCATAATAAAAGAAAGCATTTAATTTTTACAATAAATATTGGAAATATATCGATCTTGTATTTTAAATGGAAGAAAGCTAATATTTCAAGAATTAAATCTAAGATTGTCTTTATGCATTTTAATCAATTTCAAGATAATCTACATATCATATAAAAATAGTACCTCTTGAATATCTATAATAGTCTAAGTTAATCCACCTTAATAAGATAAAGGACAATAATTCCAGGAATCTTTTGCATAATAACTTTATTAAAGAATATAAAATCTACAGCAGGAATTAAAGCGGCAAAGATAAAGATTTAAAAATTAGAATAGTATTAGAATAGTATTAGAATAGTATTAGAAAAAATAGACAAAGAACTGCATCGTTAATTTCCATATATAGACATATATAGAGGATGCAATTAATAGCATATAATCGTAATGGAATATAATTTAATATAATTTAATATAATTTAATATAATTTAATATAATTGGATGAAATTGAAAAATAAGTTAATTAAATCCCTCAAATTTCTAGTTTTCTTTGTTTCGCTATACAATAAAAGAACTCTAAGAAAAACAAACACAATTAAGAAACTATTTAAAGAATCAGTGGATAACAGGGAAGTATAACTATAGAAATAAATTAATAATAATGAGTATAAGAAGAAAAATACGCTGTTATATATGTTAAAAGCAGCATCATTATAAAAGATGCTGTGAAAATGTATGAAAAGGAATCATAATGGAAGATCTATTTTAAATATGACCAAATATGACCAAATATGACCTACTTAAACAGGCTTAATATATAGGAAAAATGTTATAATAATAAGAATTTTGATAAATACTAAATCAGTTAATCTTATTGAATGCTGATTGAAGGTAATCTTTCTTTCCTAAAATGAATTAAACTTTTGTACTTTATTGTATTACAGTTAGTTTGAATAAGAAGACTTAAGTTGATTAATATAATTGATAAAAGGAATCTAATGTTTATTGTTCCTTTATTTATAGTTAGTCTTTCTAATGATTAACTTTTTATATAATCTATTTTATATCGGAAATGATGGAAGCTTTTGTAATGATTAACTTAAATCCACTTTTACGTCTGAATTCCATAAAAAAGTTTGATATGCCTACTAAGACAGGAATTATATAGAAATAAGATGCAAGTATATTTGATTTATTTAGTATGTTTAATTAATAATTTGCCTCAAGATTATTGAATATTTTAATAGTATTCTTAATATATTTATTAACTGGTTCTATGGTGCAGTGGCAGCACGTAGCCCTCCGGAGGCTGAAACCCGGGTTCGACTCCCGGTAGAATCTTTTTATGTTAAGTATAAAATGGCATTAGTTAAGATATTACAAAGGTTAATATAATTGGCCAATATAAATGACTATGTCTTATTATAATAATAAAATAGAGATTTAATTATATAACTATAAATCTAAGTTGCTAAATAAGTAAGTTAATTATAAACTTGATCTTAGAATTTATTGTTTGAATAAGGTAACTCATTTTTAGAAATCCAATCTTGTCTTTTTGATAGTTGAATGCTATTAGCTTGCTTAAATTCATTAATTAAGAAATACTAAAAGAAGATTCTTATCAATTATATTATAACTAAATTTATTTAACTACCTTAATTATATATTTAGGGACCTCTGAGATTAACTCAAGTACCAGCAACTACTTCAGCAGCAAACAACTCACCAAGAATACCAGCACCAAAGAACTGCAGCTTTATAGACGATTAGGTCTCTTCGAGTATCACTCATGCCCTAGACAGAATTTCCAAGGAAACAATGAGAAATTTCTATTTACTTTAAATAAAATGAATTAGCTGCGCTCCATCAAGAGTGGTATGCAATTTATTTAAAGCCTTAAAATGCTAAATACTTATCTATAAGAAGGAATCTTAGAATGAAAATAGCAATTAGAATTCCTTAAGAAGAACTATTAATAAAAGTAAACTAAATTCAATATCAATGAAAACTGAAGTTTATAATGAAATTTGTTAAGCAATAAAAAAGATTTAACTAAATAATTGATTAAAGCAAATTAAAAAGATATTATAAATAAGTAGATAGATGATGCAAAAAATGATTTTCTATCTTTAATTGAATATCAGAAGATATCAATTGACGCGTAAAAACGTAAAGGAATAATTAATTTTAAAGAATTACTCGCTAAAGATTTATCTTCTTAAGGAAATCATCAACAAATTTGAATCTCATAATATCTAACTTAAGCGTAAAGGATAAAATATAAGAGCTGTTGTAACAAAAAATTAAGAAAAATATTTCTGATTTTATGATAAAAGCTTATAAAAGGACTAAAACTTAATCGGATATTTCTTAAATTTGAAATCATATTGTTCCTATGTTTCTAATATTTTTAGATATATCAATAAATGTTATAAGAAGACTTCTAGAAAACACAATGAGTAAGATGTGAATAATTAGATTTTCACTTCTATTTAGTGACTCTTTAGAAAATCATTAAATAGTTTATGAAAGACTAAAAGCTTTGAAAAGTAAAATTGATAATATCAGTAAGTTAATGAACTTATATAAATCTTTGAACTTCTATTGAGAAATTTGGTAAATAAGGATTCTTCCTATAAAGATTAACCATATAGAACAATCAAGAATATTTATACAGTAGGCCTTATTGTAGGCTGCAAATTTTAATAATACTGTGCATAATAAAAGAAAGCATTTAATTTTTACAATAAATATTGGAAATATATCGATCTTGTATTTTAAATGGAAGAAAGCTAATATTTCAAGAATTAAATCTAAGATTGTCTTTATGCATTTTAATCAATTTCAAGATAATCTACATATCATATAAAAATAGTACCTCTTGAATATCTATAATAGTCTAAGTTAATCCACCTTAATAAGATAAAGGACAATAATTCCAGGAATCTTTTGCATAATAACTTTATTAAAGAATATAAAATCTACAGCAGGAATTAAAGCGGCAAAGATAAAGATTTAAAAATTAGAATAGTATTAGAATAGTATTAGAATAGTATTAGAAAAAATAGACAAAGAACTGCATCGTTAATTTCCATATATAGACATATATAGAGGATGCAATTAATAGCATATAATCGTAATGGAATATAATTTAATATAATTTAATATAATTTAATATAATTGGATGAAATTGAAAAATAAGTTAATTAAATCCCTCAAATTTCTAGTTTTCTTTGTTTCGCTATACAATAAAAGAACTCTAAGAAAAACAAACACAATTAAGAAACTATTTAAAGAATCAGTGGATAACAGGGAAGTATAACTATAGAAATAAATTAATAATAATGAGTATAAGAAGAAAAATACGCTGTTATATATGTTAAAAGCAGCATCATTATAAAAGATGCTGTGAAAATGTATGAAAAGGAATCATAATGGAAGATCTATTTTAAATATGACCAAATATGACCAAATATGACCTACTTAAACAGGCTTAATATATAGGAAAAATGTTATAATAATAAGAATTTTGATAAATACTAAATCAGTTAATCTTATTGAATGCTGATTGAAGGTAATCTTTCTTTCCTAAAATGAATTAAACTTTTGTACTTTATTGTATTACAGTTAGTTTGAATAAGAAGACTTAAGTTGATTAATATAATTGATAAAAGGAATCTAATGTTTATTGTTCCTTTATTTATAGTTAGTCTTTCTAATGATTAACTTTTTATATAATCTATTTTATATCGGAAATGATGGAAGCTTTTGTAATGATTAACTTAAATCCACTTTTACGTCTGAATTCCATAAAAAAGTTTGATATGCCTACTAAGACAGGAATTATATAGAAATAAGATGCAAGTATATTTGATTTATTTAGTATGTTTAATTAATAATTTGCCTCAAGATTATTGAATATTTTAATAGTATTCTTAATATATTTATTAACTGGTTCTATGGTGCAGTGGCAGCACGTAGCCCTCCGGAGGCTGAAACCCGGGTTCGACTCCCGGTAGAATCTTTTTATGTTAAGTATAAAATGGCATTAGTTAAGATATTACAAAGGTTAATATAATTGGCCAATATAAATGACTATGTCTTATTATAATAATAAAATAGAGATTTAATTATATAACTATAAATCTAAGTTGCTAAATAAGTAAGTTAATTATAAACTTGATCTTAGAATTTATTGTTTGAATAAGGTAACTCATTTTTAGAAATCCAATCTTGTCTTTTTGATAGTTGAATGCTATTAGCTTGCTTAAATTCATTAATTAAGAAATACTAAAAGAAGATTCTTATCAATTATATTATAACTAAATTTATTTAACTACCTTAATTATATATTTAGGGACCTCTGAGATTAACTCAAGTACCAGCAACTACTTCAGCAGCAAACAACTCACCAAGAATACCAGCACCAAAGAACTGCAGCTTTATAGACGATTAGGTCTCTTCGAGTATCACTCATGCCCTAGACAGAATTTCCAAGGAAACAATGAGAAATTTCTATTTACTTTAAATAAAATGAATTAGCTGCGCTCCATCAAGAGTGGTATGCAATTTATTTAAAGCCTTAAAATGCTAAATACTTATCTATAAGAAGGAATCTTAGAATGAAAATAGCAATTAGAATTCCTTAAGAAGAACTATTAATAAAAGTAAACTAAATTCAATATCAATGAAAACTGAAGTTTATAATGAAATTTGTTAAGCAATAAAAAAGATTTAACTAAATAATTGATTAAAGCAAATTAAAAAGATATTATAAATAAGTAGATAGATGATGCAAAAAATGATTTTCTATCTTTAATTGAATATCAGAAGATATCAATTGACGCGTAAAAACGTAAAGGAATAATTAATTTTAAAGAATTACTCGCTAAAGATTTATCTTCTTAAGGAAATCATCAACAAATTTGAATCTCATAATATCTAACTTAAGCGTAAAGGATAAAATATAAGAGCTGTTGTAACAAAAAATTAAGAAAAATATTTCTGATTTTATGATAAAAGCTTATAAAAGGACTAAAACTTAATCGGATATTTCTTAAATTTGAAATCATATTGTTCCTATGTTTCTAATATTTTTAGATATATCAATAAATGTTATAAGAAGACTTCTAGAAAACACAATGAGTAAGATGTGAATAATTAGATTTTCACTTCTATTTAGTGACTCTTTAGAAAATCATTAAATAGTTTATGAAAGACTAAAAGCTTTGAAAAGTAAAATTGATAATATCAGTAAGTTAATGAACTTATATAAATCTTTGAACTTCTATTGAGAAATTTGGTAAATAAGGATTCTTCCTATAAAGATTAACCATATAGAACAATCAAGAATATTTATACAGTAGGCCTTATTGTAGGCTGCAAATTTTAATAATACTGTGCATAATAAAAGAAAGCATTTAATTTTTACAATAAATATTGGAAATATATCGATCTTGTATTTTAAATGGAAGAAAGCTAATATTTCAAGAATTAAATCTAAGATTGTCTTTATGCATTTTAATCAATTTCAAGATAATCTACATATCATATAAAAATAGTACCTCTTGAATATCTATAATAGTCTAAGTTAATCCACCTTAATAAGATAAAGGACAATAATTCCAGGAATCTTTTGCATAATAACTTTATTAAAGAATATAAAATCTACAGCAGGAATTAAAGCGGCAAAGATAAAGATTTAAAAATTAGAATAGTATTAGAATAGTATTAGAATAGTATTAGAAAAAATAGACAAAGAACTGCATCGTTAATTTCCATATATAGACATATATAGAGGATGCAATTAATAGCATATAATCGTAATGGAATATAATTTAATATAATTTAATATAATTTAATATAATTGGATGAAATTGAAAAATAAGTTAATTAAATCCCTCAAATTTCTAGTTTTCTTTGTTTCGCTATACAATAAAAGAACTCTAAGAAAAACAAACACAATTAAGAAACTATTTAAAGAATCAGTGGATAACAGGGAAGTATAACTATAGAAATAAATTAATAATAATGAGTATAAGAAGAAAAATACGCTGTTATATATGTTAAAAGCAGCATCATTATAAAAGATGCTGTGAAAATGTATGAAAAGGAATCATAATGGAAGATCTATTTTAAATATGACCAAATATGACCAAATATGACCTACTTAAACAGGCTTAATATATAGGAAAAATGTTATAATAATAAGAATTTTGATAAATACTAAATCAGTTAATCTTATTGAATGCTGATTGAAGGTAATCTTTCTTTCCTAAAATGAATTAAACTTTTGTACTTTATTGTATTACAGTTAGTTTGAATAAGAAGACTTAAGTTGATTAATATAATTGATAAAAGGAATCTAATGTTTATTGTTCCTTTATTTATAGTTAGTCTTTCTAATGATTAACTTTTTATATAATCTATTTTATATCGGAAATGATGGAAGCTTTTGTAATGATTAACTTAAATCCACTTTTACGTCTGAATTCCATAAAAAAGTTTGATATGCCTACTAAGACAGGAATTATATAGAAATAAGATGCAAGTATATTTGATTTATTTAGTATGTTTAATTAATAATTTGCCTCAAGATTATTGAATATTTTAATAGTATTCTTAATATATTTATTAACTGGTTCTATGGTGCAGTGGCAGCACGTAGCCCTCCGGAGGCTGAAACCCGGGTTCGACTCCCGGTAGAATCTTTTTATGTTAAGTATAAAATGGCATTAGTTAAGATATTACAAAGGTTAATATAATTGGCCAATATAAATGACTATGTCTTATTATAATAATAAAATAGAGATTTAATTATATAACTATAAATCTAAGTTGCTAAATAAGTAAGTTAATTATAAACTTGATCTTAGAATTTATTGTTTGAATAAGGTAACTCATTTTTAGAAATCCAATCTTGTCTTTTTGATAGTTGAATGCTATTAGCTTGCTTAAATTCATTAATTAAGAAATACTAAAAGAAGATTCTTATCAATTATATTATAACTAAATTTATTTAACTACCTTAATTATATATTTAGGGACCTCTGAGATTAACTCAAGTACCAGCAACTACTTCAGCAGCAAACAACTCACCAAGAATACCAGCACCAAAGAACTGCAGCTTTATAGACGATTAGGTCTCTTCGAGTATCACTCATGCCCTAGACAGAATTTCCAAGGAAACAATGAGAAATTTCTATTTACTTTAAATAAAATGAATTAGCTGCGCTCCATCAAGAGTGGTATGCAATTTATTTAAAGCCTTAAAATGCTAAATACTTATCTATAAGAAGGAATCTTAGAATGAAAATAGCAATTAGAATTCCTTAAGAAGAACTATTAATAAAAGTAAACTAAATTCAATATCAATGAAAACTGAAGTTTATAATGAAATTTGTTAAGCAATAAAAAAGATTTAACTAAATAATTGATTAAAGCAAATTAAAAAGATATTATAAATAAGTAGATAGATGATGCAAAAAATGATTTTCTATCTTTAATTGAATATCAGAAGATATCAATTGACGCGTAAAAACGTAAAGGAATAATTAATTTTAAAGAATTACTCGCTAAAGATTTATCTTCTTAAGGAAATCATCAACAAATTTGAATCTCATAATATCTAACTTAAGCGTAAAGGATAAAATATAAGAGCTGTTGTAACAAAAAATTAAGAAAAATATTTCTGATTTTATGATAAAAGCTTATAAAAGGACTAAAACTTAATCGGATATTTCTTAAATTTGAAATCATATTGTTCCTATGTTTCTAATATTTTTAGATATATCAATAAATGTTATAAGAAGACTTCTAGAAAACACAATGAGTAAGATGTGAATAATTAGATTTTCACTTCTATTTAGTGACTCTTTAGAAAATCATTAAATAGTTTATGAAAGACTAAAAGCTTTGAAAAGTAAAATTGATAATATCAGTAAGTTAATGAACTTATATAAATCTTTGAACTTCTATTGAGAAATTTGGTAAATAAGGATTCTTCCTATAAAGATTAACCATATAGAACAATCAAGAATATTTATACAGTAGGCCTTATTGTAGGCTGCAAATTTTAATAATACTGTGCATAATAAAAGAAAGCATTTAATTTTTACAATAAATATTGGAAATATATCGATCTTGTATTTTAAATGGAAGAAAGCTAATATTTCAAGAATTAAATCTAAGATTGTCTTTATGCATTTTAATCAATTTCAAGATAATCTACATATCATATAAAAATAGTACCTCTTGAATATCTATAATAGTCTAAGTTAATCCACCTTAATAAGATAAAGGACAATAATTCCAGGAATCTTTTGCATAATAACTTTATTAAAGAATATAAAATCTACAGCAGGAATTAAAGCGGCAAAGATAAAGATTTAAAAATTAGAATAGTATTAGAATAGTATTAGAATAGTATTAGAAAAAATAGACAAAGAACTGCATCGTTAATTTCCATATATAGACATATATAGAGGATGCAATTAATAGCATATAATCGTAATGGAATATAATTTAATATAATTTAATATAATTTAATATAATTGGATGAAATTGAAAAATAAGTTAATTAAATCCCTCAAATTTCTAGTTTTCTTTGTTTCGCTATACAATAAAAGAACTCTAAGAAAAACAAACACAATTAAGAAACTATTTAAAGAATCAGTGGATAACAGGGAAGTATAACTATAGAAATAAATTAATAATAATGAGTATAAGAAGAAAAATACGCTGTTATATATGTTAAAAGCAGCATCATTATAAAAGATGCTGTGAAAATGTATGAAAAGGAATCATAATGGAAGATCTATTTTAAATATGACCAAATATGACCAAATATGACCTACTTAAACAGGCTTAATATATAGGAAAAATGTTATAATAATAAGAATTTTGATAAATAGATAAATGAAACTTATCATTTTAGTCTGTCAACATTTTAATTTATTTTATATTTAAAGATATAAATCTGCATTTCTCTTTTTTTTATTAAAAAACGTATGTATTCTTCTCGCAAATCTTTAGTTATTTTCAAAGGCCTTAGTTTTATCTCTAATGGATATCTCATTCTGTTCAAATGAATTGACTTGATTAGTCTTCTTTAATAAAAAAAATCGTATTTAAATTTTGTATCAACTAATCTTTCTTTTTATCCAAGCTCTTTTTTAAGTTTCTTTATAGAGAGCAGTAGAGTTTTTGAGACACGGACTGCAGAATAAGACTCGCTATTTCTGATTTTGTTTCTCAAGCAAGAACTAACTTGATACTCACCGTCATGATTTAAATTTAATATATTTTTTTATAATGATTAATAACCATGCTGTAAAATCTTATCAGAAAATGCAGATTGAAAACAAATAAAATCTTAATTTTTCCTTTTTTTTCAAGATATTTTATTTTCTAAATAACTGGATGTAGAGTCCAACTTTTTAAACTGGATCTTCCTGCTTTTTTTGAATCGGTTAATATGCTTCTATTCTGGCCTTTAAATAGTTATTTTATTACTTATTTATTTAAAAGATCTTTATAAATTTAAATGAGATCAGTGATGTATTTATTATTAGCTAAATAATATTAAAAGTAATTCTAAAATTTTTTGTAATGAATATAGTATATTTATTTCATTAAGTAAAAGAATTTTATCTTGCTCAATTAGGAAGTTGATTCTTATAAAATATAAATATAATTGAAATTAATTCTTGAGGTGTGTTAAAGTTTTACGAAATTCGTACAAAATTCGCTCAAGAATACAAATGATTTCAATAATAACTTTTAAAATAGCTAATTCTACATTTTAGCTTAATATTTTATAGATTTGAATTGATTACCTTTTAAACACAAAAAAGAATCTTAGGTTTTAAAAACTTTTTAATGATTTGATAAGAAAATATTGATTTTCCTTATGCAAAAATAGTTTTTTTAAAGAAATATTTTAAAAATTATTTGAATTCTTAGACAAGATTTAGCAACTATTTTTCCTTATGACATTGTTTAAATACTTGCAAGAACAATTTAAGTGTTAGATTGTTTACTAAATATGAAATATAGGAAATATATAAATTCTATAATGCTATTTTTAGGATTTTAGTAATGAATATTTCTAAAATGTATTTTTATTTTTATTTATATAACTATTCAGAGAAGGGATTGTTTTCTTAATAGTTTCCTTCTCCCTATCCAACTGATAGGTACTTGAACTCTTGGTGGTCTGTTCCTCCAGTCACTTTCAAGTTTTCGCAGTGGATTGCTCCGAATATTGCTTTTCTTCCTATAAATATTCCCACTGCTAGTTGGGTAGAATTAGGTTAGTTCGTTTCAAATTTTCTTTTGGATCTCTTTTCTTTATCTGCATTTCCTTCAGAGATGGTTTATTCTTCCACAGATAAAGCATTTTTTCTTAAAGTATCTTTCTTTAGTTAATTCGATTTGTTTATTCTAGACCTCTTCCAACTCCATTGGAACGGAGTGTGCTGTCTATATCTTGATATCATTCTTGATATTCTCCATTTTAAGGTTAATATTGTTTTCAATTTTCTCTATCTTGATGTGCATGTTCTCGTTCATATCATATAGCTATTCCAACTGCCTGTCGAATTCGTCAATTCGAATATTCATGGCAGCTTAGTTTTGTTTCTAGGAGCATGCATCTCCTCGTCGTCCAGGTGTCATTTTTGTTCTTGGGCAAGCTCCATAAACTATTTCTCTAGGTCTTAGTTATGACTAATTAACACTATAATTAATTTAGACATTTCCTCTTTAGCCATTCCGAGTATTTGTTCCTTGTTTATCTCACCGAGGTCCATATATGGTGAGAAGTTCCGAATTTGCGTCTGAAAGTCGCTTATCTTCTGCTTCTTTGGAAGATTTTCCGTTGAGGTAGTAGCATGGCTATATTTCTGAGGCTGTCTGGGAGGAGTTGTTAAGAGTTATTTTTAGGTCTTCTGGGGAGAATGTTATTATTAGAGGGTCTAGGTTTGGGTTTTAGTCTTTAGAACTTCCTGCTTCCTCTCCTCCTTTTAGACTTTGGAGGAGGTGGTGTAGAAGCCTTTCTTAAGACTTTCCATATTTTTATTTTTTATTTCTAAAATGTATACTCAACAATTTGATAATCTATATCAAGGCTATAAATAGATAACTTAAAGAAAAAATCTACAATTTAATAAACTATATTTAATAACTTTATCTATTGATTATGCTGGTTATGTAAGAATATTATATATTCATGCTAAATGTATTGATTACATCTAATAAAAGGAAATGAGAATTGTAAAAATATCTACCTAATGAGTTCTATTTTATATGATTAAGGATATATTAAAATTGTCGCTTATGCATTGAAGAGTTTAAATTTAATAAAAATAATTTATATTTTCTTTGCTTCTAGAAAAAATTAAGTTAAAGAAAGTATTTAAATAAGCAAAATATTGTTGAATTAAAAAAAAAGCAAAATAAAGTAGTGATAAAATTAAGAATAAAAATTAAATATATTTAATTTAGAGAAACAATTCTGACAAATAAGATTAATAAGATAAATTAATTAATATATAAGCGTGGTTCCATCATTATTAGTTTCATCACGATTAAATGGGATGTATCTAGAAAAATGTAGTCATGACAGGCTGCATCTCTTAGGACTATCGAGACAGTGCTCATATATCATCCCAATTCAGATTCTAAGACAAATAATCGCCAAAAAAATATGTTATTCTGTTTCAGGTCCCGAGAATCAGTCAAATAGAGGAAGAAATAATCAATTATGTGTATTAAATTCCCCAATCTCCAATGAAGCTATCCTTCTTTTCATCCCTAGATTCATGACTAAAGTTCCTGCTGAGGTACCACTCGTTAAGGCTTAAGAACTCCATCATGATATTTTTTTATATAAATAAATAAATAAATTTGATTATAGAGCGCGTAGCACCTCGTTGGTGCGCAGCTCTTTAATAAATGTTTCAATACATGTCTATTTCTTCAAGTAAGCCTTCAGGTAATAAAATTCTTCTCTTATTAGTTCCATATCTTCATCATTTTCTTCTTCAATATCTCTTGTTCTTCTGTCTTCTATCTATCTACGTTTTATTGATTCTTTGTTACAAGCGTCCATTATTTTTTTTACATACTTTGCTAATTTTCGTTTCTAATTCTTTTCTTCTTAATCAAGCTTTTATAAACTCATAAAAACTATCCTTTTCCTGCTCTATAATCTTTTCCTATTTCTTTTTTTCATTAAATTTTCTTTTCTAAGTATCCTTTTTTTCTTTTTTCTAATATGTTTTTGATATAATCTTTTATTATCAAGTCAGTTTTAGCTCTTTTTTACTCTTCTTAGGTTCTAATTAATTTTTCGAATTTTGCCGTACCTCATATTATATAAAATAGTTCCATTCCTTGTCTTTCTACTCCTATTGTTCTTAACTTTCTAATACATATTTATCTACTTTCTTTGTATTCTGAGCATTTTTCTATGATATGCCTTTCGTTTTCTCTTGCATCATTACAGAAAGGGCATTTGCTTGTCGCAACTAGGTGTCTTTCTTTTAAACAATCCTGGCTCCCATTACATCTCGTTCTTATTTTAAATATGTAGCATATTTCTTCTTTTCTATTTTTATTGTATCTCAGGTAGTTGGGTGGTCCTACTACATATTCATCAAATCATGTTTTTCTATACTGTAGAGTTGTTATCATTTACTCCATTCTTTCTCTATCTTCTATGTATACTCTATGTTCTCAAATTGCACGATTAATGTTTTTCTTCCCTTTTTGATTATTATTACCATCATCTATAAATATATTTTTGTCTTCAATTTTTAATTCTAATTTTATTGTCGTGCAGTATTGTTCAAAAATAAAGTTCTCTTCTTTACTTAGGTCGAACATTAATCCATCTACTGTTTTTCCTTAGTTACCTATTAGTCTGCCTCTTAAACTCAGCGTTTTCTGCCATAGGTAATGTTTAAATTTCATAAACTGTAACTCGTATTCTAGCATCTCATTTTACACTTAGAAAGGGGCATCTATGATTGCTCCTAAAGATCTTCTCTATATTATTTCTAATTGTTCCATCACTTATTTTCCTACAAATTATTCACAATATGGAATAACTTCTGTCCCATAGCTGAATACTGAGCTTACGAACGTTTTTATCATTATACCTGCGTTATATGGTGTTAATCCCTTATTCATTGTTATTTTACCCAGTATTCATGTTTACATCTTTTATGCTGCTTCTAGTCTGTTCTCCATGTGTTTTTCAAAGCTGATGGTTTCTTCTATTATATGCCCTAAGTACTAAAAGGACGTTACTCTTTCGATTCTTAAGTTTCCCACCTCAATAGTATTGCCTATATTTTCTCAGTTTCTATTTTCTGCTGCTTTTCATATCATTCATTTTGTTTTATCTGCAATTTCCAGTTTGTATTTTTCTGCCCATGAGATTAAATTTTTGATTACTTCCTCTAATTATTCTCATTCGCTTATTAAGGCTAGGTCATCTGCATATGCAAAACATCCTGCATATATTTCTTGTGTTCATCCCTCTTAGTTTTTAAAGTCTATCGTAATTCCTAGCTTTTAATTTTCCAAACTATGGAGAAGTCTTGCTATTATTAAGTTAAATAGTCTTGGCGACGTTATGCTTCCCTGTTTTAGTCCTTTATTTGTCGCGAATGATTTTTCTATTTATTCATTGATTTTAAGTTTAATTTCTTCTTCACAGTAGAAGTTTGCTAGGAGTTTAATTATCTATTCCGGTACTTTTAGATCGTTTAGGATTTATCATATATCTTTTCTTTGCACCGAGTCGTACGCTTTCTTAATATCAACAAATATTACGAAAACATCTTTTTTGTTCCGTATTGATCATTCCTATACTGTTCTTAGGTTGAAAATTTATAATGAGCATGATTTTCCTTTTTTAAAGCCATATTAATATTCGCTTTCATCATTATGCAGATATCCTTATAGTTGCTAGAAAATTCATGCATCTACTATTTTTAAAGCATGATTCAGTAAAGAGATTGGTCTATAATTCATCGGGTTCATCTGTCCTCCTTTTTTGTATATTAATATTATGTATTATTATTTCATCTCTTAAGGTATTACTCCCTCTTAAATCATCTTAACTATCATTTTACATGTTACTTCTGTTAGTTTTTTCCCACCTGCTAATATTGTACCTACTTGTATTTCATCAGGTCCTGCTGCTTTTCATTTCGCCAATTAGTTGATGATTTCTCAAATTTCATATTCGTTTACCACTATTTATCTCCTGTTTAAGAATTTAGTTGGTAGCGTATTATCGCCATCTTCATACAGTTTCTACCATTCATCCCTGAAAGTATTAACATCTTCTTTTAATAAGGGTACTCATTAATTATTTTTTCTATTAAGTAAGCTTTTTAGTTTCTTCCACATATCTGTTAGACTTCCTTTATTTACATTGTCCATAAATAGGTTTAGTTAGTTTCTTTTATCTTTTTTTCTTGATTAAATGTATTCTTATCTTACTCTTTGGTATTCTCTTTGATTCTAAATTTATTGATTTTCATTTATTTGTTCTCCGTTCTTTACCCTTTATTTTAATTGTTTGCTGCATTTTCTAAAGATTTTATTAAACTATTTTGTTGTTTCTGAATATTTATATATCTTAGAGTTTTATGTTTTGAATTTTCCACATACTATTTAAACTCCTTCTTATATCTTTTTCTTTCATCACTTATAAGTCTATGTGCCGTTTAGGTTATCAATTTCTTCTTCTTAGAGATTTTCTTGTATAAATCTTTCAAATTTTTCTTATATCTCTTTTTTCTTTAATAGTAGGTAGTTTATTTTTGCTATCTTTTATGGCTTTCTTACTTCTTTACCCATTTTTACCTATATAATACCAGGCCTATGGTCACCTATTACGTATGAGTAATAAAAATCACTCTTTAACACCTTTTCTCTCATACTCTCTTCGATTAAAAAGTAATCTATTTTATACTCATTGTTTTAGTGAATAAAGGTACCTATTTCAGTTGGGTCTAGGCATATTAAATTATTCTGTTCCATAAACTGTGTCATTCTCTTTCCTGCTGAGTTTGTTTTCTTTGGCAGTCATTTTTCTATGTGCGCATTTCAGTCTCCTATTATCATTATATTAAGTCCTTTTTCTATTGCTTATAGTTTAAATTCATTCACTAAATTATAGAAAGGCTCATACTGTTCTTTGTTATTTGCAACAGGAGCGTAGACATTTATTACTGCTAATTATTTCATTATTTCTATTGCCATTACTCTCGCTCCTCCAAAGAGCGTCATTCATTCTATATCTCTCTGATCTCCTTACATATGTCGTTTCTAATATAGAATGCTACTCCTTTTCCTTTTTTTTGATCCCACATTTATTAAGTTTTTATATCCTGCTATATTACACATATCTTTTTAGTCTTCAATCTAAATTTCTTATATTGCCATTATGTGGATACTTTTTTGAGTCATGAATTTGGCTAGTGCCTCTTTTGCACTTCTTACTCCCCTAACATTTGCTGTCCCTATTTTTATGACTTATTCTTAATCTTTTTTTACATTCATTCCCTCTGCTTCCTCTTCACCTTATTCTTCTTTTTATTCATCTTCCTTTTCCACCTTTTCTTCTTCTTATCTATCATTCTATGCTTCCATATTATTTTCTTTATTAGTTCTTTCCCCTTTTTTGTCTTTTTCATCTTATTATCTACCTTTTCCTTCTTCTTATCTATTCTAATCTTCTTCTTTTTCCTTTTCCTATTAGTTGAAGTCGGATAATTGTTCGTTTTTGTTTATCGGTTTCTTAGCATAGTACATTCTCATTGAAGTTTTCTTCAATTTACTTCTTTCTTCTCACTTTTATCTTGCATCTTATTCTTTTTCTTCTTGAGTTTGTTCTATTTCTTTTTGCTTTTTTTCTTTATTTACGTTTTTCCTGACATACTCCATTATACTATTTTGTTTATTTCTTATTTTTTTTTGTTAGGGTTTAGCGTTTTTACCATCACCTATCCTATCCTTTTCTTTAATTTGCTTTATGGTATATCTTATTATTTAGTTGATTGCTTTCTATTTTATTTAATTATTTGAACATTTCTCTATCCCTCTGTCTTACATATGTCCAATTCCATTTTGATGAAAAATAATTTTTATTTATTCTTTAAGCATAAAAAACTTTTTATTATTTAATTGTTTAGTTGTTTTAATTATTTTTCTATTCTCCTCATTTTATTTCCTTCTCTTCTTCCCTTGATTCCTCTATAATCATTTATTCTTCTTCTCCAATTATCCTCTTATTTGCTTGATTTGCTTCAAAATATGGTTTGTTTATTGTTAAAATAACTTCTCCTTCAAGCATCTCTAATTCTCTTGTATGTAGCTTTTTCCTTTTTGCTGCTTCTACTCTTCTGCATTGCTGGTCTGTGTGCCCTTTCACTTTACATAGGCAGCAGATAAAATTTACTGAGTGTTATATTCTCATTTTGTTTCCATTCAAATCTATTACTTCTGGTATCCTTTTTGCTTCGTCTACATCCTTTAAATCTAGGTAGACTACACTGCTCCCTGTTAGCATTGTTGTGTTTGGATATGTATGCTATATCTCTCCTCTTGATTTTCCATATTATCTTATTATTTCCATTACTTCCTTCATATTTGAGTATTCGTTGATTGTGAAGTAAATTGGGCAGTTATGAATGTCAAAATATTCCAATTAGTTTCTAGCTTATATAGGAATTCTAACTCCTTTGAACGTTCATTCCCTGAATTAAGTGAAATATTAGTATCTTTCTTCATTGTTAAATACCACGTATATAATTCCGTTTTATTTCACTATGAACTTCGCCATTGCTTGTCCGTAATCCTTCCATATTTGATTTCTAAACACTTGTATAACTTCTTAGTCTTTGGCCTTTTTCTCTACTAAATCAGTGTTTTCCAAGTAATGGTTAAAGTAAATTGCGGCCACCATTTCTGATAAATCATCATCGGCATTTTAGTAGACCCTTTACATTTATTCTTCAGGGACGTTGGCTGAAATGAGTTGTTCATTATTTTGTTAAATTATTACTTAGGTTGTTTACTTTTTTTGCCACATTCCTTTCTTATTTTGTGCTCCTCCTTTTAGTACAGTTCGACCAATCATGGGTATATTGCTATTTTTTTTCTATTATTCGTTCTATTATTTCGTGTTCGTTCGGTCAGTTAGTTTGGTCCTGCGTAGTCTGATGTCTTGCATTTTTAGTCTGGTTTCCATGCATAATAAAGAAGGTTGGAATAATTAGAGCAAAGACGTGGTAAAAGAAAGTGCTTCAGGTTTTCTCTCCTACTCTGAGGAGGTGGTATAAAAACCCTTCTTGAAGCTAACCATTTTTTAATATATATATAATAAAGTCAAGGAAAGTTTAAAAGATATTTGATTCTTCTTTTTTATCCATACTGCTCCAAAACAGTTTTTTATGATTTTCCTACCAGCATTAAGCAAGATATATAATATTTCTGAACTAATATCCATTATTGAAATATAATCTCGAAATTTTACTAAAAATATTAATTTTTTTCCTTCTTCCTTTCTAAGAACTTCTTAAAATTTTGATCAAATGTAAGTTGAACCGTAGTAATGATATTCCTTATGACAAAATTTAAAATATTTAAAGATCCAGCTACTATTCTTTTTATTCCATCAATTTTATATATCATTTTAATGGTACTTTACTTCTCCTTCAATATCGATTTTAATATAGATAACTATTAATTTGGTATTAGGAATTCTTTGCTAAATATTATATTAACTTTAATTAATGAGATTAAGCTTATTCCATTACTAATTTCAGTTAGTTCTAGCATTCAAACTAATAAAATAATAAAGACAGAAGCTCTCTTCTTAGCTCTTTAGTCTTACTTCAAAATTTTAGTAGTGAACCTTTAATTATCTTCTTTTATTTGACAAATTCTATCCTTAATTTCACATATAATAGGGCTAAATGCCGATCGCTAATATTTTTCATTTTTTTAATATTTAAACACTTTTGTATGTGGGATAGCTTTCTTTAATTTTATCAAATAGATATAATTTTCTTTTTAATATTTTAATTATTTTTCTATTCCTTCTTTTAAATAAAAGCATTTTTAAAGAAATATTTTTAAATAGAATTTATTAGAAAATAACCTAAAGAACGACGGGAGAAAGTTTTAATTTATTTCATTAGACCTCAAAATTTAGAAAGGTTTTTATTTGATTCAGGAATTTGAAAGAAAAACATCTTGATGATTATCTGGCCTTGGTAGGGACTTGAAATCTGTGAATAAGGAATATGTATTCATTCTTAAGGTGACTATATTTAATTAAACTAATAAGAAGAATATTCCTGCTATTTTCATTAAGAGGTCGTTCAGAGAAAGCAACATGTCGAGAACATGATTATCCTCAAATATTCTAAGTTAACCTTTAAATTTATAAATCTAAATATATTTATTTTTAGTTAGTTTAGGCTAATTACTTTTTAAACGATTTGCAATAAAAGCTAAAAAGATCTATTAAAGTTAAGGATTTTTATAAAAGCAATTTATTAATTTTCTGATTCTTTAAATCATTACCATATGATTCTTTAATAATTTTTTAAGGACTTTTATAAAAAGAGATATAAAAAGAGAAATTGAACAAAAAGGAAAATAAAACTTTAGTAAGCTTTATTTAAAAATTTTATTTTCAAATAGCTTTAAATAAGAAAATAATTAATTATTCTAGTACTCATCTTCATAAATTATCAATATCTACTTATTTGGATTTAAAATACAGTGTCTGATATTATAATCACATATTCAAAGAAAAATAAAAATAGTTCTTTTTTCTTAAGATTGCTTCAATGCAAATTCAGCCAAAAATGCTCAAATAGATACTAAAAAAGATAAATTGAAATTACTTAAATTTCTATTTTGTTTTTAGATGGAAATGCAAAATATTCAAATTGTAATCATTCGTTTATTTTATTTTATTTTATTTAGAAAGAAGAATAAAATATTTAATAAATTAACTATTTCTTTATTTGCAAGCTTTTTTTTCCTAAATCGATTATTAAATATTTATTTGAAAACTAAAATATCTTGTTATCAGCACTCAAACCAGCTTAAAGATCTTAAATTTAAAATAAAATTTTAGAATTAATATTATTTAAGAAAAGGGGCTATTTAGTATTTTATTATTGTCTTGATGATTTAAATTAAAGTAACTGTAGGAAATATAAGCATTAATACTTAGCTTAAATTATAATTATATCTGAAAACTAATTTAAAGCTTGCTTAGTTATTTATTGATTATCTAGTTTTAAAATATCATATAGCTATATAATAACTCTTTTATTAATTTAACTAAATTTGAAAGCTTAAGATAAAAAGGCAGAGTTATATTTAAGATAAATAGTTTTTTTTATTTTTCTTAGTTTATCATTTCTTAATATATAAAAGCTGAAAAAAATGAATTTAAGTTATGAAAAGAGGTTATAGATTGATAGAGTTTTGAATTCATTCTTCATTTTCCAAATATTTTTATTACTTCATACTAAATTTCTATTTAACATCATTCATTTAAAATAATGATAATCATATTCATTTAGGTAAATTAAAACCTTAGAATATATAAGCATCAAATGCTTAAAAAGTTAAACAAATTGGATTTTTAATTAAATAAAAAATGAGAAAGACTTGCTTAATAAATAGAATTATATCTTTTATATTTAATTTTATGAAAGTATTTAAGAATTCTATATCTTAACAATGATTAGATATATTCTGCAGAATTGAAATTTTCGTCTAAAATCCCAGTTTTAGAAAATATATCTTAACATTTTACTCATACTTATTTAAGAATTTCTTGTTTAACTTTGAGAAAATTTAGTTTATCAATAAATAAAAAGAAATATCCTGTTGAATTTTTAAAGATTTTAATTTAAATTCTTATGCTTATTTTGTAGTTTTATACCAATGAAACTTTATGAATGACTGATTTTGTCTGGTTTTAGCATTTTTATTATTTTAGTTTATTTAGAATAAATTTAGATTTTTAATGTAGAATTTAAAGTAGCCAAAAGGATAAAAATGTTAAATGAAAAAGAAATGAGCTAAGTTCTTATTTCGTTAATATTAAGTCTTATTTGATATAACTTGCTAGTTTCTTTAATTGGTTTATATTAATATTTTGTTGCTTTAGGAATATATTAAATTTGTAGTTATTTGTATAATAATTTAAATTATTTAAAGCATAAGATATCGTTATCAACTATATGGCTACAAATTTTATAACTTAAAAGATTAAATAATTTTACTTTAAAAAGATTGCTTTACTTTTTAGGATTTTTATTTTTCGTTATTGAGAGATTTGGTCCTTTAACATGATGAAAAATAATAAAAATAGAAGAGAATTTAGACTTAATATATTTCTTTTACAAGTTAAGTGAAATTTAATGAGACTGCATGAAAATAAAAAATTATCATAGAAATGATAACCCTTTATGCTTAGTTATTTAGATGTAAAAATCAAATAAAATAGTTTCAATTATAAATTTCAGCTTAATGATGAAGTGATAATAAAATTAATAATAAATGTTATTAAAATTTATAGTTGAATATCTTCATAAAATAATCCCATGAAAATACGTAATCATAAAATCTCTTTTTTTGGACATCGTAAACTGGAGGTAAAATTTCGGGTGTTTTATTTTCGTAAGTGACTGGGATATTAATCAACGAAAATTAGCTCCAAAATTATTCTAAATTTGAATATATAGACTTGACTGGATGAACACTTTCCTAGAGATTTCATCCCATGTGTTTTCCTCGAGGAATGATAGGAGTCAATATTGTTTTTCTTAATCTTAAGTTAAAATACTCTATCATTCTTAGAATGAAATCGCAACCAATAAAGCTATTTTTAAAATCAGGCCACATATAGTTTGGCATTATGAAATCTCATTAACAGCAAGTGCTATTAACTATAAACTAAATCATCTCTTTTTCCTCTTTTAAAAAGTAAGCTTGTCCTGTTATCATTACAATTCCTATTCTTTTTCCAAAATTTTAGTTGTGAATTATTTATTTATTAATTCACTTGCTTAAGTTGTAAAAATCAGGAGTCAATACTACATCTTCTTCACATCATATAACTGATTTTGCTTTTAAAACTTCAAAAGTTAGATTTAGAAGAAAGAACGAGTTTGTTGCGCACTTAAATTCCTTAATTCTTCCCTTTTTCTTAAACTCTCTTGGGATTATAGGACTTGGATGATAAACATGAATAATGTTAAGAATTCTTCTACTTTAAAACTGCTAAATAATCTATGTAGTATTCGCATCTCTTCCATCCTATGAAATGATGATAATAGTATTTTGAATGTTTGCTGATCTTTCCATTGAATTTAAAGTGGAGTTCAACAATTAAAATCTGACAAATACTGGAATAACGATAGGGTAGATTTCTTATTCATCTAATTGCAATTTCTAAACCATCTCTTAATATTGTCTAAGAACTGAGTCATAAATTTCTGGGTAATATTAATTGAAATTATAATATGGACATTTTATTTATCTATAAAAAATTTCAGAATTATAATTCAGCTAAACAAGCTGTCCAAAATGATCTTCGATTAACTCATATGCATCTTTTATTGGAATAAGGTTATTTTTATATTAAGATTCTGGAATCTAGCCTGTGAATTCAATTCTAACTGCCTTTTCTTCTAAATATTTAAAAATAAAATGATCCTCATTGTCTCCCAATTATAAAAATTAATATTTGTTTTTGATGTTAAAATGAATGAATTCAAATGAATTTATATTTCCTACAATTTCACTACTCATTTATACTATGTGCTTCTAATCAATGGCTTAAGCTCCTAATCTAAAACGACTTCCTGTCTACATGAGTCTATAATATCTTTAGTCATATACTGATACCAGTTATTCATTTATTCTTAATTAAGCTTTGGGTAATTTTTGCTTATTTTATTAATCAAAAATATTAGTTCCCTCTGCTGTTAATAAAATCTGTATTTAATATCAAAATTAATTCTTTAAATTGAGACGGCTTCTGATATTCTAGCATCCTTTATCTGATCCAATTTCTAATAAAATATTTCAAGTTAAAGTTTAATTAAAACTGTGAATTAGATAAAGAAAATATCCTCAATGCCTGTTTAATCTGCTACATCCTTCATACTTATTTCCTAATATTGCGAATCTTGTTTCTTGCAGATCATTATCTGTTTAAAATAAGCTTTCATTTAGAAGGGAACTAAAATTTTCTAATTTTTCAAAGTTAAACTTTATTCATATAGAAATGAATATTTCAGGAAAGTCAAAAGAATTTAAGGGACCGTGGAATAAAAACTATTATCCTTCCTCTATTTTAATAGACTAACTTTCATTAAAAGGGCCATTTGTTTTTACTTTAAATCACTCAATTTCTTATTTTATAATTTCATTATACTCTATATTTTTTATTTCTTATGCATCTTATTTATCTAACTCTTACTCATCAGACTTTTCAGTTTATATCTTCTATTCTTAAATTTCATTCTAAATGTTTGAAAAATTTTGTCCTCTTTTAGAAATAGAAATTTAATCTCTTATTTAAAATTCATGGAAGCTATTTTACTTTTCTTTCAAAATCTTAAAGTAAATACTTCAGCACATCAAAGCTAAAATCATAAAAATGATAGGCAAGACCAATTTAAAGGCCAGATGAATCCAAGATTATTTTTCCATTTCTAAAACTTTAAATTTACAATGAAATAACTAAAATTTCTAGATCACAATCTAATTAAATTTAAACGAAAAAATAGATTTTAGTTATAGTTTAATTTATTATTCGTTTAAGTGTATATTAAGAAATATAGGCTTAATTTTTAATATTGTCTAACTTACAATAATTTATCTATATTTGCTCCAGAATAATTTATTAATTTAAGGTTAAAAAACATGAACTTACTATAATTTAATTCAAAAATAATAAAAAATTTTGCTTGAGCTGCTTCAAAATATGAATGAAGTATAAAGCTTCATGGATCCTATAAAGTTTGATTTATATAAAATTAGGTAATTATATACTCTATTAGCTTTTTAATTTTTTTATATTTATTTAGTTGAATAAAGTTTATTCACCCTTCTTTAAAACTTTAAAATTTTTATTATAGCTTTTTTATTTCCAGCTCTATTAACTTTATCTTTGCATCAAGTCTTTTCATAACTATTATAAAGTTCCTTCAAATATAAAATAAGCATACAATTATGCAATGCTTTTATTAATAAATCTAATTATCTAAGTATATTATCTATTTTACTTTTAATGTTTTCAATTTTTTATTTTGGAATTGTTATATTTTTAGAAGTAAGGAAGATTGCTTAAATCTTTAAGATCTTAAATGTATTTGTATGTTGACAGATTTAATGTGAAATAGAGTATGGAAAAAGATGAAATGATGATTACTTTCTAAAGATAAGCTTTAGATGTATTTTTAATTAAATCCTATATATAAAGTTTGCATTTATGTATTTTAAATATTTTTCCTAATATTTAAATTTTAAGATTATTCTTTACTAAATTTTATTATTTTTCTCTCTTTTTTTGTTGATTTCAATTATTTTCTCAGTCAAATCAGAACGAATATTTTATAAGCATGAAGAAGATAAAAATAAAAAGACCATTATATAATTAAGTTTTGATTTACCTAGTTATGCAATAATGGAGATTGATATACTTAAAAAAAATTAATAAAATGTAAAGTTGATTTATAAAACAAATTAGCATCAAAACAAATAAAAAATTTTCTAACTTTTAAAAAGAATGAAAATTAATGTAGCAAAATTAATTAATGAAACATTTTTAAAACAGATAAAACAATTAAAGAATAATCAAATAAATATTAAAATTTAATATCTTTTTCTCATTTACTCATTATAAAATGCCTTATCTTTAGAGATTAATTATTTTCGTCAAAGCAAAAAATGTAGAAATTGTATGAATAAATAAATTAATTAATTAATTAGAGAATTAAATTTCCGTGGCACCACCATTATTTGGCTCACCACGAAAAAATAAAGAAACCAAATTTAATTATTAATAATAGGCTAGAAATGTTTCTGGCTTCATCTGGTCTCTTTGATTATTTTCTTCTTCTCTCTATTTTTATAATCAAGATTGATTGACTTCACTCTTTAAATTATTGTAATTCTTCCAAAGGCTTGAGTTTGAAGGAGTTAGAGAACATTCCAATATTTGTGTCAAATGACTCAATTAGGTTAAATTATTCTAAATAATAGTTATTTGTGATCCAATTCATGTCTTTGTTGTTTTCTAAATTCCTGATTAGAATAGCGACATGTAAAATTTGTATAACTCTAAGATATGGATTTCGATTCCCTCTAGTCGACCTCTCGTACCGATAGAGAGAATATTCAAGCAAATAAGGCTTATCACACAATGGGCCCATCCTTACTTGTTTGTGATGTCTATTGCAAGAGTACTTGCAATGCAGATATGACTGCATCAGATTGCCTACTCGGTCGAATAGAAACCAGAATCTATTTTAAAAATGAATAAATAAATAAATTGGATTATAGAGGGCGTAGCAGTCTCGTTGGTGAGCAGCTCTTTAAATTAATTTTATTTAATGTCGAAAAATTAAATTTTATGGGTCTCTCTACCCTTGTTTTCTCTTCTTGCAGTACGTCCCTGTAATTTTTTCTTCCAAAGAATAGGATTCAATATGCGATTACATGTACGTTTCCCCGACTTATGATGAAGAAGGTTTTATCCTGGTATTCAGAGTTCTCCAGCTTTTCAAATCTTCCTTCTCTTTTTATTGGTTTCTCTTTCTCCGATTTATACTCCGTCCGCGCTCATTTTTTAGTTGCCTTGCTGGGCCTCCAAGTAGCATCCAAAGGAAAGGGATTTCCACCCTATTTTAAATATATAATATAATAAATTTTATTTATTTATTTATTTATAATATTTAAATTCTTTTATACAAAGTAAGGATTGTAAATTATTATTCTATTACCTGAAGGCTTACTTGAAGAAACGGATATATATTGAGATATGTAAAGAGCTTCGCACTAACGAGGTGCTTCGCGCTTTATAATCAAATTTATTTATTTATTATTTATTATTTAATAACATTTTAACAATTATTCGCAATTGTTCATTTGATACTTAATAATGCTAAAAACTTTTTTTCTTTCCATTTTTTTCATGCTAGATATATCAATAGCGAAGGTAAAAAATAGTTTAAATTTCCCTTTCTTTTATATAAAATAATGAATAGATAAGTCTTAATAAGTGGTATAAATAATAAATAAAAATGATTATAGAGCGCGTAGCACCTCTTTGACGCGCAACTCTTTCAATATTAATATTTAATACTAAGAAAATGTTCTCATGTTTCTTGTTAAAATTCTAGAGGTCCAATGAGTCATGTCAGCTTCTCCAAATGGGGAATCTTCTTATTAAAAATTATTCTAAAATCTTGAGTCAAATAATTCAGTCTTCTTGAATAAGGTCCAAATAAGAGATAGTTATTAAGTCGGTAATTAGAAGGCCCGTCAGTCAAACTTTCATACTGCTAGAGAGAACCCTCGGGGTAAGTTAGATATGTCTCAACGGAGCTTATCCACTCTTTCCCGTGGTGGCATCTAGTGCGAGATTACTCGCAATGCAGTATACACTGCACCGGATTACCTACTAGTTTGGTTGACGCGGCTGACATCCATTTTAAATAATATAAAATAAAATGACTAAGAAAGCTAGATAATAAATAAAAAGAGTAATAGATATGAACTTATTTTAAATTAATAGAAAATAAAATAATAAATAAACATTTCACTTACTAGTAAAGATAATGCTTATCTAATGCTAAAATTCTTTAGATATATTATAATGACAATTACTAATAAAATAATTAAATCTTTTACCTAATATTCCGACTGATATTCTCAACGTATTTTTGGATAAATAATATATTTAGCAACAAACTTTAATTAATCAATCTACAAAAAAGCAAAAGCAAGATTATTTTATATAAAGTAATTATTATATTCATAAAGTTGCTTTAAATAAAAAGTCTTTATTTAAATTGAACTACAGCTATATTATTTTATTCCTTTTAAATTAGAAAATTTATAATTTTTTATTTATTGCTTAATTTTTAGAAGAAATTAAGATAAATGTAATAATTTTATATATAGGAAATTTACTTTAATTTTTTAGGAGGTAAATAGGAAAACAGTAAATAATTAAACTCTTAAGAATTCTTAAAAAATAAGAATAAATAAAATTAATTTATTCATAAAGTTAGCTTTAAAATGTTAGCAGAAATAAGAGAAATAATAATTTATTATGATATATATTACTTTGAAAAAATAAGCTTCTCTCGCGAAAATATTTACAATTAACAAGATTTAAGTAATTATTTCTATATGCTACAATTGGATAATTAGAAGCTAACAAAAAAGTAAAATCTAAAATAAGTAACTTAATCTCTTACGTTAACTATCAATAATTAATCAGAGAAAAATAGAGCCTTAAATAAGAAATTAACTGATAACTCTCTTCTAATAGGTGAAATTGTAATTTAATGCAATCGGAAGGAGTTTAAGGCAAAATTTGGATCAGAGAATTAATCAATTTGAGCGTATCTGACCAACTAACGAACAAGCGTAAAAAGGGAAAAAGAATTCATCCTTAGGCTTCACATACGAAAAAAGAAAAGTTAAATGCTGATATTGCAAAAAATATGGCCACAATGTAAGAAATTTTCAAATTTTATGTCAAACGGAAGGTTTTATTAGAAAAAAAATTGTAACCATACTAAGAAGCTCCATAGATTATAGATTCAATGAAACGATTCGAGAATTGATATTCTTGTTTGATTTTCAATCGATAATAAGATAGAAAGAAAACAAATTATAAGAATTAACGATCCAGAGAAACCAGAAGAATAACATTTTGGAATCTAATAATGATTTAAAACTTTTTCAAACTCTATTTTGTGAATAAAAAATAAATATGATGTCATTTTATTTTTATATGCTATTATTATGTCAAACCAAAATTAAAAATATTAAAGCAGAAAAAAGTATATTAAAATTAAAATTTTCTTTTAATAAAAATTTCAAAATAAATAGATTCTTTTTTAAATGCGAACATAAGGAATTTCTTAATTAAATTCCTTTTATAATTAATTTAATGATTTATTATCTTAAATTATTTAAAATTTAATTTATATATTAATCTTATTTTAGTTTTTGAAGTCTGATCTTTAGAAAAATAATGTAAAAAGATAACGCAGAAATTTAAAAATTTTCGTAAAGAATAATAAAGGACCATTAAGATAAATTTGAAAATAAAAAAATGTTAATTTAAATTAGAAAAATTATAAATAAATAAATAAATAAAAGATTATAGAGTGCGAAGCACCTCATTGGTGCGCAGCTCTTTCAATTTTTTATTTATATTAAAAAAAATGTTCTCATACTTCTTTTTGTCATTTTATTCGTCCAATGAGCTAAGTCAGCTTATCCATATGGGGAATCTGCTTATTAAACATTATTCTTGAGTCTTTAATCAAATGCTCCAATCTTCTTGAATAAGATTCAAATAATAATTAGTAATTAAATCATTAGTTATCCGTCAGTCAAATTTTCATACTGCTATCAATAAAACTCGGGAAAGTTAGAATTGCCTCTTCAGATCTTATCCACCCTTGCCAGCGGTAGAATCTAGCGCAAGTTTACTAAACAACGTAGTATACACAACGCCAGATTACCTACTAATTCACCTAACAGCATTCGATATCCATATTTTTATGATAAATTAGATATAAATCTTATCATAGCAACAAAATTTTATTAATTACAGAGTGAATTTTAAATTTTATTCAGTGAGAATAAAAGAAATATTATAATTAAAAAATTAAACTTCCTAAAAGAATAAAAGAAGAAATTTATTAATCTCCTAGTAAATTAAAATTATAAAAAGTTTTAAATACTAAAATATTTCTATAAGCACAAATATGCTTTAGTAAAAGATATAGTTTGTAAAATATTGCTATTTTCATAATAGAAAAAAGAATAAAGTTTATTCTAATAATTAAGAAACTAATATGATATTTTATATTTAATATATGCTTTTAATCTTTCGTTTTCTAACTTATTTTTTTCAATAAAATTTAAATATATACAAAAATCAATCAATTTAGTGATTGGACTATGTTTAGATAAAATTAGTGAAAATAATAAGTAAAAGTCAAACTAAATAACAATAATAAAAATCGATTTTGATTGATAAAATAGTCATTTTGTCTAATGTTGATTCTGAATAACTTATTAAATTTTAAATAGAGGGAGCAATCCTTCAAATGTAATCGATGAAAACTCTGTTATCAGGAAGTACTCCATGTGAAGATCACATCAAATAACAATATGTTCAACAATGGCAGATAATAAGGTCTCTTAGGATTTTCAAAGGATACTAGCACAAGGAAGACTGAAATGTAGTAATTTTTTAAACTTTAAAAACTTTAATTAAAGAGCTGCAAGCCATCATAATGCTATGTTCTATAATCTCAGTTTTTTATCTTTAATATAACTATTCAATATACTTAAAAAATTTCTTCTATATATAGATACTATTTAGATTAAGAGCAACTCTATAAAAATAATACATGCAAAATATTATCTTTTAAATATATAAATTTTTTTCATTCTTAAGAAAAAAATATTTTAAATCTCAAAATTTACATTTTTAAGTACAAATAAAAATACAAAATTAAATGTATGGTGTTTTTGGAGGTATTTCAAACTTTTTTCCACTTACCTCTAGATTGTTCTAGAGGCTTAAAATAATAATTTTAAAGTCTCTAAAAATTTCTCCTTGTTTTACAGATGGTCATTGAGGTATTCTTTTGCCAAAACAATACTCAGTATCTTATTTTTGTATATATTTCCTAATTAATTACAATACTATCTTTCTCTTTCTCTTTTTAGTTAAATCTAAAATTGTCTCTTCTTTTTTTTTTCCAACTCTTCTAGTAGTTTCAGTTCTATTGTTAGAAATTGTAAAATTTCTAGCATCTTCTCTAAAGATTCGTTTGAGAGCTGAAGTAATAACATCTTTTTGCTTCTAGTTTAGACTTAAATCTTAAATTTTCTACTTCTTCAGTTATCATTGAATCATTTTCTTAATCTTTTAAATCCATTTAACTGAAATTTTTCTGATTTTCTTCTATATATTTCTATCTTGTTACATTGATTCAAATGCTGTAAAGGATTAGTCACCTCATCAAAGGTTGGTAAATTAACCTGCAATCGCCCACAGGTGTCAATGTTTTGGAGACTAAAAAAGCAAACTTCCATAATTAGATGAAGGGGATATCCCAAGAATAATATAATTTAGAGATACTTTAATAATTGAATTTTAAACAATACTGTACTCACTGAGATGCTACTCGCATTTTAACCGATTTTTTAACAAATTTAAAAAGAGAAAAATTTAAATATAGAACTAATGATTTATAAAAAGGAAATAATTAAGAAAGATTAAAATAAATCTTTAAATATGTATGATATTTAACTATGTATATAAGAAAAAAAATCCTTTTTCATTTTCATTTTCTTTTAATATATTCATATCTTAAATATATATCTTATTCTCTTTATCATATAAAGCTAAAAAATTTTTCATGTTATTTTCAAATAGAATTATCTTATCAATATGTAGGTAATGCAATAAAATATTATAATATAAATAAAAATATAGAGCAAAAAATAAAGTGAGTTTAAAATATTTAGTTTCAATTGAATAAGTCTTATAATAATAATGCTAACTTGATTTAAATGTATTTAGTTTAAAGATTATTTAAATTTTATATAATCATTTTATAAAAATATTTTAAGTTAGTATTTTATCCTCTACATTGTATATTTAATTTAAAAATAAAAAATTATTTTGTCTAATTGAAATTTTTATTCAAAAGGATTCAAATTATTTTAAATATATAAATTAATTAATTAAATATTTTAATATTTTATCTTTTTTTAATCAAGATTTATCCAATAAAAATATACTGTTTTTTTTGTTAAAAAAGATTAAAGAATCTTGAATTTGAATAATATTTTTTGCTTTATATGAAATGTTTTATTTTCTTCTATCTGAAAAAATTATATAAATACTTTAAAATTTAGGTAAAATATTTTAGAAACAAAATTTAGAAACTATTAACAAAAAGAAATAGATTTTAATTTAAAGTTTATATAATCAAAAAGAATGCATTATTTCAAATAAAATTTAAGTAAGATTTTTATATAAAAAAGCATATTAAAAATTAAATAAATTTATTAAAATAAATTTTTGTTATTTGCTACATTTTAATTTAGTAAGATAGTTAAATTTATAATTTCATAAATCTTTATATCAAATTTAAATATTTGATAGTCACTAATATATTTTCTTTTCAAATAAATTGAATTTAATATAAAAAGTTTATACTTAAACTGGAAAAAATTACTTTATTAATATCTAAATCTTAAATAAATATACTCAATTTTTATAATTATCTTTCTTATATTTAAAGTTTTCATTTTTAAATAAGCTCTTAAAAAGCTCTACCAAAATTAAAATTTTATTTTTATATAAGAAAGTTTTCAGCCAAAGAAAAATATAAATAAAATGCAATTATTACTATGTGAATTTTTGGCTTAAGTTTTGATTATTAATCTTAAACTAACAATAATTTTAAATTTTTCAATGATTTAATGAAATTAATTTAAATTAAGATATTTCTAAAAAAGTTCTAAATTTAGATAGATTTATATAAAATAAATTTAATTAAATAATTTCTTTATCTATCTATCTAATATTAGTATATGTTATATTCAATATTTCGAATATTTATATTTTAAATTAAATGTAAGTTTATAATAAAAACATATTTATGATCAAATTTTGCTTATTTATTAAGAATTAGTGAGATAAGATTATATTTTATAAAATGGAGGAAGCTTTGTATTATAAATAATTCTTTCTCAGTTAAATCCTTTTCTTACGAAAATTAATCTGGCACTAGATTGAACTTATTATTTTCTAAAATAGATCTAATGCCTCTCAGATATGAAGCGCTTCCTTTTTATGCTATAAACTTTATTACTATGATTGAAGAATTCATTATTTTTGTAGGTAGATTAGAAATTTAAAAAATCAAAAATTTTGATTGAAGTGAGTGCAGCACAGCAATGATGCATAACACTATTTAAAATTCAATTATTAAAGTCTCTCTAAATCACATTACTCCTAGGAGATCCCTCTTCTAATTGCGGACAAGGATGTATCTCTTAATATCTAAGAACAGGACGCCTTCAAGCGATTGCAAGATCATTTCCCAGCCTATGGTGAAGTGACCAGTTCGTCTAACATTTATATTTTTAAGTCCTCAGTCAGATCCGTCATTGAGAATTTCTTCTCGGCTACTTCTCAAGACAACTCCACCCTATTTAAATTAAAATTATATAAATAAATAAATTATAGAGCGCAGCACCTCAATGATGCGCAGCTCTTTAATAAAAATTTTTAAATTTAAAAAAACTTTGCTGATATCTTTCCACAGTGCTATCATTTCCTTGTGAATTTGTCTTATATAGATCCACGATAGGAATGCTACACTAAGAGACCTTAGTATCTGACATCTTTCATCATTAATGTTACTTGATGCCTCTTCGATCTTGTCTTCTCTTCTCTTGGCTGGTTCTTCACCTATGGGGTACTTCCTGGTACCAGAGTTTAAGTCAGTTTCAGTTGGAGGATTGCTCCTCCCTATTTATTTATATATATAATAAATTCGAAATTTTCATCTTAGAACGAAAAAAAGGCACTTAGCTACCATAAATGTTACGTACTAATTATTGTGCTGGATTTACCTTTATGGATAATTAATTTTATGTTCTTGGAGGTTCGACATAAGAAGGAGTTGTTAAAACAATCGATTTCTTTTATATAATGTAGTAGAGTTGACAATTACCCTAAACCTTATTAACTGAGTAAATTTAATGAATAACAGCTTCTTATATAAAAGCTATAGATTCTATATTTTTTCAATAACACTACTTCTATATTAAAAAGACTTGTTTGATAGAACTTAAACTTAATAGTTTTGTGAATAATGAACACCAAAATATGGGAGTAATTACATTTGATATGGTAATTTTCATTTTAGCAAAAAGATATACATGTTTAATAATGAATATAATATTACTTATAGAGACTTGGATAAAGTGGGATGGGTTTATGACTTAAATATGCCATCTCTAAATATCCTATCGAATCTTTAATTGGAGACTGAATATCTTAAAATGAATAAAAATGTAAATTAGTTAATATATAACTATAAAATGGATAAATATATTTATAATTAAAGTTAAATTAAGTATATATGATGACTATTCACTATATAAGTTAAAATAATTTTTATAGATCTTTATCATAATTTAATATTAAAAAATAAAATTACTTATAAATAAATTAATTAATTAATGTGGATCTGCCATTATAGACTATCCACGGATTAATGCTTTAAAAAAATAGTCTTGATATTTTATTTTTGCCTCAGCTAAGCCTTGCTTTCCACCAAACTCCTATCCAAGTTTACGGCATAGTGAATAGGAGGGCTTCTGAGGCGCGGACTACAGAGCAAGACTCACTTTTTCTGATATTGAGTCTCAAGCTAGAGACTAGCTTAAGAGTCCATATTTTAAATTATTATATTATTTAATTTTAGTTATATTAATATAAAAATAACCATTAATTTCATTCTATTATTTATGCTTAATTTATTATTATTATTAATATAAAAATATGGAGAGACTTGATGAAGGATACATTTTGTCAAAAGAGGAGAAAATATTAGCCAAGAATCATTCAAATTCACTACATCAAGACCTTCAGGCAAGCACTAGTACTTATCAACAGCACAAACTGAAATAACTCCAAAAAAAAATAGAGGAAAAGGGATCAAAATTAGGAAATTCATAACAATTGACAACTACAAAAAACTAACGAAAGAGAAAATCCCTGGACTGGGTTAGAAATAGAATAATAAATGATTTCAGGTATAAGAGAACTGTAATAGAACTGTAAAATGAGTTGAAATAACTCCAACATGAAATCGCCATTCATGCCACGGACTTAGATTTACATATATCCCTTAGCAACTCAAATCAGCAATATAAAATGAAGGTAGAAAAACTAGTCTAAGACTTGTAAATAATTCATCACAAAGTGAAAAAGGTTTGACGAAGCAAGAAAAAAAATTATGATCAAGAAAACACAGTTAAGGAAATTAAAATATTCTTAAACCAAAAAGAATAGCAGTAACCATAAGAGGTTATTTTAGCAATCCCAATTGAAATTAATAGAACGTAAAAAATAATTTTTTTTAGAAAAATGCTACATCTGTAGTAGTATTTGACATCTCTTGAGAATATGCAATAAAAATTAGTAAATCCTCAAATGAATTTCAGTTTTATAAACATTTTTTATCCATCAAGGGATGATAAGTTAAGGAATAAGAAACTCAATAATTGAAAGTAGCATAACCTTAGAAATTAACTAGCCATAAACTAGGAAATCAAGAGACCTGAAAGCTACTCAGGAGGAAGTTAATTTATTAAAGAGACGTTCTTCTTTTCCAGAAAACCTTTGTTTCAATTTAAATGATTATTAAATAAGTTAAATTAGTTTCTTTAAAGCTTTTAATTGTTTAACCAATTTAAAAACTATTCTTTTATTTTAATAATTTATTGGAATTTACAAGTATTCACATTATAAAGTATCTCTTATTTATTTAAATTTATTTCATCAAATATTTTATTTTAAATTTAAGCAATTTTATACTAATAAAGGAAAAAAGATCTAAAAATCTGAAATTATTATTTAAGATATAAATTAAGAATATACTATATCTTTTTGACAAAATAGATCTATCTTTTATAATTACAATGATGAGCTTTAGAAAATTTTTATTTTGACTTTAAATTTATTGAATAATAATTATTTACTCTAAACTAGACATATTTTAACAAATGTGAAAGATAATCTTTATTCCTTCTAAAAATAAATTTATTTCTAAATACAAAATTTAATTACTATGATTATCTAGAAATTAGATATTAAATAAAATAATTATTCATAAATTTAATAATTATAAATATATAATTTTAGAAGGAAGGACTAGTGTTCAGTGAAAATATATACAAAAATTAAAGAGGAATTTATGCTTTATTTTATATTTTTAGTATAAATAGAGAATAGAATAAATTAATAAACAAAAATAGATAGTGAAATTTTAATTTAAAAGCTAAACAAAAGCATGTAAATTAGAATTTCCTTATATTTTATAAAAATTAAAAAGTTTTGAAATAATATTTAAAGTTAAAATTTAATGAAAACAGATGTATTGCTTTAAATTATATTAATCCAAATTAATTAAATAATTGTTTTTAAGAGTAATAGTATACTTAAGAAATAAATATTTCCTTATAATTAATAATATAGATAACACAGGCTTAAATTATAGTTACTAGATTAATTTTGCCTAAATTATAAAAATAGATAAATGCTTTGATATTAGTAGAGTAGTTATTATATTAGTATTCAATAGACAATATGAAGTTTTATTATTAAATTAATTAAATACTAAAATTCATAATTTTATATAACTTTACATTTTATACTTATCTATTAGTTGAATAGAGACTAGTTAAAGGAATTTTAATTAGCTTTAAATTTTGTTTATAAATGAATTTTCTAAGTTAATTTTAAATATTAAGAACTAATTATAAAAATAATGAAGGGTACTATATATCAAATTATAATATTCTCAGTGGCTTATATTCTTCCTTTGCATATGTCTTTGAAAGCTTATAATGCGAATGAAGAAAAGGATTTAGTTGTATAAAAGTGGGTGAAATACTGAATTACTCATGCTTTTATAATAACTTTGTTCGATAACATTCTTTATAACACACTCTATACATACTTGCCTTTCTATGAAGAGTTTAGGTTAGGCTATTTTATTTGGCATGGATTCGGAGGAGCTGTATGACTTTATGATCATGTTGCTGGTCCTTTATTAACTGATCATGAAGAAAAAATCGATGAAGGGCTTGTTCAAGTAATTTTTAAATTTAGTTGAAAAAAACAGGTTCAACAGTTATAAAAGAAGCTGGAAATACTGCGAAGAATTTTGCTATAAGCTAGTTCAAAGAACTATTTAAGTAGGCTATTTAGTAAAATCCAGAAACAACCTAAAAATTAGCTACTTCTATGTTAAGTTAAGTTATTTAAGGTTCCTTAAGTGATCGGTCGACCATGAAAAGTTAAACTAAGTTGAGAACTGATTCAGATCCTTATTTTTAAACAGTTATAGAAGATCCTCGAGAAACTTTACTAACTTAAGAACCTGAAGAAGAAGATTTTCAAGAGCTAGAAGATGAACATACAAAAGAAGAATTTTTTCCCGAAATGACAGAATAATATACATCAAAAGTTTAGGCTGAAAAAAGGAGAAATAACATGTGAAAGTTTTAAAATAATATTTTTATTAATCTTTGTTTCTTTAAAATAATATTATATATAAATTAAATTCATTTAATAATTTTATATTATATTTAAATGATTAATCTCTCAACTCTATTTAGAAGCGTTTACATTGAAGAAATTAAATGATTGCAATATAATATATTACTAAATTATTTAAAATTAATTATTTAGTATCTATCTTTCATAACTACAGCTAAAATTTCTGAGCCATTATTTCCTTTAAATTATTATTGATATATAGCTTTAGTCTATATATTTTTTAATTTTTTAAGTAAAAAATTTTTCTTTTAGGTATAAAAATATTTAATATAATAATGTTTTTACATTATTCAAATTATTTCTAATTCACTTAAAGTTTTTAAAATTTTAGGCTATATAAACTTTTATATGTTTTGTAATTAAAGGAAATGTTTATGGACTTCTTTTCTCTACTTGTAAATATTTTATTTCAAATAATTTCATCTAGATTTCTTTCTTACTAATAATTTAAATTTTATCTGCTAGCATTTCATTCAAACTAATTATTCTTGAGTTGTTAAAAATTCCTTTTATAAGTTATTCTTTTTGCTTCTTCTCGTATAATAAGATATATTACCTTTATTTTTCGGTTTGATTTACAAAATTCAAAGTACATTTATAACTAGCTTAATTTCTTAATAAATATTTTGCTTTAAGTTTCTGCGTGGAAATATCTATGAAAATTGCAGAAATTATAAATAAGAAAAATAAAGCCAAAGATAGACCTATTTAATTCTAGATATACTAATTACTAATATAATTTATAAAGAAGACTGCTTAAAGCAAAAACTTAGCCCTAAGCCATTAGCTCATGCATTTCATTTAATAAAAATTAAATAAATTCTATATTTTAAGTATATTACAATGATACATATCTGAAAATTTGGAATATTAGAGAATTATCTACTTTAGTAGAATCATAAGCAGAAACTTTTAACAAGAAAATAAATAAAAAGATATTTGTTTTAATATTTCTAAATCTTAATTTCAAATATATTATTTATCTTCTTAAATCATTCAACTAGAGTTAGTTTGAAGTTAAATAATTTTATGAAAGTTTCGTAAAAGAAGAATTACAATAATTAAATTAAAAAAGAACTGTGATTTCTAAAAGAAACTAGACTAAAGGAATTTAGAAACTTCAAGAAATAACTTTTGAATTTCTTAATCTGAAAGAGATCTGGAATATTTTCTTTTTTTACTTGAGATTAAAGAGAATTAAGTCATTTTAAAATGATGATCTATATAAAGACTGTTGGAAAAAGAAAAGCTAAGCTTAACGTCAACATAAAAGAGTTTAAATTAATTATAAACTAATATATAATAAATATATCTAATGATAATAAAACTAAGCATGAGTCAACAATTTATTTATTAAATTCGAAAAGGAATAAAAATACGTGAATACTCTCCAAAAAATTTTCCTCTTTTTTAAAATACTTGCATATTTTGGAAAATCTATCTTTTTAATTAAAAATCAAAGATAAAAGCTTTCTAAAAAGGTAGAATGAATAATTTAGCAAGAGTTTGAACTAATAAAATATCTTTAAATAAAAATTCAGAAGAAAAATTTAAGTAATAAAAATAAAATTTCTCTTTATTTGATAAATTTTAGCTATGCTTTTATCTATTTTCTGATTTAATAACAAGTTCACTATTAATATTCTTATAAAAATAATGAATTATATCCTTGGGCATAATTTTTTAGAAAGGTATAATTTTTAAAAAGAATTGTCTTAGTGGGATAATTTTTGTGAAAACAAAAAATTGTAATAAGCTATTACTATAAAATGCTAAAAAGGCTAATGTAATCATTGATTGCTTGAATTAAATACATTTTAAACAATTTTTATAGTTTTTGTTCTAAAATCCATTCCTTTTTATTCCAAAAAGTCAAAAATTCTAAATAAAATTAATTTTGGCTTAATTTTTTATTTTTGATGTTTGAAAGTTAAATAAATTAATAGTGAAAGATAGATATAACTTTAGAAAGAGAAATTATGAAGGATTATAAAAAAGCAACTTAAATTTTAAAGAATGATAATCCATAAAAGTATTTAAATTTTAAAATAATATAATAACTTAAAGGAGATTAACAACTTTTAAATTTTAATTAAAATATTTAAAAATCTATTTTAATAAAGCCTTATGGAAAGTAACTAAACTTCTAAAATATTTTTAATTAAAATTATAATATTAAAAATAAAACTAAGTTAAATTTAAATTTGCTAAAACATTTTTTTAGAATCATCATCTTACATTTAAAAGCTATACAATTTAAGTTTGTGAGTAATTATGTTTTCAATTAATAAAAATAAACATACTTAAAGGATTTAAGCCTAAATGATTTCAATCTATTAAAAAGAAATTATCTTAAATTAACGAAAACTATTCAATTGAAGAGCATTTTATTGATTCAATCTGCGACATCAATTATTCAACATATGACTTATGTTCAAGAGTTTCAGCAATAATACGAGATTTTAAAATTATTTAATTGAATTTAAAATATTTTTATTTATAGTAAGGTTATAATCTATTCTATTCTTATTAAAAGAAATGTATTATCTCGAAAATGTTTCTATCTTTCAAACTCTAATTTCTTCTGAAATTTATTTAAAATATAACCTTTAAGTTAATTTATAAACCTTCTGAAATATTTCATTTTATGCATTATTTTCAGACCAACTAGCAATCTTAACCTTTTTTATAGCAAAGCAAAAATTTTAGCATGCTTTAATATTTATAAATTCCTGATTGAATAAGAAAGTTCTTTTAGAAGAGATTTAACATCTTAGTAAATATTTTTAAACTTGATTTATCTTTATTTAATTAATTTCTACTGATAATATGATAAATTTAAAATGATGATTAAGAAAAGCTTAAAATTAAGATTTACATCGATATTTTCTTTCTAAATTTATTTGCATAATTTCCTTTAACTATTTGCCTATATTATACTCTATTAAACTGTATCTTGGAATCTTAATAATAACCATAATAATTATAATTTTAGTATGCTCTAAAAATTAAGATTGATAGATTTTTTTAATTAAGTAATTAATTTAATAGCAAGCACTTTAAGTTTTAGACTAGTACACTATTTTCCTTTCTTCTTACAGTTAGCTTTTTTTATAGCACTTAAAAAATGATCTAATAAGTTAATTTAAGGAAAACGAAAGTATTAATTCAATTATATGACAATAAATAAGAGATTAATACATAGAAATATAGGAATTTGATAGTAATCCTATCTAAACTTAAAACTTGATATTATTTAAATGAATTAAGAGAAAAAACTAAGCTAAAGGGATAAAATTTATATAAGAAATGTTTAATTTGACCAAGAGGAAGTTTTAGACAAATAGTTATAATTAGATCTAAAAGATAAAGCTTTAGATTACTTGCAATTCTATTATTAAAGGGTATTTCATTAACGCTGCATATATGCTAATACTAGCTTAAACCTTTATTAAAAATTTCTAATAATTAGGTCCTAAAAGTAAAGGAATATCTTAAGATTAAAAATATTTGACTACTATACACTTAAAGAAATTTATAGAAATACATTTTTAAAATTTTTGAAAGAAGAAAGGCTTCTTTAATGAAAATTAGTCTAAGTGGAAAACTTAAAAAAGGATATAAATATATTTCATTTATTGGCTGGAAGCTACCAAATTGAAGTATTTTTATTTCAATTATCAAAAATAAATAAAACCTCCTTAAGATAAGATATATAATTAATCAATATAAGATTCTCTATTTTTTAGGTTTATTATAGCAATAAATCTAAATTCTAGAAGCTCAAAACTCAAAAAGCATATTTATCCTGGTCTATTATAAAATTTGAAGCAACAAAAAAGATAAAATATTTTAAATATAATCTTTCTTAATAAAAATAAACTATCCTTAAAAAGACTAATATACACTTCTTCTATAGATATATTTTCAATAAGCTTTAAATTTATTTTTTAATATTCGAGATTATTTTCCTTATTATTTCCAGATTTTTAATAATAGCGTTAATTTATTCCTCTCGTATTTATCAACTGAACATTATAACTATTACCTTTAATAGCCTATCTTCATAAATAAAATTGTATAAGTATAATAATACTTGTTAAATATGTTAAATTCTAAATAGATTTTATCAGCTTTAATTATTTAAGCCTTGAAATAATTCATATTCTTTGCTAAGAAAAGTTTAAATAAAAATACTTTCAAGAATTTTTAAATCTATTCAATTTATTTTACTATTAAGTTAAAATATTCTTAGCAATATTTAATTTAAAAGCTCTTGCTATAGAATGTTTAACTAGTAAATAAAAATAAAGCTATAAGAGTCTTGATGAATATTAAAAGAATAAAGATTATCTATTTCATTTCTTTTAATTTTCATATTAAAAGGTATAAAATACCACTCATAAAGTTTATAGTAATTATGTAAATTAGAAATAGAAAGTGCTTATATTATAGCCAGTTAGTCGCTTATTTAACTAATTTATTTCTTAGTTTAGGTTTGCTTTGATTTTATTAATTTAAAATATAAATGAACTTTAGAGCAATGAAGTTTATTGTTTGCATGCATTTTATTTTACTTTGCCACTGAATGTAATCAGATGCAATTACTATTCTTATTTTGAAATCAAATTTCACTCCTCAGCATCTAATGTATAATATAGAATCATAACTCTAGTAAAAACTAAACTAAACATTGCTAGTAAAGCAGATAAGCAAGATTGAAGATTTTTTATGGCTTAAATAGTATCTATTAGAACATGCAATAGAGATAATATTTGATGCTACTTATAACGAATACATTACAAAATAAATATCCAGGACAAATCTTAAAATTATACATTTAATAGCTTATAGAAACGATATAGGCAATCTAAACTAAATAAGTTATTAGATCTTACCTACCTATCTCCAAGAATATCAAGCTTTTGAAGCTCTAATGCAATATCTTCAAATTTCAAGAATTTCCACTTTCTATTAAAATGAAAAGAGATTTTATAAGCACTTAGAGTATGCTTATACTTAGTAAAACTTAAAGATAGCTACAAATATTATCATACCTTTAAATAATTTTTATGAACTTAAGAAAGAAAACTGTAATGACTTAATGAAAAACAGATTTGTAGAAGAAATACCAAAAATGTTTCGAATTTATGGATCAGCTTTTATTGTTTTATCAGCAGATGTTTGCTAGTCAATCTAAGCTATTAGTATAGGAAGCAAAAATAAAATTACTGAAAAGAGTTTTGGTTGGCTAATCTCATTGGAATCTTCCTAATTATTCCGGAAATTGTAATCCTCTGATTAAAACTAAGAAATTCAATATGACATTTTAAAAAACGGACTTGTAGGAATTAGTCCTTTCTAGTACATTCATGAAAATCAAATAGATTTCTAGCTTTACTATTTTAAGAGCGCCATTAAGTTTTTATAGTCTATAAAAAAAGGACTATATTTTTGGGAAGAGTTCTAAAATAGAAAAGAAGAAATATTCTAGGATTAAAAAATAATTCCTAAGTTTTCAGTTTGGAATACACAAAACTAAAGCATAGTTGAAGTTATTCAAATCATAAATAGAAAAGTTATATAAGTATAAAACATACTCTGGCCTGGAAAAACTACATAGAAACCAGTCAACAAACTAACTATTTAATTTAGTTTTTCTACTAATGACAAAGAGCCATTTGGTTTAAAATATTTTGCTCCAGTTATAATTTCTTAATTAATTCCATGTGTTGTTGAAACAATCAACGATGCTTCTAACATTCTAAAAAATTACTTTATATAAGCTAATCCTTATTCTTATGGTAGTTTTCACTGAGACTAAAACTATACAAATGAAGTGTTTTAAGCAAACTAAGGATAGTTAGGAGTTGTTCATATGGCAAGCATAATTTGAAATAGTTGATATCCTACTTATTTTTACCTTAAAGAATAAGGAATAGAAATTCCATATTTTTTAGCTTCAAGAGGAGATTCTTTCGAAAATAAAACTTAGTATCCTTATGTTTTGAATAATTACGTTTCCTGATTAAAAAATATAGAAGCTATTACCAGATTCCTTGAACACAAGAAATGATACCAAATAGGTATTTATGTGGAAGAAAGTGAACCTACTTATTACAATATGTATAAAAAAGTAATAAAATGAGGAAGCTAAAAGGGAAGAAAAATATTAAGTTCATAAAATTTATCTTATATTGTTGATATAAATAATATTACTGTTTATTAGAATATAGCAAAGGAAATAATTGAAAAACAAATTAGAATAATCGTTACTTTTCCTTCCGTTCTCTTAATTGGGAATATTGCTGAGTTTTTATTCAAATATGGATGAAAAAAAGGAGATACTAATTTCATTTCCATATACAGTGGAAATATTGCTTTAGCTTAATTCGAAGGAACAGAATAGTTATAAAAAGCGAAGTTAGTTTATCATGGAACTATTCTTGCGATTTTATAAGAATATGAGGGTGAATCTGGAAAAGAGATGCTTGATATACTTAATAAATGCAGCGATATGTAATTTCCTTGCTCTTATTTTGAAATTTCATTTATAATCGCAAACGGACTTGATACTGCTACAATGAATGGTTTAGATTATAACTAACCAGAAAATTTAATATGGGCAATGCGTAATTCTAAATTTTATGGTTGCAATGGATAAGTTAAGTTCAACTTGAATAATAACTTTAGAGATATCATAGGCTTCTATTTCCAAAGCAATTTATACGATTCTCAAGGAAATCTGAATATAGTGACTTAGGAGATATATTGCCAAACTTGTTCTGTAATATGAACTATAAAAGGAGAATTTATATGGAATGATAATTCAACTAAAACTCCAAAAGATTCTTTTGAACCTTATAAAGAATGCGAGTTTACAGAAAGATGAGTAGATGACTTTTAAACCGGATAGCAAATATTTATCATAATTGTTTCTTTCTTCTGCTTATTAGCTACTCTCTCTAATCTTGTAGCATTAAAAATTTGGAATAAATAAGAATATGAGATGATCAATAAGTTTTAGTGATCTACTAATGAAGATTAGATACAAAATTATATTCTTTTTTTCTAATTGATACAAATTTTAGCTCTTGGGCCTAAATATAATGATATACTACCATTTTCAATCGATAAAATGTTGGCTATTTTTATCCTTGATCTTTAATAACTAGAACTAGACCAAAGAGCATTTTGAATGTCTTTTATTAACCTAATTTCTTTTTAGTTGTTCACTATTCTATTGATAGTTTCCTTTTTATTTAAGTTCGAAGTAGTTTGTTTACGTATAAAGATACTAAGACTTTGTGGAATAATATCCTTTTATGTAACTCCTTATATAATAGATTTTTTACTAACTCCTACAATTTTTGCAATCCTATAAATATATTCCTGCTAATATGGGAAATAAACTAACATGGATAATCAAATAAATTTTAAAGAAAGTATTTTGGATTTGGATTGCTCATACCAATGCTTTGAAGGAAACCATATAGGTATAATGATATTTACAGCTATAGTTATTTTAATTTACTTCCCCCTAGTTATGATGACAAGATAACATTGATAAATACTTAACGAAGAATAACTAAACGTTAAGCAAAAAAACTGATTCCTGTCAACTAAAATCTTATTTCAGCTATATTTCATAACTATAAACCTAACACTGAAGAAAAAATATTAAACAATCCATGCTTTTTTATACTGTGGGCTTGTTTTACTCTTTATTTTGCTGCAAGTGTGGAAGCCGGTAACTACCTATACTAAAGTTAACGTTCTACAAATCTTTAGATATCTCATAGTTGCCTTGATGTCTTTTCTAAGTGGATTTTAATTAATGTTTTAGAACTAAACTTAAATATTTAAAATAATAACGATACCTTGCATTTTACTAGTTTCTATTTTGGCTTTTATAAGGTTAAAGCAAGAAACTCAATGATTAAAAGTATTGAAGCCAGATACTGTGCAACTATTTAGATTTGGATTTCGATTCAACGCTAAAATATAGTGACTTCAATAGCATTTCAGCTATTAAGACTAAAAAATAGATTTAAGCAATAATATTCTTATTAATAACTATTTAAGGTATAAAACTGGCTCAAAGGCAGCGTTCATTGAAAAGGTAATTTAGATTTAGAATGAAAGAACTTCTATTGCTAATCTCTTTCTTCAAAGTGTTATAATGAAAAATAAATAAAAACAAAATTACTAGGAAGAGTAAACAGTTCACGCTTAAAATCTATAAAGTACTGACTTTGTTGGTACATAAAACGAAATTTTCAATAAAGATACATCTTCTAGGTCTTTTTAGAATTATGATGATAGTAAGCAAATTAAACAACAAATTATTTGGACTAAAGAAGTAAAAAATTTAGAAAAAAATGAAAAACACTTTAAAAGGTATAATTTAAATGAAAAGTCAGAACTAGTTGAATTTGCTGACAGTAAATCCTACATTGATTAAAACGAAGATTTAAAAGAAGCATCTCAAGAATTAAAGTAAATAGAATAAATTATTGAATATGAAGAAAAAGCGATACAATAGGAAGAGATAAATAGAAAATGAGCTCATCATTTAGATTTAAATTTTCTAAGCAAATTTATTAAATAGGATATTAAAAAAATCCCTTCTTTTTATATTTAAATTCTACTAAATTAAATTTTAATAAATACTTTATTTTTAAAGCCTTATATTAATATAAATTGAATTATAATAGATTATTTTTAAAAATGCTTATTATTATATTATTATTTCTTTCTCTCAGAGACTCAATATTAGTTCAAAAATCACTTTGAGACTTGATGAATTTATTGTTAATGCTATCAAGCGGAGATTTGTACCCGCTTAAATGTAATTTTTAAATAATAATCTGCTTTCACCTTTCACGTTATTGAACCAAAAAGTTATTATTTCTTGTAAAATTTAAACATAATAATAATATTTTAATGTGATGCCACCTTTATTTGGTTTATCACGAATTAGAGCTTGCTAGGTTTATATTAATCAATAGGTCTTGAATTCGTATTCTTCTGGATTTTTTGGATCAAAAATTCATATAACTTGCTTTTTTCTCTTGCTATTGCATGGAAATAAAATCCTATTTGTAAACTATCATATCATCTTTGATTTTGGAGCTTCTAAGTATGTTTAATTTATAATTTTCTAGTAAAATCTTCTGCTTTGCGAGCAATAGATCTTGAATAGATTTAAGATTCCTCTTTCTGTTACTTAAGATTGTTTCTTCATAATATGAAGTGCTAATTAACCTTATGTCCCTAATTATTGCAATATAAAAATCTAATTTTTCTTTTCTAATAGGAAAAGCTTAAGTATATATTCCTTTCTCCTTTTGACTCCGGATCTGATCGTTAATTGAGCTTGGTATGCTCTAATTAACTTATCCTCTCTCTAGTCAAAATTTTATCTTAAATTCCATTCAATTCGACCAATCTACCTTACCATCTCTCAGGAAATAGTCCATCATATAGTTTCTTGCTTAAGATTCTACTCATTTATCAATTTTTTAATGGTTAGTATGAGAGATTAAATTATTTATTTAAAATCTTAAACTTCCTTTGCTAGCTTATAATTATCCATTGTAGCAAATAGAAATTGTTATAAAATCTTGTAAATTATTAGGTTTTGCTAGAGATTTCTATTATTTCTTAGATGCCATTTTATAATATATAATTGTAATAAATTAACATGAATCCACTTTTAAAAGGATCATCACGTTTTTAGCTGCTTTTCTTACAAAATTAACAGAATCAATTTTGAAGCAATTTCAATTAATTTTTTTCTTCTTAATAAGCTTTTTTAAATTATTATCGTAAATACTTTTCATTTGATATCCATTATTTTCTTTAACTTAAGACTTTATAATTTTCCTTCTTGACATCATTCCAGCTTTTCTCCATCTGAAATCTATAATCGTTCTTCGGCTTTTCTTTTTCTATTCCTACTGTTCTTCCATATAGGAGGCCAATTAGCTATTTTAAAAAATTTCACTTTTTCACTACTTGAATTCTTTTTGCTAAGTAGGTGTCCAAATGCTTGAGCAAATACTCGAGCAATGCAATTCGGCTGAAAATTATAAATTAATTATCATAAAATTGATTTCTAAATGTCTTTTTTTCAGTGTCTAATACCTCCTCCTCAGATAGTCTTAATGAGTATAATAGGTAGATATTTGTTCGTGGTTTGCCATACTAAAAAACTTATTATAACATAATATTTCTCTCTGTTAGCTAAGTTAATTATCTCAAGTTAAAGTTAAAAGTTAAAAAGCTTTGCTAAAGTCTTAGTAGTCAGCCATCTGACCTATTCTATCAGCTTGTCTCTATTAGTTTGTCATGAATTCTTACTAAGCTTAGTTAGGCGGTATAGCACTTCATTAGTGCACCATCCTTTAATATTCGGAATAGTTTTTGTCTTGCACTTAGCGTTTCTAATTATTTATCCAAGGATTAAGATTTGAATTAAATAATTTTTTTCTATAAATATTTCCGCTTTATGTTGGATATATCCTAAATAGTTTTATAAAAATATCTTATTTATTCTTTCTTGAAATTTCGCTTAGTTAGTAGCAGTATTTTCATTGGTGTTATTTATTGCACTTAGCATTTTATTCTTCTTTTAAACTATTATTCCTGTAACACTTATTTAATTTAAATTTACTACTTATTTTAAATAAACGTTTACTGTTTATTTTAATTTGAGGCTTCATTTTCTATTTCCATAGGATCTGATTAATTCTGTTAAAACGAAAATGGTGTAACCTGAATTTATTATTAAATTTATTTAATTCTTTGTTCCAGTTTGTTTTCTATTTCTTATGATGATTAATATTGTTTCTCAAGTAAAGACGTTATTAGCTTTTCTAATTTTTCTACTTTATCAGTGAGGTATCTATTTTTAGACATAAACTCTTTTAATGACTTAGATAATATTTCTATTTTCGTTTGTGTTGGAAGTTTTTTTAATTCTGGATTTCCAAGTGGTTAATGTTCATCATATCAATCATATTTCTCACTTTCACTCATTGTAATTATTTCGCTTTTTTATTTTTTAGAGAATTTTCCTGTTTAAATGTTTTGTTCAAAGTTCTGTTATTTCTTAGAAGCCATTTTATCAAAATAAAAATTTATTTTTCTATATTTTTAGTCTAAAGCTTTCTAAAAGCTGAGGCTTTCTTAAGATCAATGAAGATTTATTTCTTAATATATATCTTAATTTTAATATATTTATATGGAGAAAGCTATAGTCTTTCAATAAATCTATGGTTGAAATTATTTTCCTTTTCTTATTCTACACAAATTCATATTTTATATTCTTTATCATTTTAATGATATACAAAGCAACATTTTTCTTTACTAAAAAGTTAAATTTAAAAAATAATGTGAAAGCTTGCTTAAATAAAAGTAAACTTAATGGAATAGATTTTTATTAAAAAGTTTCACTAATAAGTCTAGATTATCTCCATAAAGAGAAATAATAAATCCTTAATTTCTTAATATTTGAACATGCTTTTAGTTTAGTATTTCACATAAAATTACTAAATATAAATTTTAAATTCCTTATCTATCTATTTCTATTAGATTTTTCAGCTTTTATTAATAAATATTTTGCTAAAATAGCCATAAATCAGTTATATTTCAGATTAAAGAGTTATATCTCTAAATGATGTTAATAATTATATAATTATATAATCAAATAATTATAAAAGATTAAGCTTTACTTTAAATGTTTGAAATAGATTGAGAATCTAGCTTAATCTTTTTTTCAAAAGCATATTTTATTTAATTAATTTCTTATTATTTATTTATACAATCTCCAGCATATAAATTATCTGGCTCTATAGTGTAATGGTAGCACGTGGGCCTTCGGAGCCTAAAGTTGGGGTTCAAATCCCTGTAGAGTCGTTTTATATTTTTAAATATAAAAGAAATAAAGCGATACAAGTTAAAATTTAAATGAATAAGTAATCTATTTCTTATCTTCGAATTAGATTTAAATTATATTATATTTAAAATAATTAACTTTAAATAAAAATAAATTTGCTTTTATTCATATTTTTAATACTTTAGATATTTTAGCTGTAATTTAAAATGAAATATATATTTGTAATAATTTTATATTTATATTTTTTAATTTAAATATTTAAATAGTATTTCTTTATTATTTATTATTTATTTATTTGATATAAATCGAAATTAAAAAAAAAATTATCTTAAAAGGATTCATCTCAGAAAAACTACAATCAGTAAATATTATTTTAAGACCACATAATTATACAATAAGAAAATTTTAAACTTTTAAGATAAGTATAAGAACTCGAAAGAAAAATTGAATGCCTGATGATTTATATAAATGTACACAAAACTGAAAATAAGTAGGCAGCAAATATCAGAATCTATTAATTGGAAACAAAATGCAACCAATTCGCAGAGTTGACGGAAAACATATTCCTCTAAGAGATATCAATGAATGATCCGATGGATGTGGAACAACAACCTAAGATAAATTTTATTCCCAATAGAAAAATAGTTAGATGCTGGTATTGCAAGAAGTTAGGACATAATATACGAAATTTTTCCAATTTAGACTAAAAGAAAAGAGAATCGTAGAAAATTAAGGGAAAAAATATTCGGTCTTTATTGCAATTAAGAAGGCAAAATTTAAAGGAAAAAATACTCAAACTAAACAAAGAAGCTCCATATATCTAAAATGCAAGTTAATTAATTCAATAAGAAATAATTGGGAATAGACCTATCGGAAACTATAAAAAAGTACAAATAAAAATCATAAAGACTTATGATAGACATGATCCAGACAAAGTTCAAGTAAATCCTTTTACTCAACATTAAGTTTTAAATTCGTGATGAACCAAATATAAGTGGAAACACGCTAATTAATTATTATTTTTATTTTATCATAAAAATTTCTTTCATTGATTTTATCTGTATTTTTTTATTTTTTTGGCTATATTTAAAATATAAGATTTTGTGCTTTTGTCTATGGTTATAATTTTTTCCTATAGAAATATGAATTATTTTTTAAGCTTTTTAATTTTTTGATTATTTAACTGATTTAAAAAATTCAATTCACTTTTTGTTGAATAATCTTCTCTAAAATAAAATACACTTTCTCTGATGATCGAAAAAAAATTAATAAGCAGAATGATTAATTTCCATATTTCTTAAAGCTTATTTATATTATAAATTCTTTGAATTCATTTAATTTTAAATTAGTTTATCATTTTTTTTGTTAATTTATTTAAATCAATCTTTTTAAGAAAGAATCTTTAATTATTTTTTTAGATTACTGAAATCTTTATACAATGAAAAATAGATTGCTTTATTTATACTAATTTCAAAAAATTAAGAAAAATTAAAAAATATTTAATTTATTTAAAAAAACTAAAATCTTTACTTAATAATTAAATTTATGAATTTAAAGCAAATAAATATCTAATAAGTATGATATTTTAAATTAGTGTATTCTAAATACTTTAAAGTTTAATTTTATAACTTTTGCACTTATATAATTTTATCAATATTTAAAGCAAACATTATAGTGAAAATAATATAATTTATAAATAAATATTATAATTAAAATATTATAAGCTTCTATTATTCTTTTATTCAAAATAATAAAAAATTCGTTCCATTATTTTTATTTTTATAAGCTTAGTAGAAGTATAGCATTCCCTAATATATAAAAAATTAAAATTTTAAAAGAAATAAAAAGTAACTTCTTTTATTTGAAAGTAGATGTAATCATGTATATAATATATAATATGGAATTTTAATAAGGTTTATATTTTTAATTTAAAAGAAATTTAAATAATAATAAAAAAATAAACCGGATTATAGAGCGCGTAGCACTCGATAGTGCGCAGATCTTTAGATTAATTTTATTTAATATAAATAAAAATTTCTCATTGAAAATTTCCTCAGCTTAATTTCAGCCATGCTCTATTATAAGAAAGAATTTCCAAGGGCATCTTTCATTAATCATTATTCAATGCCTCTAATTATTTCCTGCTTGGCTCCTGCCAAGATTATTGCTCAGGTCGGCGCTCTTATATACTACCTGGTACTTGAGCTTAGGTTAATCTCAGCAAAACGATTTTTTCTATTTAAAATATATTTAGTAAAAGTTGCAATAATTATGACTATATGCTTTAAATTTAATTCAAAAAATGTTTTTATTCTTCGATCTTAATTTCTAAAAGATTTAATCTCAAATACCAAACAAATTTCCTCGAATTAAAGATTTTTGTAATCAGAACTTTTCTCATTCTAACTAAATCTTAAAGTTAGATTTATATCTTTATTTCTTTTAATAATTAAACTGTTTAGATTTTTTATTGAAATAAGTAAGCATATTTTTATAATAAGAACTAATTCTCAACGAGAATAAAAATTTATCTGATCTAAAAACTATAAATTTATACCAATTTTTTCAAAATTCCTTTCCAATCTTTTTAAATTGTGATTATTAATAATTAAAAGAATGGAAAGAATAATATTTAACTATCTGATTATACCTTTAATTGGAAGGTTCATTGATGATTCAAAATCTTGAAGAGAATGTATTTGGAGATTATCTACTTTGATAGAAGCTTGAAATCTATGATCAATGAGTATATATTTAATATATTTGATAGTCCGATTCCTGTTTGAAGAAATTTATGAGCAGAATATTCCCGTTATGCTCTTAAATAGGCCATTCAGAAAAAAAGAATGATGAAAGTTTAGCTGTCTATAAATTCTCAAAGTTAATAATTAATTAATTAGTTTACGACCACTCAATTATAATTTAAATAATAGTTACCAGAATTAATTTTAATTTATATTATTTAGAGATTTTTAAATAAATTTTAAAAATATATTTCAAAATAAATTTTTATTGGAGGCTTAGATTATTTTTTGAACTAGCATATACAATATTAAATTAAATGTTTGGTGTTCTTGACATTAAAAATTCTTTCTCGCCAACTTCTAGATAACTTTGGAGGCTAAATATAAAAGTTTGTAAGTATCCTTCTCACTATTACGTATATGGTCCTTGAACTATTATTCTCCTAAAATAACTTGGCATTTTTTTCTTGTATACTTTTCCGAATTTGTTGCAATAAAATCTTTTTCTTTATAGTTATATCTGATATTATCTCTTCTTTTTTTTCTCCGATTTCTTCTAGTGATTTCAATACTCTTAATTGAAATTGTGATATTTTAACATCTTTTCCACAGATACATTCTAGAGTTACAGCATTAGCATCTTTTATTTCTCTTTTATTTTATATCTTGAACTTTTTCTCCTTTGATTATCAATGGATTATTTCCTTATTTTCTTAGTTCCATTTTACGCTGAAATTTTTGCTGATTTTCTTCTATTTTTCAAACTTGGTTCCAAGTTCTTCCTGCTTCCATATCTAGTTTTATGATTAACTGTTCTGGTCTTGTGAAAATTTTCAAAAGCTTTTAAAGTTTCTTTATTAGGCCGTAAGTATCGTTCCTATTTTCTTTGTATTTCAAATTTTTCTATTTTTTTAATTATATATATTTTAAAAACCGCCATAGTTGTTCGATGATGAACAACAAGGGATATCTTCATCAGAGGTTGGGAAGTTAAGTACCCATAGACAACTTTATGTCTTCTTCTGCTTTGGCTTGGCCTCGAGACATCTGTTAATTTGACCTTCGGCACTGGCTTATTTCAGTTTGTAATTCTGGAAATAAAAGGAAATTATTTTTCGAGCTTCATCAGAGGTGGGGAATTTAAGTACCCATAATTGACACATGTCGTCCTCTGCTTTGGTGACGCAATGAGGCGCAACCCTGCCATTTCCTTGAACCTCCAACAAGTATTAAAGATTACGAGTACTCTGAAATTATATCAGTATTGAACATTTTTATCAGTACTGAATAATTATACCAGTATTGAGCAAGGTTTATCAGTATCTGATAATTTTATCAGTAACAAACATTCTTGTCAGTATGAAACATTTTTTAATGAACTGCGCACTAACGAGAGTGCTACGCGCTTTATAATAAAATTTATTTATTTATTAACTATCTTTCATCATATATAAAAAAATATAAATTTTTGCAAAAGTCTTCTTAGAAAAAGGATAAATCTTTCTTAAAAAACGATTAATAAATCATTTTTCAAGAACTTCAAAACATGTAAAATTAAAATGATAAACTTTAGCCCTAAGTCGAAGAACTTGAAGGATAGCTCTAGTTACTTATTTCAAACACCTTAAGACCAAGAACAAAAATTCACAATCAAATTAGTTCAGAATTGAAAAAATTAAATAAAATTTAATTAAATAGCAAAGCTGGCTACAAATGACTGCTTATATGGAATAAACTTTTCAGCCAGGAAAAATTTCTTTACATAAGAGAAGAAAATAGGTCCGGAATTGCAGAAATATGGACATATTTAAAGATAAAGCTGAAGATGCAAACAAAATAAGAACTAGAAAGTTTTAGCATATGAAAATAGATAAGTAATCTATACTGCATTCCAGAAGGCCTATTATACAGAAAAAAGATTTAAAAAAGAAGTGAAATTTTGATATATATCACAATATTCAATAAAGAAGAAACCTAAATACGATTGGAGTTGAACTTGACCGAAGCATGATTCCCAATTTTAAAAAGGTTAATACAGTACTGGCAGATATGCATTCAAAGAAAATGATCCAGAAGAAGATTGGAGATTTAATATTTGAACTAACTAATAAACTTTTAAACAGCATTGAATGTTCTCGAAATGTGGCATCACTATAATACATTATTACTATTATAATATTTTTTTCATTTTTTATTTTATCTGAAGGTCCAGAACCTGTTTAATCAATTTATCATAGCTTATTTAATACTTAGTGGTAAAGACAGAGATTTCCTAACACACCATATTTTTATTTCTTAGATTTTTCTTCAAAGATCGATTCAAACTTTGATGGGCTATCTTTATTTTACCTTTTTTTCTGGTCTAGACTCTTTATGATGTCGTTAATTCCTGTTTTTTCGGAGATGTGAATAATGCCGTTATTTTTGTTAGCATAATTTTAAGCCAACATTAAAAGTAAAATTAAAAGATTTCTGTGCAAATTAGTTAAAAATAAGATATTTATAATAAAATGCTAATACTATAAAATAGACTAATGAAAGCTAGACTTATATAAAATTAATTTATCTTAATAACTTCTTTATCTACTAATAGCAGTATAGTTATATTAAATCTTTTGAATATTTATTTTAAATTAAATTAAAGTTTATAATAAATACTCTTAGGATTAAGTTTTGCTTTTTTATTTAGTTTTAGAGAGATAAGCATTATAACTTTATAATGGAGGAAAAATTTCGTTCTAAATCTTTCTTCCTCAGTTAAATTATTTTCTTACGAAAGCTAGTTAAATTAAAACCTGACACTAGATTGAACTTATTATTTTCTAAAATAGGTCTAATGCCTCTCAAATATGAAGTGCTTCCTAATTTGTGCTATAAACTTCATAACTATATCATATTTAAGAAAAATAGCAGCATTCAAGTAGCTTATAACATTCTAAAAAAGTAGTAATAAGAAAGATAAGTTTAAATAAAGCCATTAGGTTAGCACTATTCTTATATAGAATAACTTCCAAGCAATTAAATCGTTGTAAGTGGTTCTAATCCTCATGGTAAAGTTGATAATAGCCTTATTTAGCTAATAAAAGAGGAAAATATCTAATACTATGAAATGATTTATTAAAGAGGAGCACATAAATCAGTTTATGATTCGAAGAATTCAGTGCTTTTTGTAGGTGGATTAAATAGTAATAAATTCGAAATTTTCAGCTTAGAACATAAAAAATGCACTTAGCTACCATAAATGTTACGTACGAATTATTGTGCTGGATGTACCTTTATGGATAATTAAGTCTATGTTCTCGGAGGTTCGACATCGGAAGGATTTGTTAAAACAATCGATTTCTTTGACATAATGTAGTAGAGTTGACATTTGCACTAAGCCTTATTATCTGAGTAAACATAATGAATAACAGCTTCTTATATAAAAGCTATAGACTCTATTTTTTTTTTCAATAACACTACTCCTATATTAAAGACCAGCTTGTTTGATAGAACTTAAACTTTATATTTTTGTGAATAATGAACACCAAAATATGGGAGTAGTTACATTTGATATGGTAGTTTTCATTTTAGCAAAAAGATATACATGTTTGATAATGAATTTAATATAACTTATAACGATTTGAATAAAGCAGAATGGGTTTATGACTTAAATATAACCATCTATAAAGATCCTATCGAATCTTCAAGCGGAGACTGAATATCTTAAAATAGACTAAAAATTTATCATATTAAATAATATAGCTATAAAATATTAATTTTTCATAATTTAAGTCTCTTTATTCAATATCTATTTATTCCATTAATACAAATAATCTTTTATACCTTTATCATGTTTTAATTTAATTTTAATGAAGGCATTTCTAATTTTTTCTATAATTTAAAGATAAGCCTCAATTTCGTTCTTTTATTTATGTTTATATTTGTTAATTCTTTTAAAATAAACAGAGCAATTATTCATTTTATTTTATTTTATTTTATTTATATTCAACCAATTTAAAATTCTATTTCAATTTCAAGAATTTCTAACGAAGAAATTTTTGAATGAATTGAAATTTACCTATATTCAATCTGCAAAATTATTATTACTTGCTTCACTTTAGAATTCTTAAATTTTGATTTTGATTTTATTATTATTTACACTAAAGGAAGCATGATTCTTAGAGTTTAAAATAATAGTTTAAATTATTCTATCTTATAATTACTAAATTTATTTAATTAAATTGAGCGATGCTTTCTACATTTCTTTCAAGAGCTAAGATTTGTTTTTCTTTACTTTTCCAAAATTTAATTGGATGATTTATTATTTAATCAAGTTATAAATTTTAATATTGTTGAAAGATAAATTACTAAATTATTTATTAATCCTATTCCATTATAACAATAAAGTAGAAAGAATTTAAATTTATTATCTAAATGAAGATTTAATTATGAAATACGTAATATAATAAAGTGCCATAACCTTAATAATTAAATAAGCTTGTTTTTAGCATTCAGTAGAAAATTATACAAATAATTATTATTGTTTAAAATTGCTTAAAAACAGTACATCAATGCTGTTCAAAACGAGTTTGATAGTTTGAGATTTCTTGCTTGCTAAAATCTTGCTATCTTCTTCCCTTGGTCCAATAATTCTTGTAAGTGTTTCCATTCTTGTTGCAGTAAAGCTGTTCTCTCTTTTTTGTTTTTTTATTCAATATTTTGATTTGAAAAACTAAAAATTAAGGAAGTTCTCGTGCGAATATAATTTGCTTTTACAAAATTAGCATTATTTTATAATACTTTACCTATAAACCATAATCTTTTGCGGTTATTGTGCTTCGATGTCTTATATTCTATTAATTTATGCTAATTTTAGATACTCCTCTGACTTTATAGAATGCTTCAATCTACTGGCTTTGCTCTTTAATATTCTATATTAGGAATTTTGTCTGGCTGAATTATTATCGCTGGTATAACATAAAGTTTCAAGCTTCCTCTTCTGATTAACCATTCCGAGGTCTAATGAGTCTTAAAATCCGTATTATATTTGCTCTGTAAGCTTCGTGTTCTCTTCATTGAGCTTCATAATCTCTTCCTTCAAACTTATCACCCCTTTGATGAGCTGTATCATGCTCCTGTTTTGGGACGGATTTCTTTTACTTCCCTTGGTTTCCCTTACAAGGTTGGTATCAATGCAACATGAGTCATTTTACAGCTTCTTTCATTCCTCATAGCTCTGTTGTGTTTCAGTTTCCTACTTCCTTAGAGAGAAAAATAATCCATTTCTGAAGTTAGATATTTTTTATACATAGTTTAGAAAATGAAAGTGGATTTTAATTAGTTATATCTTATAGATAAATTGGAAAGAAGAATATCTTTTTAAACAATAAACTGATACTTGGATAGATTTCTTTATTTAAAATTATTTATAAGCAATAAAATCTTTGCTTGCATTTTATTATTTAGTTTTATTGAAAATTTCAAGAGTTAAGATTTATAATCTAGCTATATTTTAAAGATTTTAATATTAAGCCAATAAATAGTGAAGAACTTTAATTCATAAATTTAGATGCAAATATGAAAATAAGGATTTTTCTAAATTATTTGAAAGTTAAAATAATATTTAAGTTAAAAATGAAAAGACTAAAGGTTTTACTATCTGAAATATATTAATTAAAGTTAATTAAATAAATTATTTTAAATGAGTATATCAATTAAAAAATAAATGTTTTCTTATAACTAATATTATAAATAAATCACTATTTAAAACATAGTTAAAAATAACTTTTATCTACATTTATAATTTAATTAATTGACGTGGCTTCACCATTATTAGGTTCAACGTGATAAGAGATAATAGTTTTCTCTTCTCCGTTTTTTAAATCAAAAATTCGATTCCCTTTTTATTTTTATGTCTTGTAATTCTTTCCAAAGGCAGGAGTGAGTGAGTAACGGAGGAGTTCCAAATCTTGTAGTAAATACAAAAGCTGATTTAAATCTTTTTAAGATAAAAAATATCAGATTTTAATTCATTTCGCCCAGTGAATGCCATTCCGTTGCAGATCCTGTGAATCAGTTAAAGCAGTGGAAGACATAGTAAATTATGTGTACTTAACTTGCTCAACTTCTGATGAATTTATCCTTTTCTTCATCCCTAGATTAATAGCCTAAATTACAGCAAAGATTCACAAGTTAAGCAAGTTTAACTTGGGAGCTTCCATTAATAGCATTATTTATAAAAATAGATAAATGCTTTGATATTATAAATGTAATTATCATATTGATATTCCATAGAGAAATGAAATTTTTAATTATATATATTAGATACTAATATTTATAAATTTGATAACTTTTCATTTTATATTATACTTATCTATTAGTTGAATAGAGACTAGTTAAAAGAATTTTAATTAGCTTTAAATTTTGTTTCTAAATGATTTTCTAAGTTAATTTTAAATATTAAGGGTTAATTATAAAAATAATGAAGGGTACTATATATCAAATTATAATATTCTCAGTGGCTTATATTCTTCCTTTGCATATGTCTTTGAAAGCTTATAATGCGAATGAAGAAAAGGATTTAGTTGTATAAAAGTGGGTGAAATACTGAATTACTCATGCTTTTATAATAACTTTGTTCGATAACATCCTTTATAATACACTCTATACATACTTGCCTTTCTATGAAGAGTTTAGGTTAGGCTATTTTATTTGGCATGGATTCGGAGGAGCTGTATGACTTTATGATCATGTTGCTGGTCCTTTATTAACTGATCATGAAGAAAAAATCGATGAAGGGCTTGTTCAAGTAATTTTTAAATTTAGTTGAAAAAAACAGGTTCAACAGTTATAAAAGAAGCTGGAAATACTGCGAAGAATTTTGCTATAAGCTAGTTCAAAGAACTATTTAAGTAGGCTATTTAGTAAAATCCAGAAACAACCTAAAAATTAGCTACTTCTATGTTAAGTTAAGTTATTTAAGGTTCCTTAAGTGATCGATCACCCTTGTAAAATTAAAATAAGATGAGAACTGATTCAGATCCTGATTTTAAAACAGTTATAGAAGATCCCCAAGAAACTTTACTAAGTCAAGAACCTGAAGAAGAAGATTTTCAAGAGTCAGAAGATGAACATACAAAAGAAGAATTTTTTCCCGAAATGACAGAGTAATATACATCAAAAGTTTAGGCTGAAAAAAAGAGAAATAACTTGTGAAAGTTTTAAAATAATATTTTTATTAATCTTTGTTTCTTTAAAATAATATTATATATAAATTAAATTTATTTAATAATTTAATATTATAGTTAAATCATAAATATCTCAACTCTATTTAGAAGCGTTTACATTGAAGAAATTAAATGATTGCAATATAATATATTACTAAATTATTTAAAATTAATTATTTAGTATCTATTTTCTTTAACTATTGCATATTTTTTATTTTATTCTCTTGAATTTAGATTTATTATATAGCTTTATCCTATGTAATTTTTTTAATTTTTATAATCTTTAAATCTAGAATCTTTAAATAAATCATTTCTCTTTTATTAAAATACTTTAATTCTAATTAACTTAAGAATATTTTTTTCTTTAATCAAAGTATTTGTTTGAAGCCAAAGCTACCTTTTCATAGAAATAATTTTTGTAATAATTGATTTAAAATATTTTTGCCAGAACTTCTTTCTTATTAATTTATTAAAGTTTTATTCTAGCATTTCATCAAACTAATTTAGTTTTGATCATTAAACTTATTTTGTTGCTTTTGAATTATTAAATGTGTCCATTATAAGTTATTCATTTTATTTCTTCTCTTATATTAGGAACTTTTATCTTTGGTATGGTTTATCATATAATACATTTATAACTAGCTTAATTTCTGTATAATTATTATATTTTAAGTTCTGCTTTTACATAACTATGAAAGTTGATGCAGTCGCAAATAAAAAAAGTAAAAAGCCAAGATGGAATTATTAAGTTCTAAGTATTTTAATAGCTAAATAAAATAAAAAAGCTCTCTTAAGCAAAAGCTTAGCTATTTATTTATAAACTTATACAATTTCTCTTATTTAAATTTAATACATTTACACTACATTACACTAATAAAAATCAGAAAGCCTGGTATGTTAGAAAGAAAAACTTATATGAGTAAGAAAATAAAATTTAGTCTTTAGTAAAAGTAAATAAAAAGAAAAGCTACTTAAAGACTCAAATCATAAATAGCTTTAATATCATTTTTATTAGGTCATTCTAACTAAATTTAGTTTATAGTACAGTATTGTCAATAAAAAGCAATTTTAGAAAATTAAGTCAAGCAAGTTAAATAAGTCCTAAATGATATCAAATTATACTTTTTAATAGAATAGAGAGTGAAGTAGTGCAAAAAGTGTTTATTCAGAAACAATTTAGATGATTTAATAAAATGAATGAAATTTAGGATGCTCTATCTATCTTCCTTGAGAAAAAGAAAAATAATACGATATGGATTGAATCATTAAGTTCAATGTATGCAAAATATAAAATTAAAATTAAGCACAAAAAAGCTGAGGAAATTATAAAAATTATGACATTAATTATAGATAGGATTTAATTTAGAAAATAGTCTCTAATAAAATAACTAGTTAAAAAAATAAAGATAGCTTTAATAATTCTTAATTGAAATATAACTACTTCAAAGTAAATTCATAATTTTAGATTAGACAATTTCTTAAATTAAAACTTAAATTATAAAGTTTTAAAGCAAAAGGGAAACTTTAAGAATCATAAACTTAAAATAATCTACAAAAAAAAATGTAAAATATAAAGCATTTTAAAGTTAAATATTTTATAACTTGTTAATCATCGATTTTACCTAAAAGCATCGCTTATTTCTAGTTTTATAGAATAGAAGGAATAAGATATTCTCTAAAACTATTTAATTAATTTTAGTTAAATTTTTTTAATATTTTCTTTAAAATAACCTTTAATTATTAATATCTTATAAATAGTGTGAAAATTAATAATTGGATAGCATCTTTATAAATAAGAAAATAATAAAAATAAATAGATAGCAAGCAATTGCAAGTCTTTATTTTAATGAAAGCTAAAAAGTTATTAAATTTTTGGCTAGATTAGAATTTAAAGAGTCTTAAACTATATTAATGCTTGTCGTTCTTTATTTAATTACCTTTTATTCCATAAAAATAGCAATGAATTTAAATAAATTTTAGATGTTAGTTCATATTTTTTATTTTCGTAAGATTGAAAGTTAAATAAATTTTTGTTATGAGATAGATGGATTTTATCGAGGAAATGTTTATAAAACTATTAAATATACGAGTATAAATGCTTAAAGAGCAATAAAATATAACCAAGCTAAATTATTAAAATCCAGTCAAGTAATAGCTTACACAAACTTAATAATTATCATGAAGCTTAATTAAAAAATTTAAATTCTAACGAGTTTATAAAGCCTTTTGATATTATCAAACTATTTAAATCTTTATACAAAAAATAGATGTAAAAAGTATTCTTTGAATTTTAAATCTCTTTCACTAATAGGTTTGCTTGTTATATCCATTTTTTAATAAAAACATTCAAGGTTTAGAATTATGAGTAAATATGCAATTTAACTATTCCATAGAAGAAATTTTAAATTAAATGAATCTTAATATTTTATTAAAACTTATCCAAAACATCTGAACACATCAAGCTGGGGAAAGTTTTTTTATTTTATGTGATGATTTCTTTTAATTTTGCATATATATTTAATAAAGATTTTAAGCGAAATTATAAGATTTACTATATAAATAAATTTTATTTCTTCTAAAATTAGAATTTAAATTCTTCTAGTAAATAGAAACATTTTACTTAGAATTATTTTTATCCTTTAAGTTACTAACTTCTATTTCTGAAGTTTAAAATTAGGTTTCAATCATTAAGAAAGAGATTTCCCCTATTGTGTTTTCATTAAATTCAGCGGCTATTTTTAAAGTTTAGTGCAAACTTAAAACTTTAATTTTCTTTCTTTTTTTCAGATTTCAAATTAGTAAGAAATAGTCAATTTGAAAATATTTGAATTCTAAGTAATCATCTTATTAATATATTTGTATTTTCACTGTAAATAACTATTCAAACTAAGATTGGATAAAGGGCAATTATTAATTAAGATATCATCATATTTTCACCGAATTTTGATTCTTAACGTTCCTTGTGCAGTATTTATATACCTACATTCTATTACAACTGAATCTTAGAACCCATAATAGTAGACTTGCTATAATTATTTCATTGCTTAATAAAGTATTTTGCTTGATAATTTTCTAAATTATGTAATAATATTAGCAGAATCTTTATTTTTTCTTAAGCAAATGTAGGTATTCTTCTGAAAAAGTTTCATAAATTGTGTATTATAAAGTTAGATGAAAATTAATTTATAATAATCCACTTACAAGGAAATAATAAGAAATATTAGCATATAACAAATAATTAAAAATTGACTAATAAAGACTTTTCATCTTATGGCTAAAATCTTTTAACTAAAAATGAAAAAACTAAATAACTTTTGGATTTTTGTTTTCTTTAATTAAGTTTATTTCATAAAATAAATTCTGGGTAAGAAGTTTCTAATATAAGTAAAAAACAGTTTAGTCATCCTTAATAAAGGAAATCATTTAAATTCTTTAATACTCTAAGCTTATATATTTAAAAATAGTTAATATAAGCTACTTTTATATTTTTATTTAAAAAGTCTAAAAGAAATGCTAATTCTTTAATGAAAAAGGCTGCTCATGGGCAAATTTAAAAACAGGATATAACTTAATTTAGCTCAAATATTATAATTATTGCAAGGAATCTTAATTAAATTCAAGCATCTTTTAGTTTAAATGTATAAAATGTGAATCTGATATGAAATATATCTAAATAGGTCTTAACTTTTCCTATTTTCTTTTTTAAGCTCATTAGATGCTCAAAACTCAAAAAATGTATTAAGTTCTATTAATAAAGGATTAAATCAAAATAACCAAAATCATTTAATTTTGTTTATTATATTATTTTAAATAGCAATGAAAAAAGCAATGAGCATTGCTAACTTAAAATTATTCTAAACCATTTTAGATATAGAGATCTTTGAAAATAGCATTACACTAGTACTCTTCAATTTGTCAATTTAATACTACTATGAAAATCTTAATAGCTCAACTTCATAAATAGATATGTTTAACTGGAGGAGTATTAATCAAATAGTTTAAATTAGAATTTGTTATAAGCTTTAGCTGTTTTAAGTACTATGCATAATAGTTATTATACATAAAGTAGAGCTATATCTAGAAATACCATTAAGGATTTTAATTCACTAAAATATGCTTAAATTAAATTTAGCTATACTCATAAACATCAAATAGTTAAAAAAGGAAATCCCTTAATTTTTAAACGTCTAATACTGTAAATAAAATAATTAAACTAAGAGACTCTTAAGATAAATAAATAAATCAAAATTATTATTTCCTTTCAAATAATTTCATAATAAAGGGTACGAAATATCAATTATAAGTTAATAGGTTAGAATCTAATAAAACTTAAAAAAGGGAATGATTATATTATTTGTTTAAAATAGCTTATTAATTCATTTATTTAACTAATTTATTTCTTAGTTTAGGTTTGCTTTGATTTTATTAATTTAAAATATAAATGAACTTTAGAGCAATGAAGTTTATTGTTTGCATGCATTTTATTTTACTTTGCCACTGAATGTAATCAGATGCAATTACTATTCTTATTTTGAAATCAAATTTCACTCCTCAGCATCTAATGTATAATATAGAATCATAACTCTAGTAAAAACTAAACTAAACATTGCTAGTAAAGTAGATAAGCAAGATTGAAGATTTTTTATGGCTTAAATAGTATCTATTAGAACATGCAATAGAGATAATATTTGATGCTACTTATAACGAATACATTACAAAATAAATATCCAGGACAAATCTTAAAATTATACATTTAATAGCTTATAGAAACGATATAGGCAATCTAAACTAAATAAGTTATTAGATCTTACCTACCTATCTCCAAGAATATCAAGCTTTTGAAGCTCTAATGCAATATCTTCAAATTTCAAGAATTTCCACTTTCTATTAAAACGAAAAGAGATTTTATAAACACTTAGAGTATGCTTATACTTAGTAAAACTTAAAGATAGCTACAAATATTATCATACCTTTAAATAATTTTTATGAACTTAAGAAAGAAAACTGTAATGAATTAATGAAAAACAGATTTGTAGAAGAAATACCCAAAATGTTTCGAATTTATGGATCAGCTTTTATTGTTTTATCAGCAGATGTTTGCTAGTCAATCTAAGCTATTAGTATAGGAAGCAAAAATAAAATTACTGAAAAGAGTTTTGGTTGGCTAATCTCATTGGAATCTTCCTAATTATTCCGGAAATTGTAATCCTCCGATTAAAACTAAGAAATTCAATATGACATTTTAAAAAACGGACTTGTAGGAATTAGTCCTTTCTAGTACATTCATGAAAATCAAATAGATTTCTAGCTTTACTATTTTAAGAGCGCCATTAAGTTTTTATAGTCTATAAAAAAAGGATTATATTTTTGGGAAGAGTTCTAAAATAGAAAAGAAGAAATATTCTAGGATTAAAAAATAATTCCTAAGTTTTCAGTTTGGAATACACAAAACTAAAGCATAGTTGAAGTTATTCAAATCATAAATAGAAAAGTTATATAAGTATAAAACATACTCTGGCCTGGAAAAACTACATAGAAACCAGTCAACAAACTAACTATTTAATTTAGTTTTTCTACTAATGACAAAGAGCCATTTGGTTTATAATCATTTGCTCCAGTTATAATTTCTTAATTAATTCCATGTGTTGTTGAAACAATCAACGATGCTCATAACATTCTAAAATATTACTTTTTCTAAGCTAATCCTTATTCTTATGGTAGTTTTCACTGAGACTAAAATTATACAAATGAAGTGTTTTAAGCAAACTAAGGATAGTTAGGAGTTGTTCATATGGCAAGCATAATTTGAAATAGTTGATATCCTACTTATTTTTACCTTAAAGAATAAGGAATAGAAATTCCATATTTTTTAGCTTCAAGAGGAGATTCTTTCGAAAATAAAACTTAGTATCCTTATGTTTTGAATAATTACGTTTCCTGATTAAAAAATATAGACGCTATTACCAGATTCCTTGAACACAAGAAATGACACCAAATAGGTATTTATGTGGAAAAAATTGATCCTACATATAAGAATATGCATCAAAAAGTACTTGAATGAGGAAGCTAAAAGGGAAGAAAAATATTAAGTTCATAAAGTTTATCTTTAATTGTAGATATTGATAATAAGACAGTTTATTAGAATATAGCAAAGGAAATAATTGAAAAACAAATTAGAATAATCGTTACTTTTCCTTCCGTTCTCTTAATTGGGAATATTGCTGAGTTTTTATTCAAATATGGATGAAAAAAAGGAGATACTAATTTCATTTCCATATACAGTGGAAATATTACTTTAGCTTAATTCGAAGGAACAGAATAGTTATAAAAAGCAAAGACAATTTATCATGGAACTATTCTTGGAATTCTGCAAGAATATGCAGGCGAATCTGGAAAAGAGATGTTTGATATTCTTAATAAGTGCAGTAATGTGTAGTTTCCTTGCTATTGATTTGAAATTCCATTTATAATCGCAAACGGACTTGATACTGCTACAATGAATGGTTTAGATTATAACTAACCAGAAAATTTAATATGAGCAATGCGTAATTCTAAATTTTATGGTTGCAATGGATAAGTTAAGTTCAACTTGAATAATAACTTTAGAGATATCATAGGCTTCTATTTCCAAAGCAATTTATACGATTCTCAAGGAAATCTGAATATAGTGACTAAGGAGATATATTGCAAAACTTGTTCTGCAATATGAACTATAAAAGGAGAATTTATATGGAATGATAATTCAACTAAAACTCCAAAAGATTCTTTTGAACCTTATAAAGATTGCGAGTTTACAGAAAGATGAGTAGATGACTTTTAAACCGGATAGCAAATATTTATCATAATTGTTTCTTTCTTCTGCTTATTAGCTACTCTCTCTAATCTTGTAGCATTAAAGATTTGGAATAAATAAGAATATGAGATGGTCAATAAGTTTTAGTGATCTACTAATGAAGATTAGATACAAAATTATATTCTTTTTTTCTAATTGATACAAATTTTAGCTCTTGGGCCTAAATATAATGATATACTACCATTTTCAATCGATAAAATGTTGGCTATTTTTATCCTTGATCTTTAATAACTAGAACTAGACCAAAGAGCATTTTGAATGTCTTTTATTAACCTAATTTCTTTTTAGTTGTTCACTATTCTATTGATAGTTTCCTTTTTATTTAAGTTCGAAGTAGTTTGTTTACGTATAAAGATACTAAGATTTTTTGGAATAATATCCTTTTATGTAACTCCTTATATAATAGATTTTTTACTAATTCCTACAATTTTTGCAATCCTATAAATATATTCCTGCTAATATGGGAAATAAACTAACATGGATAATCAAATAAATTTTAAAGAAAGTATTTTGGATTTGGATTGCTCATACCAATGCTTTGAAGGAAACCATATAGGTATAATGATATTTACAGCTATAGTTATTTTAATTTACTTCCCCCTAGTTATGATGACAAGATAACATTGATAAATACTTAACGAAGAATAACTAAGCATTAAGCAAAAAAACTGATTCATGTCAACTAAAATCTTATTTCAGCTATATTTCATAACTATAAACCTAACTCTGAAGAAAAAATATTAAACAATCCATGCTTTTTTATACTGTGGGCTTGTTTTATTCTTTATTTTGCTGCAAATAAGAAAGCCAATAACTACATATACTATAACTAATATTCTACAACTCTATAGATATCTCATAGTTGCCTTGATGGCCTTCCTAAGTGGATTTTAATTAATGTTTCAGAATTGAAGTTTAGTATTTAAAACGTTAGCTACACCTATCATTTTTCTAATTTTTATTTTGGCTTTTATAAGGTTGAAAAAAGAAACTCAATGGTTAAGAATGTTGAAGCCAGATACTGTTCGTCTTTTTAGATTTGGGTTCCGATTCAACGCTAAAATATAGTGACTTCAATAGCATTTCAGCTATTAGAACTAAAAGTTTAATTTAAGCAATAACATGCTTATTAATAACTATTAAAAGTATAAAACAGGCTCAAAGGTAGCCTTTATAGAAAAGGTAATTTAGATTTAGAATGAAAGAACATAAAATGCTAATAGCTTTTTTAAAAATACGGATATAACGTATTATTAAAACGAAAATTAGAAGGAAGAGCAAACAGTTAATGCTTAGAATCTATTAAGTACTGATTTTTCTGGTACCTAAAACGAAATCTGCAATAAAAATACATCTTCTAGGTCTTTTTAGAGTTAAGATGATAGTCAATTAATTTTTTAAAGAAATAAATGGATCAACGAAGGCAAAAAGTAAGTAGAAGATGAAAATTACTTTAAAAGGTTCAACTAAAATGAAAAATTAGATTTAACAGAATTTTAAGAAAATCTATAAATACATTAGAACGAAGAAATAAAAGAAGTATCTCAAGAAATAATACCAATAGAACAAGCTGATAAACAAAATTAAAAAGAGATGCAAATTGAAACGATAAGTTGAGAAAGAACTTTCAATTAAAAAATCAACTTTTTTAAAATTAAATTATTGAAATAAATTTTATTTAAATCTTTTATTTAATTTTAAATTCTACTGAATAAAATTGTAATGCATTTATTGTATAAAAAGCATAGACTGCTAGAAATTTTTCTTGTAATATATATTATTTAAAATAATAGTGTTTTCCCTTTTATTATTTATCGCTGAGAAAGTATAATATTTATCAAGTATCCATTTATAGATTTGTTTATTTAGCTAATTTAGATATTAATGATCTCTAAAATTAAACATTTTTAAAGACTGTAGCTTTCTTAAGATAAATTAAGATTTATCTCTTAATGCATGATCCACTCTTAGAAATATTAATCTATGAGTATCTTTTATTATTTATATTAAAGTTATATTTGTAGATATCTTCAATTTTTTAATATTATTCAATCAAAACTTTTTCTTCTTTATCATTTTAAATCATTATGCATTGCAGTATTCTTATTTCCTTAAAAACTTAATTTGAAAAATAAAAAAGCAAAGCAAGCTTGTTTCAAAATTAGCTTTATAAAAGAGAATAAAATTTTATAAGATAATAAATTCTTTATTATCTTCATTAAATTCAAAGTTGCTTCATTCTAATTATCTTAAACCTAAAATAAATTGATATTTATCTTAGTTTTTCTCACTAGATTATTAGTTTTAAATTATAAAATTATTGATTATTCTAGGTTTATTAGCTTTTCTTTTTATTATTAATATAATGCTTACCATGATAGTATTTTATTATTTTTATTTATGATTGTTATTTTTATATTTTATTAAAGAAGATTATTTTAAGTTGTAGATTGACGTTTTTAGTGTAATAGTTTATTTGTTAATTATGTAATCAAAAGATGGTTTTTGCTATTTTTGACTTTAAGTGTTTGATTGTATCGAGAATTAAGCAAATTTAATTTTAAAGATCTTAATCTATTTATTTAATTTACTTTTGCTTTATATTATGATATTCTTATATAAATTATCTGGCTCTATAGTGTAATGGTAGCACGTGGGCCTTCGGAGCCTAAAGTTGGGGTTCAAATCCCTGTAGAGTCGTTTTATATTTTTTATACTTGTAAAAACGAAAGAAAGTGATTGTAAGTTCAATTTTTATTTAAGCAAAAACGATTGTATTTAGATAATCTTGCAAGTTAAATATTTAAAACAAACTTATATCCACAATTACTCAAAAAAAGATTCTATTGAACTTTAAAAGATTAAAGGGTTTAAAATGATATCTGATTTCAAATAATCTTATTTAAACTTTTTCATCGATAAATTCTGAATTTAGCATAAAAGCTCAAATTTTTATTTTACAAGATAAATTGTATTCGAACATTTTTTTAAAATGATCCAAGTTTTGAAACTAAAAGTATAATCTTTATTATTCTATTATTAGAATTATCTATAATCCTTAACTAAGCAATTTATTATATTTTTTATAAAAATATAATAAAAAAGTCTATTTTTACCTTAAAACTTAGAGCATTTTAAGTTTTCTCGTTTATATCTTAAATATGAATTTGATAATTAAAGAGTTTAATTAAAATATTTATCTAGGCTATTTTAAATTTTATTTAATTCCTTATTAAAATTTAATTTTCTTTAGATATTAATAGTTTAAATGCTTAATTTAATGATAGCACTTAGCTATTTAAAATATGGTTATGATAAAGATATTTTAATTTAGCTTTTTAACTACTAAGTATTATAAACTTTTCTTAATCATTTTAAAAAATTATAAACTTATAAGCGAGTTATTCCTAATCAAAATTGCTGTATATAGACATACAGCACTATATTTACCAAACTGTAGCTGAATACTTAAATAATTTGTAAATTTTGATTGAAATGCTTACTTATTTTATTCTAATTGAAAAGTTTAATCTTTTAATGTAAGATCGAAAACTTATTTTTCAAATTAAGATATATCTAACAATTAAAATCCTGTTCTCAAACTGTTGCTTAGTTAAGTTAAGGTGTCTAATGATTCATAAATGAAATTTAAAATGTTAAGTAAAGAATCTTTTAGATTAAGCAATTTATTCTTTTAATTTATCGTTTTATTAGATAAGTGCTAAAGTATTAAGTCTAAGTATCCATGAATTATTTAATTAATCATAATTAGATAGGCTAAGTTAAATTTGTTTCCTTCAATTAATAAATGTATCATAGGTTATTTTATTAAAGATTTAGATGTATATGATAGTTAAAGATAATAGAGATATAAGAGAAAAGCGAAATTTAGATTTTTTTATTAATGAAGCGCTTTAGTTTTTATTTCCATGTTTATGGAAGAAAAGGTATTATAGCAAGTTTTATGGAAATTATGTATTTAATTGTTTTTTTACCTTTTTACACGAAAAATATGATATTTTTTATCAAAGGTTTACTGTTTATTACGTTTTACACATATATAAATTATGAGAACAATGGCTTTATCTTAAAAATGTAAACTGACAGAAGTACATTTCAATCGAATTCTTAGCAAAATATTAGTAGAGCTAGATAAACTTTTGCAAGATCTTTTCTCTGGCAAATTTACACATCTACGCTTTATAATTTAATCGGAAGCTTTTATTATACTTTTACTATGTTTTCAGTGCTAATAATTAATGTTGCTGATAATCGAAGTTGTTCTGATGGAAGGTTATAAGAATGGTCTATACTTTATGCCTGCTGTTCAACACTACCAACCTGTTAAATTATTTTTACCTTCGTAATGAGACGATATGATATTTAAGAGTTCAACTCATGGACAAAAATATTCTTTTTTATCTGCTAACTGTAAGTTTTATAATTTTAGCTTCCAAGTACTTCTTATTGTATTTGGAACAGTTTATTATTTTGATGTAAGCGATTCCTGTAAATAAAAGACTCCATTTTTATCTATTCTTGTATTAGTTTTATTAGTAATAGGATATTGCTACGTAGCAGCTCCTTGTTTAGTATCCCTTCTGTTTCTTTGCTTCTTTAGTGGTTCTATTTTTTAAGAATTTATGAATAATATAGGAGATGAAATTCCTTACGAAATACTGTATAGAACTCAATATATTATAAACTAAAACATTACACTTTAATCAAAAACTAATGAAGCTTTTACTTGCTGCATATGTATACATGATTGCGATGTTGGGTAGTCATTTTGTACACTTCCTTGCTTGTAAGATTTTTTATTTAGACACAAGTTTCATGTTGAATGTATAAAATAATGGAGTAAGTTCAAAACCAGTTGTCCTATTTGTCGAAAAGACATTTTGGAGAAATAAATTTCAAGGTAACAGTAGAGATATTTTCGCTAGCAGGAAAGCGGAATTTCTTCACTATATTTAAGCATATCTGAGTTACAAATTTGCTGAAGACAGTCTGTATCATTTGGTTTTAATTTATATTGTTATATCATTACCCTTAATTAAATAATAATCTCACTATACTTTTAGATGTTTCTCCAGATACCTCAAATTAAATCAATAAAAGAAAGGATTGATTAAAGTATATTAGTTCTTTTGTCAACCTTTATATTCTAATTAATGAAACAATGGTTAAGATTTGGTTTATTGATGTATATAAATTAAATAACTTATAAAATTTACTAAGCACGCATTAACAAGTATAAAGCTTTAAATCTACTAGTGAAGCTTATCATATATAATTAAATTTTTATTCCCTAGAGAACAAATAAAAGATTTACTATATGCAGCTTTTTCTTATTTAATGTTTCTTACTAATTATTTCCTAAAAATATAATGATGAAAATGATCTATGATGCTAAAGTTAGAGCCTTAATTTTAAAATTATAATTAAAACCTCTATTTATAATTTAGATATTTGAGAGCAAGTAATTAAACATATTAATTTGAGATTGAAATAATAAATATCTAATATATAGATACACATGAAGCCTTTTATATCCAAATAAAATTAAAAAATGTTAGTTTATTTATTAATTTAGCTTGTAAATCATTATTTTAAATTTAGGAGTCATTATATATAAATTTTAGATTTTTAATTATAATTAAACTTTAAAAGCTCGGTTGCTAATAAGTTTAGATTCTACATATGAAAATCAAAAAGTGTATTAATGATTTTAACTATTTAATAAACATTTTCGCATAATGCTGCTATTTTAAAAATTATTAACTTAGCTGTCTTAAATTAATTGATTAAGTTTTCTTTGACTGCATAACTTATTTTTAGGATATAAATTTCTTTCTACTTATTTTAAGGCACTTTTATTCTATTTGGTCTTATTGCTTTATAATATCTATGTATATATCAATTAAACTTAGCTAGCTCATTTAAATTAGGTTTTTAAAACCTTATAAGCTTATCTCTTTTCCTAAAAGTATAAAATAATTCTAAATAATAAATTAAATAATAAAACATTAAGGCATTTTTATTATCTAAGCTTAGCCTTATTTATTTATTTCATTTATCTAACTTAATAGTAATTTAGTTTCAGAGATATAGATTTTTCTCTAGACATATTACTAAATTATTAATATAGTTCAAAAATATTTATTATCATTGAAAAATTACCTTTAACTTCTAAGACAGATTGAATAAACTTGAGTACTAATTCTACTTTAGTTAGCTTCAATTAAGAACGGAGTATTTATTTATTGGTAAAAATTGTAGGAGGATTAAATTTAAAATGTTTAACTGTTCATTTATTTTCTTTTTCATTAATTTTATTAGAATCATTTTCAGAATCCATTTGTTTAGTATCATGCTTCTCTTGCTTATACTTTATGTCAAATTTCTCTCTGAAAGCGTCGAATCTTTTCTAATGCTGATCTTATAATTAATCTTTTAACTTTGAGTCAACTTCTTACCTTCTTTCTCTGTTCCACTCTAAAGTTTCAAAAGCATCAAGCCTAAATAATTCCCAGCGAGTCAAAAATTTATGGATTGGACCAAGATCATGTACAATTTACTTCTTTTGCAGATATTTAGCAATTTTAACTTCTCCAGCTTATAGTAGCCAATCTGGTTTTGATTACCCCTAAAAATACTAGTTTCCATAATCTAAAAATAGTTCTTAATCAGGTTGAATTTCTTCAATCGAGAAAATTCCCATTCCATGGACACACTTTTTATGGAATCTTCCCTGCTCTGATGAAAATGAGGCATTATCAGCTTCATAACTATTACGAATATAAGGCAAATACCTGGCAAGATCTCTTGGGAAAAAGTTATACGGAATTTCAAGATCTAGCATCATTACATTAGGACTAGCAAAAGGTGCAACATGGTTTATATAAAATGCCTATGCATAAGGATTCAAATGCTGTCCATCGATAAACTTTCTAAATTTTTCACTTTCCTTAGTGGTTTTTATGAATTAAGTATATTATTACAAGCATCAATTAAAATCATAAGGAGGATAAGGCAACTATTCATTATAAAAAATAGAATCTCCATTATAAAAAGAGATGTAAGGAAGTTCTACCTTCTAAATTATTTTTTTCAATTTCTCTTAAATTTCTTATCCTGTGTAAATTACACCTGGAAAAAAGGCAATCAAAGTTCCAGGAGGAATAGACTTTTAAGCTTTTAAAAATAAGCCATCTCCAGCCTCATAGTGCTATAGCGTTGACTGCTTCTTTTATAATGCATAACCTTACGATTTTAATAACTCCTTGGAAGCTTCTTCTTCAAAATTTAACCAAAAGTAAGTTTCTTCTTCAGATTCTTTTGTAGAAATTATTGGAAAAGCATTGGGACTTACAAGAGAGACACAGTCACTCCTTTTTAGTATATTTTTATCAAAAACAAGTTCAAAGTTTCTAGCTATTTTATGCAAGTTTTTAAGCATATCTGAGTTAAAATCTTACTAAATATTTATTCTAAGTGATCAGACTTAGAAAACAGCCTATGCTACTCAATTGACATTTAGTTTATTTCTCTAAATAGTAAAATTTACTTATAAGAAGCATCACATGCAGTTGTTAAATCTTCAGAGTTAGTTTTAGAGACTAACCTCTGTCTTAAATGTGCTAAAAAGGCAGCTTTATAGAGTATTAGCTCGTTTTTTTATTTTAATAGTTCTCTCTTAAAGATATTTTACATAAAGTGATTAGTTGGTTCTTTGAATTTACTCACTTCAACAGCTGCTCTTTGAAATAATTTCATTTATAAAATATCCTATTTAATATAATTAGTCTATAAGCTAGAATCATATACTATTTAATATATCTTGGAGAGATAATTAATCTCATGCTTTAATATTTACTAAAATATCCTTATTTCTAAGCTTTAAGTATGTTTATAGGATTTAATTATAGAAAGATGTTCAAAGTACTTTTAATAGTATTCATGATTTAGTTATTATCCGGTTCTATGGTGCAGTGGTAGCACGTAGCCCTCCGGAGGCTGAAACCCGGGTTCGACTCCCGGTAGGATCGTTTTTGATAAAATAAAATAATCCATTTTAAAATAAAGAATGGTATTATATAATTATCTTCTATAGAAAACTAAGAAAACAGCCTAACTGCATATCTGATTTACACTTTTATTATATAGATATTAAAGAGAACTATAAGCATTTAAGTAATTAATTAGTTTTAAGATTTATTTAAGTTAGTCCTAATAATAATAAAGGTATTCAAACAGTATTAAACTATTAAGGATTAAAGAATTCATCTTTAATTAGTAAGTTATCTGATTTATCTTAGTTATATATATATTAAATATCTCTAACTTATTAAAAGCTAAAATAATTTAAATCTACACTTATTGGTTAGATCAGGTTGTTTTCGTAAGATTCTTTATAACTAAATCTAATAATTAAGGATCATCCATATTTCTCTTGGATAATTATGCCTATTAACTATGTGAATGTTCAAATTAAGATAAATAAACTTTGAATATGCCTTAGCTTATTACTATTTATATTTAGCTAATTTTATTTTAGCGTTTATTAATTAATAGCTTCAATCTACTTAATAGAAATGAATTTAACTTTAGTTTAAGTTTTTCAGCAAATTCCATATACATAATTTGGCTAATTTATATGTATACTTCAATTTTTACTGAAATTGTTGCCTTCTCATACTTCAATAATATTTGCCTCTTGCAAAATCTCTGCTGCTGATTCTTAGGGATTTTATGAGTCTTCTACTCTTCCAATTATCCAAGCAGGAAAATTTTCTATTTTCTAGATTTCCTAAATAAACTTTTCTGCATCGGATTGCTCAAAAATTATTAATAAACCGCCAGAGGTTTCAGCTGATAACCCTTCCATTAGTTTAAAATCTCTTACTTGCTTGTCAAGTTTAAGCATATTCTTAATGATTGGTAAAGTGTGAATCTTTAAATCTTTTTTGCATGTTTATGCTAAATTATTAGCATGTCCTTTAATTCCGAAACCAGTAATATCTGTTGCTCCTTTTGCATTATACTTTTACATTAGCTGGGCAGCTACTTTATTTAATCTCGTCATTTGATTTACAGCAGTAGAGTATGCTGTTAATAATTCGAACTCAGAAATTGGGTTTTAGAACTTCTCCCACTTTTCTCTTTTGTAATAAAACATTTCGAATATATTAACAACTACTTGAGTTCCCAGTGGTTTTGTTAAAACTAATACATCACCTTTCTTTACTTTCAAAGGATCTGGTAGTATAAATTAGTCTCTGGTTAGTACAGAATTAGCCACACCACCTATCAAGTACCAAGGATTCTTAACAGTTTATCCTCCTGAGATTTTAACATCTGCCTTTTGGCATATCTTTGAAAACCCTTAAATGATTTGCTTAGTACTAATATCTTTTTCTTAGGGAGTCATAGTTGTGCATACTCCTAAAAGCATGAGGAAATTGTCAACTTTAGTTATTCCTAAAGCATATAAATCAGAAAGAACATTAGCTGCTGCAATCTGTCCTTATAGAAAAGGATCAGGAACTAAAGGATAAAAGAAATCTGTAGTAGAGATCAAATAGTTCTATCCATCTTAGAGTTTTGTAATACTGACATCTGGCGATTCACTTTACATAATTTGTGTATTTATGACTTGCAAATATTATTGAAGCTCTTACTGAGGAACTTTACATCCTCAACCCTTCATTCCACAAAAGTTAGTCATAGTGAAATTTTCACTTAAACCAATTTTCTAAGGTTAGAATTTAGTCTAGCTTATGAATTTATTCTAAAATTCTATGTTTTAATCTACATTCGAACTCGAAAAGCCTCGTCAACGTCAAGGAACTTTTCAATTTTAGTTTCGACCAATTCTCATAATTTTTCTTCTTGCTTTTATAATTTATAAATGCTTAATTATATCTAAAATTAACAAATATGGAATATATTATCCTTATATGCCTCAATAGTCAGAAAGGTTTTTTTACTTAAATAAGCTTGCTTTATTATATTAGTCACTCCATTATGATGATTGAGGTAATTGACTTTACTTATAGTTAGATTTATAATAAGAACTTGATAGAATAAAAACTAAAATAGTCGTTAAATAGCAAAGACTTTATTATTTGATAGCAAGATTTTACTTTTATTAAAGTAAAAACTGCAAAATATTAAATTTGAGAGTTCATTCTGCTATTAGCATTTTATTAGGATGCAAATGCTTAATTTTATTAATTTTACTTTAAGATAAAATATAAGGAAATCATTTTTAAGTAGCTTCATTAATCTTAAGATAGATTGGTTATTTTCCTATTTAAGGAAGGAAAGAGATCTTAGTTATAAGATAGAAGTTTATTTAAAATAAGCAAGCTTAATATAAAATAAATTAGCAAGTTTCTTAGTTTAAGATAAAGAATTATTGTTCTGATTGCTTAACTTTTTTAGATTTTTAAGTATAAAATCTTCTCTTATTAAGCTAGTAATTCAGTCATTAATACTTGGTACTCTCAATTTTAACACATAAGCAACTAATTACCTTAAAGTTAGCTGAGATTCCTCCTAATTAATTTCGCCTTTCTGCTTATTGAATTTCTTTTCATTTTTTTGCACAAATTTAGCGATTTCGTTTTTAATAAATTTAGGATAAATAGTATTTTTTTTAGGTTTTTCAGCTTCTTAATTTTTCTTTCTAATATCCTTTACACTATTAACAATAGCATTAAACTCATTTACATTCTCAGGAGTAAACCCCGCTTTTAATAATTAATTTTCTCAGCTCTGATTATAATTTAGCTATTCTCTTTTTAAAATTTAAATCACTCTAATTGGTTTGATAGTTTCTTCGTTATTACCTTAAAGGGATTTTTAAAATATGCTAATTTTATTTTATTTATGTATTCTCTTTTTATTCCAATACTTTAGTAGTTTTGAAGAAACAAAATAGCATCCAAAGAAATGGACTAATAAAGCATAGCTTTAGTTATAGTTTTCGATGAATCATTTTTTAAACTCGCCTATAAACTACCATGAAGGACTCATCCAATTTTCCTTAAATAAATCAAACAATCTTTTAAGTTCATCTCTCTTATACTTCTGAAAATACCTTATAACTTCCTACTACTTTTAAAGAGAATAACCCTTAAATCCTCTGTACTGTTTAAAAGAATTTACTAACTCATCGTAATTTTAAAGGGAAAAGGTATTAATTTTAGCAATAATAGATCTCAAAGCGTTCACACTTTAGAGATGCTAATCTAAATTATCGAAATCAAAAAATCTAGAGTTATCAGTTATAATAAACCAAGCATCTGTAGCTTATTCTCTTATCTCCTGCTAATTAGTTTTACTTTCTTCTTTGTTCTTATTATTTAACTATAAATCTACTTATTAATTGGCTTTATATAGTCCTAAGTATCTTTTCATCTTCTAATTAATTTTAATTTTATACAATTTTAAAGAAGAAAAACTCTTAAAATATAAAAAGGCTTCTAAACCTCTAAATGGATATCTTCTGAACTCTCATTACTGAGATTATTATAATAAAGTATATCAATAGCATGTAAGTAATGCTAACTATGCTTGAATAATTAATATCTAATCAACTTTATCTCTTCAATCAGATATCTCAATTTTATACTATAAATTTTATCTATTTCAATTTAAAGAAATGTAAGACATCAAGTTATAATGCCCATATTAAATAAAAACAAAGTAGATGGAAAATTGACAACATATATATAGAGTTTTACTAGATAAAACGACTAAATCTAATCTCTTTTATCTTTTAAATAAAAAGTAAGCATCTTAATTAGTTCTATCTATAAATAAAGCACTAATTTAAATGTAATCAGTACAAGTATAAATAATAACTAACTTAGATTAAGCTTACAGTCATATGATTCTATAATTTCCTATCTAAATAAACACTTTAAATTATAATAGATTTTATAAAAGTGTCTCTATAGCGATGTAAGATAAAAGTAGTTGAACTAAAGCTTTATAATAATATTCTTTTATAAATATCTAGCTACTAAGGTACTAATAAATTACCTTAGTGATATCATAAAATTTTATCACTTTTAATTATTTTGTAATAGCTGCAGATCAGTGGAATTTTAATTCACTACTGTTAAGATAAGAGGAATCAGAATAAACTAGCTAATTTTGAAGGATTTTATTTTATAATTTATTTTAGCTTTGTATTAATAATTAAATCTATAAACTAAAAATGGAAGCATAAAGCTTTAAAATTTAAGATATCTGGGATCTTCTGTAATAAAATGGAGCTGGTACAAAGCCTATGTCTTAAATAAGAATTTGAAAATATTAAGAAATAATTCCAAGCAAAGAAACTTTGAAAATATTGAAAAAGATAGGAGAAGGAGGATTTGGTAATGTTTATATATTAGTTTTAGATGGAGTAGAATATGCTTTAAAAGTAATGACCTAAAAAAGAGGAATTACTTAAGAAACGTTAGTTAATAACTTCTATATGGAATGCAAATCATTGCTATCTGTTAATCACTAAAGAGTTCTAAGATTGCTAGGAGTTTCTATTGATACAAGTGGAGAAGGAAATTATATTTTTTGCCATCTTACTAATTATTAGTAGAAAGGAACTTTATTTAACTTAATATAGAGTAACTAACTATTTCCTGAAGATAAAAAAGGCTCCTATGAACGATTTTTTAAGAAAATAAGATTGCTAGGATAAATAGCTGAAGGTGTAAATGCTATTCATGCGAGCAACTTGATTCATAGAGATATTAAATCACTTAATGTTTTACTAGATGAAAATGATTCTCCTAAAATTATAGACCTAGGAATGACTGGGTAAGCTAAGGAAATAACATAATAGAGTAGAGGCACTGCTTAATGGTAAGCACCTGAATTATATGATCATAAAGTTGATTTTAAAAGTGATATTTGAGCTCTAGCTTGCGTAGCTATTGAGATTTTTAATGAAAACATTCCATATCCTAATCGTTATGAAGTCTAGCAAATTAAAGAGTATGTTTACAAGTAAAAGAAAATTCCTGATTTTTCAGAAGAAATATAATAAAACGATTTACTCTTAAATCTATTAAAAAAGTCATTTAGCTACAACTATGAAGATAGGCCAAATATTTAAGAATTCAGAGAACAAATTGCATTAATAAAAAATAGTGCCTAATAAAGTTGAAATCTTGCTAAGCAAAGATAAGACTAAACATCTTAAAACTTGTTATTGGAGAAGAAAGCTAATTTGCTTTTATAAGGGAAAATTTTTCCTGAAGTAACTTTCTTGAAAAATGCTTAGACTGTACTGATAAAAAAGGAAAATTATTTTGAAGAAACTTATATTGAAAATAGTTAAATTTTGATGGATGAGGAAAGTACAGTGTACTACTGTGAGGATTATATCTATGTCTCTGGAGGTAATATAAACGGAAAATATTCTTGCAATTTTCAAGTGATTAGAAGGAAAAGTTTTTAAGTTGAAATTACTTGCTAAATGAAAAATCCAAGAAGTGGTCATAGTATGGTTTAAAGAATCTTAAGAAATAACAAATTCATATATATACTTTCTGGAATCGATCAAACCTATTAATAAAAAGGGGAGTGCGAATATTTTGATGCAAATGAAAGATAGTGCAAGGTTTTTAGCGATCTTTTGTTTAAAGGAAAGTATTTTGGATGTATTATTGAAGATAGCAATATGATTGTACTGGGAGGAATCAGCTAAGATTATTATAAAAATATATTAGGATAATGCTATGACTTTAAACTGGATAGTTGGAAGGTAATTTCTACCTGTATTCCTTAAAGTTCTTCTACAAATTTAATAAGAGGAGATAAAGGTCAAATTTTTATGTTTGGAAAATCATTTGATGGATTTTATCAATTAAAATGAGAAAATGACAATATAAAATATGAGCATTACTCTAACAGTATTTATGAAGGAAAACCATACAGCTAAAATCCTATTTTTTTAGATTAATAAATTTATGTATTTGATAGTAAAAATATTTACAGCTTTGACTTGGCTAAAAAATAGTGAGAAATTAAGTGATCAGATTAAGTCAAAAATAGCGAAAAATAAAATATTTAAACCGTGATAGAGAAACTAAAAAGAAGCATAGGCAGTAATAAATTTCAGACGAGCTCAGTAGGTTAGAATGAATAAGAGTTAAATTAAAATATAATATCTTTAAATAGTTTCTTAAACTTCATTCTTCTTTTTACTATAGCTTTCTTTTTTATATTTTTATAAGTTTCTTAATAAAACTAGTACTTTCTTAATAGTTTTCTATCATTTAAGTTCAACTTGTTTATTAACTTTTATTTTATACTTTTATTTTTGTTTGATGTAATTGAAAGTATCAATACTTACTTATTAGCAGTCTTCATGAAATAGAATTTATTTATATAATTTTTATTTAATTGAGGATTAAATAAAAGTAGACAGACTTATATAATACTTTCATTTATTAACTGTATAAATTGGTTAAATTTTAATGCTTAATGATCGATATAAAATTATTTTTATAGCAATTTAATTGTTAGATTGAGATGTTATTACAAAAGCCTTTGAGTAATTTCTTTTTAGCTGTCTTTTATAGTTTTCATGTCTAAATAACTTCCTATAAACATAAGAAAAGCATTTATATATTGAGTCCACAATTTAAATTTACCCATTCAGATTAATTTAATGAAATGCTTCCTTTTAACTATTAAACTTACATCATACTAGCAAAGTGGTTATATCCTTATGCTAATAATTTAAATTAAACCTTTATAAATAATTAAAAGCAAAACTTATTATCTTTCTAATACCAATCAACCAAATAAAAGAATACTCATTTAATTAAAATAATAATACTAAAAAAGCATAGAAATAGCAAAATACTTTATATTTCTTTTTTATTCATTTTAATTTAAGTTCTTAGTTGATTGTGCTATATCATAATCATTTGTTAATTAAAAACAGATTTAAAATACCATGCTATTTAATTAAGAAAGAATGCATAACTTTTAAAGGAGAAAAGTATAAAAATTACTGCGACTAGTCGAAAAATATTTTTTCAATAGTCTCATCTAATAGATGCTTAGAGTATTTTACAATCCAATTAACTAATTTAAATAATCTACATCACTTAAAATAAGGATAAGTATAATAGATATAAATCATAGATTTGATTTAATTTAGATATTTTTATTTCGAATATATAGCAGCACTAAACTAAAATAAATAGAGGATTTACTGCTTAAGATATTTTTAATAGCGAGATATAATTATAATTATCCCTTTAAAAGTAACCCAGCTTTCATAATATTAGCAAAACTATATTATAAAATAAAGTCTAATATATGGGGATTTAAAAAAGAGCAAAGAAAGTAGAATAAATTTGAAGTCAGCGAAATATAATAATTTCATAAATAGCTTGCAATTCTGGGGATATAACTGATAAATCTTAATAGATGTCTGTAATAATGCTACTAAATTATCTACTGCAAAGAGATACCATAAAGTTCAAGTAGCTCTGGTTCTATTGGCATCTATGTAGTTACTATCTTTTATTTCTTTTCTTGCTATTGAAATTATAATTTTTCCCTGTTTAACGATTCAATTTTCTTTATCCAAACTTGTAATCTTTCTCAATTTTTCCGAAAGAAGGTTCAGTTTAAAATTTACAATAGAGACTATTCTAAATTTAAAAAGATTAAAAGGTGATATTTCATAAATATAATATCTGACAATATGAAAATAATCCGTTAATTAACTATTTAGATCCTTAGAATTTAAGCTTTAAAGTAAGGAAAATAAAGAAAATAGACAATTGAAAAAAATTAAAGTTTATTATTGATAAAAGATGTAAAAGTAGCTAATGAACTTAAATCATATAAATTAGTTGGCATGGAATTATCAAATGAGGAATACTTCTACCTATAGAGTATAAGATGAAGATAAATTTTTTTATTTTATACTTAGTTATAAATTTAAGGGAATACAATATCTATATCAAGCATTTAAAAATTACTTTTTATGCTTTGCTTACATCTAATAATTAATATTTAAGTCTAATAGAAATAAAAGCTAGCATTTCGTATGAGTATACTTATAAAGTTTTTAATAAGTTTCAATTTAAAGTTAAATAGCAAGAGATAGTTATATTAATATTTAAATTAGTTTTTAAAGTTCGTAGTCCCTCAAACTTCATCTAAATCAATATTCTAAGTAACTTTTCTTAAATACTGAGACTTTTCTTCTTAATTTTAAAACTAAAATTAATTTTATGATGTACTCATTATAATATTTGATTAGGAGTTCTTTAAACTTTACTAAACCCAAGTTTATTCTCTTTGGCTTTTTCTAAATAAATCGGGTTCATTTACTTTCTGCTATTTTGTTTATACCTTAGAGAAAATAGATTTCTATGGAAGTTACTCTTCTTCTAACTAATTTTAAAAGGGCATCTCTTCTTAGTTTTAATCCTCATTATATTTTTAGCTAGTACTCTATTTATTTTTTTTTACTTTTACTTTTCCTTTTTTATTTTAGGTATTTTTGCTTTATTATATGTAAGGTGAGTCTTTTGATGGAATAATTTCTTTGAACTATTATAAATATTAGTCTTACTAATTTTTATTTTGCTAAGAATTATTATTTCTATCTTAAATTGGAGGATATTGATTCTAATCTTCAAATTCAGCTTCTTATTATTGCTGTTACCTTTGTCTCTTTTTTTTTTAGTTTAAAAGATTAATGCTTGCTTTCTGTTCTCCTTTGAATACTGATTAGACTTGCTTTTAAGCTTAATTAGAAGCAATTAAGTAGTTCTCTTGCTATAAATTTCGATTTGTTTCTTGATCTTCAGTTCTAACAGTTTCTAGTTATTTTTATCTTTGATTCTCTTTTCATTTCGATTTGGTCTGGCTGATTTTTATATATAAGTAAAGAACGACGCACCAACTAAAAATTGTTAGTACTACAATGTAAAGAAGGATAAAAAGACTTAGATGAACTCCAGCTAAAGGGCATTTAGGTCCATGACAATCCCATTCATCGTCATCTCTATCATAGCACGTATCAATAACTTCAATCATAGTTAAATTGCAATCATTACCATAATAAGTATTTACTATTGCCACATATGAAGCAAAGGCGATTATATGTAGAATGTTTGTTAAAACTGAGCAGCATAAAGTGAAATAGCAAGAGACACCATAAAATCCTCTTTTTTTATTTTTTAAAAGGGAAATGGCAACAGCAATGATTCATAGAAAGAGGCTAACCATTGCAAAGGTTTCTATAAAAATATAAAAATATCCTCCATTGTCTAAATCTTTGATAGCATGACAAAAATAATCTTTTTAATAATTATCATCATCATCACAATCATTTTTATCATTTATACTATCAAAGTTTTCTCCACTCAGCCTTTCGAAGCATATTTCATTTTAGCTTACATCCTCAAAGTCACGCAAGCTACCTGTGATTTTACACTTTCTACCGTCTTGCGTAATATTTCATTCAAACCATTCTTGGATTCCTAAATGAATGATCATAATAATTTCTGCGATTGTAATGAGAACAATGGCAGCAATGAGAAAATACTTTGATTTTTAAACTTGCGCATTGAAATCATCAAATAGCTCTTTATATTTTAATTTTTCTTCTAACTTAGACATTTTATTATTTTCAATTTGCCTCAGAAATTATTTCTTAAATAAATTTTAACGAATTTTAAAGTAAAATATTTCAAATCTATTTTAGATAAAAATGAACTTAGTCATTTCATTTAACTGAACTAAAGCATAAACTTTATAGTATTTTCTATTTAGTTATATCGATTCCAATCTTTTTCTCTTATAATATTCTATTTAAATAGAAATACTGAAGTATATATAATATGAATGAATTGAGCAACTAAATATAAGCAAATCATTAGTGTTGCTGCTAACTTAATTTAACTGTTTTATTCAGTGCTTCCCTCCATAAATTCTTAGAGTTCATTCTATTCCTTTTTAATAGATAATGGTCTTTAATTATTATTCTTATTAGATTAGCTTTCTTTTTATTTCGGTTACTAATTCTAATTTTTTTGATTAACAATAGCCAAATACCATTTTCTATCTTAATCTTAGCTTTATGGATTAAAAAATTTGAATGATATAAATAAAAGTCTATTATAGGCTTAATGTTTAAAATTTAAATTAGCTTTATATTTAGCTAAAGTTAGAACAAATGTTAACTTATAGCCTTATATAGCTTTTAGTAATTTGCTTTCATTATTATTTTAAAGCTAAAAAATCAATTTATACCCTTATATCTAAATTTTAAAGTTTTCTTAGTAAATTTCTTTATATCTAGATGAATCTTTTTCTGTTTAGCTCTTTTAAGTTTTTCAATTTTATCATCTTTTTATTTAGGTAAGCTTAAAGGCACTTTTCTAGTGGATAATTCTAAAAATCCTGATCACCAAATTCAAAATGCTTCTTTATTGATTTTCCAGATCTTAAAAATAAAATTTATAAATTTTGATTTTTTGCTTGTTAACCTTATAAATTTCTGAATACCCTTTTTTCTTAAAGCTCTTTAATATATTGAATAAATAATAACAATAAGCTTAATAATTATCTAATGCAATCAGCAATAAGTTTGGATATATTTTAATATTATTAAAATTATTTAGAAATATCTTTGCTTAAACTATTTTTATTTAGATTGTTAAAGCTTTAAATAATATAAGAATATCTACCTCTTTTATAATATTTGATTATTTTACCTAAATATAAAAGCTATTAAAGTTATCAACTGTATCCTTAAAAGTACTAATAGCTCTTAAATGATCAATGCTTTTTGTTTTAGTTTCAAAGTATTCATATCAATCTAATATTGGTTAGCTTCTATTTATTACTTTGCTTCTTCAATTCTTTTTATTACTTTAGTACAAGGTAATTTCCTCTTTCTTTCAAATATTTTATTTTTAATTTTTCTTAAGAATTAATTATTTAAAAAGCATGTAAGAGAGGATAATTCTACTTATATTTAAAGCCAGAAGGATTTAAATAAATTAATCTAATTATTACAAATTTCAGTCCCTAGTAATAAAAGTAGATAGCTTATTAAAGTAAAAGAAAGTTAAGAAAATTAACTAGAAATATTATGGTTCATGAACCTTATATAAGCACCAAAGAGGCAATATTAATTGGTTTAGAGTTTTATTATTAAATAAGAATTTATTAGTAATGATATGCTGCTTAAAAATTGGGCTATTGGTAAATTAATAGTATGAATAGATGGGATAAATTTGAAATATTTTAAGAAGATATATTAAATATAAATTTAAGCTTAAATATCTTTTCTTAAGCTAGAAATAAAAAGAGATAGGAGAGTAATTAAATTTAAGTAGATTGTAGAATAAATTTCTTTTTGGTTAAAACTAGTTTGCTTTGTCGATTTAGGTTTGCTAGCTTAATTTTAAACAAAAGAAGTTATGAAAATTGTTAAAATTTAAAAGTTTTCAATCTTCTTTAAAAAATTTGTAGAAGTTTTCAAGCCATTTCATATAGAGTCGCTGCTCTTTGTCTATGCATATACTTTCTAAAAAGACTACAAGATGTTCATTAATCTTAAAATGCTTTAAATACTGCTAAAAAGCTCTTTGCAGTTTATAATCTAGAATTTTAAATTCACTCCCTTTGTATTATTGCTTGTTATTTCTCTTCTTTAAAAATTCTTCGTAATTATCTGTATAATAAACATTTGCTACTCCGGCTTCACTGTCAACCGACATTAGATCATATATGAAAGCTTTTCTCGATTTGTTTTTTATTATTGCCAGCTAAAAAGCACACTTTGCATAAGAATCAAAATCCTTTAACTCTTAGTATTCTTAAAGTTCTTCTTCGTTCATTTTAGCCAGCGTTTACTTTAAACTCTTATGATTTGGAATTCTCTTAGGAACAATTCCAATTCTAATCTCAACCGTACTACAAGGATAAGGTTATTAATTTATAATGACTAGGTTCTTATCTTCATAATCTTATACACTTAAATTAAATCTCTACATGACTTACTACAATCCTTCATCCTGCAGATAATTTTCCTTTTCAAGTTTAAATTCTTTGTCTAAACTATGCAAAAGACTCTCTATTCTAGCTTAACTTACTGATCTATGAGGCAAATTTATGAATGAATTTTTCATAATAGGATTAAGCCTGCCTATTTGATTAAAGCACCTTTATAGCTAAAACATATTTGATTTTCTTAAAGTTAAAAGTAGGATATCTATACAAAGGCTATTAATAATACATAAGCTCTTAATTATAATAATTATACTATTCAAATCCTTAAATAAGCTAGGAATCTCATTGCTTTTTATATCTCTATCCATCTAAAGCTATAATGCTAAATCCTTTTTTATCAAGCTTATTTCCAAGAAAAATCACTTTAAAATCGAATTTTTTAGTTCTTAAGGAAGAAAAATTCTTTGATATAACTTGAATTATGAATTGCTTGGTAAAAAGCTTATAATAAATCCTACACTAGAATTTTAATTTAAGTATAGAGGATACAAAAGAAGTGATAGATATCAAATAAAGGAATAATAAATGTTCGCATATAGTAAGCAATGAGCTAAATAGGAAATAGATTGCTTTCTGTATAATTTATTATGTCCGTGCAAATAAAATAAACAAGTAAATCAATGACATTATCTAAGATTTATTCTTATTTGTATTTTGAAAGTCTATTCGTCTAATAAATTCAAAGAAGCATCGTTTAGAGTGTAAGCTAGCAAAATTAACTGGTAGATTAATAAACAAAGAGTATTATCTAGACAGAGAAGTCATATAAATATAATAATAGCTAAGGTATAATTACTATAAATTATTATTATATTAAGCATTATGTTTTTATTTTAGCAATCAAATTTATTCTTGTTATATGATAATTGAATATTCAACTTACATTAATATTTATCTCACTTTCTTTTTATCATAATGATTTTCCAATTTTAGTTTGATACTTGTAAAGATGCTTTAATGATAATGAAATTTAAGCTTCAAATTATTCGATTCTAGATTAGGTTCTTAATATCATCTGAGAATGGTTTATTTGAATTATGAAAAATAATAATAATAATAGTAAACTAAAAGTAATTAAAGTTTAGCATTCCCTGGATTTTCAACCAGGTTTTTGCTACCATTTTTTTAGCGTGGATGGATACCACGCCATTTTTTTATGTGGATGGAACCACAGAGGATCTTCTGTCTTTTATGTGAATAGTTTTCTCTTGTAAATCCCTGTTTAGGTTATTCAGAGTCTGCTGAGTATGCTTAACGTTCTTTATTGTTCTTTTATCTAAATTTATCTTCACTAATCGCAATTTTGTAATAAGTGTCACTTTGATTTGCAATAATAGCATTGTTTGCCTTGTTTTTTCTTGAATCTCTTCAGAAATACTTTTTTTTCAAGTTAATCGATTCTTTTGATTAAATCTATATTAATCTTTTAGTCATTCTATTTTTCTTAAACGTTTGCTTATGTAGAAACATTTTCGATAATCATATTTTGTTCTTGCTTAAAATTCGATTGAGATTATTCATATAGTTACTATTCCGTGACTAGATTATTCTAAATCAATTATCGTCTAATTATTAGAAGCTCGTTATTTTAATCTTCGATAGTATTCATTAGTTCTCTTATTTTTTCCCCTTGGTTGTAAATTGTTTCCTAATAATTTTGTATTATTGTTTTCATTTGGTCAAGCTATATTTATATTTCGGATTATTTTTATACCTTTACTGGATTCGATTCTATTGTTCCGATTATGATTTTTCCTTCAGAGGAGGAACTTGATTTATCTTCTTCTTGTTGTTGTCTCTGCATTTGTTTCGCAGCTTTCCTTTTTGCGTTCTTAATTTGGTTTTTGGAAAGGCGAATAGATTATTCCATTTTAGATACTTTATTTGAATTATGAAAAATAAGAAAATATTTACTTATGATATACCTTTGGTCCTTAAACAAATACTCAATCGATGAAAAGCATCTTTTACCATCTTATTTTTATTCCGACCAGGGATTGAGAGTTTGCAAGTAACTTGTTACTAATTAGTGTTAACTAATTATAAACTCCAAGCTAAATTATATAAAATTTATCTATAAGCTTTTAGTGTATTTGCAGCATGAACATATAGCAAAGCTTAATATTTTTTACTAGTATTTTTATCTTTATAAATCACATTAGATATTCTAATATCAACTTGGAAACTAAAGTAAATGATTACTATTTTTCTTATAGATATATCATATCACTTACTTTTTCTAAAGTTTTAAGCATTGTATTAAAAACAAATATTTTAAAAGGAAGAATCTTAAATTTTTCTATGGCTAAAAATATTTTAACTATTAGATTTCCTTTAAAATTTAAGCCTTATAGACATATAACAATAATAAATATAATATATTTAAGAGAAAATAGATAATCTCTCTTTATAGGCTAAATAAAGGCCCAATTGGCTATTAATTTTATCATAAATCGCATTTATTTATTTTATAATTCAAATAATTATAATTTTTTATAGTGAAGCTGCCATTATAAGGTTAACCCACTTTTAAATTCAATTGTATATGTTCTTATTGAATTTCTGTTGCTTCCTGCGAAGTTGCTCATTGATTTCTTATTTTTTCTACTGCTCAATCTTTTTCTTGTTATTATAACCTTATGCTTCTTTTTATAATTTCCTCATTGTAATATTATTTTCTTTTGTTACTATATTGATGTAATTCTAATTCTTAGTAAAGCTTTCTTCTATAATTTGTCCTTATTATGTGTAATATAGTTGATATAATTTATTTCAAAGTTTCATTTATTTTATCTTTTGATTTTAGTAAATTGCAAACATTACCTGACTAAATGTTCTTTTACAAAGTAGGATGATATTCTTTTCTATTTCTAGATTGGTATTTGTTCCTTTTAAATGTCCATTGGAACTCCATTAGATTAAATTTATACGAAATTGATTGCTTATATAATGCAATCTTAAACAGTTTTTTTTCTAATTTTACTATTCGCATCTTCACTTCCGAATATTCAGGTTTAGTACAAATTTTCTTTTTTAATTAGCTATTATTTTGCTGGATCTTCACAGCACTTGACAACACGCTCTTAATTTTTACTATTAGTTCCTTAACTTAATTTTAGAGATCCTATATTTTCTGAATACAATTTCCCCATCTCCTTTAATATCTAAAATTTAAATTTGTCTATATCTTTATTCTAATAATTAATTTTTTATATAATCTTACAATGTTTCTAGCTATTAATTAATGCTTATTTTATTTACTTTAATTGCTTTTAGGTAATTGTTTTATAGATTTTGCAAATAATTAAATGCACTTTATCTATAAAATTATACATAAGATAGCTTAATTTTAGGATGAATGGTCTAAAATGGGAAATTAGTAGTAGATTCAATTTTCACAATCAAAAAGTTTATTCATTGTATTGACGAAACTGAAGGCTATAATTTTATTTAATTATTTAAATAATCTCTAAAATATTATGCAAATAGATAAAGGAACCAAGCATTTAGTAAGAATAAAACAATGCTTTAAACGGAAACGAAAGAGAGTTGCACTATAATCTAGTCTATCTTTTCTCGACCAAAATTAAAAAATAAATATTTTCCTGGCAAAAAATAAAAAATAGCTATTATTGATAAACTTTATTTTACTTCTTTCATTTTGTAAAATAGAACTTAGGATTTCTTTTTTAAGCAAATTTGAATCAGATAGTTCAGAATTAATAGTCCTTAAAGATATTATGCTAAACTAATTTATATAGCTTAGATTTAAATTTCATTAAAGGCTTTAATTCATAAATAAAGTTAGTTAATATTAAATAGAAGGTTTAAGAATAAGAGTATATTTTTAAGTTTTAAATTAGGTTTAAGTTACTAGAAATGTAACTTAGTTTTTCTTTTATTTCAGGGAAATAAATTAAATTAAATTGTATTTATTGAAATGATTAAGAGACAAAAGCCTATTTAATATATTTCTATAACTAACTTGTAAAAGCATTTTTTAAATATTTCGACCAATTTAAGTTAAAAGTGATAAAGTTTAAAATTAAGATGAAACTACTTGAATAGATAAAAAATACAAATAGCTATTGAAAATAATATGATTTGAAGGAATGGAATAATTTGATTCTTTTACTGCTTAAAAAGATAAAATATGATAGTTTAATATCATCAAAATATTTTATATTTTCATATGATTCCATATTTCAATTAAGATTCTAAACTATTTATGCTATCAATAAATTATAAAAAAAAGTAATTTAAAATGATTGAATTTAAATAATATAAAACTTTTGCTGCTTACCAAGATAAAATAATCTTTAGAAAAATAATTTTTATAAATAAATGAAATTCAAATTAAAAGACCGGGATAAAAAATTACTATCTATTTAAAAAAGTAACTATCATCAGCATTATATCAATTTTTTCTTGCTATTAGAGTTATTTACTTTATTTTATAAATTTTATTAAATTAACTTAAACATTTTAAAATCTAAGATGGTTATGAGCAATTAAATATTTTTATATTGCTTCATTATTAAAATTTAATCAATAAATTAAAAAATTTAAGTTGCATCTATTATTTAGATTTTTAAAACAATGCTAGCATTAATTATTGTTTTTACTGAGTAATTAACTCAAGAGTTAAATAGAATCAGCATGACTTAATATTTAATTATTTTTAATGCTTCAACGGAATTCTCTACTGATTTAATAAATTTATGATGACAACCAGTTTTGGGAAAAATTTTGAAAGGAAAAATAGATTTATCTAAAAATTTTCAAGTTCTAAAATTGCAATTTATTTATTTTAGTCATTTTTTAAGTTCCTTTTTTATAGGAATTATTAACTGAACTTTTGCTTAATAAAATAATTTAATTTGAGTATATTTTAATTAAAACAATAGGTACTATTTCATCTATTTAATGGATATTTATAGCTAATTTAATTTTAAGCACATTTTACTATTAAATTTTTCAGATTCTTCTTTAAAATGAAATAAGAAAAAATTTTTTTAGGAGAGCAGCAATAATGATATTTATATCTATAGTGAAAAGTTCTTAGTTAAAATGTATAAAATAGATAAATAGATAAATAGATATAGAGAAGAGATATTTAAATATAAGGTATATTCATAAAGTAAACTAATAATTTATTTAAATAATATAAAATGGAGTTTAATATCGGACAGCATCTTAGCAAGGCCGAAATTAAGAAGGCTAGAAGAAAAGCCAATCTAATTTAAAAATAAAAAAAGTAGGCCTTAGAATAATCAAGCTCTTCATCTCCTTCCTAGGGAAAGCGCTGGTTGACCCAGAAACTTCTTGAATAAGAACAAGTTGAAAAATTAAATAAAGTTATAGTCAAATAAGAAGAAACGATCTGAAATTTGACTAATTAAATTCGAGAAATTCTTACTAACTACGAACAACTCAACCTTGAAATAGATTAACTCAAGACAATATTAATAAATAATAAATAAATCACAAGATAATAAATTTGGTCCTAATCTTAACTGCCTCCATCATCAGTTGTATCAATGTAGATTGAAGATCCTCAAAATAAATTAATAATCTCTCAATCCTAAGAAAAAATAACAAAATAAGAAAATAGTAAAGAAACAACCTAAATGAACAAAAGAATTAAAAACATTGAAAAAATTTTGAATATAAGAACTCAAAATAAAATTTAAAGAAAAAAATGCTGATACTATAGATCATAATGACATATTCTAAGAAGATGCAAAAGTTTTTAAACTAAACAAAAAATTGAAGAATAAAAAACATTAAGAATTTTATCAAGACTTTATGTAACAAAGGAAGGGATCTATAAAAGAAAAATATTTTAGAATTTGGGCACTGAATCTGTTCATGATAGTTGTCTTCTCAATAAAAAGACCGTGAAACCCAACCACGCAAAAAAATAGTGGAAGCTGTGATCAGGTTTCAAGTCCTAAGATCGGCAAACAATTTTATTAACATTAAGTATATTATTATTATTATTAATAATTTATTAAATGTCTTTTTATAAAAAGGATTAAGAATAGAGTATGTGGACATATAATATTAAAAGAGGATAGAAGATATTAATAGTTAATTAAGCTAGGAAATATACTTGAAAAATTTAAAATTATTATTAAAGAGCTTAAATTTAAGAGTTTAGCTTTTGAATTTCTTCTAAAAAGGTTCGCTAATGAAATATATTTATTTTTATATTAGTTATATAATGGATATTAATAGGAGACTATGACTTAGATTATATAAGTTTTAAATAGTTTAATTCTTTATATTTTAGTAACTTTTGATTTTTTAATAAGAGTTAGTGGTTTTTAAAAAGTCTTCTCAAAGACTGTCTAAGTTTAGCACGGTCTATGTGGAATTTTTGCTTTGACTTGCATGACTTTATCTAAGCTAGTTCTTCTAATCAAATAATTCAAACGATTTGAAATAATTTAGTATTACTTCAGTTTCTTTAATTCCTTCTACAAGAGAAGAAAAATTTCCAACATTGTCAGGATAAGCCATGTTTGGGATTTCAAGTCCTTGTCTATATATTTGAATTTCAATTCTCGGACTTAATTTGAAGATATGCTAGTATAGCTGCATAAACTCTTCAAAGCTAGAAAGTTCATCTGTCTATAAATTGATAAATTTGCTTAATAACTCAACTTGATTATCTAAAATGTTATTTTGAAGGAGTAAACTATCTTCGTATTTGTAAACTTCCATAAATATTCTCTTCAAGTCTTTTCTTGTCTTTTACTTCAAACTTCTAAATTTACTTTTAATAAGTTCAACCTTTGATTATAAAATCTTGAAGTTAGCTTGTAGAGCTAAAGAATTATAAGTATCATAAATCAAATTTTGTATTCTAGAGCTTAAATATTCAGGAGAGTAATTATGAGATAAAACCTAAATTTAGAAATAGAACCAGGTCAAATCTGGAGAAATCTCAAAAATACATGAAGGACTGTATGCCAGAGTTTCATGACGTCTCAGTACGTAAAATATTTAGTTATAAACTAATTAATAAGTAATAAGCAAATTATAATACTAGTTATTGATACTGAAAAGGGAAGTATTCATAAATGTAGCCATATAATAAGATTTTATAATGCTTGTACGAGATTAAATACAAAGATTTCTTTCTCTATAGATTTTGCTTCCGTTAAACTGGGTATAGCTCTATTAAATAGGATCTATTTGCGAAGAATTTCCAGTGAAAGTTTTCAAATAGCTTTCTAATTCTTATAAATAAGGCTTTTTTTCATATTCTTTTACTAAGACTGTCCAAAATACTATAGGCAAAAATTCTTAATAAATAAAATTTTTAGTGCTTTCGAAGTTCAAGCTTTAGGTTTCATTTAATAATTCATAAACAGTATAAAAAGGAGTTATTGCTAGTTTCATCATGTACTATTCAGCCCAGAAATCATTGTTATATAATTTAATAGTACAGTAACTCTTAACTTCTTCTTTAGCTAAATAGAAATTATTTTCATCAAATCTGAACTCTTTTAAGATCCTTAATACTTTGCTTGCAATGATACCTATTTTATCATTAAATCCTTAAATCAGTACTATTAAGTTGCCACTAAGAACACCTACAAATATAGTTCTTCCAGTTCTAGTAAATTCTGCTAGTTACTCGTTTAAGTAATTTTAAAGAACTATAGAATATAGATAAGTCATTGTATAATTACTAAGACTGGTTAATATTAATTTAGTCTCTAACTAAATTATAACATTTGCTTCAAATTGGCTTTCTATTTATTAATAGTAAAGAGCCCAAAATTAATCCGAATTAATCCATTACGTTCGTATATTAATTTCAGTAATACTGATATCAGTCTCTAATTTTGGCATGAATTCAGTTAAGTTGGAAGGTACTACAAGCTTCTACTTAGTATCAGCTGAGACTTCTTAGAACTAAGCTGGGTATTGCTAGATAGTATACTTTAATCCATATTATTTTTCTTGCTAATCTAAAGTTGGCATGTGTTGTAATTTGTTAGTTACAAGACTTACAAAGGAATTTTATTGGTTAAACTTGCTAATAAACTATCTAATTTCTTTTTCATTTTATGGGTATAAAATGTACTATCCAGTAATAATATCCTCTATATCATAATTATGCATATTAGAAGCTATTTCGGATATTTCTTCAGCAGGACTTTATATTTTTTATTCAAAGTTGAATTTATTCAACCACTGAAGAGATTTGAATACACTATCCAGATATTCGTCTTCCATTTTAGGTAAAATCTCATTAATATAATAAAAGGTTAAATTAAGCACACTTTGCCAATTTTGAAGTCCTAAATCAGTTAACTAAATGTTTAATTTTAATACATCTTAATTTTTCGCTTTTAGCTGAAATAAAGCAGATACTTTAAAAGCCCATTTTTACTATCTCAGCAAATCTACAATTGAGTTATCTTGAGTAGAAGCCAACAAATATTCTATTAATTGCCAAGTTTAAGTCTTATAATATTCTTAGTCTTTTTCTATTACAAAGAAAATGTTTAAATCACTTCTTTCTTCCGAGCTTTCTATGAAGAATATTCTCTGTTTTTCTTACTATCTAAAAGGCACTTGATTGACTTCGAAATCTTTGTCTTAACCTCTTTTTGGAATACTTCCAAGTTTATCTTCTAAATATTTTTTCAACCTATCGCTGTTGTGTGCTGAATGAACTACGAATTTCATTTTACTTCCTGAGTAAAATTTATTGAAAAAGTTATTTATTTCTTATGTTAGTGAAATGCTTCTGTTTTAGAAATCTTTAACAAAAGACTGTTAACTTCCTATTCCAAAATATTTTAAATTACTAGATGGATTTGAGTTTTAGTAATATACTAGCTATTCTACCCAATTATAATCAGCAGCAAACCATTACCATTCTTCTTCAACTATTTTAACTTCTCGGTTCACATCAACATCAATAAGTGAAGGAGTTTTCAAAAATTCAACTAAAATGTCTAAGGACTCAAAAGAGAATCATTGTTTATGTTGAAGTAATAGTTCGTTTCTTCTTAAGCTGTAAAGGCATTAAAGTCACCTCCTTTTGACTTAATGAAGTTAAAGAGATTTCTTTCTCCAGACTTTGTTACTGTTTAATCAAAAGCTACATGCTCTAATAAATGTGAAAGACCAGTAATGCCATTTTCATGTAAGAATCCAGCTGGAACAGAAATTGAGCAAAAAGCTTCTTCTAGAGAATTGTTATTATGGATCATCGTTACTTCTAATCCGTTATCTAAGGTGAATACTTCAAACATCCTCGTCTCTCTTTCCTAAATAACAACGGTCTTTTTCTCACTTGGCTGTAATACTATAATAAGAATTATGGTAATTACTATTCCAAGCACAATTGCACAAGCTATTAGAATCTTTTTCAAATTAGATTTAGATTGCTCCTTATCTAAAAGAGGCTCTTTTAAATCCATAATTAAAAAAGGAAAAGTTTAGTTTTTGTTCTAAATTCTATTGTAATAATTTGCTACATTGTAATTTTCCATTACTTATCTCATAATTTTTGTTTAAATCCCTCTAAACACTCATGAAAATAGTTAAACTGCATTTTTTTACCAGTTTTTAAATTAAACCACTATTTCACCTAATTTTCTTTTTTCTTAGCATTTATAACTCTTCTCATTGAAAATGATTCAGTTTATTTATTCTATCGCTTTGCCTGATATAAGATAAACACAAGTTAAAAGCTAATAAAATATTAAATTTTTTAATTTTTGAAATTTGTTTCAAAAATAACAGAAATGAAGATAATGAGATCTTTGAAATGATTTCGCTAACTTATGATACCTCTTTTGAAACATACGAATCTTTTTTAGTATCATGAAACAACAAAATAAAAAGAAAAGCAAAATAATAAAATTTGCATTTTAACTAATAATAAAATCTATTACAGTCATTTTGATTTTATTTAGAAGGATGCTTGCTTCATTGAAAGAATATACATAAAGGAGACTTTTCTCATTAATATTTTTAAACATTTAATTAAAAAGAATTCTCTCAATAAAATCTTAATCTAATTTAAAGGAAATTTAATTATAGTTTATAAGCAAAGCTCTATGGAGAATGAAAGTTAAGAAATGCTATATTTATAAAAATAATTCTAATATATAAATTCTTATTTTAGTTTTGTCTTATGCTGCCTTTCACCCATAATAGTTTTCAATAAAAATAAGGTATGTATAAATAATTGATAAATGAACTTCTAAATATATAAAGCCGCTTCTTATTATAAAGAGAAAGAAATGAGGTTGTGAGAAAATCTCCTTTCATACTTTTTACTTAAAAAATTAACTTAAAAGTTGGGCCAAAACACACTAATTAGCTTAATTTAATTTATACTGATAAATTCCCTCTTACACGATAATATTTTTAACTCGCTCATAAAGTATTTCAAATCTCAAATTAAATCATAGAATCCTATAAAAATCTAAAATTTTATTGTACTATTTACTTCGTTTTAGCAAGGATAAAGAAATTTTATCATATCATAACAACTTAGTTTCATCTTCTAAGCTTTTATCTATATAATTAAGATATTTTAAACCATTTATTAGATTTAATTTTTATCTTCTACTTAAAAAATAAAATGAAAAACATTAGTTTTTTAAAAGAGTTAAGCTTTTATTTTTTAAGCAGGAAATTATTCATTTATTTATATCTTAAAATTTAAATTTCTTTTATACCTGCTTTTTATTTATTCTTTGCTAAGAGAAGATTTATTGTATAATATAAAGTAAACTTATATGCTTTAAATATTTAAGAATTGTATCTAAGCATCTTAATTTTTAAATAAAAAGCTTTCCTTCTCTAACACCTATTTATAACTTAAATCTATTGAAGGTATAAATTTAGAAATGAGTTTATAGCTATTATGAGTTTTTTTGCTTTTCCTATTTCACTATTTACTTCTAGATTCTTGCCTAAGACAATTTTAATATTCATATTAGGTAATACTTGCAACTAATTTGCAAATAAGCTATAATTTTTAATTTTCATCACTTGTGAATAATTTTTTATAGTTAAAATGAGATTTATCATTTAAGGATAAATCAGCAAATTAACTGCTAGGATATCTATTAAACAGCAATACTTTACATTATTTTAATTACTTGAGGTTAATACCCATTTCATATTTTATCTTAATGTTGCTAAATCATATATCAATTTATTTATTTTTAATAATTATGAATACTTTATTTTTATTTTTTTTATTTTCTAAGCATGCAAGTTAAGTTATAAAACTATTTAATTATAAACTTTTGGAATAACATGGAAAGTTTAAATTAATAGTTGTTGGTAAGCGTGTATAACTTGCATAGGATTTTAAAATATCTATTTATCATTTTCTTTTAAATAATTACGATGCTTATTAAGATATAACAATAACTCTGATTATCATTTTTTTAATTTAAACATAGTTTCCTGTTTCGTTCTTTAAGATTTTAAAAAGCTTCTTAAAAAATGGCTGATTAAAGAAGAAAATATTAAGAGAAACTAAATAATTAAATTCTAATTTTATCTGCTAAACTTCATTTTCAACTTATAAGCAAATTGCAGTTATTAATTTGAATGATTACTATAACTAGCTCGCTGTGGTATAATTATAAGTATTGTTTTTAATTATAAGAAGCTAGTTAAAGTTTATTGTCCTTTTATTCAATTAGTTACATACTAACAGTAAGAACAATAGTGAAAACTATAAATCTATTTTTGTATAATCTCGTTTAATTTATCTTCGTTTCAAGTGTTTCTTAACTTTTATAAAGCACAAAAATAAAAAAATAATTTTGCTTTATATAACTAAAATCTAGGATTACTCTTATAGCTTAATTAATCTTTTTACAATCATTAAAAATGCTACTATTAGTTATTTCTCACCTAAAATAACTATTTGAATTTCTAACTAATTTAATATCTTTTAATTAGTTATTTTCGCTAGATATATAAAAATCATTTAACTGAAACCTTAAGATATTTTTGGTTTTATTATTTTAATTATTCTTTTTTCATTTGAGATACTTAGTAAAGTTTTACTAATTATTTAGATCTAAGGTTTAAAAATTTGAATATAAATAAGCTATTTTCTTATATAGAGTATTAGCTTATAAAATTTTATGATATGACTTAACTTTATAGTTTAACCCTATTGATATAAGTTAGCTTAGAAAGTCTTAATATTCCTTAAAGTTTATTAGATTTATTTTAGTTGATAACCCTTAATTTTATATTTAGATATATCAGTAAAATAACTTCTCTTTCATTATTAATTAGATTCCTTTCTAATTTTATAAGCTTATTTTCTTTAAGATATATTCCTTCTTAAGTTTTTATCTAAAGCTTATTGTTTTAATGCTTATAATTAAATTAAATTTTAGGAGTTTAGAATTAATAAAAGCTTATTCTTATAATATTTTATTTTAAACTGTGATAAATCTTAAGCAATCGAGTCATAGAATATTCATTAAAAAATAAAAATATTGCTAAGTGATATTAAAGCTAATAGTCTCATAGACTGCATAGCCAAATAGAAAATGTCCAGATTATTTTTATTCTTTAAATTAAAAAAATAATTGCTTAAAAAATAAATTGAGAGAACTTTCTATTTTACTAAGAAGCTAATATACAATATATCTTCAAAGAAATATTTATAACTATTTTAAATCATAAAATCCAGATAAGATATACTTAATTTGAGACTCTTTATTAAGCCTATTTACTCCTTAAAATCTATCTAAACATAAGAAATTTTAATTCATATATCCTTATAAAGTTCAATATAGCTTTATGCTTTATTTCAACTTTTGAGTTGCTATTTCTTAAAGCTTTTCTGAAAATAAAGAAATTTGGAATAATATGGTTGGGATAAAAGAATTCCAAAAAAGATTTGCTAAATTAGCTTATATCATAATAGTTTTTAAAGTCTTTATATATGAAGTCTATTTACTTTTATTAAATTAAAAGCAAAAAGTTAAATTATAATCATTTATATATCCAAATAATAAGAACTCATCTTTATTAGATATATAACTTTATTAAACTTTAAATAGCTTCAAATCTTAAAATTTAGATTTCAGAGGTAATAAATTCAGGTCTTTATAGCCTATTTATTAAATGTTTAATTTGCTACTTAAAAAGCCTTTCTTTAACCTATTTTCATGCTTGAGTCAATTCTATTCCGAACTTTAATTACTCCTCAATTTTTGAATACTTCATGGAACTAGTTCTCCTAATATTCTGCTTATAGATAATGTAAAAAGTCTGCATAGAGTTTTAAAATGTCTCTATCTAATTTTTATTAAAATCTTAGCATTTAATTTATTATAGATAACGATATTAAGAGTTTTCTCTAACTAAGCTAATTTTATTTATAGAAGAATCAAATTAAAATTAATAATTATATAAAAAAGAACTATAAAACTCTAAATTTATTATAAGAAAGATAATGCTTTTTTGACTCTAAAAGTAGAGAAATTAAGTTTAATTATTTTCTATTCCTAAAAAATTGGTAGATTCAAAAAGTTTTTTAAAAACTTCCTCAAAGCAGGAGAGAAAACCTGAAGTAATTTCTCTTTTTAAGCTATCTTCTAGCAAACCCCATTTTTAATAAAAGCAGATATAATAGCTCATAAAAACAGAGAAAAGGAAAAAACAGACTTCTTAAACTCCAACCAGACTGAAAACAAGGAAATAACAAGAAAATGTCAAACATCAGTTAGTCCATGAATTGGTCTTTGAAAAGAAGAAAGTAAATATTGTTAAACTTGAATTATGGTCGTTAACTTTCAGTAAAAGGCATAATAGCTCACTATCTTAACCAGAAGCTTTCATAAAAGTTGGAAAATAAAAATAAACAAGATACATACAGAATGAAAAACTAAGAACTCTAAATAGATGCATTCCTCAATATTTAAAACTATCAAATCGCATCACAATCCTGCTGAGTGAGCGTGTGTGTAAATAGGAATAAGAGCTGCAGTAATTGGAATAAAGACTAAAGTAAAGTAATATCGAAATAATTTCAATGGATGTGGAACATAAAGAGAAACCTCATCAAGATAAGCCAATAAGATTAGGAAGAAAAGCTTCTGCTGCGAAAGCACATGGCATTTGTATCGGAAGTGTTAAAAATTTAAATAGAAGCAGCAAAACTATTGAATATGAGAAAAAGAAGGATAAAATGAGAATCAGACAGAGTGAATAGAATTTATTGCAGACTGAGTGGAGCAATTTAAAATTCAAGATAGATGGAAAAAATCCAAGACCAAAAATAAAGGGAGGAAAACACGGAAAAATCCGAATTCCATTCTCAACAAATCGGATGTCCCGAAATTTTATTAAAAAGCAGGGAATATGAACCGCTGTCCTCTAACATTGAGAGTCCTTATCTGAAACATTTTTTATGCTAATGTATAAATCTAAAATTAAATTGGAATATTATCTGCTTAAACATATCAAACTAAATTTAATTGTGTATTTTATAATTGTACAATCCTTATGCTATCTTCTGATTAAAAAATCTTAGATATGCAATAAAAATTTCAATCAACTAGCTGCAATATAAATATAGTTAGATTATAAAAATTTAATTACTTAAAAAATAATAAAAACAATCTTATTCAGTCTTAAAATAGGCCAATGTGTATTTCACGTTTTTTTATCTTAATTAAAATTTTATTTTTAACTTTATTAATTTGATAATGCATATGATATGATATGATTGAATCTTCAGCATGTATAAGATGGAGAATGCTAAAAAATTTTATAATAATAATTAATTAAAGTGATACCACCTTTCATTAGGATCATCACTGATATAATGTTTATAAATGTTAAAAAAAAGTATTCTGGATATATTCTTCATAGTCTTCTTCTGTCTTATGCTTCATTATTACATATCGACTATTACTTTTTCCTCCAGGTTTTATTATAGGGATTTGGTTAAAATCTAGTTCTTTTTCAATTATTTACTAGGGTCTAAATCATATATTTTCTTCAGGACCGATTTACTAGTTTTTTACGTTTGTTATCTTAAGTCTATAAATTTTACCCTCTTGAGTAGCATACAATCTGCTTAATTTATTCAATGTTTTTTTAATTTTTTTATTCTCTTCATTTTGTTTATTTTAATATTTCCAGCATTGTCTTACAAAATGACCAGGTTTTCTGCAGAACCAGCATTTAGGCTTTTCCTTCATTCTATTTCTTTTTGCTGGTTGAATTGCTGGATCTATATCCATAGGATCGTTGTGAGAGAGATTTTTTAGAAACAGACTCTCAGTAATCTCAGCGAATTAGTTTAATTTTTCTTCTGTCTGCTTGATTCTCTAGTTAAATTCTAATAACTAAGGATGATTGCTGAGTTCAGTCTTGTAGTTACTATTTTCTTATCTTAGCGTGTTCACGTTATTGATCAGGCATTAGATTTATTCTTTCAGTGAATTAAGTTGTATGGAAAGTTCGTTATTATCATTTTGCATTTTTTAGAGGTTTTCAAAAATTATTTTCTGAGGATCTAATAAATCTTAGGAAGAAGAGTGGGTTAGTTAAAGCTAAGACGTGGTTAGAGATGATGCTTCAGGTTTTCTCTCCTACTCTGAGGAGTTGGTAAAAAACCTTTCTTGAAGCCAGTCATTTTTTGTATATTTATAAAAGCACATTTGATATAATTGAGCCTTAGATAAAATATAAAAGGATAAAATATAAATTCTTTTACTTAAAGTAGCATGGATTTTATTTCAAATATATGTCTTTCTAACATTAAAAATTAAATTAAAATAATTATGCTTTTCATAGCAATATTTAATCTTTCTTAAGAAATATTTAAAAGTGTTAAAAAATATTTATTTAGTTAGAACAAAATTTAAATACAAAGAAATTAAACTTTTTTCAATTAAACCTAAAATAAAAAAAATAATTTAGATCTCTTAATAAATATTTTCAAGCTTGGCTGTATTAGATAAAATTTAATATCTCCAAATTATTTTTTTACTAGACTTTCCTCAATTTTCGTTATTTAATTAAGGAAAAATTCAATTTTCATCAAAATTATCTAAAGCAGCTAGCATTTTTTTAAACTAAATATTCAATTAAGATTCTAGCATTTAAATTTTTTCAGATCTCAGTTTAAAAATGAAATAAAAAAGTTAAAGCTAAAAATAAAATGTTTGCTCTTTTATAGTAAATATAGTAATAAGGTGCTAATACTTAAATTTCCAAGCAAATAATGCATAAAACTCTAATATATTTTTTTAAATAGCTTTACAGTATAAAATTAAAATTTCTAATTTTAATATTTTTACTAAAAGATAGAAAATAAATATTAAAGGTTGAAAATAAATAAAGTAATAGCTAAAAATTCCAGATAAACTTTATTTCCCTTATTTAAAATAAATAATAGCTAATTTTTAAATTAATAAGAAATAGAATAAAACTGGATTTTATTATAATTTTAATATTCTCACTAGGCAATTATTGGGTAGATTTAGAATAAGGAGATGGTTTTAACATTCTTAAGGCAAAAAAGTTAAATTTATTTTTAATATTTTAAAACATTTTAATTAAAACTTAGTTATAAGCTGGTATAAAAAAGTTTTCAAAGATACTAATTAATTTACCTTTTTAGTGTAGAGGAAAGAATTAAAGTTTATTCATCGAAGGGTTAATTAATTATTAAGACGTAAAAATTTTGCTTTATATCTTGGTCAGATCTCTTTATTATAACTCAAACTAAAAGTTAACTAAAATTTAAACATTCAATTGAAGCAAATTAATAAAAAATAACTATTATTCCCATAATTTAAAGAAAATTATGATTGAATGATATTTATTAAATGAAACATTTAATTATAATTATTAACTAAGATTCCATACTGAGGTAATTTTGATTTATACAGGAATAAAGAATTTTCTTTATGTTTATCTAGATTTAAGGAAAATATTAGTTCACATTATACGAAAATTATTTTAAATTGAATAAATTGAAAGAAAATCACTTCAAATAAAGCAAAATCTAAATAATAAATTTTAATATTTTTAATTTTGTTTTAGAAAACAGTTGCTTCTTTGTCTTTTTGCTTTAGATTAAAATTGTAATAAAAATAAAGAAAAAATCTTAAGTTTAAGCATATTTTTATTAATTTTAGTCCTTTGAAATAAATTCTCGATTATGATATTTTTTAATTGAAAGTCGTAAATAATTAAAAAGTATTAATTGAAATTTCGAATATTAAAAAAAAGATGGATGAAATATAGAATTCACTAGTTTTTAATAGTGACTCTTCTTTAATTAATTTCAAAGAAGCTGCAAATTCATAGGAAAAGCATAGGCAGGTGCATTAAAATCTCCAAACGAAAGATTTGGAGTAACTACAAATTAAATAAGTAAACCTAATAATTAATTTATTAAGACAACTACTTAAAAATTGTAGTCAAAAACCGGAAAACAAATTCATACGCGTCCCATTAAAACTACTTAGGAACTCTCTTCAACGTGGATATTAATTGTAGCGTATTATGAAAGTGAAATCAACCTATAAATAGATGAACAGATTAACCGCCTAAAATAATACCGCGAAAGATACGAAACGATTACCTAAGAAATCTTTCCAAAAATAAGATATTATCTTAGATAGTTAGAATTCAAAAGATATACCTTCAAATCCTAATTAAAATTCAAATAAAGATATCCTTTTATGGTAGTCAAAAATAACATAAACTTAATATTAATTTTTGAATAATACTAATTAACAATTCTATTAAATTTCAAATAACGAAATTAATCAGAAATAAAATAATACTACTAATCCTGATAATTCAAATAATCATTATTTACCTGATCTTCAGAGCAAACAAGCTTAAAATTAAACTGCTGATTTAAGAAATGTAATATAAAATCAAATAATTAATTAGTCTAATGAGAATTTATTTACCTTAGAAATAAAAGAACTTAAACATAATATATAAAGACTTATAGATAAGAACCAATAATTAAATGAAATGTTAATTAATATAAAAGCAAAATATGAAAGAGATATTGAAACATTGATAAGTAACTAAAAAATATCCAAAATATATTATAAAACTTATATAAATAAAATTTATTAGAAATATAAACAATTATAGAACTATTTTTAGTCAATCAAATCTGATATATAGCAATATCACAAAAAATGCTATCAAAATAACTAGTTCATAAAATTACTTAAACAAACTTCTCCACTTATTACAGTAACTAAATAGTTTAAATAGATGAAATAATTAGTATATTTCAAGAAATTTAGATATAATAGAAAAACTATGAGAATTAAGTCAATTCAATAGATGAAATATAATCTAATTAAGAGATTCAAATTGAAGCCAATGCTAATTAAAGCTTTACTTAAGCTTAAATGATAGGAGCAAATAATTCACTATGCCAAAACTTTAATAAAATTATAAATTTTACTTAAATTGAAATAGATAACTTTCTAAATAAAACTTAGCAAGGATATCAATAGACTATATTAGAATAGAACTATTATTTACTTCAACAAATTACCTAATAAAAAATAATAACCGAAATTTAACCCCAAGAGTTATATTCTTAATATTAAAAATTATAAAACTAAAATAAGTAATTTATAGATTAAGAATAGAAAGCTTAAATGGAAATTTTAACTTTTAAAATCGAATTAGATAAGTAAAGATAATAAAAATATGAAATAAATATAGCTTTTCAAAATTAAATTCTATTAAAAAATAAGGAAATTCAAATGTATAAAGAATTATTTTAGAATTAAATCTAACATACAAAAGAATTCAGTAATTAATAGTAATTTTAGAAGAAGTAATTTGTAGATGCATAAACTTAGACATTATATGGAAATATTTAAGCAAAGGATAGTATTATCTAAACAGATAATATAAATAAACAATAAACAGCTTTTTTGTGTCAAAAATTTACTCAAACAAATATAATCAAGCAAGACAAGTTAATGTAAACTTAAAATAATTAATAGGAAGCATAAACTAATACTATTATAACATAACATAATAACTAATACTGTCAAATAAAATTGCCAGATGAAGATTATGTTTTACTATAGCATTAATATCACTAACTCAACTTAAAATTCATTTAAAGTACCCAAAATATGTAGACACTTGAGATAAAAATAGAAGAGTTTTAAAAACTTAATTAAAATTTGAAAACAGATATATTTAATTATTCTACTAAAAGATGAAAAAAAAATTAATAAAAATAAACAGATTCAATCGATGCTATTTATCAGAATTAAACCTTATCTTCCAATATTAATCTTAATATTTTTAAAAGGAAACATGAAGAAGAAGATAAAACAATTCCGCCAGCAAAACGTATGAGTAAACATAATAATAAAAAAGAGTGCGATTAAATAATATGTTATTTCAATCTGACTAGTCTATAACTTTAAAAGTTTATTAAATCCGAAACTTGAAGACGTCCATAGTACGAAATGCACAATATATAAGGTAGATATGTCACAGTTACTTAAGATTTAGAATAAGGCACATGTGATAGTGTGAAAATTAAAATTGATATAGATAGAAAGCTACTTAAAAAATATACGACGTAAGTAATAAATATTTTGATACAATATTTTCATTAACATCCTGAGTATGGAAAAAGATTAGTACATATTTAGATTAACCAATAAGGATAGAAAAGCATTTACATTTACGAAAGTGGTCTATCTGCAGGCTCGGAAAAAATTAGAAAGGACTAATAAATTTAAAAAATAAAGATGGGACATATAAATATTAATGGAATAGCGAGCAAGTGCTTGAATATTGAAGAATTTATCAGAGATAACAGTATAGATATTTTATCAATAAACGAAACCTGATAAAAAGATGATTTTCCTCCAATATTGATAAATGGATTTAAAACATATTTTAAGAACTCAGGAAAAGGAGGAGGTGTATGCTTAATTGTAGGAGAAGAATTTAATAGTACAGAAATACATATATAAGTTGAAAAAGAAATAAATATATTCATAACAATTAAACTGGATAATATTTTAATCACGTCTTGTTACATGCCTGATAATGGAAAAAGTTAAGATGTTAAAGATTTAGCTTATGAACAACTAAATACATTGCTGAATTTATATAATGATAATTCACATATACTAATGGGAGATTTCAATGCTCTTTTATAAGGCTTCGGTGATAATCCTGAAAATGCTTATGATAATAACATTAGACTATAAGAATTCTTACTATAAAACGATCTTGAGATAGTGAATGATAACAACATTAATACATGTATTCACAAAGGAACAGGAAAAACGTATTGTAATGATTATATCATTATAAACAACCATTTGAACGTTAATTAGTTTGCAAATTTCACTGCTCATAATAATAGTTTATTTTCTGATCATATTCCAATCACTGTCGACTTTATCAATAATTCTATAGTATATTGGGAAAAGATAACTCAGAGAAAATATAAAATAAATAGGTTATAAGATGCAATAGATAGATAAAAATATTAAGAATCTTTCCTACAAACTTATCTAGAATTCTTTTAAATAGATTAAGATAATCTTGAAGATTAATATGAATGCATCAAAAGTAATATTTAAGACAATGCTGATTAAACATTAGGTTCGTTTATTCCAGATTCAAATTATAACAAACTTCCTCGAGCTCTCACAAAGAAATATATAGAGGCAAAAAGAACTAACTCAGAATATAAGGAAGCTCACGTAAAATTTGGAAGAATAAACTAGCAAGTAACTAATCTTCATGAGGAAGCAAAACGACTTTGGAAAGACTTCAAGTATAATCTATGAAAATTTAAAAAAAACAAAGCAAAAAAGAAATTTCTACTTCTTAATGGAGACTCTAGGGAAATTTTTTCACAGGCTAAGAAAATTCTAAATCCTTTGAAGAGAAATACTATGAACTTTAATTAAGAAATCAAAAATAAATTCATTGAATCATGGGAAAATTGTGTTTTTAACAAGCATTCTAATCTAACTCAATAATAGATAAATCTTAGTAATTAAAAAATAGATAAAATATACGATAATATTTAAGAAATTAAAGATTATCCACTCTCGTATTTGTAAGGATTTGATCTTTTTACCATAAAAGAAATATAAGAAATTATAAAAGAAATTCCGAATCGAAAAGCAGCTGGTCCAGATGGAATAAAAGGCGAACTTCTGAAATATGATGGATAATATTTATTAATAATTCTTCATTCTTTTTTGAATAATATGCTAAGACTTGGAAGAATCCCTTAGGAATTAAATATATCAGTGATAATTCCAATATTTAAAAAAGGAAATAAAGATGATTTGAAAACTGACTACCTATTTCTCTTATTAATACTATTCTAAAACTATATGATAAAGCTTTAACAAAAAGAATATACAATCTGATTTATTAGAGAAATTTGATTCACCCTTCATAAATGGGATTTATGAAAAACAGATAAACAACTTAATAAATTTGAATAATATAACAAATAATTGATAACTATCGGAAATGTGCTAAAGGTAAGACTAAATTGATAGCAACACTGATAGACGTTGAAAAAATGTTTGACTCAATAGAAAGAAGACTCTTGTTTGATTAACTTAAGAGAGTTAAACTACCACTTGGAATAATAATAGCTTTAGAATCGTTTTATAAAAACTAAATTCTTCATTTATCATAGATGGTAAGAGCACCAGAACTTTATAGTTCAACAATGGAGTTATGTAAGGAAGTTCTCATGGACCAGTTTTAGCATTATTGTATTATGACATAGTAATTAGATATCTGGAAAGTAAAAGTAACTAATTGGGATTTAAATGCCAGGATTCAAGTATTAGCTTCGCTTGTAGAGGATGGGCAGATGATCTTATTCTTCTTTCCAAATCTGCAAAGTAAATGTAGAATTTAATAAATGAAGCAAATAAAGTTTTTGCATGAACACATTTAAAGATTAATGTTACCAAATCTGAATGCATCTAATTTCTAAAGAAGAATCAGAAATAATAAATTTTAAATTTATAATTAGGAAATTAACCAATTGCTTAAAAAGAACAAGTAACATATTTAGGAGTTATTCTACATTAGAAGAAGAACTTAAATCCCCATTGCAAAGAAACTGCATTCAAGTATATAGCTGCAATGAAGAAAGCTGTTTTTTAACTGATGAGATATAAGAATGTAACTCCTTGACATTTTAAAACTTTATGTAGACTTTTTACATTACCTAAAGCAGAATATGGAGGAGACTTAGTACCATGAAGTATTCAAAAAGGAGTAACTGGAGTTCTGAACAGAATAGAATCAAGCATGAGATTAATTTCAAGAAAAGCTTTTTAAGTAGCAACTTCAACATTTAATGAATCATGTTATATAGACCTGAATTGATTACCCTTTAAGCACATTATGGCTATAAAATTCTTCAGATTCTACCATAAAATTAAATAAGAAAGTACTGATTTTCCAAGATCAACAATAGGCTCTCTTTTCATTAATATATGTAAAAAAGGATTTCAATACTATGATTAAGTGTAGCAATTATCAGACCTTTATAATATCGATCTGCAGAATTAATAGAATAATACCAATCTTAAAACTTTTACTAAACATGTAAGAGAAAAAATACAACAATATTTCTACAAAGTAGCTACTAAAAAATTTATGAGGATGAAAACAGCTAGAGTATATACTGAATAATTTGGTAATCTTTAACAATTTCCACAAATTACTTATACTAAATTAAACAAATAGTATAGACGAGAAATTATCAGTATATATAAACTTAGAACCTAAACTTATAATTTCCGTAAGGATCTTTAAGATCGTCATTACCCCATTGATAATCCCTATTGTATGTGTGGAGAGTATGAAACTTTCGAGCATATCTTTAAATGTGTGTACTATTCTAATATAATGAATTGATTATCGGAAAATATTGGAAATTATGACTTAAGGCGCCTTATACTATACGATCAAGAATATCTAAACTCATTTTCAAGGTCTAAATTGGAGTATTTAGACTTATAGATCAAAATATTTCATAAGAAGCGAATGACAAGGAGATTTGAGATTCTAGAAATGGAGAAAGCAAAAAAGGAAGAAGCTAAAGATGAATAGAAAGAAGAACTAATTAAAGAAAAATGATGAGATGTAAACAAGATTAAAAAACTATTTAAAAACATTTACTAACGTCTATAATTGAAAGAAGCAATTCTTGCAATTAAAGACGTCAAAAAACTCTTTTAGTTTAAATTTAATTTAATTTAATTTAATTGAAATTTCGAATTGTTCAAATTAAAGGAATAATTTTTTAAGCTTAGAATGAATTTTATTCTAAAATAACTAAAAAATTAAAAAAGATAAGACTTTTAAAACTTATGTTGATAATTTTTAATTAATAGAAAGATAATTTAACTGGAAAAGCAATTGTTTTCATCTTTTTAATTTCTTTAAATATATTTGATAATAAAAATCATAAAATCAACTTTTCTACAATACCACTATAAAAGTTAAAGCTTATAAGATGGTTACAAGATTTATTAATATAGCATCAAAAACTAAAAAATGCTAAATAGTAATAGAAAATGTATCAACTATTTTAGATTATAAAAGCTAAACTTTATATACTAAGGATTTTTATCATAAGTCAGATATTAAAGTAACTAAATTGAAGCTTAGCATGCTTATTTTAACTCTTTAGGCAAAAAATTTATGAACAACTAAATTAAAAATTGAAAGAGAAAATATTTATTGGAAAAGTTGTATTTTTATGGAAATCTCACATAAAAAATATTTTAGAAATAAAATAATCTATCAATATCATTTCAGTCAAATATTCTTTATAATCTCTAATTTTTAGCTGTATAAACCTTAATAAATCTTAAAATATTTCTAATTCTAGTATTTCTAAATTAAAATCCATACTAAGCTATTAATAATAACTCATTTAATATGCTTAGCTTCTTTCTTTTAACTGAGAGTCTTTTAAATAGCTTAAAATTGTTTAATCACATTTAAAAGTAAATGCATATAGAAATTTTTAATGAAATAACTAAATTAAAAGCTAATGCTAAACTTAAATTTGTATTTAATTATTAATATTTATACAGCTTAGAATCAACTGCTTTTCCACATAATAGAAAGGTAAAAAATATTGAAATTGTATATCTAGATTCAACTAATAGCTAGATATTTTTATTTATATAATTTAAAGCATTAGTTTTAGATAAATGGAAATAGTATCTTAGCATCTTCTATTAGTTCCATGAAACTAAGATTAGAATATCTCAAAAGTATTTGTAATTAATAATTATTAAATAAAACTTATTAATTAATAAAGATTATCTACTTATATCCCTTTTTAATTATATAGAAGCTAACCTTTTCTAAGATTTTAACTAACTTGAGAATTAAATAGCTTTTAGTTTAAGCTATATCAGATAATTCTAAAGTAAAATATCTCAATTTTTTATTTCTATTTCTTAATCTTTTAGTAAAACTCTTTGATATCTTAGCTTTATTTTTCCTTTAATGCTTCATTTGTTTAAGTATTAGTCAATTAAGTAATATTAGGCATCTACTCAGTTTTAATTTAAAAAACTTGCAATTCTAAAGATTTATCTTTTTATCTAAAAGAAGTCTAATAAATTAGAGGCATATCAGTTATAATTAGGCAAATAATGGTATGAATAAAATAAGAAATATCAGTTTATATTAATTTCTAAATAATTAGGATTTTAGCAAGTTTCTTATTTTTAAGCATTATTAGACTTAATATATTTATTTTACCAGTTGCTTATTTCTTTTAAACGTTATCATTTCTACCTTTAAGCTAAAAATAAAAGTTATAGACTTTAACTTTACTCTGTAAGGATATTTAAGTTCCTATACAGTTTTGTGCGATGTCTTTTTTATGGAATATTAGAACTATCTGCCATCTAGTTATGCTTGCAAATAAAGTGTATAGCTTTTACTTTTATCCCCTATTCTCCTATTTTTAATTCAATTAAGACAATAAATATTTAATAAGCTGGAATTTATTAGATGACTAATAAGAAACTAGCTATCTTTTAATTATTTCAAACTATTATCAAATCTGGATTTTGTCTATACTTAGTTTAATGAAAGTTGCAAAGACATCAAAATTAAAAAAGGAAAGTAATAATTGAAAGAATGAGATGCTAAGAGTTTCATTTATATAGTTGTAACTCTAAATCTTAAACAAGTCTCTACTTAAATAAAATATCTATAAGGGACAGGAAGATCTTCTGATCTTAATAGGGCTTAAAATTATGATAATGGAGTAATAAATTAGTTAGTAACTTATATCTACTGAAAACAAGCTTGCAATACGTTAGTTATAAATAATAAAAACTAATTTTATAGTTCTAAAGGTAAATTTAGCTATAAGTTTCTTATTTAGATAAGCAATTTTAAATTTTAAATTGTTTACTTTTAATTATTCGAAAGATTAAGCTATTACTAGTAACTGCATAATTGATGGGATACTATTTTAAAAATTTAGAAAGGATTTGAAGACTTAAATGATAAATTAGAAGCGAAGCCTTGATTATATTAGTTTATAGGTTTGATACTTAAGCTATTAATGTTTTTACTATGGTTAGTTATATAAAATGTGATTTTATAAATAGAATAGAATAGAAGTTTCATTCTTATTCCTGTATTGGCTATTTAAGTGTATTATCAATTGATATAATTATAAATAAGTTTCCTTAGATAAGAATATAAGCTAGTTAAACAGTAGTCTAAGTTTAAAAGTACTAAGCTTTATTTTACTATTTATTAAAGTGATGGAGCAACTAGAAATAATATAAAGAAGACCTTTACGATCAATCATAGATGCCCCTTTTTAAGTGCAAAATGAGATGTTAGAACACTAATTGCAATTTATGAAATTTAAACATTATCTGTGACAAAAAACTTTGAGATTAAGAGGAAATTAATAGGAAACAAAGGAAAAACTGTAGACGGATTATTTTTCGACCTAAGTAAAGAAGAGAATTTTATATTCGAATAATACTGCACAGCAATAAAAGTAGAATTAAAAATTGAAGACAAAGAAATATTTATAGATGAGGGTAATAACAATTAAAAAGGAAAGAAAAACATTAATCGTACAATATGAGAATATAGAGTATATGTAGAAGATAGAGAAAGGATGGAGTAAATTATAACAACATTACAATATAGAAAAACATGATTTGATGAATATGTAGTAGGACCACCCAACTATCTGAGATATAATAAAAATAGAAAAGAAGAAATATGTTACCTATTCAGAATAAGAACTAGATGTAATGGGAGCTAAGATTACTTAAAAGAAAGACACCTAGTTATGACAAGTCAATGCCCTTTCTGTAGCAATGCAAGAGAAAACGAAAGGCATATCATAGAAAACTGCTCAGAATACAAAGAAGGAAGATAATAATGTATCTGAAATCTTAGAGCAATAGGAGTAGAGAGATAAGGAATGGAACTATTTGATATAATATGAAGAACGGTCAAATTCGAGAAATTCATTAGAACCTAAGAAGAATAAAAAAGAGCTAAAGCTGACTTGATAATAAAATATTATATCAAAGATATATTAGAAAAAAGGAAAAGAGGATATATAGAAAAGAAAATTGAATGAAAAAGAGAAATAGGAAAAGACTATAGAGCAGGAAAAGGATAATTTTTATGAGTGTATAAAAGCTTGATCAAGAAGAAAAGAATTAGAAATGAAAATTAGTAAGATATGTAAGAAAAAATTAATTAAGCTTGCAATAAAGATCTAATAAAGCGTAGATAGATAGAAGACAGAAGAACAAGAGTTAACATTGAGGAAAGTGAGGAAGATATGTAACTAATAAGAGAAGAATTTCTATTACCTGAAGGCTTACTTGAAGAAACGGACATATATTTAGATATGTAAAGAGCTGCACACCAACGAGGTGCTATGCTCTCTATAATCAAATTTATTTATTTATTAAGCAATTAAATTTTATATAGCTAACTAACTTTATAACAGGTAGAATGAATCTCTATTGTAAATATAAGCTTATAAGCCAAAAAGATGGCTAAAGGATATTAGCATGACAATATATTTTAAGCTATAACCTACTTATAGTTATTGTAAGCAAACTATTATTAGGTATAATCTTTAGAATTAGCATGCAATTGATTTAGTAATAAACTTTACAGAAATAAAGGTGCTTTATTTAAGGATATATTTCTATTTTAACTACTCTCAACTTTTTAATTGAGTATATTTATTGACTAATAATACCCTTTTGCTCTTAAAGAATACCTTTATAACTAAAATGAAAATTCCTGTCTTTATATACTTAAAGTTTATATATAATAGTAAAGAAAGCTTTTATCATTTGCTTCATAAATAACAGAACAATATCGAAGATAATTGAACTTTACTTTTATTTTAGTTCTAAGTCTAGTCTAGTTTCTCTTACCTACTTACTCTATATTTATCTTATAATTTCATATATTATTAGACTTCTTAGCTTATAAGTATAAAGATAAAACAGGATGTCCATAACTATAGTTAAAGGTTCTAAATAAAAAATAAAAAATGATATATATAGAAGGAATTAATAATTGAGTAGAGACATTCGAAGGATTGAAGATACACAAATAAAGGTAATTTAGTAATTTAATGAAAGCCTTTTTAATAATAATTAAAGAATAAAAGACTCTGAGCAATGCTAATAATAGTAAAGTAGGATAAAAGATACTATTAACTCATGAATGTAAGAAACATACTCAAATGGTTTAAAAATTAGTATTAAATAGAAAATAATTTAATAGGTAGTTTTTAAAGTTTCATTTAATAATAAGGATAACTATTTAAATATATTTATATATTAAAAGACAACTTAGAAAATAGATAATAACCATAAGACTTTTTGCTTAGATTATATAAAGTTTTAATTATTTATCTTATATTTAAAAATTCTAATTTTTTAATAAGAGTTAGATGTTTTCAAAGTCAACTTCTATCTAAGTTTATTAATGTTGAGTTAGTACCACCTTCTGTGGTATTTTTACTTTGGCTTATAGAGTTTTATGCAAGCTAATTCTTCAAATCAAGTAATTCAAATGATTTGAAGTAATTTAACTCTACTTCAGTTTCTTTAATTCCTTCGATAAGAGAAGAAAAGCTTCCAACTGTGTCAGGATAAGCAACAGTTGGGATTTCGAGTCCTTGTCTAAATATTTGAATTTCAACTCTTGGACTTGAATTGAAATAATGTTAGTACATCTACTGGAACTCTTCAAAGGTAATAGGTCCTTCTGACTATAAATTGATAAATTTGCTTAATAGCTCGACTTAATTGTCTAAAATGTTACTTTGAAGGAGGAAATTATCCTCGTATTTGTAAACTTCCATAAATATTCTCTTCAAGTCTCTATTGGATTTTTACTTCAAGCGAATGAATTTGTTCTTAATAAGCTAAATGTTCGATTATAAATTATCAAAGTTAGCTTGTAGAGCTTTAGAGTTATAAGTATCATAAATCAAGTTTTGTATTCTTGAACTCAAATATTCCGGTGAGTGATGATGGGATAAAATCTTGAGTTGAAAATAGGTCTGACTATAATCTGGAGCTATATCAAAGGTACATGAAGGACTGTATGCCAGAGTTTCTTAACGTCTCAGTATGTTAAATATTTAGTTTGAAAGTAGTTAATAAGTAATAAACAAAATCTATTACTATGTTTCGAAGCTAAAAACGGAGCTATCTAAAAATGGAATCATATAATTAGTTAATTATATGCTTGTACGAGATTGCCTGCAAACGTTTCTTTCTCTATAGATTTTGCTTGCGCTAAACTAAGTGAAGGTTTACTAAACAGCTTCAATTTATGAAGCGTTTCCTTTGAAAGTTTACAAATAAGTGTTTATTTCTTGCACATATGCTTTTTTTTCTCGTTCTTGTATTTCAACTTTCCAAAGTACTATTGGCAAAAATTCTTAATAGATAAAAGTTTTGGTACTTTCGAAGTTCAAACTTTAGGTTTCTTTTAATATCTCATAAGCAGTATAAACAGGAGTTGCTACAAGCTTCATCATGTACTGATCAGCCCAGAACTCATTGTTATATAAATTAGAGGTAAAGTCAGTCTCAATTTCTTCTTATGCCAAATAGAAATGACTTTCTTCAAATCTGAACTCTTTCATAATCCTTATTACTTTATTTGCAATGATGCCCATTTTATCATTGAATCCTGATATCGTTACTAGTAAGTTATCTTTAAGAAGATTTACAACTATAGTTCTGCCAGTGAAAGCGAACTCTGCTAGTTACTCATTTAAGTAATTTTAAAGAACTATAGAATACAGATACGTCATTGTATAATTACTAAGACTGGTATATGTTAAATTAGTCTCTATCTAAATCATGACATTTGCTTCAAGTTCATTTTCAATTGGTTAATAATATAGAATCCAAAATAAATCGAAATTAATCAGTTATCTTTCTGGGTTGAATTCAGTGCTGCTTGCATTAGCCTCTAATTTTGGCATGTATTCAGTTAAGTTGGAAGGTGCAACAAGCTTCTACTTAGTATCAGCTGAGACTTCTTAGAACTAAGCTGGGTATTGCTAGATAGTATATTTTAAACCATATTGCAAATCTTGCTAATCTAAAGTTGGCATGTATTGTAATTTGTTAGTTACAAGACTTACGAACGTATTTTGACGATTAAATTTCTTAAGGAAATTCCTTACTTCTTACATAGTTTATGGGTAAAATATATCCTATCCTGTAATAACATCCTCTATATCATAATTATGCATATTAGAAGCTATTTCAAATACTTCTGATAAAGGCTATGACTCCTTTGTTTCGAAGAAGAATTTATTAATCTATTCAAAAACCTTGAATAAGTTATTTAGATATTAATCCGAAAGGTTAGGTAAAATCTCATTAATATAATAAAAGGATAAATTAAGCACTCTTTGCCAATTTTCAAGCCCTAAGTCAGTTAGTTAAATGGTAAGTCTAAGACCATCCTAATTCTTTACTTTTAACAGGTTGAAAACATATACTCTAAAAGCCCATTTTTACTATCTCAGCAAGCTAGCAAATGAGTTTTCTTGAGTAGAAACAAGTAAATACTCTATTAATTGCCAGGTCTAAGTCTTATAATCGTCTTAGTCTTTTTCTATTGCAAAGAAAATGTTTAAATCACTTCTTTCTTCCGAGCTTTCTATGAAGAATATTCTCTGTTTTTCTTACTATCTGAAAGGCACTTGATTGACTTCGAAATCTTTGTCTTAGCCTCTTTTTGGAATACTTCCAAGATTATCTTCTAAATATTTTTTCAACCTATCGCTGTTGTGTGCTGAATGAACTACGAATTTCATTTTACTTCCTGAGTAAAATTTATTGAAAAAGTTATTTATTTCTTATGTTAGTGAAATGCTTCTGTTTTAGAAATCTTTAACAAAAGACTGGACATTTCCGACTCCCGTATATTTTAAATTATTTGCTGGATTTGAATTTTATTAATATACCAAAGATTCCACCCAATTATAATCAGCAGCATACCATTACCATTCTTCTTCAACTATTTTAACTTCTCGGTTCACATCAACATCAATAAGTGAAGGAGTTTTCAAAAATGAAACTAAAATGTCTAAGGACTCTAAAAGAGAATCATTGTTTATGTTGAAGTAATAGTTCGTTTCTTCTTAAGCTGTAAAGGCATTAAACTCACCTCCTTTTGACTTAATGAAGTTAAAGAGATTTCTTTCTCCAGACTTTGTTACTGTTTAATCAAAAGCTACATGCTCTAATAAATGTGAAAGACCAGTAATGCCATTTTCATGTAAGAATCCAGCTGGAACAGAAATTGAGCAAAAAGCTTCTTCTAGAGAATTGTTATTATGGATCATCATTACTTCTAATCCGTTATCTAAGGTGAATACTTCAAACATCCTCGTCTCTCTTTCCTAAATAACAACGGTCTTTTTCTCACTTGGCTGTAATACTATAATAAGTATTATGGTAATTACTATTCCAAGCACAATTGCACAAGCTATTAGAATCTTTTTCAAATTAGATTTAGGTTGCTCCTTATCTAAAAGAGGCTCTTTTAAATCCATAATTAAAAAGGAAAAGTTTAGTTTTTGTTCTAAATTCTATTGTAATAATTTGCTACATTGTAATTTTCCATTACTTATCTCATAATTTTTGTTTAAATCCCTCTAAACACTCATGAAAATAGTTAAACTGCATTGTTTTACCAGTTTTTAAATTAAACCACTATTTTCCTTTATTTTACTAAACTCTTAATCCTTTTCAGAAGCTTGCTCTTCCATATTCTGATTTCTAAATTTAAGATAATGTTTAAAATTAATAAAGATACGATTTTAACTTTTTATGCATAAACTTCAAAGTCATTTAACTGAAAGGACTGAAAGCTTATTTCATTATTTTCACCTTTTGTAAATCCTAAGTTGCTTGCTAAACTGAGAAAAAAATGCAAATAAGTAACTAATTACATTTTTAGCTTATAATAATAAAGCTCATCGATTGGCTTTAGATATAATGCTGATTATTCTAGTAATAACTCTCATTTGTAATTATAATATGCTTACTTCCATTACAATTGCATACTTAGGACTAACTCCATTTATCACTAGTCATTTTAACCATTTAATATGAAAGAGTACCCTTAAAGCAAATCCAATTCCAAGGACAATTATCAACATGCTATTTAATGAAGGAGGTAGAGAGATTAAAGCTAAGAAAGGCTGTATTGGTAAATAATAATTTAGATATATAATTTTATTAACTTACATAATTGTCTACCACTCCCTTTCTTTTTCATCGAAGACAAGTTTTCTAAAAAGTATAATTGCTTTGTATACTTTTAAATTTATTACGCTGTTAGTATAAAGAGAGGGAAGCCCCCATTATAACTTCGTTATTTAGCTTAAGACTTTTTTCGAAGGTTGTAATAAACTTAATTATTTGATTTAGTTTATTTATAATGATGTCATAGCCTAAGCAAGAGACATTTCTCAAACGTTAACTACGTAAGAAAATATTACTAAAGACTTTCAAGATTGAATATACACTTAAAGTACTTTTAAGTAGTTTTGCAAAATAACTAAATTATAATCAAATAATTAAGTTAAGGAGACTTTTAGCATTCGCTTTTCAAATGTATTGGCTATTATTATTTATTGAATTGGTATATAGTTTATTTAAAAGATATACTCTCTACACAAATGCTTTTATAACTTAGTTCATAAAGGATTTAGATTCTCAAAAATATCTTAAGGAAGGGATATATATATTTAAAATTGTATTGTACTAATTATTTCAATTTTAGGAAGGATGAAGCTTTTTATTAAGCCACTATTTCTTTCTATTATTTGCTAGATTTATTAATTGGTAATCATTCTTCATTAATTGGATGTTGGATTTATTTTGATATTCTCCTAATAAGATAAAAATGAAAATATAAGCTACTTGCATTTTATATTTCTGGAATTAATGAAGTAAGGAAAATATTATTTTCTTATGAATTAATATTTTGGTTTGATATCCTTTTTCTCTTATTTATTTTATGCTTCTGAAAATTAAAGAGATTAATGTTCAACTTATGTAATTTATTAGCGTAAGAGTTATATCTAAACATCTTAATTTTAAACTTATAGATAAATTATTCTTCACTAACATCTAATTAGTACCTAAATTTTATAAAGTTAAGTATGGAATTAAATTTTATAAGTTTCTGGATTTTTCATTTCTTTCCTATGCTTATTTATAGTTCCTTTACTTAAGATTATTAAGTAAATATTTAATAGCACTGGGTAAATAAAAGGATTTTTAGTTTTTCATCACTCATGATTTAATCCTACTACCTAAATCAGATTTATGATTAAGGATAAATAACAAAATAACTTGTTTGTATGAGATTTTAAAATATCCAATTTATCATTCATTTTATTTACTTTTATCATTTATTAGATAAGCAGCAATACAGATTATCTATTTAATAACTTCTAAGCTTTATCATAATCTACTCTTAATAGAAATAGGTGACTTAAAGCAAAGAGACTAGATAAATATAGTAATATAAATTTCCTAATCTGCTAAATTTAAGTTTGATGCTTATTAATAGAATAAAATTAATTTTAAAGATATATAAACCAAAATAATCAAAATGTAATAGATTATAATCATTAAAATAACTGTTCTCCTTCCGGCTTAATTGAAGTTTTAATTGTACAATATCTCCGTTCCTGTTTGTTCGTTCCTTGCGTTTTTCTTTTTCCTTGACTTCTCTCTTTTGAATTATTTGAGTTGAGAATTTTTTTTCCAGATTTTCCCATTTCCCGATAGGAAGAATTCCGTCGCTCACTACTTCAGTTGTTATTAGTTAACATTTCTCCAGATGTTCATTCTTATTTTTTTCTATTGGTGACATTTCCGTCATAAATATCAAGTGCTGTGGTAAATATAACATCTTTTTTCTTGCTCTCGGAAATGTCTTTTCTTGTTTCTCTATTTCCATTGGAGCTCCTTATGGAGGCTTCTACAGGTTTTCTTCTATAATTTAAGTCTGGAATCTAATTTTACTCAGTTTTTCTCGTCTTGCTCTTGCTTTACTCAAATATCATTCTCTAAACTTACCATTTGCTCATAAACTCCGATTTTAGCTCTTCGGTCTACCATATGGACATTCATCTTCATGATTTATCAAATTCTGACTTAATATAAGCATATCTTCCTTCTGGGAGTTTAATTCCTCTTCGAGTTTTTTTATGTTTCTAATAAGTTGATGAATCAGCTGTTTCATCTACTCAGAGTCCATTTATTCTATTTCGGTATTGTCTAAATAAAAGGTAATAGGATCTATATTGAATTATTGTACTTTACCTTCTTCGTTTATTTTTTATTTTTCTGTTATTATTTTACTGATTTAGTTGAGTGGTCTCTTTTTTCAGCTTTCAATGGAGGTGTTGAGAGCTGCGTTAACTTTTCTGTTCTGAATTTTATCTCAGTTCTTACTTTTGATGGAAGAGATCCGCTTTATTTTAATTTGAAGGAGTTAGTACTGTTTATAAGCTCTTCTAATCTATTAGATAGTTCTGGTTATTTTTACTAAGAAGAGTGTTAAGTTGAAGAAGATGTGGTGAGGATATGTGATTCTGGTTTTCTCTCTTGTTCTTCAGAGGTGGTAAAAATACCCTTCTTGAAGCCAGCCATTTTTTATGATTATAGATAGTTTTAGATTGTAAGAGGGTAATTTAGGCTTAGCATCTTTTAATCAGTTTGTTAATTTTAATTGGAAGATAATAAAGAAAGCCTAAAATAAACTAAAGCTTAACACTTAAATTGTATCTTAGTTTTAAGTACTTCATGAATCCTATAAAGCACATAAGTACTAATTGGAAAAAAATATAATAATATTTGAGTTATTTCTAGCTTAAAGGTAACTTATTCTTGATTTAAAGAAATAAGATACTTTTATCTATCTAGATGATTGTTGATATTTGTAAGGATTACTATTTAGATATTTTCTTCTTAGATTTGAAAATGTTCTAGCATTATTAAATCCTGTACTAATGATTTGAAGATAGAGTAATTTAGCATATCTGATTGATGATGATTACATTTTGTATAATTTACTCTAATAATATTTTGCTTAGAAAGTATTATGATGAAATTGCTTAATTATGAATTTATTGTTATTTCTTAACTTTAATTCAGACATATCAATAATAATAGCTTCTCTCTTTTATTTAGACACTTTACTAATTTATAAGCTTATTGCTACTAAACTAAATTGCAAATATAAATAATCATATAGATCTTTATCATGCTTGATAAATAGATGCTCAAATAGTCTCAATACTTGTATAAACATTTGCTTGGTGTAAATATTTAAAGTTATAATTTAGTTACTAGCTGCTTAAAATAATCTTCCTACACATAATATTGTCTAAACTTATATTGCTTATATCATAATTCTTATGTCTAAAGTTAATCATTTAAGATATTGTTTTATTAAACTTGTAATATTTAAGCAATTTTACTAGTATGACTTTATTATATTTAGTATAGCCTATGGAAATATTAGTGTGAATCTATTAATAACAAAATTAATACAAATAATTAGCTAAACTTTTATGCTCAAATAACTACTAATTAAAAACACCAAAGCATACAGCTTTCTCTATTTCAAATATTAATTCATAATTCCATCAATAGTTCAATTTAATATAACTATCACCTTCAATTATCAAGATTTTTACTATTTCCCAATCTTTACATACCAAGTAACATGGATAAATTCAATTCAAACTTTAAAAGGCAAATAACCTTCTATTTGGACCTTTATTATGCATATTTATTCAACGACTTATCTTACTAAATTCCTTTATCAATCGCAATTGAAAGATAGATAAAACCTTATAAGCTAGAAAACAATAAATTATATACATAAGAAGCTATGAAATAAGAATAGAAATAAAACGATAAATTAACAAAGAAAATAATTATAATTTCACATAAATGTCAAAGCTAGTCATCTAAAATTTGCACTTATAAACTTTAATTTAGCTTTTACTTTTTAAAAAAGATTTAAGTATGATAAACTGCTTATAATCGTATTATAGGAATGACTATTAAAAGGTTCTATAGTGCAGTGGTAGCACGTAGCCCTCCGGAGGCTGAAGCCCGGGTTCGACTCCCGGTAGAATCGTTTTTATGATTAAAATTAAAATTTTTTATATTTTAAAGCTCTAAAAAGGTAAGTTCTAAGTAAAGTTAAACAGATTATTATGAAACAAATTAGAAATTAAATTCACCGGAACAGAAATAAAGTTTTATTTGCTATTTATATTATTTATCTCCTGAAAGTCTCAAATAAAAAGAGAATTATTATTGAATTAATTCAGAAATAAAACTTAAGAAACAATAAGCTATATTTATAATAGAATTGGAGTTCTTTTTAAATTTCATCCATTAACTTTATAATTTTATTAGATTATTTTTGATTGTAAATAATTTCCAAAAATAAGCTTTAAAAATGATGAATAGGTTTTTTTTTCAGAATAGTGTGTTAAATTTGAATATTTAGGTTTTATTGATGAATATTTCCTAAATATTTATCCATGTGATTATCTCGGAGATTAATAGAAATCAAGATTAGATTCCTCAATCTTAAGTTAAAAAAGTTTATTATTTTAACAGAAAATGCAGCCAATAAAGTTTTTTTATGAATTATTGTATTTTTTATAATGAATATCATCAAAATGCTAATTACTATAAGCTTAAATAATTCTTATTTCTTTAAAGAAAATATTTTAATTCAGCTTTTTGCTATTTTTTAGCAAAATTATTTTATCAGCATTACTAGCCCAATAAATTAGATAACTAAAAATAAAGCATAAACAATAATTAAGAAATAGCTATCATTATGTACATTTAATTTAGTTAAAATATAAAGGGTGTTAAAGAAATAAAAAAGGAATAATTAAAGTATGAATTCACATTTATAACTTAAATTAATTTTATTTCAGAATATCTTAATTTTATTTCTATTAAAATCTTAATTCTTGCTACCTAAATATAAATTTCGCTAGATTTAAATTAAAAAAATTACTTAAAGGCTACAAAATAAAATAAATATTAAATTCTTAATTTTAGTTAAGTTAGTCCCAAAATATTAAGTTATATTTTATTTAATTTTAGGAGTTTTTAATACTTTTTAAATATTTTTAATTAGTATTTTTCGATATGATCATATAGCTTTGATTTGAAAACGTAAGATAAATTTTACATTGGTAAATTATTTGTTCTAAGTGTCTTGATTTGTTACTTAATAAGTTTTATTTTTCTTTGAATAATAATATAACTAACAATTTATTTTTCATTTATTTTATTGGTTTTAATCTAAGAAAAATAATAATAAGCATAAATTCAGATTTTAGCTTTTAAGGAAATATATAATTTCCTTCATTTCGGCAAAAATTGAAGGAGCTTTTTAAAGAAGAATTTGATATTTTACTATCAATCAAAATAATGTTTGATATGCAAGAATATTAAGATTTAAATATATATAAAGCTTATAAAATCATCAGGCTAAATAGAATTTAACGTAATTATAGGAAAAAAAAATTTAAAATTTAAATTTTAATCTAATTCCTAAAGATTCTTATCAAAATGGATTATATTTAAAGAAAAATAGATATATCATATAAGTACTCGTTAACTGCCATATTTCAGTTAAGCTTCGATATATAGTTCGATCTAAGTTTTTATTATTTTATGATTAAATTAAAAAATTTTATTATTCTTAGAAATATTCTCTTTTAGTATAAATAGAATTAATACAAAACTTTATGATGACAGAAAAATCATTCAGAATAAACACGAAAAATAAGTATTTTTTCATATAAACTATTTTTCTAATTTTTTAACTTTGCAATTTATCAATCACCTTTTTAGTAGTTACAGTCAAAATAAATTTTATTTTCTATTATTAAATTTTAATTAATTATTTTTATTAGTCAAGTTCCAAAAAAAAGACAGAGTTTAATTTAAGAAAATAGTAGATGTATAAATATAGCAAAAGAAACTTAAGAATAAAAAAAATGTATACATGATTTTTAAATTAGCATTGCTTTAAAAACAAATATTTATTCATAAATAAGATACCCAATTCTTAAAACAATATTTACAAATAAGTAACCTATTGAATCTAAGCTAGTTAGAAGTAAATCTTTTATTAAAGTATTTTAATTTAATTTAATTTTAAACTTAAAGAGCTTTGGACTGCAACTTCTTGCAGTTTAACGGCCCCAACACTCCCTTCATGGGATAACGGGGATATCCTGTTGCTTTCGAAAAGCAGTTGCCAGGGAGCTCCATCGCTATGGACAGCCAGGCTTCAAGCCCCTTCCAGGAGTGGATAATCAAAAGGAAGGTATTCCCTTGCAAAGGTTGACTTTGACCAGGGACTTTCTCAGCGACAGGAAAGGAACTTGTTCCTAGCCATAAAACCAGAAAGTATGATTCAGAAGGTCAATCTCAGCTCCCACCATCTTTTTAATTATTATTAAAGTATTTTATAAAATTATTTTCCTTAAGGCTTAAATTTAAGCTAAACTAGAAAATATCAATATATGATTTATTAATTAAATTTTAATAAGCAATAGTTAGATTATAATTCTTTTAATGAGAAAATATTAGCTTTTTATTTTTAAATTAGTCTAAATCAAAAATTAGACTTATAAATCTAAAGATTCTTTTCAGAGAATTAACTGTTTATTTAATTTTCAATATACAGCTAAGTATTATAAACATTTTGATTCTCTCATAAAAAAAGTTAAAGTTAAAAAGCTTTGTTAAACCCTTAGTAGTCAGCCATCTGACCTATTCTATCAGCTTGTCTCTATTAGTTTGTCTTGAATTCCTAATAGGCTTAGTTAGGCGGTGTAGCACTTCATTAGTGCACCATCCTTTAATATTCGGAATAGTTTTGGTCTTGCACTTAACGTTCCTAATTATTTATCCAAGGATTAAGATTTGAATTAAAGAATTTTTTTCTATAAATATTTCCGCTTTATGTTGGATATATCCTAAATAGTTTTCTAAAAATATCTTATTTATTCTTTCTTGAAATTTCGCTTAGTTAGTAGCAGTACTTTCATTGGTGTTATTTATTGCACACGTATCATTTTATTCTTCTTTTAAACTATTATTCCTGTAACACTTATTTAATTTAAATTTACTACTTATTTTAAATAAAAGTTTACTGTTTATTAAAATTTGAGGCTTCATTTTCTATTTCCATAGGATCTTATTAATTCTGTTAAAACGAAAATGGCGTTACCTGAATTTATTATTAAATTTATTTAATTCTTTATTCCAGTTTGTTTTCTATTTCTTATGATGATTGATATTGTTTCTCAAGCAAAGAAGTTATTAGTTTTTCTAATTTTTCTACTTTATCAGTGAGGTATCTATTTTTAAACATAAACTCTTTTAATGACTTAGATAATATTTCTATTTTCGTTTGTGTTGGAAGTTTTTTTAATTCTGGATTTCCAAGTAGTTAATGTTCGTTATATCAATCATATTTCTCACTTTCACTCATTGTAATTATTTCGCTTTTTATTTTTTAGAGAATTTTCCTGTTTAAATGTTTTGTTCAAAGTTCTGTTATTTCTTAGAAGCCATTTTATATTTAATATTAAATATAATATTATTAGCATCTATTTAAGCAATTACAATGAACAGCATGAATTGTAAGTTAAGCTTAATTATAGATTCTTATTCTAAATTAAGTTTAAGAGATAAGGAAGTCTTAATTATCAAATTTAATTTTTCTACTTTTCAATCAGAATATCAATCAAATAGATTCAAATGTTTTAATATTTTATATCTAAACTTAATTTTTACATCTAAATGTATTAAGTCATTATAAGATAAAGTTAATTGTAATTTACAGTTAGTTTTTTCTTACTATTTTATAAGGATTTTATAATTAAAGCTTTAAATTTATATTAAGAAGAATGCTAATTATCTCTCACCTTTTTAATAGCAATTTTATTTTTCTTGCTTATATGTAAATGTTTTAATCTTAATATCTAAAATAATGCATGCTGCTATAAATCTAATTCTCATATAATTTCTAAATGCTTAGTTGTTCTTAAAAAGCTTTTATAGTATGAAGCAATATTTTAATTTCTCTTAGTTATTCTTATTAATAAATCTTTCTTTAATGTATGCTTTAAACTTTTTAAGTCAAAAAGATGTGAATTTCAAAGATATCTATTTATATTAAATAGTTTTATAATGCTTTTCTTCTTAGTTTAGCTTATAGAATTAAATGGTAAAATAATTGTTTATCTTTAATTACTATTTTTAGTCCTTACATTTATAGTGCTATTAATTAATATTTTAATAGAGATAAATCATTAAAAGCTATATTAATTAGAGGCTTTAGAAATAAAAGGTGGATTACATTAGAAATAGAAACTTAATAAACTACTTATATAATAAAAACTAATTTTACTCTTTCTAGTTCGTATCTTAACAATACCTAAGCTAAAATTATAAACTCAGTTAACTGTTATTTTTAATTATAATCTTAAAAGTATTAAAAGCTACTTAAAATATTATAACTCTTTGCTATTAAATAAAGGCATACTAAAATAGAATGAAGTCAAGTTTTATGCCTTGCTTTCATAAGTTTCAGACATAAAACAAAAATTAAAGAATTATTAAATATACTTTATATTTATTTTACAACTAAAGCTATTTCTTCTCATATATATACACACTAAATATACTTATATTATGAATATCTAATTGTATGTTTAACTTATATTAAATAAATCAGAATATATGTTTCATAGGAATTCTACTATACATACTAAATTATTTGTATAGTAAACCTAAAGCTTAGTTTAAGTTTTAAGTAGCTAGCAATTTATTTTTGTGACTTATAGATGATATAAATTTATATATCAGTTAATAAACTATGAATATATATAAAATCTATTTATGAATAAAGTAGGATACATATTATCTTAAGTATAACCAAAGATTATTCATTTTCCTCTATTAAAGGATTTATCATGAAATATAGTTATATTATAATTATTACTATATGATTAATGCTTAAATCTAAGAAAGAAGTTAACTAGTTTTATTTAATTGAAAGCCCTTAAAAGCTTTATCTAAACATTTATAATGAGTACTTTTAACACTTCTTATTTTTTAGTTTTATTGCAACTTTAATTTTTATCTTTTAGTACAAAATAGTTTGAATTCCTAATATCTTTATAAATCAAGTTCATTTAACAATTAAACTATTGAATACTAGATAATCTGATAAACTATAAAACTAGAAATGATGAATGATATAAGAGGAAAGCCTTTTTATTAGTCTAGCTTATATTTCTAAACTAAGGGAACAATCATAAGAAACTAAGTTTTATGATTTGCTAAGAAAGCTATGCAAGTAATATAATATTTAGATGCTTTTATAGTTTAAACTAGAATTACTATCATTTTTATGGCTTAAGCATATATATCGTTGAAGAAACTTCCATATAAAAATAAAAAGAACATCATTTAATAATAAACTTTCCTTTATAAATATATTAAAGTCCAAGCTATTTTTATCTGTCTACTAATAAACTTTTTAAGAAAGCTTTAATTTATAAAAATATTCTACATATTTTAGATTATATTTTAAGCTAGAAAAACCATGGAAAATTACAGAATAATTAAACTCTAACTACAAAATAAAAATCTTAATATATTAAGCTAACTAATAATTTTAAAATTAAAAAGATAGCAAAAGATCATCTATTTCCTGCTTCAATATGCTTTTAATCTATAACCAGCAATATTTAACTTAAAATATAAAGCTAAGTATCATAATTCTTTTGACTATGTTTAAGTCAAGATTGAATATTAAGAATAATTTTAAAATTATTTTATAAAAGTTGGCTTAAATTTGCTTAAATAGCAAGTCTATTTTTTATTTTTTAATTAAATGATCTGAAAAAAAAAAAATTATTTTTAGATTTCTAGGTAAAATAACTTTAATTTATTTAAAATAAAACGAAAGAATGACTTTAACGTAACGAATTATATTGGCAAGATATAAAGGGGAAAATTCTAAAAATTTTAATTTTATAATGAAATAAAGTTGAAAAGGCAGATTCATAATAAAATTAATAAGCTAATAAATTAAATAAATTTAATGCTTTTGAGAGATCTTTAGGCCTGAATTCTGATAAATTCTAATATTTTATATTTTTCTAATTAATAAAAACAGATTAATAAATATAATAAAATCAATGGGAGCATGCTGCAGCTTTAAAAAGAAACATAAAAACAAATTAAAAGTTAGCAACATTTCTCTTAATCAAACTAGAAATAAATAGGGATAAATACATTTATTTTTGCCAGGAATATTATGAATTGGTGGAAAAAGATTCGCTACTTTCACGGAAATAAAGGAAAAAGAAAGAATAGAAAATGAACTTAACTTCTTTTCAAGATAGACTAATGAGAAAATAGCAGATTATATGTTGGATTATAACCCTTTATTACCTATTATAATACATTATAGTTAAACATAAAAACTACCAGTAAAAGACTACTTTTTTTTATATTCCACCTACTTTCATTTTCAAATTATTGACAGAACTGGAGTTCTCAAAGGAACTTTAAAGACTAAAATCATTGATCCACTTCCAGCTTTCAATCCTTCATTCAACAAAACACTTGGTCAAATTTGTTATGAGACAGCAGGAGCTATTTTAAATTACCCTTGTAGTAAGATTTATGTACTATGAAGTGGAGGTATTGATTCTACTGCTGTTGTAACTTCGTTTTTACTTTGGACTAAAAATAATAATAGAAACGATCTTTTGAGCAAAATTACAATAGTTCTTAAGCAAAGCTCCATTACTGAATATCCTGAATTTTATAACTTAAGTATAAATCCTACATTTGGTTAATTGATTCTAAAAGATGAAGATCATATTACTTCCATTGTAAACTAAGTTCAAAATGACCCCACGGCTATTTTAGTAACTGGCGAACATGGAGATTAACTTTTCGGTAGTTAGCTAATGTTTAAAAGTTTTCAACTACCTACTGAAGGAAAATCAAATTCACTATATAGAGCTTTAGATCTTAATTGGTAAGAAATCATGCCTAAAGTGATGCAAGAAAGCAGTTTATTTTAAGACAGCTAGAAGTGACTAAATTGGATTAAACCTTAAGTATAAGTATCTCCTATACCAATAGTTACAGTTTTTGATTTTCTTTGGTGGATTAATTTTACCTTAAAATGGTAGCATATCTCATTAAGAATCATGTAGAGACTGGATAAAATAGATCCAAGTCTTTTTGGAAGAATATTCCATTTCTATAGGAACTATGACTTTTAGTAATGGTCATATCATCATCATGCAGAAAAGCTTCCTGATAAAAATGATTGGAAATCTTATAAATGGCCTTTAAAGCTATTTATCTTTGAGAATAACTAGGATAACAATTATCTTTAAAACAAGATTAAAGAAGTATCTTCTACCCATCCTTTTGCATTTAACTTGGGAATAGATGGTAATTTCAACGTAATCAAATTTGGGAATTACTGTTGTAGTTTGAGCCATTTTAGAACAAAATATGGAAATAAACTTGACAAGTTGCTATAGAAACCGGTGACAATTTCAATTAAGAAGTAAAAAAAAACAAAGACGAAAAAGATAAAAGAGTATAATAATTATCACAATGTTGATATTCTGATATAAGCAGATAGTCCAATATGATAGGGTTCATTTGAAAGGAATAATCTATAGGAAAATATTTCATAAGTAAAAATTCAAGATTGCTAACATATTAACATACTCAATCCAGAACCCTCATCAGTAATTACCCCTATGTAAAGTAGTTCATTAAAAAGCTCTTAGTAAAGTTCTTAAGTTAATGTAATTTCTTAAGGAAGTTATAAAGGGAGTAGTAAAAGTAATAATATATCTTAAAATGTTGAAAATATTTCAAAACCTGGAAGTAATGGCTCTTAGAGTAAAGTCAACGATAGCGATATTGATATTAATAATCCATGAGATGCAGAGCAAAAGATAAGTGATCCGTGAGAGGCAGAATAAGATAGATATATTGATAAAAATGATCCTTAAAGTATAGAAAACACTGATAACTAAAATAATTATGGATATCAAGAATAAGAAAATGATAGAAATTAAGATAGAAACTAAATAGGATTCTTTTCAAACAATTTTGAAGCTCGAGATTGCCAAGACAATGGAGGAGAAAATTGGAATGAAGGCTTTGACGGAGATAGAAGTGGAAAAGGAGATGGTTGAGATTTATAAACATTTTATAGTTTTTTAAGAGTAAATATTAAATCGATCATCTATGAGATATATCAAATAAAATATCTAAATATATTAAATTTAAAGCATATTTGATTAAATAAAATCACTAACGGATAATAAATTTTAAATACTCTTTAAAGCGCCGTAAATTTAAAGAGAAGATAATTAAAATAAATTTAAAGACAACTTATGTCTTTATTTTAATAAGTTAAGGCAAGCAAAACTTGCTAAAATTAATAAATCTAACATTTATTTAAATCGATTTAAAAAAGCTAATCTTTAAGATAAATTGCTCACCAAATTAAAAGAAAGCAAACTTCTATTGTTCTCTTTTTGGAAATATCTAAAACTTGAAAGATTAAAGATTAAAAAAAATAAAATTTATAGATAACTAATGAAAACTTGGAATCCTTATATGAAAATATTACGACTTAGATTTAATTTAGCTCATTGACATATTAAGTGAGGCTTATTATTAAGAATTTTAAATGTGAAAATTATTGAATTAAGGAGAATAAATGGGCTTTTGTTAAATAAATTATATAATTTAAGCTTTTATATATTAGGATAAATCAAATTTTAAACAAATATCTTGAATATAAGCTGTACCGATATAAATATCATTGATATAATAAGTTAATGTAAAGAAATCTTTATTTAAGTCCTTTATAAATTAAAATGTTTAATATCAAGTTAAAGATATTTTTTAACGGATTCTATTATTTATCATTGCTTTAATTTCTATTATTAATGTATTCTATTTTCCTCTTTTGAGAATTTTAATTTACTATTAATTAAATTCTAAATTCATATTTAAAGACTAAGAAACCCTAAATCGAAGACAAAATCTATTGAAAAGTGCTTTTGTATTTAAGGGTTTTCATTATATCCCTTATGCTTATAATCACTCTTATCTTCTAACCCTTTATGAACTATTTTATTACTCCGACTCTTCATTCCTTTACTCATCTCTCTTTTTAAGAAAATACTAATTTATTGGCAAGTTAAAAATAATTAAAAGCAATGCTATTAAATAAAGTCAACATTGCACATTCTAAAGTTAACTTTATTTATAATTGTATAGTTAAACTCATAAGAACATATTTAATTTTAGAATAATCTTAGGAACCAATAAATACACGATTGAGGGATATTTTTAGCAAGCATGAAAAATAGATTTAAAATAGCAATTTACCATAAATCAATTTTAAGTTTATCTAACTTAGATAAACTTATTTAAAAAGTAACTTAAATATAAAAAGTTCAATTATAAAAGACAATCGAAGATAAACTTTTTCGTAAGCTAAAATTTTTTCAAATTATTACTTATATTAGAAGAACTAAGTAATATAGTCAATCTAAAACTTGAAAGAAAATACTATGTTTAAGTTTGGTTTATAAGATTGAAGATATCCTATATCTTAAAGTTATTCTATCTTAAGAATAAAACTAAATTTTCACTTATACAAAGTTATAAAATTATAAAAGCAAAAATATTATCAAACGTATTTGGTTTATAATATCCTATTTAAAAAGGCAATAAATAAGAAAATGTAATATCTTAATATAAAATAATTTAAAAAAGATTCGAAACTAAGTGACTATCAAGTGTCTTAGGCAAAGTATTAATCATAACTCAAGTTGATAGTTACATTTAAATAGTATCTTATTCATTTTTGCCTACGTTAAATCTAAGAAAAATTCAAAGCTATATTCTGAAAGATTAAGAAAAAATTTAGAAGGAAAATTAGAGAAATAAATTTAGGATTTAGATGCATAAATGAAAATTTGCTTTAGTAAAGGAGATATTTATAGATAAATTTGAAGCTAAAATTAAAACTAATTTAAATTCATAGCAATAAAAAAACTATAAAATTTGAAGAAGGAATTTTCAATGAAATCAGATAAAATAAAATAGGAAGAAGTGGTAAAATTAATTTTAAATCATAAGTTTTTTTTAATATCCTAAACTAACTAAGATAAATTTGGAATAAGATAAAAATAGTTAGTTAGACGTAAATCTTAAAAATAAGATAATAAATATTAAGTTTATTAAATAAGAATAAAAATCTCTTTTATCTACTTTATAATTCCTATAGATGGATTTATTTATTAAATAAATCGTTTTCGCTATTAATACTAAAAGCACACAAACTCTTATTGATCAAGCCAAAGTATAAGAACTTAACGCTCTTCACGATTCTAACTACTAAAAGCTTTAAAAGTCTTACTAAGAAGCTGTTTCTATCATTTAATAACTAGAAGCTGAAAACTAAATGTTAAGTAATTAACTCCAAGTTCCTACTCTATAATCTTCCTATTCTTCTAAAGCTAAAGAATTCTAACAAATTAAAAACAATATCACTCAAGTCTACGAATCTGAAATCGATAAAAAGGAAATTGAAATATAACTCCTTTCATAAACTTTAAAAGACACACAAAAAGAACTTAAAATGCATTAAGAAGAAGTTTTTAACTTGTAAAGCGAAATTAAAGAAAAACAGACACTTTATGAAAGTTTATTCGTTAAAAACGAAAGATTCTACCTTAAACTTAGTAAACTAAAAGAATAAAACCTTAGCCTAGAATAATAAAATGAAATATTATAGAAGGATAATGCTTAGTTAAGAAAACAATTAAACTAAAACTATAACCTAAAACTTATGTATCAAGAACTCTAGATAGAAAATAAAGAACTTTAAAATCAACTAAACCTTCTGAAGTTTCAAATTTAAGAAGAAAGAGAAAAGATTAGAGAGGCTAATCTTTATAACTCTTTTAAAAATGAAAGTAAAGTTTGTCTGTTTTATAGAAATCTTTTAGAAGAAGAGTCTGAACCTTAGAGTGATATTTAGAGAGAAGTAACTGAGTAAATAAAATGTAATGGCTATGATAAAAATTAAGAGTCCTTTAATTTGAACTTATAGTAATAAAAAACAAAAACAATTTTGTAAGAAATCGAAAAGAAGAATAACGAAGTATAAGTAGAAATAAAGACGAATGGTAAAGAAACTTTATTTAAAACAAAAACAATAGAAAAATCAAAAAGTTAGTAGTTCGAGATATAAAGAGAGAAGAAAGGTAAGTTAGGTAAATAAAGAAATATAAAAAGAGGAAAAGATAAAAAGGTAAAACTGAAAGATATTTTGTCGTAGGAAGTTGAAAAAGAGTTCGTGTAATATATTTTGAAAGTTTAGTAAAGACTTATTAATTTAATTAATTAGTAAAGATAAGAGAAGATAGAAAGAATAAAAAAGAAGAGAGTATAAAAGTGAAAAATAAAAAATAAGAAAAAAAAATTAAAAAAAATAATAAAAAATTAGATTATATAAAATTAAGAAAAGTATAAAAGATAATTTTATTAAATTTAAGAAGTATTCATAAAATTTTTAAAATTTAATTAATATTTAAGTTTTTATATATTTCTTTGATTTTTTTTTGAATAGATTAAATCAATTTTTATTATTTATTAATAAAATTTTCTTATATTTTATATTTTATAACATTTTAAACTTAAATATTTTATTGTAGATTTGAATTTGTTAAATAAATTAAAAATAGATTGCATTTTATATTTTTAATTAAATTTTATAGATAACTAAAATTAAATATATTTTCCTACGCTTTCATATTTGCAATAAAAATTTTGATTAAAAATATTTTTTAAGCACTATTAGATTATTTATTATCCATAAAATTTATTAATTGCTATTATAATTTATGACTTATTTTCTAACTTATTTATTCTTTAAATTAAAATTATTTTAGTATGTTTACCCCAAATATTAAAAAATTTTAATAATATAATCCTGAAATTAATTATTTTTTATCTATTATGCTTTTTTGTATAATTAAATATCTCTTAAAAGATGCAAATGTTCACTACAGCAAAATTAAATTTTTATTTTTTGTATTAAATTATTTTGAATAATAGATTTTATTTTTATTTTTTATTTAGAAGTTTTGTAAATCCTTCTATCATGAATAAATTAGATTAATATTATTTAAAATTTATTAATTTTTCTTCTCTATATAAATAATAAAAATTTTGCTAAATTCTATTTTATTCCAAAGATTTATTTTAAATAACTAAGTTATACTTTTATTTATTAATTTTTTAATTAATTTTTTAATTAATTTTATTTTAGAATTTAAAATTGAATAACTTACTAAAATTTAAAGAAGTAATCTTTTGAATAGTTAAAATTTAATTAAAAGAATTGTTGGTTCTTGGAGTAATCTAATAATTTTTTAATTATTTAAAATTACTTAATTTAGATATTTAATTTTAATAAGTTTCTTAAATAGTTTTTTCTTTATAATTTATTTTTTTAATTATAAATTTAAGTATATTTTATATTTTTACAATAGATATTTATCTTTATTTTTATTAGTAATTTGTTTTAGCAAATATATTTTGGAAGAATACTCTTTTTTCTTAAATATTTAAATTGAATAATAACACTTCTTTTCTAATAAAAGTCAAACCTTTTTGCTTTAACTAACTTATTTTAAGCACATTCTTTAATTTTAATATGGAGGAATACATCTAATTTTATAACTCATGAATTTAAAAATTATAAATGCTAAGAAATTCCTTTTTATTTAGGAATTTGAACCAAATAAATTTAATTATATTATATTATATTATTAAAATTTTTTATTGCTTTTTCAAAACTCTTAAGTATTTATATATCTCATATAACTACCTTATTTATTTTTATTTTCTTTAATTTTTATGATATTCTAATTGTATATTAAAGTGAGTCACCATTATTTGTTTGTCTAATTATTTCAGTTATAACATACCTTTTAATAAGGAAATTTTGATTAAAAATTTAACTAAGCTTGAGAAATTTTCCTATTTATGTTACCTTAAATTAAAATTTTTAAATTAGAATATATTTTTAAAAGCGATTTTCAGAATTATTATACTTTCGTATTTATAAATTTAATTTGATAAGCAATTCTCGAATAAATTAATTATAGAAATTGATTAAATAGCAATTAATTTATATAAACTATATTTAAAATTTAACTTTATGATTAAAATTTATTATTATTATCTACTTATATTTTAATGATTGAAAACATATTTAAAAAATTAATAATTTAAATTATTATTATTCACCAAATGCTTTTAGTTAAAGTATATAAATATGTTTAATTTTTCAGTTTATATTTTTTTATCTAACAATTCTTTTTACAATTAAAACACTTTTAATTTGCATACTTAAAATTTTTTTTAAAATTATAATAAATTGAAATGAAAATTATTAATTTATCTTTAATTTAATGAGGATAGTGAAATAAATAAAATTTGAAAAAATTAAAAATAAAGTTACATTAATAATTAATTTATTAAAATACCATTTTATTTTATTAATTTTAGGAAATTAATTCTAAAATAAATAATTATTTATATTCTCTATTATTCAATAATTATAATTCATATTTGATAATTAATATTTATGTTTTCATTTGGAACATTAATATAAAATAAACTTTAATTTAAATACTTTTAAGATAAAAATTTAAATATGCAATGGAAATTATCTTTATTTAAAACTCTATCATAAATTAAATTATATAGTTAAAAAAGTTATATTTTTTGATTTTTTAATGTTTTGTTGATAAATAATTATAACTTTTCAGCTTGATAATTCAAATAATTAGATCAAATTTTATTAAGTTTTTAAGAAAAACTAAAAAAAGTTATTAAAACTAAAACAATCAAAGCTTACAAAATTATGCGAAAATGGGAACTAATAAATTTATTTATATTTTAATATACATTATTTAAGAATTTCTTACAATAAAAGTAATTTTAGAAAAATAAATTATTAAAACTGTTATATTCAATCACATTTAAGAAACTTATTAATTTGAGTATCAACTTTTATAATAAACGAGTAAATTATTAAATTTTGTGTAATATTTTTATTATAATTAACTATTTAATATAAATCTAATTTATATCTCTAATCACTAAAACTTTTAGATGATTCATTATTAAAACTATTCAAATTAGGCAGTTCTTCTGCTCTTATTCTCGAATCATTTAAATTTAAAATCAGATTTGAGAAATTAATTTCTTTTTGCTAAAAATAGATATTAAAATATATGAAAATTAAAGATTAATAAAACTAAAAATAGATTTAGTATAATAAATTTATAATTCTTTATATAAAAATTGCTTAAAGCTCATATGATTAATATATTTAAAATATCTTTATTTTTCTTGATTGCTTTTATTATAAAAATATATTTACACGATGTATAATATAAATTAAAAACTCACTTAAAGGAATTTAAATTAAATTAAATTTTTTTTCAATTATAAAAAATATATGAATACAATTTCAAAAATAATGCGTTTTTTCGTTTTTAATATATTTATAAATTTTATTTTATATATTAATTTAGTATAAAAAATTTTTAATTATTTATTTTTATGGAAATTCACATCTTAAATTAATTTTTATATTAAGAATGTAAGAAAAAAGTTGTAAAAGTATGAATAAAGAAACGAAAAATGAGTAAAATTAATTGTAAATAAAAATGTTTTTTCTACTTATACTATTAAAAGTTATCTAATCTTTTTCTTTTAGATTCTACCTTCTTTTGCATTTTAAAATTTAATTTCATACAGAAGGTTTCTAGTTTAAACGAATTTTTTACTATTAATAAAGGATATAAGCAGAAAAATATAGCTGAAAAATAAAGCACATAAATAAAAGAATTTAAGGAGTTAAAATTTTACTTTAAGTTATTTTTTTTATTCATTATAAAAGCATGAAAAATATAATCCTTTCAAATGAAGAACATAATATATTTGAATTTTTTTAAGCATTTCATCTATTTTTGCTATGTTGTCAAAACAATAATAATATAACGACTAAAATATAAATAGAATCTTAATTTAAAAAAATTAATTAGCGCAAAAATTAACAAATAAATTTAAATTTTTATAAGTTAAACAATATAAAAAATAAAAATTAACTTTAATTTGGAGCAAGAATTAACTAAAAAGTTTTAAATCTAACCAATTTGAAAAATGAATATTAAATGAGCAACAAACCAAGAAAAATAGATACTTCACTTAAGAGTAAGATAAAAATAAAAATAAATTATTAAAAGTCAAAAAATATTTAGTAAAAACTGAACAAAGAAGTTAAATCTAAAATCAGTTCGAAATAAGACTAATCTAATTTGTTTTATAAGTAAGATAGGATGACTTAGCTTTATTTCCTTATATTTAAAAATTGAATTTAAATTCAGAACAGCATTGAAATAATTTTTAAATGTAAACGATAAAAATAAAAATATATTCAAACAAAAGTTGAAAAATTGAGAACGAAAAAATTAAATAGCTTATTCTTTAAATTATTGAAAGAAAAAATTTAGAATTTTTTGCATGATCAAAATATATAAACAAACATATAAGAAGAAAAGACTTATATTTGCTTTAATTTATTATAGATCTTAAGAAAAAATGTTAAAAATACATAATAACAATAACTCAATGGATTCTACTAATTAAATCTAACATATCTTCTATATATCCTTCTTTTTATATAACTCTAATTTTTTATTATTTTTTTTAATATTCTTTTTCTTATTTTTTATTTTTCACTTTTATACTCTCTTCCTTTTTATTCTTTCTATCTTCTCTTATCTTTACTAATTAATTAAATTAATAAGTCTTTACTAAACTTTCAAAATATATTACACGAACTCTTTTTCAACTTCCTACGACAAAATATCTTTCAGTTTTACCTTTTTATCTTTTCCTCTTTTTATATTTCTTTATTTACCTAACTTACCTTTCTTCTCTCTTTATATCTCGAACTACTAACTTTTTGATTTTTCTATTGTTTTTGTTTTAAATAAAGTTTCTTTACCATTCGTCTCCATTTCTACTTATACTTCGTTATTCTTCTTTTCGATTTCTTACAAAATTGTTTTTGTTTTTTATTACTATAAGTTCAAATTAAAGGACTCTTAATTTTTATCATAGCCATTAAATTTTATTTACTCAGTTACTTCTCTCTAAATATCACTCTAAGGTTCAGACTCTTCTTCTAAAAGATTTCTATAAAACAGACAAACTTTACTTTCATTTTTAAAAGAGTTATAAAGATTAGCCTCTCTAATCTTTTCTCTTTCTTCTTAAATTTGAAACTTCAGAAGGTTTAGTTGATTTTAAAGTTCTTTATTTTCTATCTAGAGTTCTTGATACATAAGTTTTAGGTTATAGTTTTAGTTTAATTGTTTTCTTAACTAAGCATTATCCTTCTATAATATTTCATTTTATTATTCTAGGCTAAGGTTTTATTCTTTTAGTTTACTAAGTTTAAGGTAGAATCTTTCGTTTTTAACGAATAAACTTTCATAAAGTGTCTGTTTTTCTTTAATTTCGCTTTACAAGTTAAAAACTTCTTCTTAATGCATTTTAAGTTCTTTTTGTGTGTCTTTTAAAGTTTATGAAAGGAGTTATATTTCAATTTCCTTTTTATCGATTTCAGATTCGTAGACTTGAGTGATATTGTTTTTAATTTGTTAGAATTCTTTAGCTTTAGAAGAATAGGAAGATTATAGAGTAGGAACTTGGAGTTAATTACTTAACATTTAGTTTTCAGCTTCTAGTTATTAAATGATAGAAACAGCTTCTTAGTAAGACTTTTAAAGCTTTTAGTAGTTAGAATCGTGAAGAGCGTTAAGTTCTTATACTTTGGCTTGATCAATAAGAGTTTGTGTGTTTTTAGTATTAATAGCGAAAACGATTTATTTAATAAATAAATCCATCTATAGGAATTATAAAGTAGATAAAAGAGATTTTTATTCTTATTTAATAAACTTAATATTTATTATCTTATTTTTAAGATTTACGTCTAACTAACTATTTTTATCTTATTCTAATTATTTATTAATTCCCTTTAAATTTTTCATATTAGCTTAATTGGAAAAAATAATTTAGCTTATATTTATTTATTGTACTTTTTGCTTGATGCTTTTTAATAGCATTTTGTCAACATGGTAAAGTTTATTTTTTCTTAAATTTTATCTGAGCCTTTTAAATAAATAATTGCATTTTATAAACAATTTTTAAGAGAAAGTAAACATTTTTTCCTATATGAATTTATAACTTTTAGTTTAAGAAAAATTTTTATTTTTAAACTTTTTAAAGATATTTAGCTATGAATATCTATTCTATTTTTCGAGATTGGCTTTCCAAAGTATAATTTAAAATTTTAGTTTATTTTTTGAAGATTTTTCTAATTTATTTCGTTAAGATAGCTTCTAAAATATTTTTGGTCAATGAATATTTACTCTTAATCATTTATTTAATACTTTTATTATTTTCCAATAAGTTAATTACTCTGTTTCTCGAGATTTAACTTATTGGCCCATTTATTAGATATTGAACTTCAATTTTTATTAGCAGAAGATAAATAAAATAATGAAAATTAGCTTTTGTAATAAGACCAATAAAGTAAGCTACCCAAAAATTTACTTTATGTACTTAACTTCAAATCTTTTTAATTTCAGATTTTAGTTTAAAATCTTTCTTGATTTTATATTCAGGAGTATCTGACAGTCATTTTAAATAACAGGAAATACAGTTAGTAAAAGAAGCAAGAATGAAAATTTACAGCTATAAATTAGATGAGCACTCAAACTAAGGATTTATTAATTTCTTTCATCTTCAGCTAACATAGATCCTAGAAATTTTAATGATGGATATTTTTAAAATTTTTATAAACTTAATCATTTAATTTCGTTGGAATTCTAAGACCTTAAGACAAGTGTAAATAATTACTCAATAGATAATTAAATAATGCTAGATTTAAAAGTGTAATAAGCATCATTTTTAATTTAAAACCAATAAACTAAAATTAAACATAAAATTTATTTAGATTTAATGCTAAAACTAGCAAGGGTTTCCTATCTTAATTTAGTAATAAATTTCTTCTCATTTTCATTACTAAAAATTACTATCGAAGTTTGCTTTATACAATTTTTTGTAAATTAAAACGAAATAAAATTTAAGGGTTTTCTTTAAGAAATTTTTTTTCTTAATTCAACTTGAAACTGAACAGTTAAACTATTTAATAAGATAAATAGTAAAGATTAGAATTATCTATATTAATTCATATTTTAGTTTCATGTTCTCTGCTTTTAATTATGCAAATCTATTCGAATATTTCCTTGAAAAATGGTATGAAGGATTTAAATAAATTTTATTTATATAGAAAAATAGAAAAAAGAAGATAAAATGTAAACCTAAAATCAAGAGGGTTGTTTCATACTGATCCCTCTCAATCCTTAAGAAGAACTATAGAAGTTAGATTAAAATATACGTTATTATTCTTTGAAGATGATAGGAAGACAAAAAACCCTAATTATGATAAAAAGTCAGTTAAAATCAAGAAAATTTACGTTAAAATAAAAAAGTAGCAAAAAACTAAGTAGATCTATAGATCAATGAACATGAGTTAACGAAATTAGAAACATTATCTAAGAAAGAGAATATAATTTTACTAAAATTTTCATATATTAATATTAATAATAATAAATATGATTATAGAGCGTGTAACACCTCGTTGGATCACAGCTATTTCAAATTTATATTTAATATTAAAAAAAATGTTATCATGCTTCTTTTTTTTCATTTTATTTGTCCAACGAGTCACATCTGCTTTTCAAAATGGGGAATTTACTTGTTAAAAATTATTCTTAAATCTTAAATCAAATGCTCTAGTCTTCTTGAATAAAATCAAAATAAGAATTAGTAATTAAGTCATTAGTAGATCCAACTTTCGTACTACTAGGAGAATCCTTGGACAAGCAAATCTTGTCTCTTCCAATCTTTCTAACCCCTTTGGTGACATCTAGTGAGAGATTACTCGAAATGCAGAATACAAGATTACTTACTAATTCTACTAGCTGCGTGCTACATCTATATTTTTATTTTAATAACAAATAAAAGCAATGAAATTAAATAAGCTTTTACATATAATTTAAATATATGATATCTAAAGATAAATGAAGGAAAATTGAATTTATGAAATGAAAAATATAAATCTGAAAGAGAGACTAAAATTTGTTTAAATAATAAAGATTAATTTATTTTAGATATTTTTTATATATTTGAACTCACTATTTATGTAAAAATATATATAAATGTAATTTTGTTCAAACAATTTAAATACAAGTTTTATATAATTATTCTTGCTTAATAATCAAAATTATATATATCTTCCTTTATTTTTCCTAATTAAAACCTTTCATAATATCCAATTATTTTTTATTATATAGTAAATAATCTAATAATAATGCAAAATAGGTAAAAATTAGATGCATAAAACAATTTATCGAATATATTGGGCTATAGATATTTATAGAGGTATAGTAAATTATTTAAGGGTCATTATAAGAAAACCACAACAATTGCTATAATTGTATATTCTTTTTATCTCATTCTTAAGTTTTCTTGTAATATATTAATCTTTCTAAAGCATAGATATTTGACTTAACATTTTCAAATTAGCTTTAAACTAACTCTTAATCATTTAAATATTAGCATATGATAATTAAAAAACAATCATAAGATACAAACTATTAAAACTAAAGTTGTAGAATACTGTTCTCATATAAATTTATTTATTGATATTTTCGATCTTTAGAAAGCATATAAGCATATTTTTATTTGGTTATAAAGTAAATAAATTTATAAATGTAATATTTTAGATTAAGTTTTAAAACTTTCATTTAATTATATTCTAAGACTAGAAACTTAAATTATTCACTTCTTTAAATAAAAAGCAATAAATTAATTTATATAATAGACAGTTAATCAGATATTTTAATCTAAAAATTAAATTAGTTCATCCATCTCCTCCATCCCCTCCATCTCCTCCATCATAATCACCATCACCACAATCGTCTTGAAAATCTTTATTGTCGAAATCTTCGTTGTTATAGGACTCAAAAGACACAGAATTATCTGCAATTATGTATATTTCAACATCTTCATAATCAATAAATTGCTTTATCTTTTTAGTTTTTGTTTTCTTTTCCTTTTTGAAATTAACTGTCCCTAGTTTCTATAGCAACTTGTCAAGTTTATTTTCATATTTTGTTCTAAAATGGCTTAAACTACAACAGTAATTCCCAAATTTGATTACGTTGAAATTACCATCTATTCCCAAGTTAAATGCAAAAGGATGGGTAGAAGATACTTCTTTAATCTTGTTTTAAAGATAATTGTTATCCTAGTTATTCTCAAAGATAAATAGCTTAAGTGGCCATTTATAAGATTTCCAATCATTTTTATCAGGAAGCTTTTCTGCATGATGATATGACCATTACTAAAAGTCATAGTTCCTATAGAAATGGAATATTCTTCCAAAAAGACTTGGATCTATTCTATCCAGTATCTACATGATTCTTAATGAGACATGCTACCATTTTAGAGTAAAATTAATCCATCAAAGAAAATCAAAAACTGTAACTATTGGTATAGGAGACATTTATACTTAAGGTTTTATCCAATTTAGTCATTTCTAACCATCTTAAAATAAACCGCTTTCTTGCATCACTATAGGCATGATTTCTTACCAATTAAGATCTAAAGCTCTATATAGTGAATTTGATTTTCCTTCAGTAGGTAGTTGAAAACTTTTAAACATTAGCTAACTACCAAATAGCTAATCTCCATGTTCGCCAGTTACTAAAATAGCCGTGGGGTCACTTTGAACTTAGTTTACAATGGAAGTAATATGATCTTCATCTTTTAGAATCAATTAACCAAATGTAGGATTTATACTTAAGTTATAAAATTCAGGATATTCAGTAATGGAACTTTGTTTAAGAACTATTGTAATTTTGCTCAAAAGATCGTTTCTATTATTATTTTTAGTCCAAAGTAAAAACGAAGTTACAACAGCAGTAGAATCAATACCTCCACTTCATAGTACATAAATCTTACTACAAGGGTAATTTAAAATAGCTCCTGCAGTCTCATAACAAATTTGACCAAGTGTTTTGTTGAAAGAAGGATTGAAAGCTGGAAGTGGATCAATGATTTTAGTCTTTAAAGTTCCTTTGAGAACTCCAGTTCTGTCAATAATTTGAAAACGGAAGTAGCTGGAATATAAAAACATGAAATTTTTTTTAGGTAATATTTTAGTTTAGCTAAATTAAATTATCATTGAAAGTAAAGGATTATAGTCCAACATAAAATCAGCTATATTCTCATTTACTTAGGATTAAGAAATTTTTTATTCCTCTTCCATTTTAGTTTATTTTTATACATTAACGAAAGTTGGAAAATTTCCACTTCCAATTCATAGCAATTGAGGTAAAAATTCGCTTATCTATTGATTATTTTCCTTTTACTGGTGTGTCTAATATTAAGGAGTATTTATTTAAATTGCTTAGTTAGTCTAATATTAAGGAATTTTTATTTCCTCGGGTTGGTTGTTCTAATATTAAGAAACATTTATTTCCACGAACTGATTGTTCTAGATCTAAGGAACATTGCTTTCCTTTGTTTGGCTGGATTCAATTTCATAAACATTTTTCCTTTTATTTAGGTCTTCTTTTTGAGAACTACAACAGGCTCCCATATTTAGAATTTAATTTAATAGTTAGGGATTAAGCTATTAGGTACAATTTAACAATTTACCTTCTCAACTTACTTTGCTTTTATCAAATATAAAATATCAGCTTTTAAAGCTTTTTCATTTCTTAATTTATACTTTACTTTTCCCTTTTTCTTATTTATTTCTTGGGAGAAATGAAAGATTCCTTGCATATAAATTGAAGTTACTTTAGAATGTTAATGTAGTAAGAAATCTTATATCTAACTTCTATTTTCCTTCTATTTAGAAATTAAGTACTTTAAATAAAATTGTAACTAAATTGCTTATTAAGCTAGAAAATAGCATAAATCAAGCCCTTTATTTTATAAACTCAAGCTTTGGACTAATTACTTACAGTTTGAATATTAAATGTATTAATCTAACTTCATTATCATAAATTCTCAAGTATTAATAAGTCCATTATAGCTAAACAATTGTTCTAACTTATTCAACAGAGATTTAGCTAATATAGTGTTTCTATCTGATCTTTTGATTCTTTCAAGACTTTGCTACTTTAGTTAATCTTTTATCTTTATTTTGAGAAATAGCTTTTAGCTTAAAACTTAAAAAAAGCTTAAAAGCAAGTAATTTTTACAGACCCATTTAAAGAATTAGCTTGATTTATATAAGTTAGACTTTAATCTACTAATAGATTTTATTTAAAATCTTAGTTTATTACTTATCACTACGATTTGATTAGATAGATTCATTTTAGGTAAGCATTGCAATGATAAAATCTTAGAATAGAAATATTTAAAATATTAATTTTCTAAATTTCTTAGATAAACTTAAAGTTGAAGTGCAATTGCAGAACCTACTTAAGTAATTGAAGAATATAAATGTATTGAGATTAAATTATTTACTAACTTACTTCCCTTTTCTATATAGTTGTTTATATTGCTAAATTAGATAATTTATTTTGACTATTTGTCGAGTTGATTATTGCAAAGAAATTTATAAAGTTTTGAAAAAACAATTTTCCTTCTCAACATCTCTAATTGTAATGAAATACACAGTTACGAATGTAAAATATGCTGAACTAAATAATTTGAAAATGCAATAAAATAAAATAAAATAGGAGTAAATTAAATCAATTTAGCAAATTGGAAAGTTTCGTCTTTTTCTGATTTTAAGAATTTTTTATGCTTTATTAATATTTAAGCTATCTAAATGAACAAAAAGTAAAAGAATTAAAAAAATTAAAGAAAAATAAATAAATGGTGAGTGAACTAAAGGAAAAGAAAGGATTAGGGGAATGCTTTAGTTGAATGAAAACACTCAAAACAAAATTTATCCTTTTATGGAGAATTTTCTACTTTTTCCAAAGATTTTTTAGATAAAAAGATGGAACTTATAGTAAAGATTCAATAATTTAATTAATATTTTAACAATGAAATATAGAAAGAATAATAAAATAATAGAATATAAAGAAAAAATTAAAAAATATTTAAAAGTATATAAAATTAAATAGTATTAAAGTAAATTTATATTAATTAAGAAATATTAATAAAATATTCTATTTATTTTGTACTTAATTTTTTTGATTTTTTTGTAACTTTATTTTATTTAATTTTTTATAAAAAAAATAATATTTGATTGCATGATTTTTTAATAAAATTATTTTAAAAGTTTATAACTTTTTCAAATTAAAGTATTTTAAATCATAATGGTTTTAGTATTTTAAATAGACTGTAAATTAAAATTATTTTTAGGTTTAGAATTTTATTTTATAAATTTTTATTAAATAAAATAAATAAATAAATTTGATTATAGAGCGCCTAGCACTCTCATTGTTGCGCAGCTCTTTAAAAAAAATGTTTCATACTGACAAGAATGTTTGTTACTGATAAAATTATCAGATACTGGTAGACCTTGTACAATACTGGTATAATTATTCAGTACTGATAAAAATGTTCAATACTGATATAATTTTAGAATACTCGTAATCTTTAATACTTGCTTGAGGTCCAAGGACATGGCAGGATTGTGTTTCATTGCATCACCAAAGCAGAGGACGACATGTGTCAATTATGGATACTTAAATTCCCCACCTCTGATGAAACTCGCAATATTATTTCTTTTTCGTTCCAGAATTAAATTTAAACTAAGCCAGTGCCGAGGGTCTAAGAATCTTATATCTAGAGGCCAAACCAAAGCAGAGGAAGACATAAAGTCGATTATGGGTACTTAACTTCCCCAACCTCTGATGAAGATGACCTTGTTGTTCACCTTCGAACAACTATGGCGGTTTTAAAAAATATATTATTAATAAAAATTGAAAAATGGACGATGTTCTCTAGTCGGCCGAATTGATAATCTTTTGCATTATAAATTGTATTATGAATACTCTCGTAATAGAGGCACACACAGATAAGTAAATACGTTTCTTTTATGTGTAAGCCTTAGTTATTTGAGGGTTCTCTCTAGTGGTACGAAAAGCTGACTAATTGTCGCTGAAGCTCAGTCCTCAGAGTCCTCCTGTCTTTACATTTTGTTGTTTTAAGCAGGAGTAGAAAAATAACTAAAGATATTACTGTGATTAACGATAGTTTTTATTTAGAAGAATTTAAATTTAATATGCCATTTAGCACAAAAATTGATACTCTTCTAATCCTTTATAACTCCGATCTTCTTAAGGATTTTCAAAAATTTAGAGAAGAAAGTAATCAATTTTGAATCTAAAAACTGAGAATAAAGAGAATATGATCCAACGAAGGAAAATAAATCAAGAAAATTCTGTTTAAAGAGATCAGATAAAGCTAGAATCGCTCTAAAGTTTTGCAAACAGTAAAATTTGGCATATTTTACTAATCATGTGATCCTTATAATATTTTGGTATAACGCTAATTTATTTTATTCATTTAAAATATTTTCCTTCGTTTTTATAGATTGCAGTAAAATTATTAACTAGAAATACTTTTAAACCATTATTAGATTCTTATTTATCCATAAGCTTTATTACATAGTTATAGTAATTTACGATTTATTTTCTAATTGATGGAGTTGATTAAATTCAAAAGTATTTTAAAATATTTACTACCATATTTAAAAATTTAACAAATATGATCTTAAGCATAATTAATTTTAACACTTATTACTTTTTTATTATTGATTATCTCTTAAAAGCTGCAAATACTTACTACAGCAAAATTAAATTTTTATTTTTACATAAAATTATTTTAAATAATAGATTCTATTTTTTATTTTGTAGGTATTATGCATTATAAATAAGAAAAATAGATAAATATTATTTAAAGCATATTAATTTTTTCTTCTCTATATAAATAAAAAAAGTTACTATATTAATTTTATTCCTAAGATTTAATTTAAATAACTAAGTTACTCTCCGTTTTATTATTTTCCCAATTTTTTTGAATATAAAATTTAATAATTTACTATAAATAAAAAAATAATCTTCTTAATAATTAAAATTTAATTAAATATCCTCTAATAAATTAGTAGAAATGTTTAATTTGAATAATTTAAATAATTTTTTAATACTTTAAAATTACTTAAATTAGATTTTTTTTATAAAAAAAATGGTTGAAGGTTTCAAGTCAGGCTTCTTTACCACCTCTTCCTAAACCAAAAAGGAAGTGAGGAAGCAAGAAACCAAGTCTTAATAATCTTAACAATCTTCTCTATCACAACCTTAACCAACACTGAACTAACAAATTGGAATCTAACAAAACGAACGAAAGCCAACCTTGAAGAATATACACACGGAAACTCCAACCTCAAGCGAGAAACCGAGGAAACAGATGAAATCTGTTCTCCACCAGGAGGTATCAGAGTTCAACCCTTCTGAACAGATGAGCATGGAGTAGCTCATCAAAGTGGTACTTAACCTCCAGGAAGAGGTCAAGAGATTGAAGAAGGACAATGATATGCTGATGGCAAAGCTAGACCTAGCAGAGTAATTGAATCAAGACTTATGTCCTAGGAAAGAGATCTTAAAGCCTTTTGGAATATCTCACAAAGTCAGACTAACGAATCCTAAAATTAGCTTTAGAAACAGACTGAACTGGATAACAGACTCGGAAAAGTAGAAGAGAAATTGTAAACTTTTAAGAAAGATTAAAGCAAAACTGGAGCTATACAAATGGAAATCGAAGTCTAGAAAGAGCAAACAAATCTAGGAAAATAATTCAAAATAAAAAAGAAATGTTTCTGCTGTGGAAGCGTATGATATTTTTATCAGAAGTGTTAAAAATTCTAATAGAAATAAAGAAACTATTGGATAAAAGAACAACAAAAGAGGAAAAAGGAAGAACCAAGAATGAAAAGAATGTATTGCAACCCGGATGGTTCAATATACAAGATCAAGATGGAACCATATCAAGTAAAAGGAAGGAAAACCTGGAGAAACCCGAGTTCCCAATCTCGCTAAAATTGGGCGTCCCAAACATTTATATTTAACAGCAGGGAGTCCGAACTGCTGTCCTCCTAACGGGTTAGAAATCCCTAAAACGGAAAACTCAAAATTAATATTTTTATTATTATTAGATTTTTTTTAATATTCTTAATTAATTTTTTCTTTAAGATTTATTTTTTAATTAAAAATGAAGAGTATTTTAGAATTTTAAAGTATGAATATTTTATTTTTATTAGTCATTTATTTAAGCAAATTTAGTTAGGAATAAAGTTATTCTTTTTCTTAAATAGTTAATAAAAAATTGAATAATATAACTTCTTTTCAAAAAAAGCAAATTTTTGCTCAATTTAAATACTAATATTTTTAACTACGTTCTTTCATTTTAAGAAGTATCACAATTGATAGCTCGTAAATTGTAAAGCATGATTATAGAAAAAGAAAAAACTAAATTAATTGATTAAGAAATGAAAAAATAAGAAAAAACTGACATAATCTTGCAAAAGAGAATAGAGAAATTGGAAAAAAGCATTTTAGAAAAAAATCCAGGAAAAATAGACTAAAAACTGTTGATTCTGCAAGGTTTGTCGTGATGATGCTGAACTTGAAAAAATTCCAGATAAAATAACAATAAAGAAAATGAAAAATGCTAATTTAACTGTGAATAACTGAAACTGGAGTATAAAAATAGAAAATGTGTGCAAGAAGTGTAGGTAATTATTTTGGTTAGCTACCTCATAAAAAGATGTCGTTGTATTCCTCCACGTAAACAAATTGGCTACATTTACCTGCTTGAAAGTCTAGAGAAAGAAAAATTAAAAAATTTAGATTATTACTAGAAGAAATTAATTCAACTCTCTTTATAACTTAAAAAATAAAAAAATTTCTAATTGATAAAATCCATATATAAATAAATATTTTAAACTAAATAAATAAATTTATATTATTAAAATTAATATTTATATTTTGGTATAACTTTTTCAACTAAAATACATCAAAACACTAAGAAAATTTTAAAATTTATATTAAATTAAAATTTTATTTTAAATAAGATATGCCATTAAAAGAGATTAACATTATTACTATTCTTTTCCTATTTAGCAATTTAATTTAATATCTAATTGTTAAAGTTATTAATTATATTAATTATTTAAATGGCTGTTAAATTATAATAATCGAATTAAAAATTTAAAACTATGACTAAAAGATATTATTGCCTTCTTATATTATCTTAATAAAGTTTTTTATTTTATATATTTTTCAATAAAAAGTTAGTTTTTTATCATAATTTGGTAGTCATTCATACCATTAAATTAAAGTATCTTTTTGCTTACTAAAATTTAAAATTTTTAGTTCCGATTTCATTCGAAGAGTTTACCTATATCAGATTCTGGATAATTTATAACTTCTTTCCGCATTTTATAGTAGAAACTTATTATTTTTTTGCCATAATATTTTTAAATCGAAGTCTGTAGAATTTAGTGTAGTGGGAATTATTAAAAACAAAGTTGGGCGATTGTAAATTCTTTTTGTCATTGTAAGCACGCTCTTGTTTATTTTTTCTTTCACAAAACATATTTTCTCAATACAGTTCAAAACACAAGTTTATCTCCATATTCTATCTTAGGTGACATAAACATTCAAGCATTTTAAAGTGTCAGGAAATAACATTCTTATAACAGCTTAGAATATAAGTTCATTTCTTCATTTAATCTAATTACTTTTAAGTCCTCTATTAACATTGGTAAATCAAGTTGCTTTTTATGTAAAAGACTCCGAGATATGTCACTAATTCCTTTATTTGACTTATAAACTCCATCAATTATAATGTTTTTAGGTGAATTTTACTAATATCTGAACTAAAACATTCATTAAATATAATTACATATATAGAAGTTTTTGAGTTTTTAATTAATAAAAATTATTTTTTAACCAAGATAAAGAAATTTGATAGATTTATTTACTTAAAATCCAGAGAATGAATTTAATCTAAGGTAATTAAGCTAATTAACTAAAAATAAAATATTTCTAATATTAAATTTACTTCGCTTATTTACCTATAAAGCATATATGGCTTTAAATACTAAGCAAGACTTTAGATTAAAGATAGCACTTAAAATAAAATGCATAAAGAATACTAAATAACTATCTAAATTAAATTAAACTTATTATGCATATGATTATTTAAACTACCTGTATTTCTTAAATTTATTATATAAATATATATAAAATGGCTTCTAAGAAATAACAGAACTTTTAACAAAACATTTAAACAGGAAAATTCTCTAAAAAATAAAAAAGCGAAATAATTACAATGAGTGAAAGTGAGAAATATGATTGATATGACGAACATTAACCACTTGGAAATCCAGAATTAAAAAAACTTCCGACACAAACTCAAATAGAAATATTATCTAAGTCATTAAAAGAGTTTATGTTTAAAAATAGATACCTCACTGATAAAGTAGAAAAATTAGAAAAACTAATAACTTCTTTACTTGAGAAACAATATTAATAATCATAAGAAATAGAAAACAAACTGGAACAAAGAATTAAATAAATTTAATAATAAATTCAGGTAACGCCATTTTCGTTTTAACAGAATTAATAAGATCCTATGGAAATAGAAAATGAAGCCTCAAATTAAAATAAACAGTAAACTTTTATTTAAAATAAGTAGTAAATTTAAATTAAATAAGTGTTACAGGAATAATAGTTTAAAAGAAGAATAAAATGATACGTGTGCAATAAATAACACCAATAAAAATACTGCTACTAACTAAGCGAAATTTAAAGAAAGAATAAATAAGATATTTTTAGAAAACTATTTAGGATATATCCAACATAAAGCGGAAATATTTATAGAAAAAAATTCTTTAATTCAAATCTTAATCCTTGGATAAATAATTAGGAACGCTAAGTGTAAGACCAAAACTATTCCGAATATTAAAGGATGGTGCACTAATGAAGTGCTACACCGCCTAACTAAGCCTAGTAGGAATTCAAGACAAACTAATAGAGACAAGCTGATAGAATAGGTCAGCTGGCTGACTACTAAGGCTTTAACAAAGCTTTTTAACTTTAACTTTTTTATAAGCTCACTCACAAAAATGATTACATAATAATATCAAAATTTCCTCAATTATATAAAATAAATAAGGAGGAGCAATCCTCCAACTGATATTGACTTAAGATATGGTACCAGGAAGTACCCATGGTCGAAGAACTGAACAAGAATCTTGGTAGGAGTCAAAAGAGAAGACAAAAACTAAAAAGGCTTTAATTAACGTTGCTGATGAAAGATGTCAGATAATAAGGTCTCTTAGGAAACATTCCGATTACGCCCTATAGAAGATGAGACTTACAAAGGATGTTAGCACTGTGGAAGACTTTAGAAAAACATTTTTTTTACTTTAAAAAATTTTATTAAAGATCTGAGCGCCATTGATGTACTACGTGCTCTCTAATCTTATTTATTTAAAAAAAATAAGCCCAGAAATATTTATACTCTCCTTAATTATATCATGTTATAAAGCTTGTCAAAGTGTAAAATAATAAATTAGAGATTTCTAAAATTCGTAATACGAAATAATTAAAAATATTAGAACAATTAAAGTAAATAATTAACTGTTCTTAGAAATTAAAATTTTTTTTATTTTTTAAATTTGCTTTAGAGTTAAGTATTTTTTTTCTATCTTTTTTTTTCGAAATTTAAATTTGGAAAATTTATAAATTTTTTCTTTAAAAATGGGAATTTTAGCAAAATATTAAATTGCAAATTTTTTTATTTTTATCAATTTTTTAATTTATTTGACTTTTACTTGAATCGCAAATATCAATAATTTATTCATATGTTCTCTCTTTCTTATTTTTCCATCTTTTTATATAAAAAAATTTAGAAAAAAGTAGAAAAATAGCAGTAAAAGGATAATATTTATTTTAAGTGTTTTCATTCAACTAAAACATTCCCCTAATCCTTTCTTTTCCTTTAGTTTATTTATTATCTTTAAAATTTTTTTTTTAATTATTTTCATTCTTTTACTTTTTGTTCATTTTGATAGCTTAAATATTAATAAAACATAAAAGATTCTTAAAATCAGAAACAGAAGAAAAAAAATGGAGAAGAACATTCGTTTTTCTAAGAAATAGCAAAGAAAAGAAAGAAGCAAGTGACGAAAGAGGAACTAAAAAAGCAAAGACGGGATAGAGAATCTAGCTCGATTTCAGAGAAAAAATAATTGTTGGTCCGACTGAACAGTAAAACACTGAAACCAAAAATAGCAATTTACTCCAAAGTGAAATCGAACAAATGAAAAATTAAATTGCAAAATGTGAAGAGATATATTTTAATCAAGGAGAAAAAATTTTGGAGCTAATGAACTTCATAGAAGATTAAAATAACGAACTGCTAATTCTCAAAAGTTAATTGATTAAAAACTCGGTAGTAACAGAAAATTAACTTTATGAAATGTCGTAAACTAACTTCGCTTAATCACAAAGAATGATCTTAGAAGAAGATTAGCACAAACTACAACTTTAAGAAAAGTAAATTTAAGAAAAATATGGTGCAAACTTAAGTAAAGAATTGATATGCTGGATAAAAGTTTATTAAAAACAGAAATTAGAAAAACTATATAAAAGTTGTTGGTACTGCTAATCTTGATATCACTTAATAAGACAATCTAAGAAATGAAGATAACTCAAGTACAATGAAGAATAAAGAAATTGAAGAAATATAAACAAACTTTGGATAACTGAGTAAGGCGTATATAAATAGAAACTATAAGCATGAAACTAAGAAAATCCTTCGTAGTAGCCGTCCACTTAAAAAAAGGATTATATTAGCTAAATCTCTGTTGAATAAGTTAGAACAATTGTTTAGCTATAATGGACTTATTAATACTTGAGAATTTATGATAATGAAGTTAGATTAATACATTTAATATTCAAACTGTAAGTAATTAGTCCAAAGCTTGAGTTTATAAAATAGAGGGCTTGATTTATGCTATTTTCTAGCTTAATAAGCAATTTAGTTACAATTTTATTTAAAGTACTTAATTTCTAAATAGAAGGAAAATAGAAGTTAGATATAAGATTTCTTACTAAATTAACATTCTAAAGTAACTTCAATTTATAAGCAAGGAATCTTTCATTTCTCTCAAGAAATAAATAAGAAAAAGGGAAAAGTAAAGTATAAATTAAGAAATGAAAAAGCTTTAAAAGCTGATATTTTATATTTGATAAAAGCAAAGTAAGTTGAGAAGGTAAATTGTTAAATTGTACCTAATAGCTTAATCCCTAACTATTAAATTAAATTATAAATATGGGAGCCTGTTGTAGTTCTCAAAAAAAAAGACTTAAATAAAAGGAAAAATGTTTATGAAATTGAATCCAGCCAAACAAAGGAAAGCAATGTTCCTTAGATCTAGAACAATCAGTTCGTGGAAATAAATGTTTCTTAATATTAGAACAACCAACCCGAGGAAATAAAAATTCCTTAATATTAGACTAACTAAGCAATTTAAATAAATACTCCTTAATATTAGACACACCAGTAAAAGGAAAATAATCAATAGATAAGCGAATTTTTACCTCAATTGCTATGAATTGGAAGTGGAAATTTTCCAACTTTCGTTAATGTATAAAAATAAACTAAAATGGAAGAGGAATAAAAAATTTCTTAATCCTAAGTAAATGAGAATATAGCTGATTTTATGTTGGACTATAATCCTTTACTTTCAATGATAATTTAATTTAGCTAAACTAAAATATTACCTAAAAAAAATTTCATGTTTTTATATTCCAGCTACTTTCATTTTCAAATTATTGACAGAACTGGAGTTCTCAAAGGAACTTTAAAGACTAAAATCATTGATCCACTTCCAGCTTTCAATCCTTCTTTCAACAAAACACTTGGTCAAATTTGTTATGAGACAGCAGGAGCTATTTTAAATTACCCTTGTAGTAAGATTTATGTACTATGAAGTGGAGGTATTGATTCTACTGCTGTTGTAACTTCGTTTTTACTTTGGACTAAAAATAATAATAGAAACGATCTTTTGAGCAAAATTACAATAGTTCTTAAACAAAGTTCCATTACTGAATATCCTGAATTTTATAACTTAAGTATAAATCCTACATTTGGTTAATTGATTCTAAAAGATGAAGATCATATTACTTCCATTGTTAACTAGGTTCAAAGTGACCCCACGGCTATTTTAGTAACTGGCGAACATGGAGATTAGCTATTTGGTAGTTACCTAATGTTTAAAAGTTTTCAACTACCTACTGAATGAAATTCAAATTTACTATATAGAGCTTTAGATCTTAATTGGTAAGAAATCATGCCTAAAGTGATGCAAGAAAGCGGTTTATTTTAAGATGGTTAGAAATGACTAAATTGGATAAAACCTTAAGTATAAATATCTCCTATACCAATAGTTACAGTTTTTGATTTTCTTTGGTGGATTAATTTTACCTTGAAATGGTAGCATGTCTCATTAAGAATCATGTAGAGACTGGATAAAATAGATCCAAGTCTTTTTGGAAGAATATTCCATTTCTATAGGAACTATGACTTTTAGTAATGGTCATATCATCATCATGCAGAAAAGCTTCCTGATAAAAATAACTGGAAATCTTATAAATGGCCTTTAAAGCTATTTATCTTTGAGAATAACTAGGATAACAATTATCTTTAAAACAAGATTAAAGAAGTATCTTCTACCCATCCTTATGCATTTAACTTGGGAATAGATGGTAATTTCAACGTAATCAAATTTGGGAATTACTGTTGTAGTTTAAGCCATTTTAGAACAAAATATGAAAATAAACTTGACAAGTTGCTATAGAAACTAGGGACAGTTAATTTCAAAAAGGAAAAGAAAACAAAAACTAAAAAGATAAAGCAATTTATTGATTATGAAGATGTTGAAATATACATAATTGCAGATAATTCTGTGTCTTTTGAGTCCTATAATAACGAAGATTTCGACAATAATGATTTTCAAGACGATTGTGGTGATGGTGATTATGATGGAGGAGATGGATGGGGATGGAGGAGATGGATGAACTAATTTAATTTTTAGATTAAAATATCTGATTAACTGTCTATTATATAAATTAATTTATTGCTTTTTATTTAAAGAAGTGAATAATTTAAGTTTCTTGTCTTAGAATATAATTTAATGAAAGTTTTAAAACTAAATTTAAAATTAAATTAAAATTTTAAGGTTAATGGAGTGTTCCCTTAAAAGATCCATAACTCCCTGTATTACCTTTTACAGGGTCTCGGACTCCCCGATGTCTACACCCAAGTTCACTTCCGAGCTTTCTGAACGGTCTTGGAGTTATCTTCTTACGTCATAATTTAACCATCCAAGGAAGGATAAAACATGGTAAATTCATTTCAAATCTTTTTTCTAATTTCCTTATTTCCCTAGCATCTTCTTCAAAGATGATATTTGTTGCCACATATTTAGCACTTTTTTTTGAAGTATTTTTCTTAAGTCATGGGTTGTTCTTCTGATATCATTGAATCTTGATTTTTTTATGGCTATTAGCTCTCTAATTTCTCTAACCTTTGCTTAATTTCTTTAACTTGCTAAAAGGCATTTTCATATTTTTAAAAGTCTATTCCCATTTATTCATCTAGTCTAACAATATCGCGTCCTATTCCTTGATATCTGTTATTAATATCCTATTTTTAACAAATTCAGTGTGTGGCTTCTCATCGTTTACATGATCTTATAAATCTTGTTATAAACTGATAACATAATGCTCGAGATTCTCGACTTTATCAGTGTAGTCGAAAATAATATCCACAAGTTATTCCTTGTCTAAATTTATTAGTTGATTAAATGCATGCCTCTTTTTAGGAATTTTTACAGGTAGTTATTTTTCTTCTGATATTTAGCAATATTTTTTCTTTTAAATCTTAGTTGGTATTTGTTAATTTTAGAAAGATTGATATGTAGTATTACGACTAATCCTTTCGATAAGAAAACCTTTGTTCCAACTCTCCATTTTTATAATGAAAGTTTTAAAACTTAATCTAAAATATTATAATTATAAATCTATTTACTTTATAACCAATTAAAAATATGTTTATATGCTTCCTAAAGATCGAAAATATCAATAAATAAATTTATATGAGAACAGTATTCTACAACTTCAGTTTTAATAGTTTGTATCTTATGATTGTTTTTTAATTATCATATGCTAATATTTAAATGATTAAGAGTTAGTTTAAAGCTAATTTGAAAATGTTAAGTCAAATATCTATGCTTTAGAAAGATTAATATATTACAAGAAAACTTAAGAATGAGATAAAAAGAATATACAATTATAGCAATTGTTGTGGTTTTCTTATAATGACCCTTAAATAATTTACTATACCTCTATAAATATCTATAGCCCAATATATTTGATAAATTGTTTTATGCATCTAAGTTTTACCTATTTTGCATTGTTATTAGATTATTTACTATATAATAAAAAATAATTGGATATTATGAAAGGTTTTAATAAGGAAAAATAAAGGAAGATATATATATTTTTGATTATTAAGCAAGAATAATTATATAAAACTTGTATTTAAATTGTTTGAATAAAATTACATTTATATATATTTTTACATAACTAGTGAGTTCAAATATATAAAAATTATCTAGTATATTACTTATTTATTATCATTTATTCTTAATTCCTGTATACATTCCATACTGCTCTCCAATAGATGGAGCCTTGAAAATTACTTTTCCTTGCTTTATATAAACTGCTTCATAAATCAATTTTTGCATTTAAAAACTATTGACAAAATCCAGAGTTCTTCCATGTAAAAATTATCCATTTGGCTTTTTAACTATAATGCTGGTACAATAAGATACAACTGAAGTAATCGAGTTTATTAAAGATGCACTCGGGATTTTAAATCCTGTTTTCTCTGCTAAGCTCTATGAAAATTCATAGACACATCTGTTGTTTTTTTGTAATTTCGATATATTTTATTCCATAAACTCTTGATATTTTATAGGGATTTATACTTGAAACAATTTCAGCATATCGGTTAAAGGTTGCTTAAAATAGTTAAACACTTAATCATATCGTTTATATGCCGGAATATCCAAGTCAATGCGAAATGAAGGTATTATATTTAAAGGTTTATAAAAAAAATGGATGAAATATAGAACTCACTAGTTTTTAATAGTGACTCTTCTTTAATTAATTTCAAAGAAGCTGCAAATTCATAGGAAAAGCATAGGCAGGTGCATTTAAATCTCCAAACGAAAGATTTGGAGTAACTACAAATTAAATAAGTAAACCTAATAATTAATTTATTAAGACAACTATTTAAAAATTGTAGTCAAAAACCGGAAAACAAATTCATACGGGTCCCATTAAAACTACTTAGGAATTCTCTTCAACGTGGATATTAATTGTAGCGTATTATGAAAGTGAAATCAACCTATAAATAGATGAACAGATTAACCGCCTAAAATAATACCGCGAAAGATAGGAAACGATTACCTAAGAAATCTTTCCAAAAATAAGATATTATCTTAGATAGTTAGGATTCTAAAGATATACCTTCAAATCCTAATTAAAATTCAAATAAAGATATCCTTTTATGGTAGTCAAAAATAACATAAACTTAATATTAATTTTTGAATAATACTAATTAACAATTCTATTAAATTTCAAATAACTAAATTAGTCAGAAATAAAATAATATTACTAATCCTGATAATTCAAATAATCATTATTTACCTAATCTTCAGAGCAAACAACCTTAAAATTAAACTGCTGATTTAAGAAATGTAATATAAAATTAAATAATTAATTAGTCTAATGAAAACTTATTTACCTTAGAAATAAAAGAACTTAAACATAATATATAAAGACTTATAGATAAGAACCAATAATTAAATGAAATGCTAATTAATATAAAAGTAAAATATGAACGAGATATTGAAACATTGATAAGTAACTAAGAAATATCAAAAATATGCTATAAAATTTATATAAATAAAATTTATTAGAAATATAAATAATTATAGAACAATTTTTAGTCAATCAAATCTGATATATAGCAATATCACAAAAAATGCTATCAAAATAACTAGTTCATAAAATTACTTAAACAAACTTCTCCACTTATTCAGTAACTAAATAGTTTAAACAGATGAAATAATTAGTATAGTTCAAGAAATTTAGATATAATAGAAAAACTATGAGAATTAAGTCAATTCAAAAGATGAAATATAATCTAATTAAGAGATTCAAATTGAAGTCAATGCTAATTAAAACTTTACTTAAGCTTAAATGATAGGAGTCAATAATTCACTATGCCAAAACTTTAATAAAATTAGTAATTTTACTTAAATTGAAATAGATAACTTTCTAAATAAAACTTAGCAAGGATATCAGAAGACTATTAGAATAGAACTAATATTTACTTCAACAAATTACCTAATAAAAAATAATAACCGAAATTTAACTCCAAGAGTTATATTCTTAATATTAAAAATTATAAAACTAAAATAAGTAATTTATAGATTAAGAATAGAAAGCTTAAATGGAAATTTTAACTTTTAAAATCTAATTAGATAAGTAAATATAACAAAACTATGAAATAAATATAGCTTTTAAAAATTAAATTCTATTAAAAAATAAGGAAATTCAAATGTATAAAGAATTATTTTAGAATTAAATCTAACATACAAAAGAATTTAGTAATTAATAGTAATTTTAGAAGAAGTAATTTGTAGATGCATAAACTTAGACATTATATGGAAATATTTAAACAAAGGATAGTATTATCTAAACAGATAATATAAATAAATAATAAACAGCTTTTTTGTGTTAAAAATTTACTCAAACAAATATAATCAAGCAAGACAAGTTAATGTAAACTTAAAATAATTAATAGGAAGCATCAACTAATACTATTATAACATAACATAATAACTAATACTGTCAAATAAAATTGCCAGATGAAGATTTTGTTTTACTATAGCATTAATATCACTAACTCAACTTAAAATTCATTTAAAGAACCCAAAATATGTAAACACTTGAGATAAAAATAGGAGAGTTTTAAAAACTTAATTAAAATTTTAAAACAGATATATTTAATTATTCTACTAAAAGACGAAAAAAAGATTAATAAAACTAAACAGATTCAATCGATGCTATTTATCAGAATTAAACCTTATCTTCCAATATTAATCTTAATATTCTTAAAAGGAAACATGAAGAAGAAGATAAAACAATTCCGCCAGCAAAACGTATGAGTAAACATAATAATAAAAAAGAGTGCAGTTAAATAATATGTTATTTCAATCTGACTAGTCTATAACTTTAAAAGTTTATTAAATCCGAAACTTGAAGACGTCCATAGTACGAAATGTAAAATATATAGGGTAGATATGTCACAGTTACTTAAGATTTAGAATAAGGTACATGTGATAGTGTGAAAAGTAAAATTGATATAGATAGAAAGCTACTTAAAAAATATACTACGTAAGTAATATATATTTTGATACAATATTTTCATTAACATCCTGAGTATGGAAAAAGATTAGTACATATTTAGATTAACCAATAAGGATAGAAAAGCATTTACATTTACGAAAGTGGTCTACCTGCAGGATTGGAAAAAATTAGAAAGGACTAATAAATTTAAAAAATAAAGATGGGAAATATAAATATTAATGGAATAGCGAGCAAGTGCTTGAATATTGAAGAATTTATCAGAGATAACAGTATAGATATTTTATCAATAAACGAAACCTGATAAAAAGATGACTTTCCTCCAATATTGATAAATGGATTTAAAACATATTTTAAGAACTCAGGAAAAGGAGGAGGTGTATGCTTAATTGTAGGAGAAGAATTTAATAGTACAGAAATACATATATAAGTTAAAAAGAAATAAATAGATTCATAACAATTAAACTGGATAATATTTTAATCACGTCTTGTTACATGCCTGATAGTGGAAAAAGTTAAGATGTTAAAGATTTAGCTTATGAACAACTAAATACATTGCTGAATTTATATAATGATAATCCACATATACTAATGAGAGATTTCAATGCTCTTTTATAAGGTTTCGGTGATAATCCTGAAAATGCTTATGATAATAACATTAGACTATAAGAATTCTTACTATAAAACGATCTTGAGATAGTGAATGATAGCAACAGTAATACATGTATTCACAAAGGAACAGGAAAAACGTATTGCAATGATTATATCATTATAAACAACCATTTGAACGTTAATTAGTTTGCAAATTTCACTGCTCATAATAATAGTTTATTTTCTGATCATATTCCAGTCACTGTCGACTTTATCAATAATTCTATAGTATATTGGGAAAAGATAACTCAGAGAAAATATAAAATAGATAGGTTATAAGATGCAATAGATAGGCAAAAATATTAAGAATCTTTCCTACAAACTTATCTAGAATTCTTTTAAATAGATTAAGATAATCTTTAAGATTAATATGAATGCATCAAAAGTAATATTTAAGACAATGCTGATTAAACATTAGGTTCGCTTATTCCAGACTCAAATTATAACAAACTTCCTCGAGCTCTCACAAAGAAATATATAGAGGCAAAAAGAGCTAACTCAGAATATAAGGACGCTCACATAAAATTTGGAAGAATAAACTGACAAGTAACTAATCTTCATGAGGCAGCAAAACTACTTTGGAAAGACTTCAAGTATAATCTATGAAAATTAAAAAAGAACAAAGCAAAAAAGAAATTTCTACTTCTTAATGGAGATTCTAAGGAAATGTTTTCACAAGGTAAGAAAATTCTAAATCCTATCAAGAGAAATACTATGAACTTTAATTAAGAAATCAAAAATAAATAAAATTGAATCATGGGAAAATTGTGTTTTTAACAAGCATTCTAATCTAACTCAATAATAGATAAATCTTAGTAATTAAAAAATAGATAAAATATACGATAATATTTAAGAAATTAAAGATTATCCACTCTCGTATTTGTAAGGATTTGATCTTTTTACCATAAAAGAAATGTAAGAAATTATAAAAGAAATTCCGAATCGAAAAGCAGCTGGTCCAGATGGAATAAAAGGCGAACTTCTGAAATATGATGGATAATATTTATTAATAATTCTTCATTCTTTTCTGAATAATATGCTAAGACTTGGAAGAATCCCTTAGGAATTAAATATATCAGTGATAATTCCAATATTTAAAAAAGGAAATAAAGATGATTTGAAAACTGACTACCTATTTCTCTTATTAATACTATTCTAAAACTATATGATAAAGCTTTAACAAAAAGAATATACAATCTGATTTATTAGAGAAATTTGATTCACCCTTCATAAATGGGATTTATGAAAAACAGATAAACAACTTAATAAATTTGAATAATATAACAAATAATTGATAACTATCGGAAATGTGCTAAAGGTAAGACTAAATTGATAGCAACACTGATAGACGTTGAAAAAATGTTTGACTCAATAGAAAGAAGACTCTTGTTTGATTAACTTAAGAGAGTTAAACTACCACTTGGAATAATAATAGCATTAGAATCGTTTTATAAAAACCTATATTCTTCATTTATCATAGATGGTAAGAGCACCAGAACTTTATAATTCAACAATGGAGTTATGTAAGGAAGCTCTCATGGACCAGTTTTAGCATTATTGTATTATGACATAGTAATTAGATATCTGGAAAGCAAAAGTAACTAATTGGGATTTAAATGCCAGGATTCAAGTATTAGCTTCGCTTATAGAGGATGGGGAGATAATCTTATTCTTCTTTCCAAATCTGCAAAGTAAATGTAGAATTTAATAAATGAAGCAAATAAAGTTTTTGCATGAACTCATTTAAAGATCAATGTTACCAAATCTGAATGCATCTAATTTCTAAAGAAGAATCAGAAATAATAAATTTTAAATTTATTATTAGGAAATTAACAAATTGCTTAAAAAGAACAAGTAACATATTTAGGAGTTATTCTACATCAGAAGAAAAACTTGAATCCCAATTGCAAAGAAGTTGCATTCAAATATATAGCTGCAATGAAGAAAGCTGTTTTTTAACTGATGAGATATAAAAATGTAACTCCTTGACATTTTAAAACTTTATGTAGACTTTTTACATTACCTAAAGCAGAATATGGAGGAGACTTAGTACCATGAAGTATTCAAAAAGGAGTAACTGGAGTTTTGAACAGAATAGAATCAAGCATGAGATTAATTTCAAGAAAAGCTTTTTAAGTAGCAACTTCAACATTTAATGAATCATGTTATATAGACCTGAATTGATTACCCTTTAAGCACATTATGGCTATAAAATTCTTCAGATTCTACCATAAAATTAAATAAGAAAGTACTGATTTTCCAAGATCAACAATAGGCTCTCTTTTCATTAATATATGGAAAAAAGGATTTCAATATTACGATTAAGTGTAGCAATTATCAGACCTTTATAATATCGATCTGCAGAATTAATAGAATAATACCAATCTTAAAACTTTTACTAAACATGTAAGAGAAAAAATACAACAATATTTCTACAAAGTAGCTACTAAAAAATTTATGAGAATGAAAACAGCTAAAGTATATACTGAATAATTTGGTAATCTTTAACAATTTCCACAAATTACTTATACTAAATTAAACAAATAGTATAGACGAGAAATTATCAGTATATATAAACTTAGAATCTAAACTTATAATTTCCGTAAGGATCTTTAAGATCGTCATTACCCAATTGATAATCCCTATTGTATGTGTGGAGAGTATGAAACTTTCGAGCATATTTTTAAATGTGTGTACTATTCTAATATAATGAATTGATTATCGGAAAAGATCGGAAATTATGACTTAAGGCGCCTTATACTATACGATCAAGAATATCTAAACTCATATTCAAGGTCTAAATTGGAATATTTAGACTTATAGATCAAAATATTTCATAAGAAGCTAATGACAAGGAGACTTGAGATTCTAGAAATGGAGAAAGCAAAAAATGAAGAAGCTAAAGATGAATAGAAAGAAGAACTAATTAAAGAAAAATGATGAGATGTAAACAAGATTAAAAAACTATTTAAAAACATTTACTAACGTCTATAATTGAAAGAAGCAATTCTTGCAATTAAAGACGACAAAAAACTCTTTTAGTTTAAATTTGTTTATTTATATTTAAAGGTTCATTCCTTAATAATTAAGCATTTAATACCTTATAAATTGACAATAAATAAATTCTTTAATACCTACTTTAAAAAACTATGCTAAAATACTTGGAATTAATTTCTAAGTGAAATTTGATTCTTTAATTTGCTTATAGATTAAGCTAGTTTAAATTAAAAACCAATTTAATACAAAAAATATTTTATTATTTATTTTTATGGAAATTTACATCTTAATCTAATCTTTATACTTAGAAAGTTAGAAAAAATAGTAATAATCTGGATAAAAACGAATACGAGTAAATTTAGATGCTATAAATACAGTATTACCCTTTTATTTTGTATCATTATAGCGTATCTCATCTTTTTTTTAATTAACTTTTTTAACGCTTTACGTCTTAATTCCATAAGAATAAATGCTAATTTTAAACGGTATTTTTTATTTTTTTATAAAGGATATAAGCATAAAAAAGCTGAAAAATCAAATACATAAATTGAGAAGTTAATTTTTGTGGTTTAAGTAATTTATTTTATTCATTACAAAAGCATGAAAAATATAAACCTTCCAAATGAAGAATATAATATATTTAAGTATTTTATCTATTATTTACAATGTAGCTACAAATTAGAATAATATAACGACAAAAAATAAATAGAATCTTAATTAAACATAATAAATTAACACAAAAGTAACAAATAAATTTACATTTTTATAAGTTATGCAATATAGAAAATAAAAATTAGCTTTAATTTGGACCAGGAATTGCCTAAAAAACTTTAAATCTAACCAATTTGAAAAATGAATATTAAATAAGCAACAAACCAAGAAATATAGATACTTCACTTAAGAGCAAGATAAAAATAAAAATAAATTATTAAAAGTCAAAAAATATTTAGTAAAAACTGAACAAAGAAGTTAAATCTAAAATCAGTTCGAAGAAAGACTATTCTAATTTGTTTTATAAGTAAGATAAGTGATCTAATTTTATTTTCTTATATTTTTTAATTGATTTTAAATTCAGAATAATACTGAAATAATTTTAAAATATAAAATATATAAAATAAAGCAAATATAAAATGGAAGGATTTAAAAGAGGCTTCTACACTACCTTCCATAAAATTAGAGAGGAAACCTGAATCTAATCTTGGATAATCTTCTTTCCCTCAACCCTAACCTTTTTCTTAATCCTAATAACCTGGAGAGGAACGGAAATAAGCCCAGAAAACATCATATGCAACAACTCCAACCTCATAAAAGAAAACAAGAAAGCAGATGAAGTCTGCTCTTCACTAGGAGGTCTTGGAGTTCAATCCTTCTAGCCAGATGAGTATGGAATAGCTCATTAAAGTGGTACTGAACATCTAGGAAGAGGTCAGGAAGCTGAAAAAAAATAATATAAAGCTAATGGAGAATCTGAACAAGCAAGAGGAAATCAAATAAAGATTCATGTCTCAGGAGAGAGATTTAAGTGCTTTCTGCAATATATCTCAGAGTCAGAACAGCTAATCTCAGAATCGAGATTAAAAATTAGAGTAATTGACGGTAAATTAGCACAGCTAGTAGAAAATCAGCAAACATTGCAAAAGTAAATTGAATCAAATGATTAGAAATAAGACAATATGGAGATCGAAGAAATTAAAATTGACAAGCCTTTATACAAGCGAGAACTGAAATCCTACTACAACTTTGGCTCAAGAGAACACTTGTGAAGGAAGTGTAGAAATTCCTAATCTTCAAACAGAACTACTGGCAAAAGCAAAGATAACAGTAAGTAAAAAGGAAGAGGTAGGAACGGCTCAAACTTAGAAGGAATAGAGAACAGTTATGGATGAACGCTCTTGGGAATATATGCAAGAAAAAAGGCAACCTCAATAGAAGAGAAACTAGAGATTTTAAGAGCAAGCAAGATAAGACAGTGGGTGGAGTACGAACATTTAATTTTAGCCTCCGGATCAATCTGGAGGCAAGCTATAAATAGATTGAAATTCTACAAGAAGGCCAAACACTTTTATTAGTAATAATAATAAAAGATATAAAAATAAAAATATATTCAAACAAAAGTTGTAAAATTGAGAATGAAAAAATTAAATAGCTTATTCTTTAAATTTTTGAAAGAAAAAATTTAAAATTTTTTGTATAATCAAAATATATAAACAAATATATAGAATAGAAAAAACCTCATATATACGTTGATTTATTTTAAATCTTAAGAAAAAATGTTAAAAATACATAATAACAATAACTCAATGGATTCTACTAATTAAATCTAACATATCTCTATATATCCTTTTTTTTATATAACTCTAATTTTTTATTATTTTTTTTAATATTCTTTTTCTTATTTTTTATTTTTCACTTTTATACTCTCTTCCTTTTTATTCTTTCTATCTTCTCTTATCTTTACTAATTAATTAAATTAATAAGTCTTTTACTAAACTTTCAAAATATATTACACGAACTCTTTTTCAACTTCCTACGACAAAATATCTTTCAATTTTACCTTTTTATCTTTTCCTCTTTTTATATTTCTTTATTTACCTAGCTTACCTTTCTTCTCTCTTTATATCTCGAACTACTAACTTTTTGATTTTTCTATTTTTTTTGTTTTAAATAAAGTTTCTTTACCATTCGTCTTCATTTCTGCTTATACTTCGTTATTCTTCTTTTCGATTTATTATAAAATAGCTTTTGTTTATTCTTATTCTAAGCTTAATCGAAGAGATTTTTAATTTTTATCATAGCCATTAAATTTTATTTACTCAGTTACTTCTCTCTAAATATCACTCTAAGGTTCAGACTCTTCTTCTAAAAGATTTCTATAAAACAGACAAACTTTACTTTCATTTTTAAAAGAGTTATAAAGATTAGACTCTCTAATCTTTTCTCTTTCTTCTTAAATTTGAAACTTCAGAAGGTTTAGTTGATTTTAAAGTTCTTTATTTTCTATCTAGAGTTCTTGATACATAAGTTTTAGGTTATAGTTTTAGTTTAATTGTTTTCTTAACTAAGCATTATCCTTCTATAATATTTCATTTTATTATTCTAGGCTAAGGTTTTATTCTTTTAGTTTACTAAGTTTAAGGTAGAATCTTTCGTTTTTAACGAATAAACTTTCATAAAGTGTCTGTTTTTCTTTAATTTCGCTTTACAAGTTAAAAACTTCTTCTTAATGCATTTTAAGTTCTTTTTGTGTGTCTTTTAAAGTTTATGAAAGGAGTTATATTTCAATTTCCTTTTTATCGATCTCAGATTCGTAGACTTGAGTGATATTGTTTTTAATTTGTTAGAATTCTTTAGCTTTAGAAGAATAGGAAGATTATAGAGTAGGAACTTGGACTTAATTACTTAACATTTAGTTTTCGGCTTCTAGTTATTAAATGATAGAAACAGCTTCTTAGTAAGACTTTTAAAGCTTTTAGTAGTTAGAATCGTGAAGAGCGTTAAGTTCTTATACTTTGGCTTGATCAATAAGAGTTTGTGTGCTTTTAGTATTAATAGCGAAAACGATTTATTTAATAAATAAATCCATCTATAGGAATTATAAAGTAGATAAAAGAGATTTTTATTCTTATTTAATAAACTTAATATTTATTATCTTATTTTTAAGATTTACGTCTAACTAACTATTTTTATCTTATTCTAATTATTTATTAATTCCCTTTAAATTTTTCATATTAGCTTAATTGGAAAAAATAATTTAGCTTATATTTATTTATTGTACTTTTTGCTTGATGCTTTTTAATAGCATTTTGTCAACATGGTAAAGTTTATTTTTTCTTAAATTTTATCTAAGCCTTTTAAATAAATAATTGCATTTTATAAACAATTTTTAAGAGAAAGTAAACATTTTTTCCTATATGAATTTATATCTTTTAGTTTAAGAAAAATTTTTATTTTTAAGCTTTTTAAAGATATTTAGCTATGAATATCTATTCTATTTTTTTTGGCTTTCCAAAGTATAATTTAAAATTTTAGTTTATTTTTTGAAGATTTTTCTAATTTATTTCGTTAAGATAGCTTCTAAAATATTTTTGGTCAATGAATATTTACTCTTAATCATTTATTTAATACTTTTATTATTTTCCAATAAGTTAATTACCCTCTGTTTCTCGAGATTTAACTTATTGGCCCATTTATTAGATATTGAACTTCAATTTTTATTAGCAGAAGATAAATAAAATAATGAAAATTAGCTTTTGTAATAAGACCAATAAAGTAAGCTACCCCAAAATTTACTTTATGTGCTTAGCTTCAAATCTTTTTAAATTCAGATTTTAGTTTAAAATCTTTCTTGATTTTTTATTCAGGAGTATCTGACAGTCATTTTAAATAACAGGAAATACAGTTAGTAAAAGAAGCAAGAATGAAAATTTACAGCTATAAATTAGATGAGCACTCAAACTAAGGATTTATTAATTTCTTTCATCTTCAGCTAACATAGATCCTAGAAATTTTAATGATGGATATTTTTAAAATTTTTATAAACTTAATCATTTAATTTCGTTGGAACTCATAGACCTTAAGACAAGTGTAAACAATTACTCAATAGATAATTAAATAATGCTATATTTAAAAGTGTAATAAGCATCATTTTTAATTTAAAACCAATAAACTAAAATTAAGCATAAAATTTATTTAGATTTAATGCTAAAACTAGCAAGGGTTTCCTATCTTAATTTAGTAATAAATTTCTTCTCATTTTCATTACTAAAAATTACTATCGAAGTTTGCTTTATACAATTTTTTGTAAATTAAAACGAAATAAAATTTAAGGGTTTTCTTTAAGAAAATTTTTTTCTTAATTCAACTTGAAACGGAACAGTTAAACTATCTAATAAGATAAATAGTAAAAATTAGAATTATCTATATTAATTCATATTTTAGTTTCATGTTCTCTGCTTTTAATTATGCAAATCTATTCGAATATTTCCTTGAAAAAGGGTATGAAGGATTTAAATAAATTTTATTTATATAGAAAAATAGAAAAAAGAAGATAAAATGTAAACCTAAAATCAAGAGGGTTGTTTCATACTGATCCCTCTCAATCCTTAAGAAGAACTATAGAAGTTAGATTAAAATATACGTTATTATTCTTTGAAGATGATAGGAAGACAAAAAACCCTAATTATGATAGAAATTCAGTTGAAATCAAGAAAATATACGTTAAAATCAAGAAGTAGCGAAAAACTAAATAGATCTATAGATCAATGAACATGAGTTAACGAAATTAGAAGTATTATCTAAGAAAGAGAATATAATTTTACTAAAATTTTCATATAATAATTGATAAAAGTATCTAAGTAAAATCAGATTTTAGCTAGAAAGCAATAATATTATAATTAAAGATAATTGAAGGAAATTTGATATCTATGAAAGAAAAAATCTAAATCCGAATGAGAGCCTTAACTTTGATGAAATAATCAAGAAAAATTTAATTTGTATAATAAAAATTTATTAATGCGATTAAAGGGATTTAAACTTTAAAAAAGATAAAAATCACATGATAAAACGTAAAAAATATATTTAAGAGTGGGAAAATATAAAAAATACTGAAACTAGTAATTTATAGAAACTAAATAAAAATAATTATTATTATTAAAAAAGTTGAAAAAAGCATAAATAAATAAAAATGAAGCATATAAAAAGAAAGAGAAACAAAAAAAAAGAAAAGTTTATTTAGATAATTTTTATATATTTGAACTCACTAGTTATGCAAAAATATATATAAATGTAATTTTGTTCAAACAATTTAAATACAAGTTTTATATAATTATTCTTGCTTAATAATCAAAAGAATATATATCTTCCTTTATTTTTTCCTTATTAAAACCTTTCATAATATCCAATTATTTTTTATTATATAGTAAATAATCTAACAGTAATGCAAAATAGGTAAAACTTAGATGCATAAAACAATTTATCAAATATATTTGGCTATAGATATTTATAGAGGTATAGTAAATTATTTAAGGGTCATTATAAGAAAACCACAACAATTGCTATAATTGTATATTCTTTTTATCTCATTCTTAAGTTTTCTTGCAATATATTAATCTTTCTAAAACATAGATATTTGAAACGTTAATATTTTCAAATTAGCTTTAAACTAACTCTTAATCATTTAAATATTAGCATATGATAATTAAAAAATAATCATAAGATAAACATTATTAAGACTGAGGTTGTAGAATGCTGTTCTCATATAAATTTATTTATTGATATTTTCGATCTTTAGGAAGCATATAAACATATTTTTATTTGATTATGAAGTAAATAGATTTATAAATGTAATATTTTAGATTAAGTTTTAAAACTTTCATTTAATTATATTCTAAGACTAGAAACTTAAATTATTCACTTCTTTAAATAATAAGCAATAAATTAATTTATATAATAGACAGTTAATCAGATATTTTAATCTAAAAATTAAATGAGTTCATCCATCTCCTCCATCCCCTCCATCTCCTCCATCTCCTCCATCGCCATCACCATCACCATCTCCATCACCCCAGTCATCACCACCATCGTCTTGAAAATCATTATTTTCGAAATATTCGTTATTATAGTTCTCAAAAGACACATTATCTGCCATTATATATATATTAATATCGTTATAGTCGTTGTATTATTTAATCTGTTTAGTTTTAGTCTTGTTTTCCTTTTTGAAATGGACTGTCCCTGGCTTCTATAGCAACTTGTCAAGTTTATTCCCATATTTTGTTCTAAAATGGCTTAAACTACAACAGTAGATTCCAAATTTGATAACGTTATAATTACCATCTATTCCCAAGTTAAATGCAAAAGGATGGGTAGAAGATACTTCTTTAATCTTGTTTTAAAGATAATTGTTATCCTAGTTATTCTCAAAGATAAATAGCTTTAAAGGCCATTTATAAGATTTCCAATCATTTTTATCAGGAAGCTTTTCTGCATGATGATGATATGACCATTACTAAAAGTCATAGTTCCTATAGAAATGAAATATTCTTCCAAAAAGACTTGGATCTATTTTATCCAGTCTCTACATGATTCTTAGTGAGACATGCTACCATTTTAGAGTAAAATTAATCCACCAAAGAAAATCAAAAACTGTAACTATTGGTATTGGAGACATTTATACTTAAGGTTTTATCCAATTTAGTCATTTCTAACCATCTTAAAATAAGCCGCTTTCTTGCATCACTATAGGCATGATTTCTTACCAATTAAGATCTAAAGCTCTATATAGTGAATTTGATTTTCCTTCAGTAGGTAGTTGAAAACTTTTAAACATTAACTAACTACCAAATAGCTAATCTCCATGTTCGCCAGTTACTAAAATAGCCGTGGGGTCACTTTGAACTTAGTTAACAATGGAAGTAATATGATCTTCATCTTTTAGAATCAATTAACCAAATGTAGGATTTATACTTAAGTTATAAAATTCAGGATATTCGGTAATGGAACTTTGTTTAAGAACTATTGTAATTTTGCTCAAAAGATCGTTTCTATTATTATCTTTAGTCCAAAGTAAAAACGAAGTTACAACAGCAGTAGAATCAATACCTCCACTTCATAGTACATAAATCTTACTACAAGGGTAATTTAAAATAACTCCTGCTGTCTCATGACAAATTTGACTAAGTGTTTTGTTGAAAGAAGGATTGAAAGCTGGAAGTGGATCAATGATTTTAGTCTTTAAAGTTCCTTTGAGAACTCCAGTTCTGTCAATAATTTGAAAATGGAAGTAGCTGGAATATAAAAACATATAATCTTTTTTAGGTAATTTTTTGGTTTAGTAAAATTAAATTATCATTGGAAGTAAAGGATTACAATCCAACATAAAATCAGCTATATTCTAATTTACTTAGCATTATTCAATTTATAATTCCTCTTCTATCTTAGTTTATCTTTTAACATTTGCAAAAGTTTGAAATTTTCTACTTCCAATTCATAATTTTTCCGGCAAAAATTCTTTTGTCTATTCATCGGCGTCCTTAAATTAGTTAAGCTTAGTTTTGCTTATATTTAATTTCTTTTTTTTGTTTTTCTTTTGAGCACTACAACAAGCTCCCATAGTTGTTTTAAACTATTATTATATAAGTTGTAAAATCTTTTTATTTTAAAGGCATAAAACAATAAAACTTCTTAATAAACTTAATTATTTCAAGAAAAGCAAAATATCTAATTTTTAAGTGTTTTATAATATTAAATTTATTCTTAACTGCTCCCTTTTATATATTTTTTCCTTTTCTTTATTTTATTTCTTGAGAGGGATAAAAATACCGGTACATAACTTTTGCTAAAATACAAATATAAAGATGATATATAAATAAATTTTTACCAAATTGCTTTAGATAGATTATATACATCTGCTATAATGGAAATGAATGAGCAATAATAGTAAAATAAGAATCATAGCTATACAAGTTTTAGTTAGTTTGAATTAACGTTGGTTTTAATGTTTATTTATCATTACAAAATTACCTAGCTAACTTCTAATTAAAAAATCATATTTTATATATGTCTGTTTAATAATGAGTTGAAAAATAAGTAATTTAAGTCTAATTAATTATTGTTAGTTATTTATTAAGTTAGAAGTATGCTTTGAAGTCTAAAAATCATTTTTAATGCCTGGAACATTTAACTGACTTTTATAGTTGGAAATGATAATATCAATTTACTCTGAATTTATTGCTGAGATTCAAGCAAGCTAAAGAAAATATTTAATATAAACTAATCTAGCTTAATTTATTCTTACAGGATTGAAATTAGATATGTTTTCTTTCTGTTCATATAAACTCTTCAAGCATTGATTTTTAAGTTATTCTTTTATATCCAAACCTAAGAAATATTTTTTAATTCCAAACTTAATTAAATTTTAAAATGTATGCTATTTTCTCTAATTTAAATAAAGATAGTGGCTAACCAATAAAATCAAAATTAAATAGTAAAATATAAACTAAATAATAAGCTTTAATTAATTTAAAATCTACAATTATAACAATTCATCACAGTTTGATGAAATATCCTCATATTAAGTAAAATCATATATAAACCACTTAAATTTCTATTTTGGAACCTTTTTTATAAGTGTAAAACTGAAGTGAAGTCATAGATCTTAGTATGATTTAATTTTATTCCGGCTATTGCTTAATATTGCATATATTAGATAAATAGTATACTAAAACTTGATTATTTGAATATATATTCATGTATTCATATTTTCACTTCAGTTTAATTATGAATATAAGGCTTTTATTCAACATCACAAGTAATTAAATAATATTTTAGGTACTTGATAAATAATTCTCTTTGTGTTTGCTTATTTTAAACAATTTTAAGGTTTTTTCTCTGACTATTTGGTAGGTTAAGTATAATAAAGAATTTTTTTAATTTTTTACCTAAAAAATGATTTTATTTAATAACTATAACTCTAATATTAATGGGAAATCATGTATTAAGATAATAAAATTTGGGGAAAATTAATAGTATGAAAATAAATAAAATTCTCATACTTTTGAATCATTCAAATCTTTAAGAAAATCAATAAATTTCAACTATATTTTCGTTAATAGTTATTTAGATCTTTGATACTTTTTAACGATTATTAATTTATCAAAATGAAAAGAAAAAAGATATAACGGAATTAGTTGAAAAAAAAGATTAAGAAAATAATCGAAGATATAAAATATCTCTATAAAAATAGAATTGAGTACAAGCTTAGTACAATATAAATTAAATAATAGGAATATAATTAATATAATGAGTTTTTCTTTCATTTGGCCAATAATTTCTTTGTCTAAAAAAAGAATATTTTAGCAAAAAGAGAGAAATTTCATATATAAGTAATTGCTTGAGATTGGAAATTAATATCAAAGGTAAATTAGGCTAAAAAATGTTATTATTAATAGAAAATTAAAAGTGAGCATCCTTGATAAAATTTCTCCCTCTAAAAATTTCTAAGTCTTCTAAATAACTTTTACAATTTAATAATAAAATGAGCATTCCATAAATTCATAAAGCTTAAATAGTTATTTTAAAAAAGAAATTTTAAAGTTCTAAAATTACTAAATCATTGATCTAATATTTTATGATTTATTTTCTACTTCTATCTTAAATAATATCTAACTATAAAATAACTTGAAATTAACGATTTATTTTTAACTTTATTGTTGAATACTCTGATATAAAGATTGAAATATAATATTTTTAATTTTATTTCTTTTTTAGATCTTTAAGGATTTTGATATTGTCATGTAATTATTTTTCGTGAGTGAGTTGTTACAACTTTAAATCCTTCATTATCTGTATTAGATATGTAAATAGCGAAATTTAAATTAAGAATTTAGATGTTTAGCTAATTCTCTTTAGCTATTTAATTTTTAATTTTAGCCTTAATCTCAATTATTGTTTGAATTTAAACCTTAATAGTTAGATGGATAAAACATAATATAAATTTCGAGTAAGACATTTAGATTTTAGTTAAACCAAAATTTAATTACCTTAAATTAAATTAAAAATACTAATTTTTAAGTAAGTCATTTTTCAAATTTTATTTTGCTATCTCAAAAATTTGTTTATTAATCAATCAATGCTAAACTTTTATATATGCATGTATATTTAAAGAACTCCCTTTAGTTTATATATTAGTGTAAATCACTTAATGAGATTAAAATTGATGGAATGCTAATTTTATCGCTTTAATAAAAATAAATTTTAATCTTATTATGAAGCTCTATAATCAAATCTAACCTTTTTTGTAAATAAAAATAAATATCATTGATGGTTCTTTGTTTCATTATATATTTCATAATAAAGTTTAAGCTAATTTAAGTTAAGTAACTTGTGCACTTAAAGACTAATGAAGAAGAGTATACAAGATGCTTTTTTATTTTAGGAGCGAATATTATTAATTTATTTATTTTGCTTTATGACAGCTTTCAAAATTTAAAAGGTATAAAATGCTTAAATTATTAAGGAATAAACCTTTAAATATAATACCTTCATTTCGCATTGACTTGGATATTCCAGCATATAAACGATATGATTAAGTGTTTAACTATTTTAAGCAACCTTTAACCGATATGCTGAAATTGTTTCAAGTATAAATTCCTATAAAATATCAAGAGTTTATGGAATAAAATATATCGAAATTACAAAAAAACAACAGATGTGTCTATGAATTTTCATAGAGCTTAGCAGAGAAAACAGGATTTTAAATCCCGAGTGCATCTTTAATAAACTCGATTACTTCAGTTGTATCTTATTGTACCAGCATTATAGTTAAAAAGCCAAATGGATAATTTTTACATGGAAGAACTCTGGATTTTGTCAATAGTTTTTAAATGTAAAAATTGATTTATGAAGCAGTTTATATAAAGCAAGGAAAAATAATTTTCAAGGCTCCATCTATTGGAGGATTTTATGGGATGTATACAGGAATTAAGAATGATTGCTATTCTCTAAGTTATAACTGCAGATTTACTAAAAGCAAGAGTGATGAAGAAGTTTTTGTTAATATGCAAAATTTAGTAGATGGAGTTCCTATGTTTGGTCAGATGATTCAATAGGGAGTCATTGAAACAGACAATTTCAACGATTTAGTGAAATATATTAGTAATCATAAAGCAGATTGTACAGGATATGTCACAATTGCAGGAAAAAATTAAGGAGAAGCTGTTATTATTGCACATGATAGAAATAAATCAGTCAATGCAAGATATATCTAGAACAATGCGTACTTAGTTCAAACTAATTCTGATTGCTGGAATGAATCTAATGAAAATATAAGTGATAAGCTTAGAAATAGTGATACTCTTCATATTTTGGAATCATCAAAAAAATTCTAAATAGATGAATAAACGCTGATGTACAATGTTTTAAGAAGTAATAACGTTACATGTGATATAACTCTTTTCGCAGTAGTTATGGATCCAGCTGAAGGTGTTTATTATTTTGATAATAATGAAAATATTAAAGAAGAAATCCCTCAAAAGAACTACTTTTGATATTCTAAACTTAATCATTTAAATAATTAAAGTTTTTATCTGATTATTAGTTTATTCCAAAAGGGTAAAAATCCAATATGAAGCATCTTAAAATTTAAAAAATTTCGCACCGCTTTTTATTCCGAAATCATTTTTCTTTCTTTATGGACTATTTTCCTTGAAAATCTTTTGATTCAAAAACTTTTGGTAAAATTGTTTTTTTTATAATTTTTAAAATTGAAATAGATTAAAATTCTCATTTTTAGACTTAAACATACGATAAAATATAAATGTAGTGTTTAGCTATTTATGGATATTCTATTTATAATTTTAAAATTTATACTAAGTGATTTTTCATTCTGTATATCCCTTATAAAATTTCTTTTTCCAAAAGATTTAAATTTTTCAGTGTATTCAACTTCACTATAATTTTATTTGCAAATTGTTATAATTAATTTATTATCATTGCACAAGATGTAAAATACTCTAAAATTTTATTCCCCCTGTATTTTAAAAGATTTCAACCGTTTATGTTGAATGTTCAATTTTCGTTATTAAATAAATTTCTTAACCTCTTGGTATTGTAAATTTAAAGCTTCTATATACAATTTTAAATTATAGAAGATTGAAAGTTTTATGCTTTTTTGTGATCAAAGATCTAGTTTAAATTAAAATTTTTTATATTTTTTGATAAATCAAACTGTCATTTTAGATAGTTATAATGGAAAAAAATTAAAAATTAGATATTTTTTATTAATAAACTTTTGTTAAGATTTATTTGTTTTTTTGGTTGCTTATTAAATCAAAAGATTTAAAGTATATAAAATAAAATTTTTTCTACCTTGGATTATAATTTCTAAGATGGATATCAAATCTCATTTCGAAAAATAAATTGATGACTTAAAATGAAAATGATCATAATTTTTTAAGTTATGTTGTAAACATGTTTTTCATTCTAAAATCTGTCTTCAAATAAAATTTTCTATTTATTTCCTAGTATAATTTAAGTTTGTTTTAAATGAATTTTTAATTTAAAATATATCCCAAAATAGATTTATATTTTAATAAAATTGATAAAAATGTTTGGAAGAATCAATAAATTTATCATATACTTTTTAAACCTCAACAAATGTAAAATATAGAGTTTTTAAATCCAGTTCATTTCCTTTTCCTACATTTTTTATGTATTTATACAAGGCAATCATTTAATAAATAATTATTTTAGCTTAATTTATCTATATTTAAATCTATAAATCATCCTAGGTACTTAATTACTGATCAAAGTATTATAAAAGGATAAAGCATTTTTAAAATCAATCAAAAGGCACTCTAAGTTTAAGAATCTCTAACACCTTAAAACATTTGAAGATGCTTTTCGAAAAAGGGGCTATAATTAAATGATTTTTCTAAAAGGATATTTTTGGATTTATAATTATAAGTATTTAGAATTTAATTCTTCAGTAGTATGCAGAACAAGATGCAAATTAAAAATCATTAAAGTATTCCTTGAACTTTTAAGAATAATCATTTACTCTTAATTAACTATATAATACCTTAATATAATAACTTGATATATGAGACTAGCATAAATATGCTTTATTAATATCAATATATATAGGGTAAAGCTTGATCAGATGTTTTTGCTTACTACATAAATGTTTATTTAAAGTGTATAATACCTAGCATTTTATATATAAGTAGATTGTAACTTAAATATATAAACCTCTATAATTAAAATGCAATTCTTACTATATAGAGTTAAAGAAGATGAAGCTGCAAGCTAAAAAGTAATTGGTTTTAAAAAGTTAGTCAATAAATTAAATATTTTACACTGGGTTCTTTTTATTATTATTAAAGAAGATCTAAATATATATCTAATGGTCTTGTATTAATACTCTTATTATCATTAAATTTTTCTTAATTGTACTAGATAGAATCAATCTAAAACTGAATACTTGCTAATACTAAATTGATTAAGCATAAGTAAGTTATCTTAAAAAAAATTCTGTTATGTTGAAGTTCCGTTTGAGAATAAGGGTAAAAGCAATGATCTTTAATTAAAGTGTTTAAAAATCTAAAAAAAGCAACTAAAGACAGATAAATAAATACTTGTTTAGTTCTATCGTAGAAAAATATACTTATATAAACATGTTCTACTCTTATTTTTGAAATAGGAATATCTGCTAGGGAGTAATATCAAAGAGAGTATATTTCAAATAAGATAAAAGCTTTTATATCCCTTTTTAAATATATACTCATACTTTTATAATTCATATTCTTAAAATTCATATTTGATTACTATCTAAAAATGTAATGTAAGGTTAGTAAAAGAAAGCAGCCAAAAAGATAACTTTAACTAGCAAAAACGAGCATTAATTTTCTTAATAATAATAGAAAACTTTAATGTTTGCTAATAATCTTTTAGATTATTTTTAATAAATATTTATCTATTAAATAATTTGGTTATTATTTTCTATCAAATTTGCATTTTAAATTGCTTAACTTTATTAAATAGTCCAAGCTTCTATAATTCTAAATATGAAATTATTAAAATTAATATTTAAAAAAATAGGATGATAATTAATTATTAATATGCAGCTATTTATTATTTTATTTTTAATAATGCACAACTATGTGAAATGTATTTAGATTTATTTAAGTGACTAACAATTTTAAACTGAAAAATTAAATTTAAAATACTGTTTACTTTCTCATTAATAAAATTGTATTCAATTATTGAGCTATATAGCAACAACTTATTAAATTTTTTATATTATCTTATTTTAATAATGTTCATATTAAAATTTGGATATTAGATTTGATAAAAATGATAAATTTAGATATTATTTGCTGAAGGAAAAAAATTTCCTTGAGTAAGGAAATATTTAAGAATTAATTTACAAGAGCTAAATTAAATTTAATCTACTTTTTATTTCATAAATATCATTATAGTTTTTAACTGTGATTCATTTACATATGTAATATGCCACTAATAATTGTTTAGTGGTATATTAGTTCAGATTTTAATACTAAATTTATTTATTTATTTCTGGATTGTTATAAATACTCATATTTTCTCAACAGTTCTTTAGATTAAATAAAAAATATCTGCTTAATTTATCTATACCCAAAGATATGTTTTAAATCAATTAAAAATTATTTTATTCTATCTTATATATTTTACCGCTTTACTTAAAAGCTTGGTTTATTACTAGTATTATTATTATTAATAATCTACTAGTCACTCTTATTAACTATATAGTAAAGTTTACATCTAATAAAGAATTCTAGTTAGATCTAATTTACTAAACTATTAAAAGGAAAAGTTTTAATATTATACTAAAGCTATAATTCTAACTCTATACTATTCTACTAATTGGATCAATAATAAACTAAAAAGATTCATCAAATAATAAGAAAATGCTAGTCTAGTTATTTAGCTATTCTGATTAATACTTTAATTTGCTTAATGGTATAGAAGATAAAGTTTAAGCTAATATCCAAAGTAGTGAACAGAAATTATTTCCTTTGATATTTTTTTATTATATAAAACGCATTTAGCAAGGATCTTTTCATTAAATACTTATAATCTCTAGAATAAATTATTAGCTTATTAGATCATTACGTTTTATATGAAATAGCTCAGAATTAAGAGTGGTTTATCAATTTAATAGATTGACTTAATAGTTACAAATAATTATTAATTGAATTCTTTTAATGAAGTAAGTATATTAAGCTACTACTATTTAGACTATCTATATATCAAATAAGTTAATTAAATATCTTAATCGCTTTTATCATCTTCATTCTTCAAAGTGAACTTTTCTTCAAATTTACCTTAAACTCCAGATATATTTTCCTAATCTTAATTAGATATATAATTCATCTCACTTCATTCTTCATCTTAGATTGCTTAGTCTATTAATATTTAACTTCCTCCTTTACCTGGAATTTTTCTTTATCTGAACTTTAAAGAAATAGATGGATAAGAATACTTAAATGGAACAACTTCTATATTACTTATAGGATCGATTCCTACAAAATGCCATTATTCTAAATTAATTTCGTTTTCAGACTTATAGAACACTTAAACCCCAAACTCGATTGCTTCATAATACAATCTAACTTCTTAAATAAGTTCAGTCAAAATTAGCTCCTGATTTTAATTTCTAGACACTTAAACTTATTAATAAGTGTTAGAGCTAACAACCTCAAGACAAACTTCTTTAATTATTGTAGTTTCTACCTAGCTGTAATTCTCCATGTACTTTATACTTATAATAACTTAATAAATTCGTTTTGTATTTAAATAATGTTTCTTAGAAAGTTCTTTGTAAATAAATGAATTACAAGATAATAGATATATAATAAACACCTTTATTTTCATAAATTAGTTAGAATTTCTAATAAGTGCTTATTTTATCTTATATATTTTTATTTACTTCTATTCAATAAAAATTATCTTTAAATATTTATTTCCATTAAATTCAAAACTCTTTTATTCTTTGGCTTGTTTTATATCTAATAAGCTGCTACATCTAGAGTTAATTTGATGGTTGTGATTAAGTTTATAATAACTGGTTTAATTAATTATGTTTGTCGTATTATTCTAATGAAGTTTTATATTAAAATTAATAACCTTAGAATGCTTTTTTCATTTGTGTGATTTTTCATATCAAAGATTTAAGTTTTTCTTTTACCCTAGTTTGTGTAGTTTTACTTTATACCTAACGCTCAATCCTATATCTTTGGTAAATTATTTATAGCCTTCATCGTTTTAAATCAGACTCTCATTTTGGGGTATCAACTTATCTTTCAACTTACTAGTCCATGAAGCACCCTCGAAGTCTTAATAAGCCTAATTTCTTTGCATAGCAATTACCGTTAGTAAAAGCTAGGACTAAATATCCTATACATAACTTGATATTTTAGCTAAATTAACTAGCATAATCTATTAGTAATGCTATAAGCTATTACAATAGACTTTATTATACTTTCAAATTATTTTTTCCTTTCCTAATATATTAAGATTATGTATTTTAAGCTTACTTACATGGGCAAGAAGTAGTTCTAGAGATACAGGATTAAGATTATATTATTGCAACTAAAGTAAATTAGCAGCACTAACCTAAAATATGACACAGAAAAACTAGAAATATGGTAATTAGATGAAACACATAGAGCTTTAATTATATAGACTTAACTATTAATTTAAAATAACTACAAAGCTTCTATAAAGTACCTAACTAAAGTTCTAATCTAGTAAATTAAATAAAAGGAAATATATTAATCATAAAGGAATAATAGTTAGAATAATATTACTTAATAACCATAATATGTATTTATATCCTTATTATAATAGGATTAAACCTATTATTTCTCTAATCTCAATACATAAATTGCTTACAAAGTGTAATATTTTTCTAGTGGTTCTTTTAGATAATAAAATATTAAACTATCAAAGATATTTCTTCATATACTAATTTTAGATGAGTAAACTAAATATAAAAGAACTAGTAAGTCTTAAGCATGCTAATACTGCTTAAAATTTAAATAATATCTCTAGATATCTATAAAAAGATGGTGGAATGGAACAAAGGCTTTCTCGACTAAAAGGCTTCTCGTAACTCCAACAAAGACAAAAAAGAAATAATATTGTAAAATCTCAGAAGAAAAATAATTTCCTTCCAAGATTTCAAAAAAAAGTTACACTTTCGAACAACTTATGAACTAAGATAAAAAGTCTCTTGCTTAAATCATTTTTGATTACATTGATAAGGTAGAGAATCTCGAACATTACGTCATGAGTTTACAATAAGACTTATAAGATCATGTCGAGGACGAGAGACCGCATAATGAATTTGTGACCAAAGAGGACATTAACAACAGATATTAAGAAATAGAATGCGATATAGTAAGAATTTATGAATAAATGGGAACAGATTTCTTTTAATTAATTAATTTCAACTAAAAAAGTTTTTTGGACCGGAAACTCCTTTCCGATTGCACGACCCGACGCTCTCTTTTTATGGAATAACGGGGATATCCTGTTGTGCTCCAGGCCCAGCTGCTAGGGAGCTCCATCGCTATGAGCAGCCAGGTTTCAAGCCCCTACCAAGAGCGGATAATCTCAAAGACAGTGTTCCCTTCAGAAAATGACTCTGATCAGGGACTTTCTCAGCGACAGGAAAGGAACTTGTTCCTAGCCATAAAACCAGAAAGTGTTGTCACGAAGGTCATTCTCAGCTCCCACCATCTTTTCAATTATATTTCTAATACTATATAAAAAAAAGAATTAGTTTTATAATATTGGCTTTAAATATTAGAGTTAATAATTTAGCTATTTTAAATGTTTTTAAAACCAAATTTACATCTATGATAGCAAAGGCTTAGTTTTATTATTTACTCTGTCACTTTCTTTTACATTATTTAGATTGAGAGATATGGAGTAATTTATCTTAAGCAGCTTATCTCTTTTTTAATCTTCGTGAGATTGTGAGAAAATAGAGTTACTAATAAGATTTTTTAAATGTTGACTTGCTTTTTTATGCTGAAATCAATTTTTCTAAAACTTTTTAAATTAAATTGAGAAATGAACTTAATCAAGAGGAAAAATTAGAGAACTCATGAACAATATAGATAATCAAAATAATGAATTAACGATACTTAGACGATAACTAATCTAGAATAACCTAGCCACTGAATAATAACTCTATGAATAATCTCAATCGAACTTCAAGCAAGAATAAAATATGATAATAGAAAACTTATCTCCTTAAAAGTAAGATCAAGAAAAACAATATGAAATTGACTTAATTTTGTTGAAGAGAATTGATAAACTAGAAAAAAAAATTTCTTAAATAATCTTAGAAATAGTATAACTTTGCGTATACTGCAACTCTAAATTTCACTTGCTACGACAACGCCTAGAATGAAAATAACTTAAATTAAAAGAAGAATAGAGAACATGAAGGGCCCTTAATCAACTATTTATATCATAGACTGGAGTATATAGGTAAAAATTGTTCGTTGGAAAAGATGGAAATTCTCTGTGGTAACCATCCACATACACAAAAGGTCGTGGTATACATCCACGTATAAAAAAATGTCAGCAGGTACCTGGTTGAAAGCCCAGGGAAAGCAAAACATTTAAAATTCTTAGTTTACATTATTATTATTATTAATATTATTATTATTAATATTATTATTATTATTATAAAATATTAATTATAAGCAACAAAGAAAGAGATTCAAAAACCTATAGATAAGATTATTTTTCTGATAAATTTTGCTTTAAAATTAGAACAAGAAATGTAAGTTTTCAGAGTGTTAATATAGTTATAGAATATAAATTAGTCAGATAATTATTTAATTTTATTCATTAATACCAATTTTATCCAAACCCATTTATCAAGGAAATTTAATAAGCTTTCTAAAAGAGAGATAAACGATCTAAGTTTCACTCTGGAGATGAAAAGAGCAGAGTAACTTAATTAGCATTACTCTTTCTCATTTATATATATTCATAATCTTACTTAAATTTCATTAAACTTCTCTTAAAGTTTCAGAGTATTCTCATATTCAGCTACTTAGAATATTAAAAGAAGCAATATTAATTAATTAAATAATAGTTTAATAATTATAAGTATAAAAATAGCTAAAGAGTATTACAAATATAATCAAAAGATTTATATAAAATAGGATATCATATGTATATAGATATTTATCTAACTTCCTATAACTTATTAATTATAAATAAGTTTATCATCTAGATATTTTAAAGATAATCTGATTCATTTTTTTTAATAATAATAATATTAACTGTATGTTAAAAGTTTTGGAGTTCTCCAGCATTCCAACTGATTTCACTCAGAATTCTTTTAAAGTGGATGTATACCATGGCCTTTTTTGAATGTAGGTGGCTAGCACAAAGAATTTTTCATGTTTCTGCTAAATAGCTTCTATCTATAAATTCCAGAATCGGTTATTCAAATCTGGTTCGAAATTCTTCATGTTTTGATTTATTCTCTTTTAGCAAAATTTTTTAATTTTTAGCCTTTTTTAATTAGTGATATTTTTAGTATCAGCATCAACAATTTTTTATCTATTTTTCTTAATCCTCTAAGGAAAAACTAATTTTTCTATTTGTTATATTCTTTGAATTAAACTTTTATCATTATTTTATTCAATAATTATTTCTTTATCTTTAGTTTAAGAAGTGAAGAATTCAATACTCATATTTAATCCTTGCTTTAAATTTTTCTAAGATTGAATATAGAGCTATTATTCTGTCACAACAATGTTTTATATAAGTTATTGCCTAAAAATTAATAAATTCGTTATTTTGGTCCTCAATGCTATTTATAAGTTCTCAATCCTTTCTTCTTGGTTGTATATTTTTTCTTCATATTTAGAAATAAAATTTTTCATTTTTTCCATTTTGGTTAAAAATAAATAACTTGCGTCAACTTGACCAACCATTACTTTGCCTTCTAAAGATGGATTTAATGATTGTGTTATTCATTTCTGCCTCTTTTAGTTCTTTATTCGCTTTTCTTGCATTCCTTATCTAGATTTTAGACAGTCGAATATTCTTTTCCATTTCAATCTTTTTTATTCATTTTTTAATTAGCAGCTCTATCTTTTAAGTAAATTATAATAAAATAGCAACTAAGATCATATAATTGTTTATCTAGGTTTATTAATGATCTACTAGCTAATTTCTATGAGGAAGAATACATTAAAATAAAAATAAATAAAATAATGGCAGAAATTTTTAGAAATTAAGGGAGTAATATAAGTTATCACCACGTCACCAAGATTATTTAACTTGAAAATTGCAAATCTTCTCCGCAGACTTAAAAATTAAAGATTAGGTATTTCAGTAGAATATAGAAATTATGAAGGATATATATAAGTAGAATATACAGGCTGCTTCGCTTATGCAGATGATTTAGCACTAGTAAGCGAAGTAGAGCAAATGGAGGAGGTAGTATAAGAATTAACAGAATAAGCGAGTAAATTCAAACTGCAAATTGCAGAAAATAAATTGATGATCTGAAAAGCAGAAGAAAATAAATAAGATTACTTTGAAAACACAATAAACATAGGAACTTTGGGAAAAGAAAGAGTTAAAGTTTTTTAATATTTGGGTCATATAAGAGAAGAAAATTTAAGTCTTGAAAATATATGGCAAAAAGATTAGGAGCAGCGCAAAAGATGTAAGCGTGAGCTATAGGCAAATTTTACAATAAGCAAGGGTACAACATCATATAATACAGGAATGATGATAAAAGCTTTTGTGAGCTCAATGTTTAGTTATGTAACTCAAGTAATCCCATTTTGCGAACAATCTGCAGGTAAACAAATAATGGATTAATTAGAATTTCTACAGAAAAGATATTAGAGAGCAATTATAAATGCACCTTTCTTCGTAGAGAATGAGATGTTGAATCATGAACTATAGTTTATGAAATTTGAGCACTACTTATGAAAAAAAGTTTGAGACTAGAAGCAAGCTATTAGAAAATTAAGGAAAAATTCTTGATGGTTTTATGAGAGAACTAAGTAGAGAGGAAATTTAATTTTCGAATAATATTGCATGACAATAAAAGCAGAACTATAATCAAGGACGAATATAACTTTATAGAGTATGGAGAAAATAATAAAAAGGAAAGTAAAATATTAGTCGTACAATTTGTGAACGCAGAATGTATGAAGGGGATAGGTGAAGAATGGATCAGATGATAGCAACACTTTAATATAGAGGATATTGATTCGACGAGTTTATGATAGGATCTTCAAACTATCTAAAATATAATAAATATAGAAAAGAAAAAAAATTATATTTTTAGACTAAGGACAAGATGCTAAGGCAACTAAGATTGCCTTAAAGAAAGACATTTAGTAGAAAGCAGTAAATGTTCGTTTTGCGATAATTTAAAGGAAGATGAAAAATGTATAATAGAATAATGTGAAGAATATAATGAGGGAAGAGAAATATACATCAATAATTCTGAATCAATATTATCAAAATGGAAGAGGATGTAACTATTCGACATTGTACGAGAAACGGCAAATTTCGAACAATTTTTAAGAGCATAAGAATTAGAAAAAATAATTAAAATATATTGTGAAACTAAAGAATTTATCAGATATATTAAAGAAAAAAGAAAAAGGGAGATTAAGAAAATAAAATTTTATGAAGCAAAGCAATAGGTAAGAATTATAGAACTAATTAAGGAAGATTTTATGAGTCTACAAAAACTTAATTATGAGGAAAAATATAAAAGTGAATATTAGAATGAAGTAAAAGAGAAAATAACTAAAGCTTATCAAAAAGAATTAATAAAAAAGAAAAGTAGTGGAAGAAAAATATTTAAAGAAAGTGAAAAGAGAGGAAATGGAAAACATGAAAGGGAAGGAAGATGAGAATATGAATGAAATTATAGAAAAGTTTCTTATTCCAATTTTTTTTTTAAAGAATCTGAGAAGTATTGACATTTTAATCTACACGCTAGTGAGGTGCTATGTGCTCTTTAATCTAAGTATTTTTTAAAGTAAACTTATTAGTTCACATTATAATTTAAGACTTCTACTGATTTATAAGAATGATTATTAGACAACTTATGCAAGAATAAAAAAAGATAGTATATTTATGAAGAAATGTAGAAATAATAATATAAGCAGTTTAATTTAAGTGCATTGTAATATATTTTATATAGGTATACAATTTGCTATTTTAGTTTGAGATAGCTTTATATAGATTAGGAATTTTATATCTAAATTATTTTTAGATATGAAAATAAGAACTAAAGATATATTAATAGTGACCCAGAGTTCAAATTTATTATTTTAAGTTAAGTAAGTTAATTATTATATTAAGGAAATTTGATTTGTAGATTAAGCGCAATAAATGAATTTATATTAGATTAATTATGGTATTATATTTATATATCTTAATTAATTTAATTTTAGTAAATTTTAAAGAGTTAATAAAAGTTCAACCATCTGCCCCTCCATCATCTCCTCTTTCAAAACCTACTACCCAATCATCTCCACCATCATCATGGAAAGAATTGCTTTCAAAGTCATTTTAACTATAGTCGTTATAAGACATAGAATAATCAGCTAATATTATAATATTAACATCGTGATAAGCACCGTATTCTTATATCTCTTTTGACTTTGTTTTATTTTCATTTTTGAACTGAACTGTCACTGGTTTTTATAATAATTTTTCAAGCCTATTTCCGTATTTCGCTCTGAAATGGGTTTGACTACAGCAGTAAGCTCCAAATTTGATAACGTTGAAATTATCATCTATTCCCAAGTTAAAGGCAAAAGGATGGGTAGAAGATACTTCTTTAATCTTGTTTTATAGATAATTGTTATCCTAGTTATTCTCAAAGATAAATAGCTTAAGTGGCCATTTATAAGATTTCCAGTTATTTTTATCAGGAAGCTTTTCTGCATGATGATGATATGACCATTACTAAAAGTCATAGTTCCTATAGAAATGGAATATTCTTCCAAAAATACTTGGATCTATTCTATCCAGTCTCTACATGATTCTTAATGAGACATGCTACCATTTTAGAGTGAAATTAATCCACCAAAGAAAATCAAAAACTGTAACTATTGGTATTGGAGATATTTGGACTTGAGGTTTTATCCAATTTAGTCACTTCAAACCATCCTTAAAAAAACCACTTTCCTGCATCACTTTAGGCATTACTTCTTACCAATTCATATCTAAAGCTTTGTATAGTGAATTGGGTTTTCCTACTGAAGGAGGCTGATAACTTTTAAACATAAGTTAACTACCGAAAAGTTAATCACCATGCTCACCAGTAACCAAAATTGCAGAGGGATCACTTTGAAGGAAGTTAACTGCTTCAGTAATATGAGCTTCATCTTTTAGAATAAATTTACCAAAAGCAGGATTAATATTGCAGTTAAAAAACTAAGGGTATTCATCAATAGAACTCTATTTAAGGACTATTATGATTTTACTCAAAAGATCATTTCTATTATTATTTTTAATCCAAAGAATAAAGGAAATAACAACAGCAGTGGAATCAATGCCTCCACTCCATAAAACATAGATTCTGTTACAAGGATAATTTAGAATATAACCTGCTGTTTCGTAGCAAATCTATCCTAAAGTTTTGTTAAATGACGGATCGAAGGCTGGAAGTGGATCTACAATTCTAGTTTTTAAAGATCCTCTCAGGGTTCCAGTTCTATCAGTGATTTAAAAATGAAAATAGCAAGAGTAAAGGAACATATAATCTAGCTTAGGTAATTTTTATGTTTAGTTGAATTAAATTATCATAGGGAGCAATGGGTTATAATCCAACATAAATTCACCTATTTGCTCATTTGATTCGAATAATGGTTATAAAAATTCTTGCTCAACTTTCGTGTCTTTAGGACATTTTACAAAAGTTGCAAATTTTTTACTTCCTATTCAAAGACTTCCAGGGAAAAATTAAAACATCTAGCCCTGAACTCTACTAAATTAGTTAAGTTCAGTTTTTTTTATTTTGTATTTTCCCTTTCCTTTCTTTTTATTAGTACTAAGACTAGTTCCCATATTTTATTAGTTTTTTAAACCTGATAGCTTAATTAATTTATTTAAATGAAAGCTTAATTATTTAAATTAAGAAAAAAAATTACCAGCTTACATTAATTATAGCCACACTTAAAGCTTTAAAAGATTATTTAGTTAAATCTAAAACACACAAAAAATTTGTATACCCAGAACTTTAAATAGCTTATGAATAAACTGAGTATCTAAGAAAGCTTAAATCAACATTAATTATAATTTCCTTATTATTCTAATTTAATAACAATTTTTTCTTCTCTATATCAGTTGAGAATAATAAGCTTAACAGTATATTTAACATTTTTCTATTTTAATTACTTATTCAATAGTTTCCCTTTGTTCTTATCTTTATGCTTCTTTTATATTTTTGGTTTAGATTTATTTTGGTTTTTTCAGCAATTTATTTAATAAAGAAAAATTATTATTGTTTTATCATATTTAGAACTAATAATATAGCTCTTTTTTTATTTCTTTCATTAATTAAGAATTTTTAGAGAAATCAATTTTCAAGTATATAAGCAACCTGTGTTACTCAATAGTATCTTATCCTTTATTAAATTAGCTTTAGCTATCTGTTTCACTTTTTATTTATTTAAAGTTATCTAATACACTTAAACTTGTCTAAAACTACGATAAAAATAATTAAATATACATGAAACTTTACATTTTCCTCTATTAACTTCTTTTACTATTACAACTAAATTTATGGGAGTAAGCAAAAGTGACTAAGACTAAAGATATTCTTATTTGACTGATATTAACTTTTGTACTCAATTACTTTGAAATAAATTCATTGTATTATTTCTTTTATTTAGACTGAGAGTATTATTTTAATTTTAGTCAAAGTAAATAATTACTTATTGAGATACTTAGCTGTTTATTATATTCAGTACTTACTAGGTTTGATAACTTTTAGTTTTCTTGTTAGCTTAAAAGTATTAGCTATCAAGTATTATATATACTTTGATTTAAATAATTAAAGTGTATTAAGTTTCATTGGCTACTGTTACAATAATTCTTAATACCTTATTTTACTATAATTGCATAGCTTCTAATTTATTATATCTCACTTTTAGATATTACTCTAATTCTTTTTTTATAAATAATAAATAAATAAATTTGATTATAGAGCGCCTACCACTCTCATTGGTGCGCAGCTCTTTAAAAAAATGTTTCATACTGACAAGAATGTTTGTTACTGATAAAATTATCAGATACTGGTAGACCTAGTTCAATACTGGTATAATTATTCAGTACTGATAAAAATGTTCAATACTGATATAATTTAAGAATACTCGTAATCTTTTCTCTTGTCGGAGGTCCAAGGACATGGTAGGATTGTGTCTCATTACATCGCCAAAGCAGAGGACGACATGTGTCAATTATGGGTACTTAAATTCTCCACCTCTGATGAAGCTCGCAATATTATTTCTTTTTCGTTCCAGAATTAAATCTAAACTAAGCCAGTGCCGAAGGTCTAAGAATCTTATGTCTCGAGGCCAAACCAAAGCAGAGGAAGACATAAAGTCGATTATGGGTACTTAACTTCCCCAACCTCTGATGAAGATGATCTTGTTGTTCACCTTTGAACAACTATGGCGGTTTTTAAAAAAAATATATATAATAAAATACAAATTAAACTATTTAACAGTGCCAATCTGGATAGTGTTAAAATAAGTTGTTTATCAGCAACATTTCTCATCATTCTTTACTTTATAATGAATTTATCTTTATTAAGGTCTCCTCAGTTTCTTTGGTTTGTTGTTCTTATTATTTCAACAGGTATTTTCATCATTTTCCTCTGTAAATATCTCCAACCTAGTTGCAATAGAGCCTCCAGAATTTTTTATACTTCATGTCAAAATTTTTTCTTTAAATTTTAAAATTTTAGCAATTCTTGTAAAAATGTCACTTACTCTAATAGAGTCTTCCTTACTTATTTGATTAGTTTTCGATTAATAACCTTTTTTTATTCTATCACCATCTAATTTGCCAAATTATTTATGTTTGTTCTAATGTTATTTCGCTTAATCAACTCCAGCTCTTGTTTTTATACGATATCTACAAGCCTTGCTGTTTCTTACCTATATTCAGTTTAAATGTTCCAATATGCTTGAAGTTCTCTTTTTTAATTAGTAATTATAATCTCTAAGTTATCTTATCCAAGATGTAATAAGTTTGTTAGTTCTTAATTTTCCTATTTAAGCACTTTAATCTCTTCCTGGAGGTTGGATATTTCAAATGCTAACTATTAAATATTGATTTCCCTTTTTATTATCTTTGATGTTGTTCTTTTCCTGTTATTATAATAGACTCCATTATTTTTATTAATTTAGGAGTTTTTTAATTATAGTTATTAGGTTCTTGATTAGTTTTGAAAGTAGGGAGAAGAAGACTCTTATTATTTTCATTATGCCTGCTTCTTCTCTATAGTTTTTCTTTTTTTGGCTGAAAAAAACTGGCATTAAGATTTTAAGATTGCATTTTTTATTAAATTAATTAATTTATATAATCTAATTTCTTTATTTCTAAGTATCTCTTACATTCTAGCTTTCAAGCGAAGCTTTAAGTATGCTAAAATAATATGAAATAATCTTGTTTTCCCTCAATAATAAACACGTTAGAATCTCCTGCATTTGGATCTTTGTTTCATTAGCCTTACACTATTTTCTTATTAGTTTTCTTATTATCAAAATATTCTAAATTGAGATATATTTCTACCATTTGATTGCTTATTGATCTAGACTTTAAATTACTTTTCGAAGAAAGCATTTGATTCACAAGTTAATCGCCCAGAAAAGGTATAGCTAAGATTAATTAAGCTTTAAATTTAGCCCTAGTAGATGTAGCTCCTATGATCATTAAAGTTTTAAAACTAATGTTGCTAAGATTCAAGAGACATTCAAGATTTTTATTTCTCACAGATACAAGTTTCTGAGTGTTTTGCTCAGTAAAGTATCTTTTATAGGATTTTGTAAAAATGTTATTTGCTTCTTCAATATGATATAGAAATTATTAGTCCAACTATAGTCATATTTAACATTGCACTTAATCGTAAATTATTTTGGTAATATTGTCCATTATATATGAAAATGCCACTTCTTCTTTTATTATATAAATAAATAGGGAGGAGCAATCCTCCAACTGAAACTGATCTAAACTCTGGTACCAGGAAGTACCCCATAGGTGAAGAACCAGTCAAGAGAAGACGAGATCGAAGAGACATCAAGTAGCATTAATGACGAAAGATACCAGATACTAAGGTCTCTTAGGGTAGCATTCAGATCGTGGCCCTATAGAAGACAAAACTCACAAGGGAATGCTAGCACTGTGGAAGACTTCAACAAGGAATTTTTTAACTTTAAAAATCTTTACTAAAGAGCTGCGCACCATTGAGGGGCTACGCGCTCTATAATCTCATTTATTTATTATTTATAAGAAAAGATGTATAAACTAAGAGTTTTAATGTAAAACAAAAAGCTTCTGTAGGATTTTATGAACAAATTGCAGTTTAATAATCAAAAATTAACCAATGCAGATATTTAATTAATTAGTTATAAACTTAAAAAGATTTCTCTTTCAAGGGACTGAAAACTTTTTGCCAGCTAAATGATCAAGGATAATCCCTTGATGCACATAACGCAAATATCCTGTTGTTTAATTCAATAAGCATCGGCAAGGGAGTTCCATAAATATAGCCTGCTAGCAAGAGTAAATAACCAGAAAGATTTTTCTCTTGTTGAGATTGACTCAAACAGAAGCCTTCTCAGCGACAGGATAGGAACTTGACTTTATCCATAAAACTAAAAGGTTTTATCAGAGAATCAATCTAATTTCCCACTATCTTTTTAATTATAACCCAATTCAAATCTTAAATGCAAGATTCATAAATTGTAGAATTTAGATATTTAGTGCATATACTTCTACCTCTTCTTATCTATATCATGCCATATTTATTTTATACCTTAAAAATATTCCATATGTGTATTTTTGATCCATAACCTGTTATTATAGTGAAAAAAAATCTATTTGAAATTTTAAGATGCATTATTTAATTCTGAGTAGCAAGATTACTTTGTTTGAAGAGATAAACTCTAGTATTTAAATGATATTATAAGGAGTATTTAATGCTTAAATGTTAGTTATAAAATCCATGTAATATCTCTTAACTAATATTTATACCACTTGGGCTTTATAATTTTCCTTTTAATATCTATTAAGTATTGTTATATCCTTATATATCTCAATATCATCTTCTTTATTTTATCTGCTTTCTATAGTAATTTTACTAATTTAAAGAAAGACTGAAACTTTTTAAGTTTTGGACTAGAAAATAATTGCGTTTATTAAATTTAATCCAATTCTTAATCTAAATTAGATTTTTATTAGCTATGTATAATGAAATAAGCATCCTTACATCCTTAATTTCTTGCTTATATCTATTAATAGTGTTTATTATTATATAAGTATAGCTTTCCTTATTTCCTTTCTAATTATTAAATCTCATTCATTAAAATAGCCATAAGTATCTTTAAATCTTGAAAGATAAAGGAAAGCTAAGCAGTCCAAAAGTAATAAAGATTTTAGAATGTAGCTATATATCTAGATACTAACTAGTCTCTAAATTCTATAGCTTACTAATTAGTCTGATATATTAAATCATTTCCTAAGTCAATAGTTATTAACTTTTAAAAAGAAAGCTACAGCATAACTTAAGACCATAGTTCAATGGTAATCAAAAGCTTTCATAATATAGTTGTAAGAGATTTATTTGTTTAACTTATACATAAGTGACTAATGGTTTAGTTAAGTATATCTAAATTAAAAGAAAATTAAGATGTTATTTAAGAAAAAAATATACTAGAAGCTTTAAAAGTTTAGTAGTAAAAATAACTAAACACTAATAAAACTGAGACAGGCAATAGAACAACCAATTTCTAGTCTGCTAATTTCTTAATCTTAAACTACTAAGAAAAGCAGTGTCCTATAATATGATTTTTATTATTTTAAATATAAGACATAGAATATAGAATATTCAGCTAATAAAGGATTTATATTAATAAGAAATCTAAGCTAGCACTTTTACTAAAATCTACCTAGCCAATTATAAAAAAAAAGCTTTTATATTACAGTTTATACAAATAGAAAAACTAATGGGTGCAAAGCATAACTATAGATTCATAATTGAAATAGAAAAGTTAAAAAGCTTAGTAAAAGCTTAATTTAATAGATTAAGCTTCGTTCTATAAATAGTAAATATAATTAAATTTAAGTCAATACATTTATAAGAGAAGAGGAAAATTCTTAATATGAAGAGCCTTAGCATTTTATCTTTATTGCTAAATTATTAAAATTTGTGTATAGAATGAATAGAAAAGATTAAGCTGATAAGTGAGAGAGTTTTAATTAATGCTTACTGCTTGAAGTAGAAGAAATTCTATTGTGTTTGATAGAACTACCAATAAAATGGAATGTTGAATAGCATATAAAGAAGTTTTAATTTTATAATGGCTATAACTTTTATTAACAGACATCATTCTATTATTTATTAAGCTAAGAGCATATTTAACTTATCTTAAATAAAGGAGGGATTAAGAAAGTAAAATTCTTTTTAGGAAAACTATTTTATATTTTCTTGGAGTATAAATGAATGCTTACTATATAAAGCATAAATTATAAATTCAAAAAACAAATATAAAACTAAAAATTATCTTAAGAAAGAAGCTTAGAAACATATAACTAAATAGTGAATTTAAAACTTAATCCAAAATGGTAAAAATGGATAAAAATCTTACAGCTTAAAAGCTTTAAGATGATATCTAAATCTTGAGATAATATTTGAAATCATAAAACACGAAAAAAAGTGAAATAATTAGCTTAAAAAAGCTAATACTAAATATAAAAAATTCTAAGGTGTTTATTTATTGCGATTATATTGCTAAATTAAGGTATGTTTTATCTGATCTTCAAATCAAGAAATTAAGTTATTTATGAAATAAATGTAATATATAAGGCCAAAATATTTAGCTATAATGATGTAAAGGAAGAAAATATATTTACTATAATTTGTTTTTATTTATATACTTCAAGCAATGAGGGATTCTTTAAAGGTGTCTTTATAGTTATTACATCAATATACTAATTAGATAAAAATGAAATTTTCTAATTTTATTATGAATTTTATATTTTTAAATCAAAATGGAAGGGAAAGAAGACATTGAAATAACCACTAAGAATAAAAATTATAAGACAGAAAAATGAAAATTAGTAGGAAAAATAGGAAACTGTACAGGCATTTGCTTTAATAAAAAAGGAGTTCCATTATTTACAATTGGACCTCATTGACCTTTTACTAGTTTTCTTTTCATAATTTTTACGATAATTGATGGCCTTTTCATATGAATCTTAAATATTCCTGATTGACTAAGACTAACTAGCTTTATAATATATATTGCCTTTATCATGAGTTTGACATCAGTTTCATTAATGAATCCTGGCATTTAAATAAGATAAAATGAAGATGAAATGGAAGATCTAGAAAAATCTAAGTAAGGAGATTTTCGTTATAAGCCTAAATATTGTAAATCATGTAAAATAATGAAGTAAAAATCAACCTTTCATTGTGAAGATTGCGATGTATGCGTTAGTGAGTTCGATCACCACTGCCCTTGGACTGGAAAATGCATTGGAAGAGGAAATATAATATTTTTTTATATTTTTATCTTTTGCACCTTGGTAAACATGATATACATAATTTTAGCAGTAACCACACTAACAGGTGGAGCAACTAGATTCAAATGAAGTTTATTTAATTTAATTTAACTATTTTATGTTTATCATTGAATCTATTTTCTTATTAAGTATATCATAATAATTATTAAATCACTACTAAGATTTTTTATCTATTGAATTATGTTATAATAATTAAGTATATTATTTTGGTTCTGCTTATCCTCCCCCAAATAAAATATTTGATTTTATAAATAAACTTAATTTAATAACAATACTAAATATCGTTCTTTATGAATAGGAATATCTAATAAATATCATCCGTAAAGTCCAATAACTATGAGAAAATCTCCTCTGATCTAAAGATCGACTGAGAACTTCATTAGTCCGCCTTCCTTATTTAAATTTGCATTATATAATTAAGTTTGTTGTATCTAAAAGTTTTTTTTTATTGCTAAATTATTATTATATAAATTTTCCTATATATTAAGTTTGATAATTTGGTTATATTTAAAATAGTCTTTTTTATAATTTTTATAATTTTAAAAAAATTTAGGATTTCACCAACATCTTTTATAAAGGTGCTACCTTTGACTTATGAAGCAGCGTATTTTTTCTTATATTTAATTGTTTATTTATTCTTTTATAACTAAGTATATTTCCTGTTATCCATTGATTCTTTGATAATTTCCTAATATAATGGGAACAGATTTCTTTTAATTAATTAATTTCAACTAAAAAAGTTTTTTGGACCGGAAACTCCTTTCCGATTGCACGACCCGACGTTCTCTTTTTATGGAATAACGGGGATATCCTGTTGTGCTCCAGGCCCAGCTGCTAGGGAGCTCCATCGCTATGAGCAACCAGGCTTCAAGCCCCTACCAAGAGCGGATAATCTCAAAGACAGTGTTCCCTTCAGAAAATGACTCTGACCAGGGACTTTCTCAGCGACAGGAAAGGAACTTGTTCCTAGCCATAAAACCAGAAAGTGTTGTCACGAAGGTCATTCTCAACTCCCACCATCTTTTCAATAATTTTGGAACAGATTTCTTAAAGTATGAAAACGCATTTTAATAAATAACGGACATAAAAAAGAGACTAGGAAAATTAGAGGAATAAGACCTAAAAAGAAATAATGATCCAATGGTAATAGAAGAATAACCTATGACGACAGATTAATTTTTAAAGAAAAAATGTTATATATGCAGCAGTTTATTCCACTTATGAAAAAAGTGTAGAAGGAATTGGTAAATAAGAAAAAATATTTGGAAAGAACTTACAATCTTTTATCCTTCCTCGGATGGTTAGCTTTGAAGAAAAAAGATAACTCCAAGACCATTCGGAAAGCTCAGAAGTGAACTTGGGTGGAGACACCGGCGAGTCCGAGACCCTGTAAAAGGTAATGCAGGGGGTTATGGACCTATTAAGGAAACATTCCATTATCCATAAAATTGTTAATTTAATTTAATCTCTAGATATCTAAACATCTCTTTCTTAAGAAGATCATAGTAAATATTCAATGCTATTAATGCTTATGTTTCTAATATGTTTAAGCCAAATAATTTTTAATTAAGTGCTAAATTCCATTTATATTTTTTCATATATCCATATCAATAGGAATACTTTATTATTTGTCTAAAAGAAATTAAATTAAAAGAGATTAATAAATTTATTATTGGAACTATTTGTTAAATATGAGGTACAGTCAATCTAGAGAAATTAATTAGAACCTAAGAAGATTGAAATAGATCTAAAGCTGACTTGATGATAAAATGTTATATCAAATATATACTAGTAAAAGGAAAAAGGATACATAGAAAAGAAAATTAAATTAAAAAAAGAAATAGGAAAATAATATAGAGAATGAAAAGGATAGTTTTTATTAGCTTATAAAAATTTAATTAAGAAGAAAATAAAAAGAAACGAAAACTAGCGAGATATGTAAGAAAAAATAAAGAAAGCTTGTAATAAAGATCTAATAAAGAAGAACAAGAGATATTATAGAGGAAAATGATGAAGATATATAATTAATAAGAGCAGAATTTCTATTACCAAAAGGTTTACTTGAAGAAACAAACATATATTGAAGTATGGAAAGAGCTGCGCACCAACGGGGTGCTGCGCGTTCTATAATCAAATTTATTTATTTATTTACTCAAGATTGCTAATAAGATGGTTTAGATCAATTTTAAATATTTAGATAATGAAATTAGTTTTATAAATCTAAATTCTAAGTTCTATTAAACCTCATCCTTGGCTTTCTTGAAGTTTTTATAAGGAATTTAGATTATGAGCGCATAGCACCTCAATGGCGCGCAGCTCTTATAGCAAAATTTTTTAATTTTAAAAGTTCTTCTTCGAAATTATTTTCTATTGCTAACTCTCTTGTAAATCTTGTCTTCTATAGGGTCTTGATTAAAATACTACTCCAAAAAATCTAAGTGTCTGGTATCTTTTCAACTTGTGTTACTTGATGTCTTCCATCGTGTCTTTCTTAATTCCTGCCAAGATTCTTATTTTGTTCTTCATAAATAGGATATTAAGTGATACAATAGCTTTTATAAATCTAAGTGTTCTTCCCTACTTAAATTATATTATATAATAAGTAGAATAGCAACTAAGAAATTGCAAGCCTTTCTCAATGAATATCTAAAAATAAGAGCAGTAATCTAATTTAATTGAATAATCCCTTGATAAAGGACAATAATATCAGGTATCTTTTGCATAACCAGTGTATTAAAGAATAATAAGCCTAGAATAAGAATTAAAGCAATAAAGATTGGAAAATTAGAATAGATACTTGATAATTAGGTGAAAACCTGAACTTTAATTTCCACCTATAGAGAAAGCAATCAATAAAAAATAATTTTAAACAGGATAAAAGCTGAATAAGATTGGCAAATAGTTAAATACAATCCTAAAAATGTTTTAATTTTCTTTTTCCTAGTTAAAGTATCAAATAAAAGTAACTTTAAGAAGAATAAGACTATATTAGGAAATTATCAAAGAATCAATGGATAACAGGAAATATACTTAGTTATAAAAGAATAAATAAACAATTAAATATAAGAAAAAATACGCTGCTTCATATGTCAAAGGTAGCACCTTTATAAAAGATGTTGGTGAAATCCTAAATTTTTTTAAAATAATAAAAAATATAAAAAAGACTATTTTAAATATAACAAAATTATCAGATTTAGTATATAGGAAAATTCATATAAAAAAGTTAAAAGTTAAAAAGCTTTGTTAAAGCCTTAGTAGTCAGCCATCTGATCTATTCTATCAGCTTGTCTCTATTAGATTGTCTTGAATTCCTACTAGGCTTAGTTAGGCGGTGTAGCACTTCATTAGTGCACCATCCTTTAATATTCGGAATAGTTTTGGTCTTACACTTAGCGTTCCTAATTATTTATCTAAGGATTAAGATTTGAATTAAAGAATTTTTTTCTATAAATTTTTCCGCTTTATGTAGGATATATCCTAAATAGTTTTCTAAAAATATCTTATTTATTCTTTCTTTAAATTTCGCTTATTTAGTAGCAGTATTTTCATTGGTGTTATTTATTGTACACGTAGCATTTTATTCTTCTTTTAAACTATTATTCCTGTAACACTTATTTAATTTAAATTTACTACTTATTTTAAATAAACGTTTACTGTTTAGTTTAATTTGAGGCTTCATTTTCTATTTCCATAGAATCTGATTAATTCTGTTAAATCGAAAATGGCGTTACCTGAATTTATTATTAAATTTATTTAATTCTTTGTTCCAGTTTGTTTTCTATTTCTTATGATTATTAATATTGTTTCTCGAGTAAAGAAGTTATTAGTTTTTCTAATTTTTCTACTTTATCAGTGAGGTATCTATTTTTAAACATAAACTCTTTTAATGACTTAGATAATATTTCTATTTGAGTTTGTGTCGGAAGTTTTTTTAATTCTGGATTTCCAAGTAGTTAATGTTCGTCATATCAATCATATTTCTCACTTTCACTCATTGTAATTATTTCGCTTTTTTATTTTTTAGAGAATTTTCCTGTTTAAATGTTTTTTTAAAAGTTCTGTTATTTCTTAGAAGCCATTTTATATATATTTATATATTTATATAATAATTTAGCAATAAAAAAAAACTTTTAGATACAACAAACTTAATTATATAATGCAAATTTAAATAAGGAAGGCGGACTAATGAAGTTCTCAGTCGATCTTTAGATCAGAGGAGATTTTCTCATAGTTATTGGACTTTACGGATGATATTTATTAGATATTCCTATTCATAAAGAACGATATTTAGTATTGTTATTAAATTAAGTTTATTTATAAAATCAAATATTTTATTTGGGGGAGGATAAGCAGAACCAAAATAATATACTTAATTATTATAACATAATTCAATAGATAAAAAATCTTAGTAGTGATTTAATAATTATTATGATATACTTAATAAGAAAATAGATTCAATGATAAACATAAAATAGTTAAATTAAATTAAATAAACTTCATTTGAATCTAGTTGCTCCACCTGTTAGTGTGGTTACTGCTAAAATTATGTATATCATGTTTACCAAGGTGCAAAAGATAAAAATATAAAAAAATATTATATTTCCTCTTCCAATGCATTTTCCAGTCCAAGGGCAGTGGTGATCGAACTCACTAACGCATACATCGCAATCTTCACAATGAAAGGTTGATTTTTACTTCATTATTTTACATGATTTACAATATTTAGGCTTATAACGAAAATCTCCTTACTTAGATTTTTCTAGATCTTCTATTTCATCTTCATTTTATCTTATTTAAATGCCAGGATTCATTAATGAAACTGATGTCAAACTCATGATAAAGGCAATATATATTATAAAGCTAGTTAGTCTTAGTCAATCAGGAATATTTAAGATTCATATGAAAAGGCCATCAATTATCGTAAAAATTATGAAAAGAAAACTAGTAAAAGGTCAATGAGGTCCAATTGTAAATAATGGAACTCCTTTTTTATTAAAGCAAATGCCTGTACAGTTTCCTATTTTTCCTACTAATTTTCATTTTTCTGTCTTATAATTTTTATTCTTAGTGGTTATTTCAATGTCTTCTTTCCCTTCCATTTTGATTTAAAAATATAAAATTCATAATAAAATTAGAAAATTTCATTTTTATCTAATTAGTATATTGATGTAATAACTATAAAGACACCTTTAAAGAATCCCTCATTGCTTGAAGTATATAAATAAAAACAAATTATAGTAAATATATTTTCTTCCTTTACATCATTATAGCTAAATATTTTGGCCTTATATATTACATTTATTTCATAAATAACTTAATTTCTTGATTTGAAGATCAGATAAAACATACCTTAATTTAGCAATATAATCGCAATAAATAAACACCTTAGAATTTTTTATATTTAGTATTAGCTTTTTTAAGCTAATTATTTCACTTTTTTTCGTGTTTTATGATTTCAAATATTATCTCAAGATTTAGATATCATCTTAAAGCTTTTAAGCTGTAAGATTTTTATCCATTTTTACCATTTTGGATTAAGTTTTAAATTCACTATTTAGTTATATGTTTCTAAGCTTCTTTCTTAAGATAATTTTTAGTTTTATATTTGTTTTTTGAATTTATAATTTATGCTTTATATAGTAAGCATTCATTTATACTCCAAGAAAATATAAAATAGTTTTCCTAAAAAGAATTTTACTTTCTTAATCCCTCCTTTATTTAAGATAAGTTAAATATGCTCTTAGCTTAATAAATAATAGAATGATGTCTGTTAATAAAAGTTATAGCCATTATAAAATTAAAACTTCTTTATATGCTATTCAACATTCCATTTTATTGGTAGTTCTATCAAACACAATAGAATTTCTTCTACTTCAAGCAGTAAGCATTAATTAAAACTCTCTCACTTATCAGCTTAATCTTTTCTATTCATTCTATACACAAATTTTAATAATTTAGCAATAAAGATAAAATGCTAAGGCTCTTCATATTAAGAATTTTCCTCTTCTCTTATAAATGTATTGACTTAAATTTAATTATATTTACTATTTATAGAACGAAGCTTAATCTATTAAATTAAGCTTTTACTAAGCTTTTTAACTTTTCTATTTCAATTATGAATCTATAGTTATGCTTTGCACCCATTAGTTTTTCTATTTGTATAAACTGTAATATAAAAGCTTTTTTTTTATAATTGGCTAGGTAGATTTTAGTAAAAGTGCTAGCTTAGATTTCTTATTAATATAAATCCTTTATTAGCTGAATATTCTATATTCTATGTCTTATATTTAAAATAATAAAAATCATATTATAGGACACTGCTTTTCTTAGTAGTTTAAGATTAAGAAATTAGCAGACTAGAAATTGGTTGTTCTATTGCCTGTCTCAGTTTTATTAGTGTTTAGTTATTTTTACTACTAAACTTTTAAAGCTTCTAGTATATTTTTTTCTTAAATAACATCTTAATTTTCTTTTAATTTAGATATACTTAACTAAACCATTAGTCACTTATGTATAAGTTAAACAAATAAATCTCTTACAACTATATTATGAAAGCTTTTGATTACCATTGAACTATGGTCTTAAGTTATGCTGTAGCTTTCTTTTTAAAAGTTAATAACTATTGACTTAGGAAATGATTTAATATATCAGACTAATTAGTAAGCTATAGAATTTAGAGACTAGTTAGTATCTAGATATATAGCTACATTCTAAAATCTTTATTACTTTTGGACTGCTTAGCTTTCCTTTATCTTTCAAGATTTAAAGATACTTATGGCTATTTTAATGAATGAGATTTAATAATTAGAAAGGAAATAAGGAAAGCTATACTTATATAATAATAAACACTATTAATAGATATAAGCAAGAAATTAAGGATGTAAGGATGCTTATTTCATTATACATAGCTAATAAAAATCTAATTTAGATTAAGAATTGGATTAAATTTAATAAACGCAATTATTTTCTAGTCCAAAACTTAAAAAGTTTCAGTCTTTCTTTAAATTAGTAAAATTACTATAGAAAGCAGATAAAATAAAGAAGATGATATTGAGATATATAAGGATATAACAATACTTAATAGATATTAAAAGGAAAATTATAAAGCCCAAGTGGTATAAATATTAGTTAAGAGATATTACATGGATTTTATAACTAACATTTAAGCATTAAATACTCCTTATAATATCATTTAAATACTAGAGTTTATCTCTTCAAACAAAGTAATCTTGCTACTCAGAATTAAATAATGCATCTTAAAATTTCAAATAGATTTTTTTTCACTATAATAACAGGTTATGGATCAAAAATACACATATGGAATATTTTTAAGGTATAAAATAAATATGGCATGATATAGATAAGAAGAGGTAGAAGTATATGCACTAAATATCCAAATTCTACAATTTATGAATCTTGCATTTAAGATTTGAATTGGGTTATAATTAAAAAGATAGTGGGAAATTAGATTGATTCTCTGATAAAACCTTTTAGTTTTATGGATAAAGTCAAGTTCCTATCCTGTCGCTGAGAAGGCTTCTGTTTGAGTCAATCTCAACAAGAGAAAAATCTTTCTGGTTATTTACTCTTGCTAGCAGGCTATATTTATGGAACTCCCTTGCCGATGCTTATTGAATTAAACAACAGGATATTTGCGTTATGTGCATCAAGGGACTATCCTTGATCATTTAGCTGGCAAAAAGTTTTCAGTCCCTTGAAAGAGAAATCTTTTTAAGTTTATAACTAATTAATTAAATATCTGCATTGGTTAATTTTTGATTATTAAACTGCAATTTGTTCATAAAATCCTACAGAAGCTTTTTGTTTTACATTAAAACTCTTAGTTTATACATCTTTTCTTATAAATAATAAATAAATGAGATTATAGAGCGCGTAGCCCCTCAATGGTGCGCAGCTCTTTAGTAAAGATTTTTAAAGTTAAAAAATTCCTTGTTGAAGTCTTCCACAGTGCTAGCATTCCCTTGTGAGTTTTGTCTTCTATAGGGCCACGATCTGAATGCTACCCTAAGAGACCTTAGTATCTGGCATCTTTCGTCATTAATGCTACTTGATGTCACTTCGATCTTGTCTTCTCTTCTCTTGACTGGTTCTTCACCTATGGGGTACTTCCTGGTACCAGAGTTTAGATCAGTTTCAGTTGGAGGATTGCTCCTCCCTATTTATTTATATAATAAAAGAAGAAGTGGCATTTTCATATATAATGGACAATATTACCAAAATAATTTACGATTAAGTGCAATGTTAAATATGACTATAGTTGGACTAATAATTTCTATATCATATTGAAGAAGCAAATAACATTTTTACAAAATCCTATAAAAGATACTTTACTGAGCAAAACACTCAGAAACTTGTATCTGTGAGAAATAAAAATCTTGAATGTCTCTTGAATCTTAGCAACATTAGTTTTAAAACTTTAATGATCATAGGAGCTACATCTACTAGGGCTAAATTTAAAGCTTAATTAATCTTAGCTATACCTTTTCTGGGCGATTAACTTGTGAATCAAATGCTTTCTTCGAAAAGTAATTTAAAGTCTAGATCAATAAGCAATCAAATGGTAGAAATATATCTCAATTTAGAATATTTTGATAATAAGAAAACTAATAAGAAAATAGTGTAAGGCTAATGAAACAAAGATCCAAATGCAGGAGATTCTAACGTGTTTATTATTGAGGGAAAACAAGATTATTTCATATTATTTTAGCATACTTAAAGCTTCGCTTGAAAGCTAGAATGTAAGAGATACTTAGAAATAAAGAAATTAGATTATATAAATTAATTAATTTAATAAAAAATGCAATCTTAAAATCTTAATGCCAGTTTTTTTCAGCCAAAAAAAGAAAAACTATAGAGAAGAAGCAGGCATAATGAAAATAATAAGAGTCTTCTTCTCCCTACTTTCAAAACTAATCAAGAACCTAATAACTATAATTAAAAAACTCCTAAATTAATAAAAATAATGGAGTCTATTATAATAACAGGAAAAGAACAACATCAAAGATAATAAAAAGGGAAATCAATATTTAATAGTTAGCATTTTAAATATCCAACCTCCAGGAAGAGATTAAAGTGCTTAAATAGGAAAATTAAGAACTAACAAACTTATTACATCTTGGATAAGATAACTTAGAGATTATAATTACTAATTAAAAAAGAGAACTTCAAGCATATTGGAACATTTAAACTGAATATAGGTAAGAAACAGCAAGGCTTGTAGATATCGTGTAAAAACAAGAGCTGGAGTTGATTAAGCGAAATAACATTAGAACAAACATAAATAATTTGACAAATTAGATGGTGATAGAATAAAAAGAGGTTATTAATCGAAAACTAATCAAATAAGTAAGGAAGAGATTATACTCTGTTAGAGTAAGTGACATTTTTACAAGAATTGCTAAAATTTTAAAATTTAAAGAAAAAATTTTGACATGAAGAATAAAAAAATTCTGGAGGCTCTATTGCAACTAGGTTGGAGATATTTACAGAGGAAAATGATGAAAATACCTGTTGAAATAATAAGAACAACAAACCAAAGAAACTGAGGAGACCTTAATAAAGATAAATTCATTATAAAGTAAAGAATGATGAGAAATGTTGCTGATAAACAACTTATTTTAACACTATCCAGATTGGCACTGTTAAATAGTTTAATTTGTATTTTATTATATATATTTTTTTTAAAAACCGCCATAGTTGTTCAAAGGTGAACAACAAGATCATCTTCATCAGAGGTTGGGGAAGTTAAGTACCCATAATCGACTTTATGTCTTCCTTTGCTTTGGTGATGCGATGAGACACAATCCTACCATGTCCTTGGACCTCCAACAAGAGAAAAGATTACGAGTATTCTTAAATTATATCAGTATTGAACATTTTTATCAGTACTGAATAATTATACCAGTATTGAACTAGGTCTACCAGTATCTGATAATTTTATCAGTAACAAACATTCTTGTCAGTATGAAACATTTTTTTAAAGAGCTGCGCACCAATGAGAGTGGTAGGCGCTCTATAATAAAATTTATTTATTTATTATTTATAAAAAAAGAATTAGAGTAATATCTAAAAGTGAGATATAATAAATTAGAAGCTATGCAATTATAGTAAAATAAGGTATTAAGAATTATTGTAACAGTAGCCAATGAAACTTAATACACTTTAATTATTTAAATCAAAGTATATATAATACTTGATAGCTAATACTTTTAAGCTAACAAGAAAACTAAAAGTTATCAAACCTAGTAAGTACTGAATATAATAAACAGCTAAGTATCTCAATAAGTAATTATTTACTTTGACTAAAATTAAAATAATACTCTCAGTCTAAATAAAAGAAATAATACAATGAATTTATTTCAAAGTAATTGAGTACAAAAGTTAATATCAGTCAAATAAGAATATCTTTAGTCTTAGTCACTTTTGCTTACTCCCATAAATTTAGTTGTAATAGTAAAAGAAGTTAATAGAGGAAAATGTAAAGTTTCATGTATATTTAATTATTTTTATCGTAGTTTTAGACAAGTTTAAGTGTATTAGATAACTTTAAATAAATAAAAAGTGAAACAGATAGCTAAAGCTAATTTAATAAAGGATAAGAAATTATTGAGTAACACAGGTTGCTTATATACTTGAAAATTGATTTCTCTAAAAATTCTTAATTAATGAAAGAAATAAAAAAAGAGCTATATTATTAGTTCTAAATATGATAAAACAATAATAATTTTTCTTTATTAAATAAATTGCTGAAAAAACCAAAATAAATCTAAACCAAAAATATAAAAGAAGCATAAAGATAAGAACAAAGGGAAACTATTGAATAAGTAATTAAAATAGAAAAATGTTAAATATACTGTTAAGCTTATTATTCTCAACTGATATAGAGAAGAAATAATTATTATTAAATTAAAATGCCAAGAATATTATTACCCATGTTTGGAGATAAGCTTCTTTTAGATAATCAGTTTATTCATAGGTTATATAAAGTTCTGGGTATAAAAATTTTTTGTGTGCTTTATATTTAACTAAATAATCTTTTAAAACTTTAAGCGTGGTTATAGTTAATGTAAGCTGGTAATTTTTTTTCTTAATTTAAATAATTAAGCTTTCATTTAAATTAATTAATTAAGCTATCAGGTTTAAAAAACTAATAAAATATGGGAACTAGTTTTTGTGCTTAAGAAAAGCGAAGAAAGGGAAAATACAAAATAAAAAAAACTGAACTTAACTAATTTAGTAGAGTTCAGGGCTAGATGTTTTAATTTTTCCCTGGAAGTCTTTGAATAGGAAGTAAAAAATTTGCAACTTTTGTAAAATGTCCTAAAGACACGAAAGTTGAGCAAGAATTTTTATAACCATTATTCGAATCAAATGAGCAAATAGGTGAATTTATGTTGGATTATAACCCATTGCTCCCTATGATAATTTAATTCAACTAAACATAAAAATTACCTAAGCTAGATTATATGTTCCTTTACTCTTGCTATTTTCATTTTTAAATCACTGATAGAACTGGAGTCCTGAGAGGATCTTTAAAAACTAGAATTTTAGATCCACTTCCAGCTTTCGATCCGTCATTTAACAAAACTTTAGGATAGATTTGCTACGAAACAGCAGGTTATATTCTAAATTATCCTTGTAACAAAATCTATGTTTTATGGAGTGGAGGCATTGATTCCACTGCTGTTGTTATTTCCCTTATTCTTTGGATTAAAAATAATAATAGAAATGATCTTTTGAGTAAAATCATAATAGTCCTTAAATAGAGTTCTATTGATGAATACCCTTAGTTTTTTAACTTCAATATTAATCCTATTTTTGGTAAATTTATTCTAAAGAATGAAGCTCATATTACTGAAGTAGTTAAATTTCTTCAAAGTGATCCCTCTGCAATTTTGGTTACTGGTGAGCATGGTGATTAACTTTTCGGTAGTTAACTTATGTTTAAAAGTTTTCAACTTCCTTAAAGGAATAAACCCAATTCATTGTATAAAGCTTTAGATATGAATTGGTAAGAAGTAATGCCTAAAGTGATGCAGGAAAGTGGTTTTTTTAAGGACGGTTTGAAGTGACTAAATTGGATAAAACCTCAAGTCCAAATGTCTCCAATACCAATAGTTACAGTTTTTGATTTTCTTTGGTGGATTAATTTCACTCTAAAATGGTAGCATGTCTCATTAAGAATCATGTAGAGACTGGATAGAATAGATCCAAGTCTTTTTGGAAGAATATTCCATTTCTATAGGAACTATGACTTTTAGTAATGGTCATATCATCATCATGCAGAAAAGCTTCCTGATAAAAATAACTGGAAATCTTATAAATGGCCACTTAAGCTATTTATCTTTGAGAATAACTAGGATAACAATTATCTTTAAAACAAGATTAAAGAAGTATCTTCTACCCATCCTTTTGCCTTTAACTTGGGAATAGATGATAATTTCAACGTTATCAAATTTGGAGCTTACTGCTGTAGTCAAACCCATTTCAGAGCGAAATACGGAAATAGGCTTGAAAAATTATTATAAAAACCAGTGACAGTTCAGTTCAAAAATGAAAATAAAACAAAGTCAAAAAAGATATAAGAATACGGTGCTTATCACGATGTTAATATTATAATATTAGCTGATTATTCTATGTCTTATAACGACTATAGTTAAAATGACTTTGAAAGCAATTCTTTCCATGATGATGGTGGAGATGATTGGGGCGATGGTTTTGACGGAGGAGATGATGGAGGGGCAGATGGTTGAACTTTTATTAACTCTTTAAAATTTACTAAAATTAAATTAATTAAGATATATAAATCAAATACCATAATTAATCTAATATAAATTCATTTATTGCGCTTAATCTACAAATCAAATTTCCTTCGTATAATAATTAACTTATTTAACTTAAAATAATAAATTTGAACTCTGGGTCACTATTAATATATCTTGAGTTCGTATTTTCATATCAAAAAAATAATTTAGATATTAAAATCCTAATCTATATAAAGCTATCTCAAACTAAAATAGCAAATTGTCTACCTATATAAAATATATTGCAATGCACTTAAATTAAACTGCTTATATTATTATTTCTATATTTCTTCATAAATATACTATCTTTTTTTATTCTTGCATAAGTTGTCTAATAATCATTCCTATAAATCAGTAGAAATCTTAAATTATAATGTGAACTAATAAGTTTACTTTAAAAAATACTTAGATTAAAGAGCACATAGCACCTCACTAGCGTGTAGACTAAAATGTCAATACTTCTCAGATTCTTTAAAAAAAATCTTGAAATAAGAAACTTTTCTATAATTTCATTCATATTCTCATCTTCCTTCCCTTTCATGTTTTCCATTTCCTCTCTTTTCACTTTCTTTAAATATTTTTCTTCCACTACTTTTCTTTTTTATTAATTCTTTTTGATAAGCTTTAGTTATTTTCTCTTTTACTTCATTCTAATATTCACTTTTATATTTTTCCTCATAATTAAGTTTTTGTAGACTCATAAAATCTTCCTTAATTAGTTCTATAATTCTTACCTATTGCTTTGCTTCATAAAATTTTATTTTCTTAATCTCCCTTTTTCTTTTTTCTTTAATATATCTGATAAATTCTTTAGTTTCACAATATATTTTAATTATTTTTTCTAATTCTTATGCTCTTAAAAATTGTTCGAAATTTGCCGTTTCTCGTACAATGTCGAATAGTTACATCCTCTTCCATTTTGATAATATTGATTCAGAATTATTGATGTATATTTCTCTTCCATCATTATATTCTTCACATTATTCTATTATACATTTTTCATCTTCCTTTAAATTATCGCAAAACGAACATTTACTGCTTTCTACTAAATGTCTTTCTTTAAGGCAATCTTAGTTGCCTTAGCATCTTGTCCTTAGTCTAAAAATATAATTTTTTTTCTTTTCTATGTTTATTATATTTTAGATAGTTTGAAGATCCTATCATAAACTCGTCGAATCAATATCCTCTATATTAAAGTGTTGCTATCATCTGATCCATTCTTCACCTATCCCCTTCATACATTCTGCGTTCACAAATTGTACGACTAATATTTTACTTTCCTTTTTATTATTTTCTCCATACTCTATAAAGTTATATTCGTCCTTGATTATAGTTCTGCTTTTATTGTCATGCAATATTATTCGAAAATTAAATTTCCTCTCTACTTAGTTCTCTCATAAAACCATCAAGAATTTTTCCTTAATTTTCTAATAGTTTGCTTCTAGTCTCAAAGTTTTTTGTCATAAGTAGTGCTCAAATTTCATAAACTATAGTTCATGATTCAACATCTCATTCTCTACGAAGAAAGGTGCATTTATAATTGCTCTCTAAGATCTTTTCTGTAGAAATTCTAATTAATCCATTATTTGTTTACCTGCAGATTGTTCGCAAAATGGGATTACTTGAGTTACATAACTAAACATTGAGCTCACAAAAGCTTTTATCATCATTCCTGTATTATATGATGTTGTACCCTTGCTTATTGTAAAATTTGCCTATAGCTCACGCTTACATCTTTTGCGCTGCTCCTAATCTTTTTGCCATATATTTTCAAGACTTAAATTTTCTTCTCTTATATGACCCAAATATTAAAAAACTTTAACTCTTTCTATTCTCAAAGTTCCTATGTTTATTGTGTTTTCAAAGTAATCTTATTTATTTTCTTCTGCTTTTCAGATCATCAATTTTTTTCTGCAATTTGCAGTTTGAATTTACTCGCTCATTCTGTTAATTCTTATACTACCTCCTCCATTTGCTCTACTTCGCTTACTAGTGCTAAATCATCTGCATAAGTGAAGCAGCCTGTATATTCTTCTTATATATATCCTTCATAATTTCTATATTCTACTTAAATACCTAATCTTTAATTTTTAAGTCTGCGGAGAAGATTTGCAATTTTCAAGTTAAATAATCTGGTGACGTGGTGCTAACTTATATTACTCCCTTATTTTCTAAAAACTTCTGCCATTATTTTATTTATTTTTATTTTAATGTATTCTTCCTCATAGAAATTAGCTAGTAGATCATTAATAACCTAGATAAACAATTATATGATCTTAGTTGCTATTTTATTATAATTTACAAGTTAGGTGCTAATTAAAAAATGAATTAAAAAGATTGAAATGGAAAAGAATATTCGACTGTCTAAAAGTTAGATAAGGAATGCAAGAAAAGCGAACGAAGAACTAAAAGAGGCAGAAAGGAATAACACAATCATTAAATCCATCTTTAGAAGGCAAAGTAATGGTTGGTCAAGTTGATGCAAGTTATTTGTTTTTAACCAAAATGGAAAAAATGAAAAATTTTATTTCTAAATATGAAGAAAAAATATACAACCAAGAAGAAAGGATTAGAGAACTTATAAATAACATTGAGGACCAAAATAACGAATTTATTAATTTTAAGGTAATAACTTATATAAAACATTGTTGTGACAGAATAATAGCTCTATATTCAATCTTAGAAAAATTTAAAGCAAGGATTAAATATGAGTATTGAATTCTTCACTTCTTAAACTAAAGATAAAGAAATAATTATTGAATAAAATAATGATAAAAGTTTAATTCAAAGAATATAACAAATAGAAAAATTAGTTTTTCCTTAGAGGATTAAGAAAAATAGATAAAAAATTGTTGCTACTGATACTAAAAATATCACTTATTAACAAAGACTAAAAATTGAAAAATTTGCAAAAAAAGAATAAATTAAAACATGAAGGATTTTGAACCAGATTTGAATAACCGATTCTGGAATTTATTGATAGAAGCTACTTAGCAGAAACATGAAAAATTCTTTGTGGTAGCCACCTGCATTCAAAAAAGGCCATGGTATACATCCACTTTAAAAAAATTCTGAGTGAAATCAATTGGAATGCTGGAGAACTCCAAAACTTTTAACATACAGTTAATATTATTATTATATATTAAAAAATGGTTAGCTTCAAGAAGGGTTTTTATACCACCTCCTCAGAGTAGGAGAGAAAACCTGAAGCACTTTCTTTTACCACGTCTTTGCTTTAATTATTCCAACCTTCTTTATTATGCATGGAAACCAGACTAATAATGCAAGAACTCAGACTACGCAGGACCAAACTAACTGACCGAACGAACACGAAATAATAGAACGAATAATAGAAAAAAAATAGCAATATACCCATGATTGGTCGGACTTTACTAAAAGGAGGAGCACAAAATAAGAAAGGAATGTGGCAAAAAAAGTAAACAACCTAAGTAATAATTTAACGAAATAATGAACAACTCATTTCAGCCAACGTCCCTGAAGAATAAATGTAAAGGGTCTACTAAAATGCCTATGATGATTTATCAGAAATAGTGGCCGCAATTTACTTTAACCATTACTTGGAAAACACTGATTTAATAGAGAAAAAGGCCAAAGACTAAGAAGTTATGCAAGTGTTTAGAAATCAAATATGGAAGGATTACGGACAAGCAGTGGCGAAGTTCATAGTGAAATAAAACGGAATTGTATACTTGGTATTTTACAATGAAGAAAGATACTAACATTTCACTTAATTCAGGGAATGAACGTTCAAAGGAGTTAGAATTCCTATCTAAGCTAGAAACTAATTGGAATATTTTGACATTCATAACTACCCAATTTACTTCATAATTAACGAATACTCAAATATGAAGGAAGTAATGGAAATAATAAGATAATATGGAAAATCAAGAGGAGAGATATAGCATACATATCCAAACACAACAATGCTAACAGGGAGCAGTGTAGTCTACCTAGATTTAAAGGATGTAGATGAAGCAAAGAGGATACCAGAAGTAATAGATTTGAATGGAAACAAAATGAGAATATAACACCCAGTAAATTTTATCTGCTGCCTATGTAAAGTGAAAGGGCACACAGACCAGCAATGCAGAAGGGTAGAAGCAGCAAAAAGGAAAAAGCTACATACAAGAGAATTAGAGATGCTTGAAGGAGAAGTTATTTTAACAATAAACAAACCAGATTTTGAAGCAAATCAAGCAAATAAGAGGATAATTGGAGAAGAAGAATAAATGATTATAGAGGAATCAAGGGAAGAAGAGAAGGAAATAAAATGAGGAGAATAGAAAAATAATTAAAGCAACTAAACAATTAAATAATAAAAAGTTTTTTATGCTAAAAGAATAAATAAAAATTATTTTTCATCAAAATGGAATTGGACATATGTAAGACAGAGGGATAGAGAAATGTTCAAATAATTAAATAAAATAGAAAACAATCAACTAAATAATAAGATATACCATAAAGCAAATTAGAGAAAAGGATAGGATAGGTGATGGTAAAAACGCTAAACCCTAACAAAAGAAATAAGAAATAAGCAAAATAGTATAATGGAGTATGTCAGGAAAAACGTAAATAAAGGAAAAAAGCAAAAAGAAATAGAACAAACTCAAGAAGAAAAAGAATAAGATGCAAGATAAAAGTGAGAAGAAAGAAGTAAATTGAAGCAAACTTCAATGAGAATGTACTATGCTAAGAAACCGAAAAACAAAAATGAACAATTATCCGTCTTCAACTAATAGGAAAAGGAAAAAGAAGAAGATTAGAATAGATAAGAAGAAAGAAAAGGTAGATAATAAGATGAAAAAGATAAAAAAGGAGAAAGAACTAATAAAGAAAATAATATGGAAGCATAGAATGATAGATAAGAAGAAGAAAAGGTGGAGAAGGAAGATGAATAAAAAGAAGAATAAGGTGAAGGGGAAGTAGAGGGAATGAGTGTAAGATTAAGAATAAGTCATAAAAATAGGGACAGCAAATGTTAGGGGAGTAAGAAGTGCAAAAGAGGCACTAGCCAAATTCATGACTCAAAAAAGTATCCACATAATGGCAATATAAGAAATTTAGATTGAAGACTAAAAAGATAAGTGTAATATAGCAGGATATAAAAACTTAATAAATGTGGGATCAAAAAAAAGGAAAAGGAGTAGCATTCTATATTAGAAACGACATATGTAAGGAGATCAGAGAGATATAGAATGAAGTAAACCAAATGCCGCTTTTTGGAGGAGCGAGAGTAATGGCAATAGAAATAATGAAATAATTAGCAGTAATAAATGTCTACGCTCCTGTTGCAAATAACAACGAACAGTATGAGCATTTCTATAATTTAGTGAATGAATTTAAACTATAAGCAATAGAAAAAGGACTTAATATAATGATAATAGGAGACTGAAATGCGCACATAGAAAAATGACTGCCAAAGAAAAAAAACTCAGCAGGAAAGAGAATGGCACAGTTTATGGAACAGAATAATTTAATATGCCTAGACCCAACTGAAATAGGTACCTTTATTCACTAAAACAATGAGTATAAAATAGATTACTTTTTAATCGAAGAGAGAATGAGAGAAAAGGTGATAAAGAGTGATTTTTATTACTCATACGTAATAGGTGACCATAGGCCTGGTATTATATAGGTAAAGATGGGTAAAGAAGTAAGAAAGCCATAAAAGATAGCAAAAATAAACTACCTACTATTAAAGAAAAAAGAGATATAAGAAAAATTTGAAAGATTTATACAAGAAAATCTCTAAGAAGAAGAAATTGATAACCTAAACGGCACATAGACTTATAAATGATGAAAGAAAAAGATATAAGAAGGAGTTTAAATAGTATGTGGAAAATTCAAAATATAAAACTCTAAGATATATAAATATTCAGAAACAACAAAATAGTGTAATAAAATCTTTAGAAAATGCAGCAAACAATTAAAATAAAGGGTAAAGAACAGAGAACAAATAAATGAAAATAAATAAAATGAGAATCAAAGAGAATACCAAAGAGTAAGATAAGAATACATTTAATCAAGAAAAAAAGATAAAAGAAACTAACTAAACCTATTTATGGACAATGTAAATAAAGGAAGTCTAACAGATATGTGGAAGAAACTAAAAAGCTTACTTAATAGAAAAAATAATTAATGAGTACCCTTATTAAAAGAAGATGTTAATACTTTCAGGGATGAATGGTAGAAACTGTATGAAGATGGCGATAATACGTTACCAACTAAATTCTTAAACAAGAGATAAATAGTGGTAAACGAATATGAAATTTGAGAAATCATCAACTAATTGGCGAAATGAAAAGCAGCAGGACCTGATGAAATACAAGTAGGTACAATATTAGCAGGTGGGAAAAAACTAACAGAAGTAACATGTAAAATGATAGTTAAGATGATTTAAGAGGGAGTAATACCTTAAGAGATGAAATAATAATACATAATATTAATATACAAAAAAGGAGGACAGATGAACCCGATGAATTATAGACCAATCTCTTTACTGAATCATGCTTTAAAAATAGTAGATGCATGAATTTTCTAGCAACTATAAGGATATCTGCATAATGATGAAAGCGAATATTAGTATGGCTTTAAAAAAGGAAAATCATGCTCACTATAAATTTTCAACCTAAGAACAGTATAGGAATGATCAATACGGAACAAAAAAGATGTTTTCGTAATATTTGTTGATATTAAAAAAGCGTACGACTCGGTGCAAAGAAAAGATATATGATAAATCCTAAATGATCTAAAAGTACCGGAATAGATAATTAAACTCCTAGCAAACTTCTACTGTGAAGAAGAAATTAAACTTAAAATCAATGAATAAATAGCAAAGTCATTCGCGACAAATAAAGGACTAAAACAGGGAAGCATAACGTCGCCAAGACTATTTAACTAAATAATAGCAAGACTTCTTCATAGCTTGGAAGATTAAAAGCTAGGAATTACGATAGACTTTAAAAACGAAGAGGGATGAACACAAGAAATATATGCAGGATGTTTTGCATAAGCAGATGACCTAGCCTTAATAAGTGAATGAGAATAATTAGAGGAAGTAATCAAAAATTTAACCTCATGGGCAGAAAAATACAAACTGGAAATTGCAGATAAAACAAAATGAATGATATGAAAAGCAGCAGAAAATAGTAACTGAGAAAATATAGGCAATACTATTGAGGTGGGAAATTTAAGAATCGAAAGAGTAACGTCCTCTTAGTACCTAGGGCATATAATAGAAGAGACCATCAGCTTTGAAAAACACATGGAGAACAGACTAGAAGCAGCATAAAAGATGTAAAAATGAATACTGGGTAAAATAACAATGAATAAGGGATTAACACCATATAACGCAGGAATAATGATAAAAACGTTCGTAAGCTCAGTATTCAGCTATGGGACAGAAGTTATCCCATATTGTGAATAATTTGTAGGAAAATAAGTGATGGAACAATTAGAAATAATATAGAGAAGATCTTTACGAGCAATCATAGATGCCCCTTTCTAAGTGTAAAATGAGATGCTAGAATACGAGTTGCATTTTATGAAATTTAAACATTACCTATGGCAGAAAACGCTGAGATTAAGAGGCAGACTAATAGGTAACTAAGGAAAAACAGTAGATGGATTAATGTTCGACCTAAGTAAAGAAGAGAACTTTATTTTTGAACAATACTGCACGACAATAAAATTAGAATTAACATTGAAGACAAAAATATATTTATAGATGATGGTAATAATAATCAAAAAGGGAAGAAAAACATTAATCGTGCAACTTGAGAACATAGAGTATACGTAGAAGATAGAGAAAGAATGGAGTAAATGATAACAACTCTACAGTATAGAAAAACATGATTTGATGAATATGTAGTAGGACCACCCAACTACCTGAGATACAATAAAAATAGAAAAGAAGAAATATGCTACATATTTAGAATAAGAACGAGATGTAATGGGAGCCAGGATTGTTTAAAAGAAAGATACCTAGTTGCGACAAGCAAATGCCCTTTCTGTAATGATGCAAGAGAAAACGAAAGGCATATCATAGAAAAATGCTCAGAATACAAAGAAAGTAGATAAATATGTATTAGAAAGTTAAGAACAATAGGAGTAGAAAGACAAGGAATGGAACATTTGACATAATATGAGGTACGGCAAAATTCGAAAAATTCATTAGAACCTAAGAAGAGTAAAAAAGAGCTAAAACTGACTTGATAATAAAAGATTATATTATCTCGGATACAAAAAATGGCTGGCTTCAAGAAAGGTTTTTTTACCACCTCCTCAGAGTAGGAGAGAAAACCTGAAGCATCATCTCTAACCACGTCTTAGTTTTAACTAACCCACTCTTCTTCCTAAGATTTATTAGATCCTCAGAAAATAATTTTTGAAAACCTCTAAAAAATGCAAAATGATAATAACGAACTTTCCATACAACTTAATTCACTGAAAGAATAAATCTAATGCCTGATCAATAACGTGAACACGCTAAGATAAGAAAATAGTAACTACAAGACTGAACTCAGCAATCATCCTTAGTTATTAGAATTTAACTAGAGAATCAAGCAGACAGAAGAAAAATTAAACTAATTCGCTGAGATTACTGAGAGTCTGTTTCTAAAAAATCTCTCTCACAACGATCCTATGGATATAGAGCCAGCAATTCAACCAGCAAAAAGAAATAGAATGAATGAAAAACCTAAATGCTGGTTCTGCAGAAACCTGGTCATTTTGTAAGACAATGCTGGAAATATTAAAATAAACAAAATGAAGAGAATAAAAAAATTTAAAAAACATTGAATAAATTAAGCAGATTGTATGTTACTCAAGAAGGTAAAATTTATAGACTTAAGATAACAAACGTAAAAAATTAGTAAATCGGTCCTGAAGAAAATATATGATTTAGACCCTAGTAAAAAATTGGAAAAGAACTAGATTTTAACCAAATTCCTATAATAAAACCTGGAGAAAAAAGTAATAGTCGATATGTAATAATGAAGCATAAGACAGAAGAAGATTATGAAGAATATATCCAGAATACTTTTTTTAAAAAACATTTATAAACATTATATCAGTGATGATCCTAATGAAAGGTGGTATCACTTTAATTAATTATTATTATTAATTATTATTATTATATCAAAAACATATTAGAAAAAAGAAAAAAAGGATACTTAGAAAAGAAAATTGAATGAAAAAAAAGAAATAGGAAAAGGATAATTTTTATGAGTTTATAAAAGCTTGATTAAGAAGAAAAGAATTAGAAACGAAAATTAGCAAAGTATGTTAAAAAAAATAATGGAAGCTTGTAACAAAGAATCAATAAAACGTAGATAGATAGAAGACAGAAGAACAAGAGATATTGAAGAAGAAAATGATGAAGATATGGAACTAATAAGAGAAGAATTTTTATTACCTGATGGCTTACTTGAAGAAATAGACATGTATTGAAACATTTATTAAAGAGCTGCGCACCGACGAGGTGCTAGGCGCTCTATAATCAAATTTATTATTTATTTATTTATTTATTTATTTATTTAAAAAAATGAATCAGATTATCTTTAAAATATCTAGATGATAAACTTATTTATAATTAATAAGTTATAGGAAGTTAGATAAGTATCTATATACATATGATATCCTATTTTATATAAATCTTTTTATTATATTTGTAATACTCTTTAGCTATTTTTAAACTTATAATTATTAAACTATTATTTAATTAATTAATATTGCTTCTTTTAATATTCTAAGTAGCTAAATATGAAAATTCTCTGAAGCTTTAAGAGAAGTTTAATGAAATTTAAATAAGATTGTGAATATATATAAATGAGAAAGAGTAATGCTAATTAAGTTAATCTGCTCTTTTCATCTCCAGAGTGTAACTTAGATCGTTTATCTTCCTTTTAGAAAGCTTATTAAATTTCCTTGATAAATGGCTTTGGATAAAATTGGTATTAATGAATAAAATTAAATAATTATCTAATTTATATTCTAGGACTATATTAACACTCTGAAAACTTTCATTTCTTGTTCTAATTTTAAAGCAAAATTTACCAGAAAAATAATCTTATCTATAGGTTTTTTAATTTCTTTCTTTGCTGCTTATAATTAATATTTTATAATAATAATATTAATAATAATAATAATGTAAACTAAGAATTTTAAATGTTTTGCTTTCCCTGGGCTTTCAACCAGGTACCTGCTGACATTTTTTTATACGTGGATGTATACCACGACCTTTTGTTTATGTGGATGGTTACCACAGAGAATTTCCATCTTTTCTAACGAACAATTTTTACCTATATACTCCAGTCTATGATATAAATAGTTGATTAAGGGTCCTTCATGTTCTCAATTCTTCTTTTAGTTTAAGTTATTTTCATTCTAGGCATTGTCGTAGCAAGTGAAATTTAGAGTTGCAGTACCAGCAAAGTTTATACTATTTCTAAGATTATTTAAGAAAAACTTTTTTTTCTAGTTTATCAATTCTCTTCAACAAAGTTAAGTCAATTTCATATTGTTTTTCTTGATCGTACTTTTAAGGAGATACGTTTTCTATTATCATATTTTATTCTTGCTTGTAGTTCGATTGAGATTATTCATAGAGTTATTATTCAGTGACTAGGTTATTCTAGATTAGTTATCGTCTAAGTATCGTTAATTCATTATTTTGATTATCTATATTGTTCATGAGTTCTCTAATTTTTCCCCTTGATTAAAGATCGTTTCTTCATACCTTGAAATGAGAGCTTTCATAGATTCAAGCTAAATTTGAATATTTGGATTGCTTTCGGTTTTGGATTCGTTCATCTCTACTAATCCAACCATTATTTTTCCTTCATATGAAGAACTTGATTTTTATTCTTGTTGTTGCTTTTTCATGAGTTCCTTCATCGCTTTCTTCTTAGCTTTTTTTAACTAACTCCTTGAAAGGCTCACAGACTGATCCATTTTTTTTAAAATTAAACTTTATATTATTTTTCTTTTATCTAGACTAAAATATTAGCTCTGGACTTCTGCCTTGATTATTGATTCAACTCTTTAATCTATTTATTTTTGACTTAATTATCATGTAGCAAACAATTTAAAAGCTAAAACTTTATCTTTACCATTTTAATGAAAATGCATTATAAGCTCTTTGCAGCCTCTCTCTTTAATAGATAAATGTTTATTAATAGAACTTACTAAAATGCTACTTACCAAGGTAAAGCAAACAAGAAAAGCTAAGCTTTTTTTTAAATTAAATGAAATATTATAAATAAATCTTAGAAATAAAGATCATACAATCCTGAGAATTTTAACTTCAAATATTTAAATTGCCGATAAGCAAAACATTAAGGGTAATAAGCCAAATATTGAATAATAAAGAGGATTAACTTAAGAGATTGATACTAATTATGATTAAGTTCATTTCTCAATTTGATTTAAAAAGTTTTAGATAAATTTAAGTCAGTATAACAAAAGAAATCAACATTTAAAAAATCTTATTAGTAACTCTCTTTTCTCACATTCTCATGAGAATAAAAAAAGAGATAAGCTGCTTAAGATAAATTACTCCATATCTCTCAATCTAAATAATTTAAAAGAAAATGACAGAGTAAATAATAAAAACTAAACCTTTGCTATCATAGATGTAAATTTGGTTTTCAAAAATTTAAAATAGCTAAATTATTAACTCTAATATTTAAAGCCAATATTATAAAATTAATTCTTTTTTTTAAATAGTATTAGAAATATAATTGAAAAGATGGCGGGAGCTGAGAATGACCTTCGTGACAGAACTTTCTGGTTTTATGGCTAGGAACAAGTTCCTTTCCTGTCGCTGAGAAAGTCCCTGGTCGGAGTCATTTTCTTAAGGGAAAGCTGTCTTTGAGATTATCCGCTCTTGGTAGGGGCTTGAAACCTGGCTGCTCATAGCGATGGAGCTCCCTAGCACATGTGCCTGGAGCACAACAGGATATCCCCGTTATTCCATAAAAAGAGAGCGTTGAGTCGTGCAATCGGAAAGGAGTTTCCGGTCCAAAAACTTTTTTAGTTGAAATTAATTAATTAATAGTATTAGAAATAAAGTAGGGAATATTAATATTTTATAAAGCTAACTAATGACTGTATCTATATATCTTTTTATACATTGCAGGAAAAATATTTAGAAATACTATGATGAAATTTTTATTTAATATATATCTAATTTACTTTATAAGATAAAATTGATAAAAATAAATATTAAATCTAGGTTATATAGAATAAATAAGCCAACTATTCTCTGATTTGCTTTAATATATTCAGCTTATATTTTCAAATCATTTTTTGCTTAACTTCAATAGTTAATGCTATCTAATTATTTAAAATTAATCTAAACCATCTTACTGGAAATATAAAGTAGATAATAAATTTATTAATCTCTTCTAGTTTAACTTCTAATTTAATTTCTTTTAGACAAATATAAAGTATTCCTATTGATATGGATATATGAAAAAGTATAAATGGAATTAAGCACTTAATTAAAAGTTATCTGATTTAAACGTCTTAGAAACATAAACAGTTATAAGCATTAATAGCATTGAAGATTTGGTATGATCTTCTTAAGAAAGAGATGTTTAGATATCTAGAGATATTATTTAAATTTTAAGCAGTATTAGCATGCTTAAGACTTACTAGTTCTTTTATATTAGTTTACACTTTTTACATTTCATCTAAAATTAGTATATGAAGAAATATCTTTGATAGTTTAATATTTTATTATCTAAAAGAACCACTAGAAAAATATTACACTTTGTAAGCAATTTATGTATTGAGATTAGAGAAATAATAGGTTTAATCCTATTATAATAAGGATATAAATACATATTATGGTTATTAAGTAATATTATTCTAACTATTATTCCTTTATGATTAATATATTTCCTTTTATTTAATTTACTAGATTAGAACTTTAGTTAGGTACTTTATAGAAGCTTTGTAGTTATTTTAAATTAATAGTTAAGTCTATATAATAAAAGCTCTATGTGTTTCATCTAATTACCATATTTCTAGTTTTTCTGTGTCATATTTTAGGTTAGTGCTGCTAATTTACTTTAGTTGCAATAATATAATCTTAATCCTGTATCTCTAGAACTACTTCTTGCCCATGTAAGTAAGCTTAAAATACATAATCTTAATATATTAGGAAAGGAAAAAATAATTTGAAAGTATAATAAAGTCTATTGTAATAGCTTATAGCATTACTAATAGATTATGCTAGTTAATTTAGCTAAAATATCAAGTTATGTATAGGATATTTAGTCCTAGCTTTTACTAACGGTAATTGCTATGCAAAGAAATTAGGCTTATTAAGACTTCGAGGGTGCTTCATGGACTAGTAAGTTGAAAGATAAGTTGATACCCCAAAATGAGAGTCTGATTTAAAACGATGAAGGCTATAAATAATTTACCAAAGATATAGGATTGAGCGTTAGGTATAAAGTAAAACTACACAAACTAGGGTAAAAGAAAAACTTAAATCTTTGATATGAAAAATCACACAAATGAAAAAAGCATTCTAAGGTTATTAATTTTAATATAAAACTTCATTAGAATAATACGACAAACATAATTAATTAAACCAGTTATTATAAACTTAATCACAACCATCAAATTAACTCTAGATGTAGCAGCTTATTAGATATAAAACAAGCCAAAGAATAAAAGAGTTTTGAATTTAATGGAAATAAATATTTAAAGATAATTTTTATTGAATAGAAGTAAATAAAAATATATAAGATAAAATAAGCACTTATTAGAAATTCTAACTAATTTATGAAAATAAAGGTGTTTATTATATATCTATTATCTTGTAATTCATTTATTTACAAAGAACTTTCTAAGAAACATTATTTAAATACAAAACGAATTTATTAAGTTATTATAAGTATAAAGTACATGGAGAATTACAGCTAGGTAGAAACTACAATAATTAAAGAAGTTTGTCTTGAGGTTGTTAGCTCTAACACTTATTAATAAGTTTAAGTGTCTAGAAATTAAAATCAGGAGCTAATTTTGTCTGAACTTATTTAAGAAGTTAGATTGTATTATGAAGCAATCGAGTTTGGGGTTTAAGTGTTCTATAAGTCTGAAAACGAAATTAATTTAGAATAATGGCATTTTGTAGGAATCGATCCTATAAGTAATACAGAAGTTGTTCCATTTAAGTATTCTTATCCATCTATTTCTTTAAAGTTCAGATAAAGAAAAATTCCAGGTAAAGGAGGAAGTTAAATATTAATAGACTAAGCAATCTAAGATGAAGAATGAAGTGAGATGAATTATATATCTAATTAAGATTAGGAAAATATATCTGGAGTTTAAGGTAAATTTGAAGAAAAGTTCACTTTGAAGAATGAAGATGATAAAAGCGATTAAGATATTTAATTAACTTATTTGATATATAGATAGTCTAAATAGTAGTAGCTTAATATACTTACTTCATTAAAAGAATTCAATTAATAATTATTTGTAACTATTAAGTCAATCTATTAAATTGATAAACCACTCTTAATTCTGAGCTATTTCATATAAAACGTAATGATCTAATAAGCTAATAATTTATTCTAGAGATTATAAGTATTTAATGAAAAGATCCTTGCTAAATGCGTTTTATATAATAAAAAAATATCAAAGGAAATAATTTCTGTTCATTACTTTGGATATTAGCTTAAACTTTATCTTCTATACCAATAAGCAAATTAAAGTATTAATCAGAATAGCTAAATAACTAGACTAGCATTTTCTTATTATTTGATGAATCTTTTTAGTTTATTATTGATCCAATTAGTAGAATAGTATAGAGTTAGAATTATAGCTTTAGTATAATATTAAAACTTTTCCTTTTAATAGTTTAGTAAATTAGATCTAACTAGAATTCTTTATTAGATGTAAATTTTACTATATAGTTAATAAGAGTGACTAGTAGATTATTAATAATAATAATAATGTAAACTAAATGTTAAGAGTTTTGGAGTTCTTCGGGATTCCAACCGATTTCGCTCCGCCTTTTTTTTAACGTGGATGTATACCACGGCCTTTTTTTGAATGTGGGTGGCTACCACAATGAATTTTCCATGTTACCACTAAATAATTTCTATTTATAAATTCCTGAATCGGTTATTCAAAGTTTGTTTAACATCCTTCATGTTTTTATTTCTTCTCTTTTTTTCAATTTTTATCATTTTTAACAATTTTTTAATAAGTGATATTTCGACCTACAACATCAACAATTTTTTGTCTATTTTTTTTTATTCAACTAAGGCAAAACTAATTTTTCTATTTGTTCTATTCTTTTAATTAAACTTTTATCAACATTTTATTCTATATTTATTTCTTAATCTTTTGCCTAAGAAGGGAGGACTTCAATACTCATGTTTACCCCTTGTTTGAAATTATTTTAAGACTTGAGTATAGAGCTATTGTTCTGTCACAATATTGTTTTATATAAGCTATTTCCTAAGAATTAATAGTTCGTTATTTTGATCCTCAATGTTATTCATAAGCTCTCTAATTCTTTCTCCTTGATTATATGTTTCTTCTTTATATTTAGAAATTAATTTTTTCATCTTTTCCATTTCAATTGAAAGCGAAGTGCTCTCATTAACTTGTCCAACCATTACTTTGCCTTCTGAAGAGGAGCTTGATAAGTGTCCCTTGATTTCCACTTCTTCTCTAGTTCTTTGTTAGCTCTTCTTCTTGCGTTCCTTGCCTAATTTTTAGATAGTCGAATATTCTATTCCATTTCCATTTTTTTTATGGTTTTTTTTTTAGTAGATTATTAAATGGCTAATAATTACTAGTATAAAGCATAAGCCTCTTACTAAAAAATGTTTAGTTAACTTAAACTATAAAAGGAATTAAATAGCATACTATCTTTTCAATTCTCTATTTTTTTAAATCTTTAATATAAGCAACAAAAGTATTTAAATAGCTACCAAATACTTTAGCTTTTAAATTGCTAAACTAAAAATAATGGTCTATTTATAACTTTTACCTTTACTTTATTAGCACAAACGATTCCAATAATACTTGCTTTAGATAGTATATTTTTAGTCTAAAGTGTAATTGTTGATTCTAAAAATTTATTTGGAGTGTTTTAGTTCTTTATTTATATATTATGATAATCTCCATGAATTGTAAAGAATAAATGGATAATGATATTTAACTATTAGTGAATATAGCTAGAATCTAATGGAATATATGAATAGCTACTAATTTACTTATAGTATTGATATTCTCTTTATCATATTCTATCTACTTCATATATTTGTTGATACGTATATTGAATAAGTACTTATAGCTATATTGATATTGGAAAGCTTTTATTTAACTAAATTACCTAAGATATATTAATTTCCTTAGTACTAATAGAAATATACTGATTTACTATTACTTTCTATATGCTTTTTAACTTTCTTCTTTATACTTATTTTGTTCTTTCACTATATTTATTTCCATAACTATGTTTAAGTAAATTTAATTTGAGTAATATAAAGAAAGAGTAATAGATAGAAGAAAAAAAGGCAAGAAATTTCAGCTTTAAGCTTAATTTTATTACAAAGGTGGCTGCTAAAGGTTAGATATAAGGCTAGTATATGACTTTAATCTTTGAATATTATTTAAAAAATCTTAAATTAATAGGATTATAGAGCACGTAGCACCTCGTTGGCGCGCAGTTCTTTCAGTATTAATATTTAATATTAAAGAGGATGTTCTCACAAGCTTGATTTCATTCTATTCGTCCAAAGAGTCACTCAGCTTCTCCAAATGGGGAATCTTCTTATTAAAAATTATTCTTAAATCTTGAATCAAATACTTCAGTCTTCTTGAATAAGATCCAAATAAGAATTAGTAATTAATCATTAGCAGGGAAAATAATTTTTAGCTCTAAAAAATGGATGAAATATAGAATTCACTAGTTTTTAATAGTGACTCTTCTTTAATTAATTTCAAAGAAGCTGCAAATTCATAGGAAAAGCATAGGCAGGTGCATTAAAATCTCCGAACGAAAGATTTGGAGTAACTACAAATTAAATAAGTAAACCTAATAATTAATTTATTAAGACAACTATTTAAAAATTGTAGTCAAAAACCGGAAAACAAATTCATACGGGTCCCATTAAAACTACTTAGGAATTCTCTTCAACGTGGATATTAATTGTAGCGTATTATGAAAGTGAAATCAACCTATAAATAGATAAACAGATTAACCGCCTAAAAAAATACCGCGAAAGATACGAAACGATTACCTAACAAATCTTTCCAAAAATAAGATATTATCTTAGATAGTTAGGATTCTAAAGATATACCTTCAAATCCTAATTAAAATTCAAATAAAGATATCCTTTTATGGTAGTCAAAAATAACATAAATTTAATATTAATTTTTGAATAATACTAATTAACAATTCTATTAAATTTCAAATAACTAAATTAGTCAGAAATAAAATAATATTATTAATCCTGATAATTCAAATAATCATTATTTACCTAATCTTCAGAGCAAACAACCTTAAAATTAAACTGCTGATTTAAGAAATATAATATAAAATTAAATAATTAATTAGTCTAATGAAAACTTATTTACCTTAGAAATAAAAGAACTTAAACATAATATATAAAGACTTATAGATAAGAACCAATAATTAAATGAAATGCTAATTAATATAAAAGCAAAATATGAACGAGATATTGAAACATTGATAAGTAACTAAGAAATATCAAAAATATGCTATAAAACTTATATAAATAAAATTTATTAGAAGTATAAATAATTATAGAACTATTTTTAATCAATCAAATCTGATATATAGTAATATCACAAAAAATTGCTATCAAAATAACTAGTTCATAAAATTACTTAAACAAACTTTTCCACTTATTCAGTAACTAAATAGTTTAAACAGATGAAATAATTAGTATAGTTCAAGAAATTTAGATATAATAGAAAAACTATGAGAATTAAGTCAATTCAAAAGATGAAATATAATCTAATTAAGAGATTCAAATTGAAGTCAATGCTAATTAAAGCTTTACTTAAGATTAAATAATAGGAGTAAATAATTCACTATGCCAAAACTTTAATAAAATTAGTCATTTTACTTAAATTGAAATAGATAACTTTCTAAATAAAACTTAGCAAGGATATCAGAAGACTATATTAGAATAGAACTAATATTTACTTCAACAAATTACCTAATAAAAAATAATAACCGAAATTTAACTCCAAGAGTTATATTCTTAATATTAAAAATTATAAAACTAAAATAAGTAATTTATAGATTAAGAATAGAAAGCTTAAATGGAAATTTTAACTTTTAAAATCGAATTAGATAAGTAAATATAACAAAACTATGAAATAAATATAGCTTTTAAAAATTAAATTCTATTAAAAAATAAGGAAATTCAAATGATTAAAGAATTATTTTAGAATTAAATCTAACATACAAAAGAATTTAGTAATTAATAGTAATTTTAGAAGAAGTAATTTGTAGATGCATAAGCTTAGACATTATATGGAAATATTTAAAAAAAGATAGTATTATCTAAACAGATAATATAAATAAATAATAAACAGCTTTTTTGTGTCAAAAATTTACTCAAACAAATATAATCAAGCAAGACAAGTTAATGTAAACTTAAAATAATTAATAGGAAGCATCAACTAATACTATTATAACATAACATAATAACTAATACTGTCAAATAAAATTGCCAGATGAAGATTTTGTTTTACTATAGCATTAATATCACTAACTCAACTTAAAATTCATTTAAAGAACTCAAAATATGAAACACTTGAGATAAAAATAGGAGAGTTTTAAAAACTTAATTAAAATTTTAAAACAGATATATTTAATTATTCTACTAAAAGACGAAAAAAAGATTAATAAAACTAAACAGATTCAATCGATGCTATTTATCAGAATTAAACCTTATCTTCCAATATTAATCTTAATATTCTTAAAAGGAAACATGAAGAAGAAGATAAAACAATTCCGCCAGCAAAACGTATGAGTAAGCATAATAATAAAAAAGAGTGCAGTTAAATAATATGTTATTTCAATCTGACTAGTCTATAACTTTAAAAGTTTATTAAATCCGAAACCTGAAGAAGTCCATAGACGAAATGTAAAATATATAGGGTAGATATGTCACAGTTACTTAAGATTTAGAATAAGGCACATGTGATAGTGTGAAAAGTAAAATTGATATAGATAGAAAGCTACTTAAAAAATATACGACGTAAGTAATAAATATTTTGATACAATATTTTCATTAACATCCTGAGTATGGAAAAAGATTAGTACATATTTAGATTAACCAATAAGGATAGAAAAGCATTTGCATTTACGAAAGTGGTCTACCTGCAGAATCGGGAAAAATTAGAAAGGACTAATAAATTTAAAAAATAAAGATGGGAAATATAAATATTAATGGAATAGCGAGCAAGTGCTTGAATATTGAAGAATTTATCAGAGATAGCAGTATAGATATTTTATCAATAAACGAAACCTGATAAAAAGATGATTTTCCTCCAATATTGATAAATGGATTTAAAACATATTTTAAGAACTCAAGAAAGGGAGGAGGTGTATGCTTAATTGTAGGAGAAGAATTTAATAGTACAGAAATACATATATAAGTTGAAAAAGAAATAAATAGATTCATAACAATTAAACTGAATAATATTTTAATCACGTCTTGTTACATGCCTGATAATGGAAAAAGTTAAGATGTTAAAGATTTAGCTTATGAACAACTAAATACATTGCTGAATTTATATAATGATAATCCACATATACTAATGGGAGATTTCAATGCTCTTTTATAAGATTTCGGTGATAATCCTGAAAATGCTTATGATAATACTATTAGGCTATAAGAATTCTTACTATAAAACGATCTTGAGATAGTGAATGATAGCAACACTAATACATGTATTCACAAAGGAACAGGAAAAACGTATTGTAATGATTATATCATTATAAACAACCATTTGAACGCTAATTAGTTTGCAAATTTCACTGCTCATAATAATAGTTTATTTTCTGATCATATTCCAATCACTGTCGACTTTATCAATAATTTTATAGTATATTGGGAAAAGATAACTCAGAGAAAATATAAAATAAATAGGTTATAAGATGCAATAGATAGGCAAAAATATTAAGAATCTTTCCTACAAACTTATCTAGAATTCTTTTAAATAGATTAAGATAATCTTGAAGATTAATATGAATGCATCAAAAGTAATATTTAAGACAATGCTGATCAAACATTAGGTTCGTTTATTCCAGACTCAAATTATAACAAACTTCCTCGAGCTCTCACAAAGAAATATATAGGGGCAAAAAGAGCTAACTCGGAATATAAGGAAGCTCACGTAAAATTTGGAAGAATAAACTAGCAAGTAACTAATCTTCATGAGGAAGCAAAACGACTTTGGAAAGACTTCAAGTATAATCTATGAAAATTTAAAAAGAGCAAAGCAAAAAAGAAATTTCTACTTCTTAATGGAGATTCTAAGGAAATTTTTTCACAAGCTAAGAAAATTCTAAATCCTTTGAAGAGAAATACTATGAACTTTAATTAAGAAATCAAAAATAAATTCATTGAATCATGGGAAAATTGTGTTTTTAACAAGCATTCTAATCTAACTCAAGAATAGATAAATCTTAGTAATTAAAAAATATATAAAATATACGATAATATTTAAGAAGTTAAAGATTATCCACTCTCATATTTGTAAGGATTTGATCTTTTTACCATAAAAGAAATATAAGAAATTATAAAAGAAATTCCGAATCGAAAAGCAGCTGGTCCAGATGGAATAAAAGGCGAACTTCTGAAATATGATGGATAATATTTATTAATAATTCTTCATTCTTTTCTGAATAATATGCTAAGACTTGGAAGAATCCCTTAGGAATTAAATATATCAGTGATAATTCCAATATTTAAAAAAGGAAATAAAGATGATTGGAAAACTGACTACCTATTTCTCTTATTATTTATTTATTTAATTACTAAATTAAAGTGTTCGTAATTTTAAACCCCTTCAATACATACCTCAGAGTTCGTTCTTGAGGTTTAAAATAAAAGTTCGGGACTAGTTTTTTTGGAGTTCTGGCACTCCCTTGAAAAAGCCTCCTTCTAAATATTCTTCCATCCTTGTCTACATAAATTCTTGAAAGTTCTCTCCAAATCTCTTCACTGTTTCTTCTCTGTTTATCCAAATATATCTTGCATCTCTTGTATGTGTGGAATTTTGATTTGCACAGGTAGCACAGTTTGACGATCCTTCTGGTAGGAGTTATCTCTAAGGGTTTTGTGTATTCTAGTTCCATTTTATTTTCAGCTAAAGTTTAAGGTTAAAAAAAGTTTCACTTCGATTTCCTGTTTCATTAATCTTTCTTCATTGTTTTAACTTTTCTATAGTAATTTTTGGTTTTCTTTCTTTAATATTTAAACTTCTTCTTTAGGTTACGGAAGATTTCATAAGTTATTCTATTATTAGCTATTCATCATTTTTCTATTTCTCTTATTATGTATACTATGGAAGTATTATCAGTTTCTGTTGAAATTTCTATATGATAAGAGCCTAAGAAAATTATTATATTATTAAAGAAACGTGGTAGGAGAAAATTAGAACTATAGCTACTGAGATCTGCCATTTTTTTAATCCTATTTCTCTTATTAATACTATTATAAAACTATTTATTAGAGAAGAAATTTGATTCACCCTTCATAAATGGGATTTATGAAAAACAGATAAACAACTTAATAAATTTGAATAATATAACAAATAATTGATAACTATCGGAAGTGTGCTAAATGTAAGACTAAATTGATAGCAACACTGATGGACGTTGAAAAAATGTTTGACTCAATAGAAAGAAGACTCTTGTTTGATTAACTTAAGAGAGTTAAACTACCACTTGGAATAATAATAGCATTAGAATCGTTTTATAAAAACCTAAATTCTTCATTTATCATAGATGGTAAGAGCACCAGAACTTTATAATTCAACAATGGAGTTATGTAAGGAAGTTCTCATGGACCAGTTTTAGCATTATTGTATTATGACATAGTAATTAGATATCTGGAAAGTAAAAGTAACTAATTGGGATTTAAATGCCAGGATTCAAGTATTAGCTTCGCTTGTAGAGGATGGGCAGATGATCTTATTCTTCTTTCCAAATCTGCAAAGTAAATGTAGAATTTAATAAATGAAGCAAATAAAGTTTTTGCATAAACACATTTAAAGATCAATGTTACCAAATCCGAATGCATCTAATTTCTAAAGTAGAATCAGAAATAATAAATTTTAAATTTATAATTAGGAAATTAACCAATTGCTTAAAAAGAACAAGTAACATATTTAGGAGTTATTCTACATTAGAAGAAGAACTTGAATCCCAATTGCAAAGAAGTTGCATTCAAATATATAGCTGCAATGAAGAAAGCTGTTTTTTAACTGATGAGATATAAAAATGTAACTCCTTGACATTTTAAAACTTTATGTAGACTTTTTACATTACCTAAAGCAGAATATGGAGGAGACTTAGTACCATGAAGTATTCAAAAAGGAGTAACTGGAGTTTTGAACAGAATAGAATCAAGCATGAGATTAATTTCAAGAAAAGCTTTTTAAGTAGCAACTTCAACATTTAATGAATCATGTTATATAGACCTGAATTGATTACCCTTTAAGCACATTATGGCTATAAAATTCTTCAGATTCTACCATAAAATTAAATAAGAAAGTACTGATTTTCCAAGATCAACAATAGGCTCTCTTTTCATTAATATATGAAAAAAAGGATTTCAATACTACGATTAAGTGTAGCAATTATCAGACCTTTATAATATCGATCTGCAGAATTAATAGAATAATACCAATCTTAAAACTTTTACTAAACATATAAGAGAAAAAATACAACAATATTTCTACAAAGTAGCTACTAAAAAATTTATGAGAATGAAAACAGCTAAAGTATATACTGAATAATTTGGTAATCTTTAACAATTTCCACAAATTACTTATACTAAATTAAACAAATAGTATAGACGAGAAATTATCAGTATATATAAACTTAGAATCTAAACTTATAATTTCCGTAAGGATCTTTAAGATCGTCATTACCCCATTGATAATCCCTATTGTATGTGTGGAGAGTATGAAACTTTCGAGCATATTTTTAAATGTGTGTACTATTCTAATATAATGAATTGATTATCGGAAAATATCGGAAATTATGACTTAAGGCGCCTTATACTATACGATCAAGAATATCTAAACTCATTTTCAAGGTCTAAATTGGAATATTTAGATTTATAGATCAAAATATTTCATAAGAAACTAATGACAAGGAGACTTGAGATTCTAGAAATGGAGAAAGCAAAAAAGGAAGAAGCTAAAGATGAATAGAAAGAAGAACTAATTGAAGAAAAATGATGAGATGTAAACAAGATTAAAAACAATTTAAAAACATTTACTAACGTCTATAATTGAAAGAAGCAATTCTTACAATTAAAGACGTCAAAAAACTCTTTTAGTTTAAATTTAATCTAATTTAATCATTAGCAGGCCCATCAGTTAAATTTTCATACTGCTAGCGAGAATCCTCAGGCAAGTTAACCTTGTCTCTTCCGAGCTTATCCGCCCTGATCTGTGGTGGCATCTAGTTCGAGATGCTCGCAATGCAGTATACACTGCACCAGATGACCTTCTAGGTCTCCTGATCTCAGCCGACATGGATTTTATAATTATAATGCTTCATACTATAAAATCCTTTGCTTATATCTTATATATTCCATTAAATATAAGCTTGAGCAGAAAATTTAAATTATTTTCTTTTAATTGATAAATCTTGACTCACTCCTTTGCTTCCTTAAGATATATAGTGTTTAAATCTTTAGTTGATGGTATAATTTAAAATAACAATAAACTTAAAGAATGGTAATAGCATCTATAAGGGTTATATATGTAAAATAGTATAAAATAGAAATAAGTAATATAGTAATAAATAAACTGCTATGAAATACTTTTTAGGTAGTTTAGTATTTATATTTATGCAAATACTAATCTAACTATTATGCTTTATACTCTAAAATTACTCTTAATTGTATATTTCTAATTTAACTAAATTCATACCTTTCTATACATTTTATCATATGTTTAGTCTTGTTATTTAAGGTAATTATAGTTAATAAATAATCGGAATCTTAGGCTTCAATAGAAAGTTTCTTAATATTTCAGAAGAAAATTAGATAAACATTTAAAATGAGTAAAGGGAATTAATAATGATAATAAAAGGAACTTTTAGCTCTAAAAGTATAATCAGTTAGTTATTTAGTGTTTTGATTATTGCTTTAGTTTTATTTATTGGCTTAGCCATTGGAAAATATTTCTAATATTTAGACAAAGAATTTGCAAAACAAACTAATAACTTAAAGAATAGTCTCTCTTTTAAAATTAAGCTTTAGTATATATTAAATTTTCCTTTTACTAAATATAAGATATTTTTTATTTAATCTAAAGAAACTGTTGAGAGGACTAGAATATTTATAGCAATCCAGAAATAAATTAAGAAAATGAGTATTAAAATCCATGCTAATATACTAGGTAGCTATTAGCTACTATTCTTTTAAAAATGTTTGGTATTATTTACTAAGCAATTATTAGTGTAATATTACATAGCATAGGAATCACAGTTAATAACTTTAATGATATTTATGAAATAAAAAGTAAATTAAATTTATTATAGCTTAATTAATTCTTAAATATTTCCTTATAATTAAGATATTTTATTTTTAAATCACCTTTATTTAATTGAGGTATTCTTGCTCTAATATTAAAAATTATATGATTTCTTAAAAGTTCTTACTTAATTCAAAGGTATGTAGAGAAATAAAGTTTATTAAAAGTTTTAAAAATAATGATGAAAGGAACTAGAAGAGATGATTAGATAAAAGTAATGAAGAAAATGATCATCATTAGAAATAAGATACTAATATGACTGAAATGCTAAAATTAAAAAAAGGAAAGCTATCTTGCAGAACTTGGAATAGAAACTACGTTGAAATAATTTCATGCAGATTATTTTTAGATAATCAATAATGTAAGATTTAAATGACTTGGAAGATAAGTAATAATCAAAGTAGATGACTTAAGCTAAAATTAAGCAAGTTAAAATAATTTAGAGGTTAGTAGAATAAAGAAAATCTAAAAATAAGAATATTCAATTATAGAAGCTTAAAGCTAATAATAAAAAAGCTATTATAATAAAATAAATTCTAGGTTAACTTCATGAATATTAAGCTTATAATTTACTTAACTTAATTGTCTAATTTAGAAATTAAATTCCTACTTAATAAAGATAAGTATAAGCAAATAATGAAAATAATAGACTCTAAAGTTTTGCTATGGTAATCAAATAATATTTAACTTGTATAAGCATCTATTTTAAAAATCTAACTTATTGCTTGATGGAGAATATCTAAAAATAAGTAAAAGGATAAGAGTATAGTAGCCTTATCTAATATTTTACTTAAATACACATCAATCAATTAAAATATCTGATTTATCTTTCTACTAACTAGTTTTAATACTACAATCTCCTATAAATCTATAAGTTCACTTTAGTTTATTTATGACAATAATAAAAATAAAATTTTATATTTAAAAATATAAATCTAGAGGAACTTTAAAATAGTAGCTATCACTTGTAATTATAAATAAAAGTAGTTATAAAGATATGGCTTTGAAAATAGTAGCAAAGCTTAAAGATAAAGGATTTATATAAGCTTTATATGCTAAAACTTACTATAAAATAAGAGTATCTTTAGCAATATTCAATCTATTTTTATATTTTAAAGCATACTATAAAAATATAAAGGTGATAAGATAAACTAGGATTAACAATTAAACTTTAGAAATACTACCTTCTATAAATCGCATAATTGATATTCCAATTTTAAATTCTATTTCTAGTTTAACAATTTAGTTTTATTTTTCTATTCTAACTTCAGATATCAAATTATTGTTAGATTTTATATTTTCTACACTTTTAAACTAATTTACATCTATGATAGCAAAGGCTTACTTTTTATTATTTACTCTGTCAGTTTCTTTTAATCTATTTGATTTAGAGATTTAGGGAAATTTAACTTAAGCAGCTTATCTCTTTTTTAATCTTCGTGAGAATGTGAGAAAAGAGAGTTACTAATAAGATTTTTTAAATGTTGACTTGCTTTTTTATGCTGAAATAAATTTATCTAAAACTTTTTAAATTAAATTGAGAAATTAACTTAACCATAATTAGTATCAATCTCTTAAGTTAATCCTCTTTATTATTCAATATTTGGCTTAATATAAAATGGCTGGCTTCAAGAAGGGTTTTTTTACCACCTCCTCAGAACAGGAGAGAAAACCAGAAGCAAATATTCTCACCACGTCTTCTTCAACTTAACGCTCTTCTTAATAAAAATAACTAGAACAACAGAATAAATTAGAAGAACTAATAAAAAATACTAAATACTACAAATTAAAATAAAGCGGATTTCTTTCTTTCAAAGGACAAGCAGGAACTGAGACAAAAATTCAGAACAGAAAAGTTGACACAGCTCTCAACGCCTCCATTGAAAACTAAAAAAAGAGACCACTCAACTGAATCGATAAAAATAATAACTAAGAAATAAAAAATAAACGAAGAAGGTAAAGTACGATAATTTAATATAGATCCTATTACCTTTGATTTAGACAACATTGAAATAGAACAAATGAAATCTGAATAGATGAAACAGCTGATTCATCTACTTATTAGAAACATGAAAAAACTCGAAGAGGAATTAAACTCCCAGAAGGAAGAGATGTTTACAATAAGTCAGGATCTGATAAACCACGAAGATGATGACAAAGTCCATATGGTAGACCGAAGAGCTAAAGTCGGAGTCTATGAGTATTTAAAATTTAGAGAATGATATTTGAGTAATGCAAGAGCAAGACGAGAAAAACTGAGTAAAATTAGATTCCAGACTTAAATTAATAGAAAAAAACCTGTAGAAGCTTTCTTAAGGAATTCCAATGGAAATAGAGAAACAAGAAAAGACATTTCCTAGAGCAAGGAAAAGATGTTACATTTGCAACAGCACTTGACATCTATGGCGAAAATGTCCCCAATAGAAAAGAATAAGAATGAATATTTGGAGTAATATTAACTATTAGCAACTGAAATAGCGAGCGACGGAATTCTTCCCATCGGGAAATGGGAAAATCTGGAAAAAAAAACAAATTCTTAACTCAGACTATTAAAAAGAGAGAAGTCCAGGAAAAAGAGCGCAAGGAACGAACATGCAGGAAAGGAGATTTTATACATTTAAAACTTCAATTAAGCCGGAAGGCGAACAGTTATTTTAATGATTTAAATATTTGGCTTATTACCCTTAATGTTTTGCTTATCTTCAAATTAAATATTTGAAGTTAAAATTCTCAGGATTGTATGATCTTTATTTCTAAAATTTATTTATAATATTTCATTTAATTTAAAAAGAAAAACTTTGCTTTTCTTGTTTATTTACCTTGGTAAGTAGCATTTTAGTAAGTTCTATTAATAAACATTTATCTATTAACGAGAGAGGCTACAAATAGCTTATAATATATTTTCTTTAAAAAGGTAAAGATAAAGCTTTAGCTTTTCAATTGTTTGCTACATGATAATTAGCTCAAAAATAAATAGATTAAAGAGTTGAATCAATAATCAAGGCAGAAGTCCAGAGCTAATATTTTAGTCTAGACAAAAGAAAAATAATATAAAGATTAATTATAAGCAACAAAGAAAGAGATTCAAAAGCCTATAAGTAAGATTATTTTCTAATCCATTTTGCTTAAAAATTAGAACGAGAAATGTAAGTTATGAGAGTGTTAATATAGTCCTAGAATATAAATTAGATAATTATTTAGTTTTATTCATTAATACCAATTTTATCCAAACTATTTTAGTAAGGAAGTTTAATAAGCTTTCTAAAAGAGAAATATAAACGATCTAAGTTTCACTCTGGAGATGAAAAGAGTAGAGTAACTTAATTAGCATTACTCTTTCTCATTTATATATATTCATAATCTAACTTAAATTTCATTAAACTTCTCTTAAAGTTTCAGAGTATTCTCATATTTAGCTACTTAGAATATTAAAAGAAGCAACATTGATTAATTAAGCAATAGTCTAATAATTGGAAATATAATAAAAAGATTTATATAAAATAGGATATTATAAGGTATATAGATATTTATCTAACATCTTATAACTTATTAATTAGAGATAAGTGTATCATCTAGATATTTTAAAGATAATCTGATTCATTTTTCATAATTAGTAGTTCTATCTTATAATCATAATTATAATTAAATAGCAACTAAGATCATCTAATTGTTTATCCTGGTTATTTAAAAGAAAGTTTATTAGTTCAAATATAACTTAAGACTTCTACTGATTTATAGGAATGATTATTAAACAACTTATTATTAAATAAGGATAAAGATAGTATATTTATGAAGAAATGTAGAAATAATCATATAAACAGTTTAATTTAAGTGCATTACATTATATTTTATATTGTATATAATTCGCTATTTTAGGTTGCGATAGCTTTATATAGATAAGGAATTTTATATCTAAATTATTTTTAGAGTTCAAATGTATTATTTTAAGTTAAGTGAGTTAATTATTATACGAAGGAAATTTTATTTGTAGATTAAGCGCAATAAATGAATTTATATTAGATTAATTATGGTATTATACTTATATCTCTTAATTAGTTTAATTGTAGAAAATTTTAAAGAGTTAATAAAAGTTCAACCATCTGCCCCTCCATCGTCTCCTCCTTCAAAACCATCGCCCCAATCATCTCCACCATCATCATGGCAAGAATTATTTTCAAAGTCATTTTAGCTATAGTCGTTATAAGACATAGAATAATCAGCTAATATTATAATATTAACATCGTGATAAGCACCATATTCTTATATCTTTTTTGACTTTGTTTTATTTTCCTTTTTGAACTTAACTGTCACTGGTTTTTATAATAATTTTTCAAGCCTATTTCCGTATTTCGCTCTGAAATGGGTTTGACTACAGCAGTAAGCTCCAAATTTAATAACGTTGAAATTACCATCTATTCCCAAGTTAAAGGCAAAAGGATGAGTAGAAGATACTTCTTTAATCTTGTTTTATAGATAATTGTTATCCTAGTTATTCTCAAAGATAAATAGCTTAAGTGGCCATTTATAAGATTTCCAGTTATTTTTATCAGGAAGCTTTTCTGCATGATGATGATATGACCATTACTAAAAGTCATAGTTCCTATAGAAATGGAATATTCTTCCAAAAAGACTTGGATCTATTCTATCCAGTCTCTACATGATTCTTAATGAGACATGCTACCATTTTAGAGTGAAATTAATCCACCAAAGAAAATCAAAAACTGTAACTATTGGTATTGGAGACATTTGGACTTGAGGTTTTATCCAATTTAGTCACTTCAAGCCATCCTTAAAAAAACCACTTTCTTGCATCACTTTAGGCATTACTTCTTACCAATTCATATCTAAAGCTTTGTATAGTGAATTGGGTTTTCCTTCTGAAGGAGGCTGATAACTTTTAAACATAAGTTAACTACCGAAAAGTTAATCACCATGTTCACCAGTAACCAAAATTGCAGTGGGATCACTTTGAAGGAAGTTAACTGCTTCAGTAATATGAGCTTCATTCTTTAGAATAAATTTACCAAAAACAGGATTAATATTGGAGTTAAAAAACTCAGGGTATTCATCAATAGAGCTCTATTTAAGGACTATTATGATTTTACTCAAAAGATCATTTCTATTATTATTTTTAATCCAAAGAATAAAGGAAATAACAACAGCAGTGGAATCAATGCCTCCACTCCATAAAACATAGATTTTGTTACAAGGATAATTTAGAATATAACCTGCTGTTTCGTAGCAAATTAATCCTAAAGTTTTGTTAAATGACGGATCGAAAGCTGGAAGTGGATCTACAATTCTAGTTTTTAAAGATCCTCTCAGGACTCCAGTTCTATCAGTGATTTAAAAATGAAAATAGCAAGAGTAAAGGAACATAAAATCTAACTTGGGTAATTTTTATGTTTAGTTGAATTAAATTATCATAGGGAGCAATGGGTTATAATCCAACATAAATTCACCTATTTGCTCATTTGATTAGAATAATGGTTATAAAAATTCTTACTAAACTTTCGTGTCTTTAGGACATTTTACAAAAGTTGCAAATTTTTTACTTCCTATTCAAAGACTTCCAGGGAAAAATTAAAACATCTAGCCCTGACCTCTACTAAACTAGTTAAGTTCAGTTTTTTTTATTTTGTATTTTCCCTTTCTTTTCTTTTTATTAGCACTACAGCAAGCTCCCATATTTTATTAGTTTTTTAAACCTGATAGCTTAATTAATTAATTTAAATAAAAGCTTAATTATTTAAATTAAGCAACCAAATTACTAACTTGCATTAACGATAACCACGCTTAAAGCTTTAAAAGATTATTTAGTTAAATCTAAAAGAAAAAAAATTTTTATACCCAGAACTTTATATAACCTATGAATAAACTGATTATCTTAAAGAAGCTTATCTCCAAACATTGATAATAATATTCTTGGCATTTTAATTTAATAATAATTATTTCTTCTCTATATCAGTTGAGAATAATAAGCTTAACAATATATTTAACATTTTTCTATTTTAATTACTTATTCAATAGTTTCCCTTTGTTCTTATCTTTATGCTTCTTTTATATTTTTGGTTTAGATTTATTTGGTTTTTTCAGCAATTTATTTAATAAAGAAAAATTATTATTGTTTTATCATATTTAGAACTAATAATATAGCTCTTTTTTTTATTTCTTTCATTAATTAAGAATTTTTAGAGAAATCAATTTTCAAGTATATAAGCAACCTGTGTTACTCAATTGTATCTTATCCTTTATTAAATTAGCTTTGTCTTTCCTCTATTTTAAGCTATCTAACTACATTTAAATAATCTAAAACTAAGATAAAAATAGTAAGATATAGATGATCTTATATATTTTCTACTATCTATCATTCCTTTACTATTACTATAAAAATAAAAATAATTAGCAGTGATAAAGATCTTCTTATATGACTGATATCAACTTTTATACTCAATTACTTTGAAATAAATTCATTGTAGTATTTCTTTTATTTAGACTGAGAGTATTATTTATCATTTTAGTCAAAGTTAATAATCTTTTATTAAATAATTAGCTGTTTATTATATTTCAGTACTTACTAGGTTTGATAACTTTTAGCTTTCCTGTTATCTTAAAAGTAATAGCTATCAAGTATTATATATACTTTGATTTAAATAATTAAAGTGTATTAAGCTTCATTGGCTACTATTATTCTTAATAGCTTATTCTACTATCTTCCAATTGCATAGCTTCTAAATTGTTATATCTCACTTTTAGTTATTAAACTAAACCTATAATATAACTTCTTATTTCTTAATTTTCGAAGTAATGGTATTTACTCTATTTCTTAAGCAAATGTTTATAAGCATGCTATGATAATATGAAATTATCTTATTTACTATCAATATCAAATAGGCTAGAAACTTCTATTCTTGGATTCTTTTCATTTGCTTTTCCCTGCTTTCTCTTTTAGTTTTCTTCTTATCAAAATATCCTAAATTGAGATAAGAATCTCCCATTTGGTTGCTTTAATCTACACTTTAACTATTCTTCAATGCAAGTTTCAAAAGAAGAATTTAAATTCTGAGTTATTTTTATAGAGAAGATAAGATTAAGTTTTAAATAGGACTTAGTAAGATGTAACTCTTGTGATAATTAAAAGTTAGAAATAAACCTAGGTTTGTATTATAAAGCATGAATTAATATTCTTATTTCTAGCAAACACTATTTTCTGAGTGCTTTGCTTAGTAAAATTTTATTTTATAAAGCATGGCAAAAATGCCTTTTAAGTCTTTAATTTGTATTAGAAATTATTTTTCCATCTATTGTTTTAATTAAAATTGCATGGTCTTCAAATGGAATTCTTTGGGTATATTATCAAATTAAAATAAGAATAGCACTTCTTCTTTATTATAAGTAAAATTTTATAGGCTAAGATAATTCTATATAAAGAAGAAAACTTTTGTAGGATTTTATAAGTAAATTGCAATGCAATAATCAAAATTAACCAATTCTTGACTTAGTAGCAAGATTCATATATTGTAGAATTAGGATTTGCAATGCATATGTTTCTACCATTCTGTATCTAGTGTGTATATCATGCTTTATTTATTTTATACCTTAAAAATATTCCATATATGTACTTTTAATCCATACCCTGCTATTAAAGTGAAAAGAAAAAGAAGCACTATTTTAATTTTTAAGATGCATTATTTAATTCTGAGTATCATTATTATTTTGCTTAAAACAATAAAAGTCGAATATTGAAATGATACTCACATGGGGATCCATGTCAAATATTGGTTTTAAAATCCATGAAGTATCTCTCAACTAATATTTATACCATTTGTGCTTTATAGCTTTGCTTTTAATATCTATAAGTATTATTATATCCTTATATATCTCAATATAATCTTCTTTATTTTATCTTTCTTCTATACATTTTACTAATTTAAAGCAAGACTAAAATTTATTAAGTTTTAGACTAGACAAATACTTTGTTTATTCACTTTAATCTTATTCTTAATCCATTGCTTATACTTTCCAAATTATATTTTAATTAACTGTGAGTAATCAAATAAACATCTTAGCATCTTAATTTCTTGCTTATATCTATTAAAAGCTGTCTTATATTATATAAACAAAGTTTTGCTTATTGCCATTATAATTATCAAATATTCTAATTAAAATTATCATACAGATCTTTAATTTAGTAGTAGCAAGGATATTTTCAACGCTATCATCAGTATACATTACTGCCACTTTGGAAATTCGTCTATTATCAATTTTGAGAAAGATGAAAAATCTCTAATCGCAAACTTTTGAAATACTAGGAACTTAAAATATTAAAGGTAGTATTATAAACAATTTATCTCATGAAAGCGCAAAAAAGAAGAAGAGATAAAATCCTAAAAATAAAGGAAAGCTAAATAGTTCAAAAGTAATAAAGAGTTTAGAATATACTTAAGCTATATGTCTAGTGATTTAATTATACCTTCAAATTATATAAAGTTCTTCTTAGTCTGATTCATTTAAAATATAATGGGCTAATAGTTATTAAGTATTAAAGAAAGCTTAACATACTCAAAAGTACATCAAATGGTAAATAAAAAGTAATTTTAAAGAGTTGTAAGAGATTTATTTGTTGAGGTATACTTATAACTGTCTAATGATTTAGTTAAGCATATCTAAATAAAAAGAAACTTCAGAAAATATTTAGGATTAAGAATCTTCGAAGCTTATAGCAGTAGAATAAATAGATGCTAAACTAAATGAGGCATGTAAAAAGGAATTAATTTCTAGTTTGTTAATTTATTAGTCTAAAGCTGCTGAAAAAAGCAAATTCATACAATAGGAATTTTATTACTTTAAGCATAAGTCATTATATCTTCAGCTTGTAAAAGAATTATATTGATATAAAATCTAAGACAGTACTAGAGCTTAAATTTATCTAATTAATGATAAAGCAAAAGCGCTTGAATTAAAATATAGATCTATGGAAAAAATAATGGGTATGAAATGTAATTATAGCCTTATAATAAAAAGTTAAAAACTAAAGCTTGCTTAAAGTTTAGTTTAATAGACCAAACTTTATTCTATTATATAGAAAATATAAAATTAAGTTTCTTAAAATTTAACTTATTTTATCTCTAGAGCTAAAGGAGTATTTTATAAATAGTAATTTGCTTAAATTTAACAAAAAGACTAAGCTAATAAGTGGGTTGTAAATCCTAAATATGAAGAGTCTTTATCTTATAATGAATATGAATTTCATTAGCAGGCATCATTTAATAAGTTTTTAGTAAGTTAAGAGTATATCTAACTTAAATTAAATAAAGGAGTAATTATGAAAATAAAGCTTTTTAAGGTAAATTCGAATATAGCTTAGAATTGTATAAATGAATGTTTATAAGAAGTGAATTATAAACTTAATTAACTAATAATAAGCTAAAATTTAGCTTAAATTAGAAACTTAAAAATACATTGCTAAATATCAAGTTAAAACTTATACTGAATATTAAAATTGGATAAGTCTTTCAAATGATAGGAACTTTAAGTGATATCTAGATCTTAAGATAATATTTGAAATCATAAAACACGAAAAAAAAGTGAAATAAATTAGCTTTAAAAGTCTAATACTAAATATCAAAAATTCTGAGGTGTTTATTTAGTGCGGTTATATAGCTAAAGAAAGGTATGTTTTATCAATCTTCAAATCAAAAAAATTAAGTTATTTATGAAATAAATGTAATATATAAGACCAAAATATTTAGCTATAATGATGTAAAGGAAGAAAATATATTTACTATAATTTGTTTTTATTTATATACTTCAAGCAAATGAGGGATTCTTTAAAGGTGTCTTTATAGTTATTACATCAATATACTAATTAGATAAAAATGAAATTTTCTAATTTTATTATGAATTTTATATTTTTAAATCAAAATGGAAGGGAAAGAAGACATTGAAATAACCACTAAGAATAAAAATTATAAGACAGAAAAATGAAAATTAGTAGGAAAAATAGGAAACTGTACAGGCATTTGCTTTAATAAAAAAGGAGTTCCGTTATTTACAATTGGACCTCATTGACCTTTTACTAGTTTTCTTTTCATAATTTTTACGATAATTGATGGCCTTTTCATATGAGTCTTAAATATTCCTGATTGACTAAGACTAACTAGCTTTATAATATATATTGCCTTTATCATGAGTTTGACATCAGTTTCATTAATGAATCCTGGCATTTTAATAAGATAAAATGAAGATGAAATGGAAGATCTAGAAAAATCTAAGTAAGGAGATTTTCGTTATAAGCCTAAATATTGTAAATCATGTAAAATAATGAAGTAAAAATCAACCTTTCATTGTGAAGATTGCGATGTATGTGTTAATGAGTTCGATCACCACTGCCCTTGGACTGGAAAATGCATTGGAAGAGGAAATATAATATTTTTCTATATTTTTATCTTTTGCAGCTTGGTAAACATGATATACATAATCTTAGCAGTAACCACACTAACAGGTAGAGCAACTAGATTCAAATGAAGTTTATTTAATTTAATTTAACTATTTTATGTTTATCATTGAATCTATTTTCTTATTAAGTATATCATAATAATTATTAAATCACTACTAAGATTTTTTATCTATTTAATTAAGTTATAATAATTAAGTATATTATTTTGGTTCTGCTTATCCTCCCTTAAAGACCCATTTTTAATAATTTTTTAACTCAACCGAGAAAGATATAATACTTGCATTCCAAATTTTCTATCTCTGTTACTTTATAAGGATTTCTAATTTAATGAAAAATGCAAAAAATATAAGGCAGCAAACCCAGGAAGCGAGGGTAAATCTTTATTGAGCATAGAATCAAATTCTTTTAAATTAAACTTTATTATAAGACACTTAATTATCTACCTTAAAGAAGGCCATTTTAAATAGCTTGAAAAATAAAGAAATAAGCTATTAAATAAAACTTATCTATTCTTCTTTTAGATTATCTAGTTGTATTCTAGTTAAATATTAAAGTACTTATAGCTATTCTATCAAATTAACAGACTGTATAATTTAATTTATCTATCAAACTTAATTTATTTAGAAGCATTAATCTGTTCCTTTTATTATATTTAGATAAACTAAATTTATAATAATTTTGCACCTTATAGAAGGTAGAAAGTTCTAAAGTTTAAGAAAATATAACAAAATTATCTAATTTTTTGATTTAAATATACGTAAATCAATTTAACAATATCAGATTTATCTTTCTACTAACATGCTTAACACAACAATCTCCTATAAACCTATATATTCACTTTGATGCATTAATGACAAATCAAATAGAATAATAAAAATAAAATTTTATCTTTAAAAATAAATCTATAGGAACCTTAAAATAGTAGCTATCACATTTATTTATAAATAAAAGTAGTTATAAAGATATGCCTTTTAAAATAATAATAAAGCTAAAAGATAAAGGATTTTATATAAGCTTTATATGCCAAAATTTAATATAAAATAAGAGTATCTTTAGCAATATTTAATCTATTTTTAAACTTTAATAGATATTATATAAATATAAAGGTAAAAAATTAACTAGAACTAACAATTATCATTTGACTTCTTTATTAGATAATTTTCTATCAAACATTAAGTTAAATTTTTAAATTAGAAGAAATAACTAGAATGGCAAAAAGTCTATAGCTTAGTATTATTTTATTACCTTAATCGAACTTTAGAATTTATTATTTTGTCCCTTTCACTTTATAAACCTGCTTCTAGTTAAAGACATTTAAAATGCTGAAACTTATTAAGTCAAGTTTTCTACTTAAAAAGTAATTATTTAAGCATTGATATCTTAAATTTTAGTTATATGAAAATCAAAAATGTTTAGCTTATTAATTCTTTTTTATATTATTTATTTAATAAATAGATAAAGATAAAAATTATTAAATGCATTTTTTCCTTATATTTATCTTTATAAGTAGGAATCAAACTTCTAAAATTAGATAATCAGCCTAAAATATTATAAGTAGATAATAAAGTTTAATATTCATGAAGTTAACTAGAATTTGTGTTTATTATAATAGCTTTTTGTATTATTAGCTTTAAGCTTCTATAGTTGAATATTCTTATTATTAGATTTTCTTTATTCTACTAACATCTAAATTATTTTAACTTGCTTAATTTTAGCTTAAGCCATCTACTATGATTATTACTTATCTTCCAAGGCATTTTAATTCTTTCATTCTTGATTATCTAAAAATAATCTGCATGAAATTATTTCAATTTAGTTTCAAATCCAAGTTCTGCAAAGATAACTCTCCTTTTTTTCCATTTTCCATTTCAGTCATAATAGTATCTTATTTTAATGATAATTGTTTTCTTCAACACTTTGTCTAAACATCTCTTCTAAATTCTTTCATCATTATTTTTCAAACTTTTAATAAATTTTATTTCTCTACATACCTTTGAATTAAGTAAAACCCTTAAAGAAATTATATCTTTTTCATATTAGAGCAAGAAAACCGATTAAATAAAGCTAATAATTTGAAAGGAATACTCTTCTTACACCAAACCAACTATATCTAATTGAGTATCTTAGTAATTTATTAAAAATTAAGATTTATTACTTACACTTCTTTTAGAAGCCAATTCGCACAAGAATAACTACAGATTATATTTAAATACCCTTTACATAAACCCTTTACCACTCATATTTATAACTAAAGAAACTTATTATACTTAATGCTTAGAAAAATGATTTTAGATATTTATCCTTTCAAATAACTCTAATTTTCTTAATATTAATTAAGTTCTATAGAAATATATTAAAGAACGATAAATCTAAGCTTATTTCTAGGAACTTTAATTAAACTCTTATAACTTCTTAATTAAGCAAAAGATGGATAGTTATATTATCTTCATTTTATAGATTCATTGAAGATATACATATAAGAAATTCCTCTTTCAGCTTCCTTTATGTAAATTTACATTTCTCATATCTATTTATCTGTTTAACTATTATAGCTAAATCACAAAATAGAAGCTCATCTGGCATGCCATATAACTATAATTCTCCTTTTCCTACTTTCTAAACCCCTAAGAAAATTTCTATTTCGCATTTTATAAAAATAGCCTAGTGGAAGTATTTATCCAATGACTAGAGTAATATAATAATCTTATTTAATGATTTGAATATTCCTAAACTTAAGAAATCTTAAAGATAGCTTTTGATCTATGCTATTTATTATCACTTTTAAGTTATTTTTTATATCTATCTTCTTCACATTTTCTAGTATTAAAATTCCAGAGAATGTAAAATATGATTAGAAGATACTTATTAATATCATATAATAGGATATGATTCATAATTATGACTGTTTACTTTAATTTTCTTATATATGTATTGAGTATTAAATTAAAGCAATATAATCCTAGGATTTATAGTAATTAAGGGTATATTGATTAGCTTATCCTATGAAAGAATTAGCGTCACTTAAAAAATCGATTTGGTTAGAATAAATGAAAAAGTGAGGGAGGAGATGATTATGATAAGAGTAGTTGAAGGTATAAGAAGAAATAAATTTAATAAAAATGCTAATTAAATGAAGTTACTGATATGAGTCAGTTACTTCATTTTAATTATGTTTTTAAAGAAATTGAAGATATAAAATCTGATAAATTTAGCTATCAGCGTATAAAGAGTAAAGGTATCTTTAAAAAAGCAATTGATGTAGTATAGATTAAATTAAATAAATATAAAGGACCGATAATCAGTACTTTGGCATTAAATAGAGAAACTACGATTCTTGCAAATTATTTTTTAAATGGATTTGCTTATAAATATTAATGGAGGAAGTTGAGAAAACAATTCTAGGCAATGAATTGGATTTCGTTAAGTATTTCACATAAAATATAAGGAACTAAGACAAGTTTAAGGAAATCGACTAAAAGCTGTATGGATAGCTTTAGGTGAAGATTAACTTGATTATTCTCATATCTGTCATTGGAAACTTTATTCTTTCAAACTTTCTTTATAAATAAGAAATTCGTATTGAGCACATGATACTTCCTTTAATACCAATCAGCTACTTAACTATTTTAAAATTAAGTGGAAACTTGAATATTGCTGTGACTCTTTAATTTGTTTTCTTTTTTTATATCGACACCATCTAACCCTTATCAGACTAAACTTAGTGAATAATATCTATAGAATGGGCAGTGTACAATAGTATTCTATGCCATTTATTAGGACTTGACTACAAAATAGTTATAATCCGTTGAATATGTACTGTATACTGGCTATTATAAGCTAGAAATTTAGTAGAGGAGATAATTGACAAGTTTGAAAATGCTAATGATATCAAAGGGCTGGCAGAGTTTATAAAGAGTAATATAAAAGTGGAAGTTATGGTAGGGCTTTTTACCAGAGCTCCCTTTTTCTTTGTTCTAATATTTTTGCAAGAGAGATGAAAGGCAAGATACTTTTAAATAATGTCTAATTTCCTATTGCAATTCTAATAAGCAAATCAGCAAAAAGATGACTTTATTGCATGTATGAATCATGAGCTGAGGAATCCATTAAATACAACTCTTGGTTGTCTGAAAATATTGGAGAAGCATTTTGATGACGATGAGTACTACTAATAGGTATTTTAGACTGCGAAAAGTAATGGAGAAATTCTGCTTTGCTTGATTAATAATGTATTAGATGTTGGGTCTCTGAGATAAGGAGTTTTAACGTTGTAAAAAAGTACAGTCGAAATAAGAAAAGTTATTCAGAATATATTTATGGCTAATTATTCAAATGCAGCTAAAAAAGGACTGCATTTTTGGTATGAAATTAAGCCAGAAGTACCGAAATATCTTGAATGCGACGCTAATAGGATTCTATAAATAGTAATGAACTTAGTTTCAAACGCTATTAAGTTTACAAACTAAGGGAGTATTCGAATAGAAGTTTATTGGATTCCAGAAAAATCTTCAATCTAAGAAGAGCACAAGAATCTACTACCCCAAACAGAATACATAAGTGAAAATACCATAAAATTGAAAAGTCTTTAACTAGTAAATGAGTAAGATTTGGAATCCTTTTCGTATTAAACTCTACCAAATTAGTAAATAGAAGAATTTGATCAAGTTACTAATGGAATTTTCGCAAATATATTTCCTTTCGTCAAAAAAAGATCCAAACTTCAAAACTCCTTTGAAAATAATAACTCAGTGCTTGTTAGAAATGCTTCCGTTCAGACTAAAAAATAGAAATTTTAGAAAGATTGCAGCATTCAAATAATGCCTAAAAAATACTCTCGTAATGAGTTACTATACTCCTATTCCTATGAACAAAAAGGAATGTTAGTAGTAGAAGTGAAGGATTAAGGTGTTGGAATTAATCCGTATACTTAGAATTAGCTATTTCAAAAATACTACAGAGGAGATCTTGAAACTTAGAGGAAGTTTCAAGGAACTGGTCTTGGTTTGTGGATTTCAAATGAAATAGTAAAAGCAATGGGAGGTAACATGACTGTTTTGTCTTTTGTAGACAAAGGTACAAATTTTCTACTTTCTATTCCCCTCAATGTATCAGATGTAATGTTTCAACAACAAAAGGAAAGCAAATCAAGCATAGAAAAGCGATGAAGTAACACGTTTATAATGCTACTTTCAAAAGATATTTAAATCATAGAGAAATTAAAGGAACTAAAGCAGACCATTAATTTCAACTTAGTTAATTGTATAAACATCGAAGAGGTATAAAAAGTTAACTTACAATACTATTTTGACTTTATTTTGATAAATTTTGACATGCTAAATACCTAGAACTTGCAAGTCATTAAAAAACTCCACTATCAGATGCTAGAGCTCAAGTAATAAAAAACCAAGATAGTGCTATTATATCAAGAGGAGAACTAGCTCTAGTAAATTTAGGATCTTAGCATCCAATAGTTTCAAGTACTTGCTTTTCAATAGTTGTAAAAGAATTTTATTCAGAGTCTCTAATAATTTATCCAGAAGCGTAAGGTTAAGATACTTCTGATTGAAGATGACCTATTCCAAGGAATGATACTTAAAACTCTTTTACAGAACTTAAACTGTGAAGTGTACTTATTTCAGAATGGAGAAGAAGCACTGACAATTCTGTTTTAGAAATACTACGAAATAGAAATGATAATTACTGATTATGAAATGCAGATCATTAACGGTGACAAAATACTGTAGAAAGTCAGGAAATTTGAGTAGAAAAACCTAATAAAGAGAAACAAGAGTGTCATATTACAAACAGGCTTCACTTTACCTGAAGAAATAGAAAAATTCAAGAAGCAAGGATTTAATGATGTGTTGAGTAAGCCAGTTTCTGAATTAGCTCTGGAAAAAATCGTAAATGCTCTCTGTCTATGAATATTTCTAAGCCTTTTATTTATAGATGTTATAAAAATCAAATTAAACCTTTATAAAGCATATCTTCGTTAAGACTAATCACAATCTAATGCCCTCAACATCTTCTTCTATACTTGTTCAGATATCTTATTCTTGAGTAATCTAAAGTAAAAACTCTAGTTAAGAATAACTTTCAGTTAGTGATATCAAATACTTCGACTAATACACTTAGAAATATCTAATTATACTTTGCACTTCAAAAATTTAAAGAAGCAGAAAAGGGGTTTGTTTAAGATTTAGTAGGCAAATGTAAGTATGAATTAAAAGTATAAAAGAACACCTTTGATACTCTTATAAATATTAGCTATATGATTTTATAAGCTTCGCTGCTCTGTTATATAGTCCATATCTTAAGTGTAAATTCTTTATCTTTCTATGTTAAACCTTAAAGTTTTTGATTTATTCTGATTTGATCCTAATCAACTAGAAACTATCTTTATGTTTATTTCTTTCAATTATTATTTTAAAATACAGTTGATCCAGTTTTTCAACTAACCAAAAATATTTTCTTTTATTCCCCTAGATCCGGTAAAATTTTCTAAGGGATAAGCATTAGAAATACGAAGAAAAGGTTTTAAGTAAATAGAATGAGAAATAAAGGACTATATTAGTAAAATCTACTACTCCAATACCTTATATAGGAGTAATTATATTAATATCAGCATAATTAATAAGCAAAGCTATAATTCCTCTAAGTGGTTATATTAGGTAATCAAATTTATTAAGTATCAAGGAAAATAATAATTTACTTAAGCTATAATCCTTCAACAGCATGCCAAACCACTCTTTATATGAAATTTTAAAATACGCATAAGATTTATCTTAACTACTAGGCATTTAAACTGCTTACTTGGAACTAGATGATATTATAGTATTTTAATAAAGCAGTTAAATATATAAAATTACATGGGCTATATATATTAGAAAGAAGATAAACTACATCTGCTTGCTTGATGCTAAAGATAAGGTAGTTAAACTTAATTAGACTAGAAATTAAAATTATTAAATTTAAGTTTGTTTAGATCTAATTTAAAGCTGCACAATAGTCATATAAAGCATAGTGAAAATGAAGTTTAATTGGTACTTGATGGATATATGAATGTAATAGTATTAAAATAATTGAGTAGGTAGAAAAGAAGTGCTATATATAATCTATAGAAAAAGAAGGTTGTAATCCTTCTTCTAAAATAGTTCTGTTAAATGGGAGAGGAATAGTATTAAGTTTATCTCAATTTGAAAGATATGGCTTATTTATCCTGTATATAACTGAAAGGAATAAAATGAAATGAGTACTCAATATTTGATGGAATTGAAACTTAAAAAGAAAAGTCGAGATAAAAATTTAGGCATCAAATTGAAAATATTCGAAGTATATGATTCTAACATATAAAATCGTCGTATCTTATCTTTATTCATTCATATACCTTAATGCAACAATTATATGAAAATGTATGGTTGATATATTTAACTAGCTAATGGGATTTATAATTAGCATTGAACTTTAAAAAAATAAATAAAAGCTTTATCTTCAAAATTACAAGCAATTCTTTATATCTTTTCTTAAAAACTTCTAGTCAAAAAATAAGTATGCTTATTTAAAATTTTAAGAGGATGATAGAAATCACAAAAAATAGCGAAGGAAATAATAAATAAATTTACTAGCCTTTATATTCGTTATGAGTATTAATGTTTTTTCCTAAGCTTGTAGAAAAATAAAATTTTATCACTAAAGGGAAAAAAAATTTTGGTGAAATTTCTTATTATTTAAATGTATAATCTTAGGCAATTGTCTATAGTTATACTCTAAATTACAGACATTTGGAGGAATTTTTAAGCCTATAAGTCCTAAAATAAAATAAGTTGTAAATTTAATTATTCTAAAAAATGGGAAAATTAGTGCTCTTATGAACTTATAAAGTCCAAAGAATAAATCAGTGATAAAGGTAAAAAATCTTTCAATATAATTTTGGATTTTCATAACTTAAATTGAACTAGTAGCTAATTATTTTCCCAATTAAGCACTAGATGATTTATTAAATAAATCGATTTCTTTGATAAAACAAGAGCTTTATTATTTAGGTTGAATCCTATATAATTACTCTAACCGTAAATTATAGCAAACTCCCTATTTTTATATAAAAATGACTTACCATATAATGAAAGTTAGTTTCTACTATTCTTAGTCTTTATAGCAATAATTAAATTTAATTAATCCTTATATTTTAAATTTATTTTCTTACTTAAAAGATCAAGAGGTTTAAACTTTAATCAAATGACAATTCTTAGTTGTCCTTTCTTTAGTACTTATTTTATCTCTTTTATTAGATTAAAATTATATTAGTTAAGAATAGAATTTGGGTATTGCTCCCTTAAATAGACTATATAGCTTTAAATAAGATACCAAGCATTATGTTCTTAAATTAAATTATGCTTACCCTCTTAAATTTGCCCTTAAGCTTTTTTGGTAGCTTGTGCTAGCAATAAAACTGATGAAGATATATCTCATGCTTCATTCTCTAGAGCGACTCTAGGTCTAATTTAATAACTCTACCTCTCAAAAATAGAAAGGCCTTAACTATTTACTATACCTTCTTTTAACAATTTTAAAGCATTAAATTTTTCATAACTAAAGTCACACTAAACCTATAAACAAATGGTATATAGAAGCTATAATAGTTACTAACTATTAAAGTGTGAATTCTATAAGTCTTTAATTTTAAATTTTACCTTTAAAAATAACTTAAGAAATAGCAAGTTTATAAAGGTAGATTAAAGAATAAAGCTTTATTATTTTATTAAGGTTTTAAATAAAAAGATCATGCTTTTTTAAATAGAGGATGATATATATCTATTTTCTTTCAAACACTTAAATTATAACAAGCTAGGCACCTTTAGCTCCTTTCTTAAGTTTTAAATAGAACGAAATAGATTTTTTCTTGTAATTGAAGCTATCTTATTTGCTGGAGCTTGAAGGATAAAAATCTTATCCATATAATAATTAAACTTATTTAGAACTGAACAATCTACCTAATTTAGATGCTAGCCAAGTATACTTATGTTACTACTAGCAATTAAGCTTTTTATTTTATCGAAGTTAAATCAAGAAGAACAAACTACAATCTATGTTCAGATTGTTTGTCTATCAAGCATAATAGATCTTTTATATAGGGTATTCCTTTAGTGAATACCAAACTGATATTTAAAACTATTTTATTTCTCGAATGATTGAAGCTTCAAACTTTAATTATAAGGTTTGGTAAAGTTTTGATAAATTCTTAGATTCTTAATTTAAAGAGGTTATTATGAAGTTAAATTAAATTCCTTATTACATTTAATTAAGGTTAAATAAATCAGACTACTAATTATAAGGATTTAATATTAGATCTAATTTATTCCCAAACTAGCTAAACTTTTTACAGGATATAACTCTATTATTAAGCTTCTTATTCAGATATGTATAGTGATCGTTATTTAATTTAAGACATTAAGAGAATTTAATTTTTAATTGAATTTAATTGTTTTAAGTCCCTCATTCTTCCTATCTTAGTTATTCTAATACTGTCTCCTCACTTTTATAATCTGCTTATAGCTATTCCTTCCCATTATCAAGCTTAGTAGGGTCTTTGTAATTCTTGTAATAAGCGTTGCTAGATTAGTTTTGACTAAATATTAAGCTTTATCTCTTCAAGCTCTTCAAAAAGACCAGTTCGAATGTTTTGAAGTTATTTATTATTACTTAAGTATCTTTTACTTTTGGATTTAGAGATTGAAAACTGCCCACACTTTCAGGATAGGCTTGGCCAGGTATTTCTACTCCTTCTCTATAAATTTAAATCTCTATTCTTGAACTATTGCCAAAAAAGCTTAGGTATCACTCTTAAAACTCCTTGATATTAATCCACCAGAAATATTCGCTAAACTGCATAAATTCATGATTCTTCTAAAGCTTTTTAGCTTAAATTGAGTTTTATCTGATTTGCTCGTTGAAGTTTTGAATCTGCTATCTTAAGCTAAATGGTAAGTCACTCTAAGTACTAGAGTTATAAACTTTAGATAAGCTACTGGCTAATTCAGCTACTTTATCCAGTTTGATTAGTCTTGGCTATTAGTTTAATGAATTATAGGTATCATATATTAAATTTTAAAGTCTGGCACTTAATACCTCTGGTGGATAATGATGTGATTAAATTGAAAATTTGAAGCTGTAGAATTAGTCACTCTCCGCGAAGTAGCAGATTGGATTGTAGCCAAGCCACTCTGTACTTTTTAGTTTGTTGTACATTTCAGTGTAAAGCAGTAGTTCAGCAATCCATAAGTTAATATATTAGTCAACATTTCTATAATAGAAGTACCATTTAGTATTAATCTAGTAAGTCACTTGTATTATATTTGCCCTTTGCTACCTGCAAATGTTTTTTTCTCTGTATATTGAGTCTTTTTAAAACTTTATAAACTCAAAATCTCCATAAGTTTTAGAAGTGTTCACATATTGTACTTTATCTAGGATCGAAGCTAACTCAAACATGTAACTTTCTACTTAATTTTAGTCAATTAATACCGTATAGTAGATGGAAGGCTAAAGTACTTCTTTTATGAATTGCTGAGCTTCTGAGAATTATAAGTTTCGAACTGCTTCACGTTGTTCTTATAATGTATAAAAAGGTTTTTTAGTAAGTTTCCTTAAGTACTAGATAGCTTAATTCTTGTTATCGTATAGAATTTAGCTGCAGTTACTTAAGAATTATGCCTTAGCTAGGTAAAAATCTTCCTCATTGAACTCCCATGATGTTATATATTTCAAAGCTTCAACAGCCATTTCTGCAATCTTATAATTAAAGCCATAAATGTAGATCCAAAGCTTATGCTTATAAGCTCCTGTCTTTATATTTAGACCGGTTTAAAGCCAAGGAGATAATTTCTACAATAGCGCTTATTTGATCATTATAGCTTCTAGCTATACCACCACGTAATTCTATAGCTTTTCATGTATGAAAGGAGATTTTAAAACTACGTAAAAATTAGCGAATCTTTTATCTGCAAGAGTATCGAAATTAACTTCATATCAGCTTGTCTTTTTTATAATTTATTCTCAGTATGAGTTAGGCTTAAATTTCTAAGATATGTTAAAATCAGCATACTCAGGAACATATTCATGCAAACTTTGGGGTAGAGTAAGTTTCTATTTCCAAGAGGAAGGAGCTTCATCAAAGTTATCAGGGTAAAGCTTAATAGTATATTTTAGTCCATACTGGTTTTCCACTTAATTTAGTGCAGGGAAATAGTTTATTTAGTTAGAAACCACATTTATGAACGAGTTGTTAAGGTTAAGCTACTATAAGAATTTCATGATAGCTTGGTAGTCAAATTTATATAATATGCTATCTCTAGTCAATATGTCTGAATTGTTAAACCAGTGCATTTTGGAAGCTATATTTATCACTTCCTACTAGAAATTCGACTCTTTTATATGATGGAAATGTATCAAGTGGAGTTCTTTAAGGAAATCATAATAATCTTTGACTTATTCTTCAGTTTAGTTGGACAGAACTTGTTGAATGTAATAGAAGACTAAATCAATTACTTTGCCCCAGTTTTATAAGCCTTAATCAGTAAGATGGATTTTTAGCTTATATACTTCCTAGTTTTGCATTTTCATATAAATAGAAGTATCTAAATTAAAGGCTAATTTTTATTGTCTCAGTACACTAATAAGAGAATCTTCTTAAGTAGTAGTAAGCCAATATTTAAAGTATTCGAACTCTTGGTATTGATAATTTCTCCAATCATTTTTTAATGGCCAGAAAATATTAAGCTCACTTCTTTCCTCTGAACTTTCTACGAAATAGGTTCTTTAGCATTCTTATTTCCTAAATAGTAGCTCTTCAGTTTCTGTGATATTTCCTCTTATAGGTATGTCTTTAAATATTTCGACTATTTACTACTCTAGGTATTCTAATTTGTGCTATGAGTGTAAAACAAGCTTCATTCTATTAGCTGAGTAATGCTTATTGAAAAATTTAATAACTTCTTATGCTAGAGAAATATTTTTAGCCTGTGATTCGTTCAATAAGGTATAATAGTTTCCAGATCCTATATTTTAAAGTGAACTCTTAGGGTTGGAGTTTTGGTAAAGAATGAGTTCTTCAACCCATTTGAAATCTTTAGCTTAATAATTCCATTTTTCCTCTATTATGTTAACTTCATTTAGGATATTATCTTCTGTAAGTTGGGGCGATTTAAGGAACGAAGCTATAATATCTAGAGCATCAAAAATGTTATATTTGCTTGTTTTTAGATAGAAGTTTGTTTCAAACAAAGACGTGTAAGAGTTGAATCTGCCATTGGTTTTATATATAAAGTTGAATAAGTTGTTCTCCTTTGAATAATCATCACTTCCATAGAAGATCATTTACTTAACTATTCCTGATAAATCTGGAAGTAAATTATCGTTCTAAAATCCTACTGGTACTGAAAGGGAGGCAAACTCCTTTTTGGATTTTGAGTTATAGATGAGCAAAACTTCTAATCCATTAGATAAGTAAAATGTCTCATACTTTCTTTTATCATATATAGGGATAGTTTCATTTACTTCCTTCATCTATATTCAATTCCTATGATAATATAGCTCTTCTTCAGTATCTTAAGGTAACGTTTAATTACTTCTATTAAAAGATGCTTATATTTACTATGTCTTTTTTTCCAAAAGCTCAAATGACTTGAAGTAGTTTATATAAACTTCAGTTTCTTTAGCATTTTAATCCAAAGAAGAAAACTATCCAACAGAATCAGGGTAAGCTTAATTTGGTATTTCAACATCTTCTCTATAAATTTATAGCTCAATTCTTTTGCTATAATTGAAAAAGGATAAGTAGCTTTTTTAGAATTCTTCCTTATTCACATCTTAATTATGCTTATAGCTCTTGAAAAATTGACTTAGCATTCTTTCATTTTTCTATATATTGCTAGCTTGAAAATCGAATCTGATGCCTTAATCTCTTTCCTTTTCCTCAAAAGTGCCTAAATTAATTATTGTATTCAAGTGAGATTTATTAAAATGGGTTTCAATGGATTAAAGGTTTTCGTTCAACTGTTAGATCTTCTGTTCAAGCTGCTTGGAGTAATATTGTTGATAGATAAAGTTTTATAGTCTAGCACTTAGATATTCAGGTGGGTATCTATTAGACTAAATATTAAAGGTAAAAGTATATAAATTATCTTGCACAATTTCTTCAAAATCGCAATTAAGCTTAAATCCTAGCTGTTCGTTCCCTCTTAATATGTTGATCATTTCATTCTCAAGCAAAAAGTAAATAAGCACTAAGTGATTATACTAGTTTTAGGATTGAACCCATCTAAGGGAATCTAAATTTATCTGATAAGTCGCTTATAAAGCGTTCGACTTTGATTACTTGCATATATTTCTTTCTCTGTAGATTTTGTTGGTTTATTGCTAATTAAATACCTAAGGCACGAAGTTAAGGTTAGGAAATTCCCCTCCAACTGCTTATAATACAGTCTCTAATTCATATATGTAAAATTTCTAGCTGCTCTCTTGAACTAAAATTGAATAGTAGGCTGAAGGTAAAAACTTTTAGTATATAAAGCGCTGAATAGTTTAAGTGTTTAGCTTTTCAAGTTCATTTAATATTTCCTCAGGAGTGTAAAAAGGACTAAACATAACCTTGTGCTAGTAATTCTCAGTCCACTGCTAAACATCGTATTGCTTAGAGTTATAATAACTCTCTAGCTAAGCTTTAGCAAGATAAAAATGCTTTTACTGAAACTAGAATTCTAATATGATATCTAATACTTAGTTCACTACTATGTCCATTTAATAGCTAAACCCTATTATTTTCACTTCTATATACTTAAAATAGACTTAAGTAGTTATTTTTCTGCCAGTTCAGATCCATTAAGCTAGCTCAGCGCGGAATTTTTGTTGTAAGATAATTGAGTAAAGTTTTATCATCACATTGTTCAGAGGGTTCTGGTATATGAGTCCTGATTCTAACCGAATAAATATATTTGCTAAGTTTTTATCATCGATTTTTTGGAATAAAATTTAGTATTTTTTGTTATAGCTTATATCTTAAATAAGATACTTAGTTTTAGATTCTGTGAAATTTCCTCTTTTGATAAAAGGTAAATAATTTTTTAAATTAGGAGGAGTTTGAATTTGCTATTTCCAATTCAAAGGTGCTTCTTCAAACTTCGAGGGATAATCCAGAACAGCATATCTAACTCCATATTGTCTCCCCTTCCTATCTAGATAAGGCATGTATTCTACTTAGTCTGATATTAAGCTTACAAAAGAGTTTTCTCTCCTTAGTTTTTTTAGGAAGTTCCTTTTAATTGTAATGTTTTGCTTGTAAATGATATTCTCTCCAGTCATAATGTCAGAAATATTAAATATATGCATATTATGGGCAATTTCTCTGACTTAATCTAAAACATCATCTTTTCTAAATGCAAAGTTTATTTAGCTCATTTCTCGAAGGGATTCAAATAATTTACTCAACTAACTATCAGTTTTCTAACTTACCGTTTCTTCCAAATAATAAAATATTAGATCTAGTACTTTCTGCCAGTTTCTAAAGCCTAAATCACTAAGATAAATTGTATACTTTAATAATTATTAATTCTATATTCAAATTTCTCTTGAAGCTGCTACATTAAATGCCCATTTTAAATCTCTTAGTACACTTAGAATAGAATTCTTTTGAGTCGGAGCAACTAAATACTTAAACAGCAGGAAGTTCTATTTCTAATAGTCTTGCTTGTTTTTATCTGATGGCCAGAAGATATTTAATTCATTTCTTTTCTCTAAGCTTTAAATATAAACTATTCTTCGACACTCTTACTGTCTATATGGCAACTCAGTTATATTAAAATTTTATCTTTTTCCTCTTATAGGGACCTCAATAAAGGCAGAGTCAATTTAATCCTTCAGTTCTTCAATGTCAGTTGAAGAATGTACAACAATTTTAATTTTAGAAGCTGAGTAAAAATCATTGATGAACTTGTTAGTTTCTTGCAATATGGAAATATTTTTGGCTTACTTTTCTAGTATCAAGTTTTTTAAATTTCCCTTTCCATATTTCTTCAGTTAACTTTAAGGGTTAGAAGTTTGGTAAATTATCAAGCTTTCGACTCTATTGTATAAAGAAGCTCTATAGTTCCATTCTTCTTCAATCACTCTAATTTCATTCTCTATATCTTTTTCTTTAAGGGCGGGATCACTTAAAAACGAAGCGAATATTTCTAGCGTTTGGAATAGAGATTGATTATTGATCCTGAAGAAATAGTTAGTTTCTTCTAATGAAGTAATAACGTTAAAATATCCTCCTTTAGATTGTACAAAATTCATTAAGTTTTGATCAGCTGTAAAATAAAATGACATATGTCCAAATAAGCGAGCTAAGCCTTATAAATCACCCTCTTATAAATATCCTACAGGCACTGAAACTGAAACATAACTATCATTCTAAGAATAGCTTCTATCGCAAATCAAGAGAGCCTATAGTCCATTCTCTAAGGTTATTAGTTCTATCCTATGTGGATAATCTCTAGAAATTAGCGTACTTTTTATTTCTCTCTAGCTAAGCACTAAGATTAGCACTACCAAAAGCAAAAAAAAGATAAGAGCACAAATTATAATTTTTATTTTTTTGTTTTTAGATGTAGTTTAAGGCTTGTCTTAACTTAAGAGAGGCTCTCTCAGATCCATTATAAAATAACCAAAAAATCTGGTTTTACTTTAAATTACATTGTAATATCCCGTTACAATACAAATAAACTAAAGTTTATATCATAATGTTGTTTAATTCAACTAAACACTCCAAGGTTTAGTGTTTTGCTTAGCCTATCGATTGAAATTAAATAGCTGAGTTGTTTATTTAAATTATAATCTAAGGTATAAAGCATAGATTTATATAGTTGAGTGATTAAAGGTATTTTTAACTTTAAAAATAGGTTTGAATTATTAATCCACTACAAGCTAGGAAAAAGTTTCTTATATCAGCCTCTCAATCTATTTCTAAATAATATCTTGATAATCACTATTTCAGTATGTCAAACCTACTTTGAAATAGTTTTAAATAAGAGGAAGTTAGGCTTAACTAGCTTATTTTAGCTATTTCCAAATTTGAGAAGTTTGGTAATATAGCTATCATTTATATATGAAATAAGCTGCTGATGCTAATCTCTTTTCTCATAATTTTCGTTCTAATTTGCTTTCAAATCTTGCCTTCAAGTTAGTACATTTCTGATATACTTAAGTATTGTATCTTTGTCTGCTAAATTAGAGTTGTTTTCTATTTTAGTTTATAGTTGCTTTTTAAATTTAAAATAGTTAGTGTTTGAGGTATAAAAATCTAGTTAAAAGGATTATATAAAAAACTCAGCTTTTGCAAAAGAAAGAAAAAGAAGGGATTGGCTATTAGCATTTGATAACGGAATAGAAAAATAAACTGATCCTTTTAAATCAGACATTAGATTAGTGAGTGTGACTTATAGCAGACTTAGCTAAAAATCTGAGATTAAAAATAGATAAAAATTAACTAATATTTAAGCTTTTATCCTACAGACTGAAGCATTTACTTAAGACTTGAAACTAATTTAACTAGCTAAAAATAAAATTTGTAGCCTTCTATATAATTTGGAATCATCGAGTTTTAAGATGAGAAGTAGTGTTAGAAGCTTTCTAAGTATAAAGTATAGTGAATTTAGCAATTTTTATTAATCAGAAAATAAGCTTTTTGTACTAAGATTTAAACTAAAACTTAAGGACAGCATTAGGAAATTTGTATGCTAAAATTGCAAAAGATAGAGTATAAGAAGGAAAGTGTTTATAAATGATTTAACGAAATAGAATTTGAATGAAGACAAACTAGAGTACTGTGCTTGAATAATTTTAACCATAGAATAAGGTAAAAAGAAACTACTATATGATAAAGATAACTTTAGCTAAGAATAGTAATTAGAGTTCTTTTTAAGATGGAACTAATTAGAATTATGATTTTAAGTTGAATGTCTTACCACAATCTGATATAAGAGAAAAATTAAATTTGAAAGGAGCAATATAAACTTATAAGTGTTGGATAAAGTAAAGTCTAAACTTCTTTTAAGCATTATTATATCTTATAATTTAAATATATTTTTAGTTATTGCCAAATAACTAAAGTCAAACTTCTAGCATAATAAGTATTAAAATCTGCAAAGAATAATAAGATAATTATGCTATTAAGGAATTAAAATAAGAAAGGAAAAGTTAAATCCATGATACTTTAAATTTAAATCAGGAATATAGAATTATAGTTATCAACTTTAATAGTCAAGGTTTGAAAATTAAGTGTTTTAACAATATAATTCTGTTTGCAGATCAAGCATTGGTAAAGAAAAGAAAATTTATTCTGGCTTTTAAATAAAGAGAAAAAAGGTAAAGAAGATACTTTATAGATAGGTATCATTTTAATCACTGAGGAAAAAGAAAATAAATTAAAGATAAATAACTGTAAGCAGAAAGGAAGGAATAAGGGGCTTTTATAATGAACAAGATCAAGAATAATCAATGAAGCTAATTTGGAACATAAAATCGCAAAAATTGCCAACTAAAATTTAAAATTAAATGGAAATAGAATAAAAGGTTCATAGTTTTAGATAAAATTTCACTAGCTTTTATGTGAATAAAAGAATTATAAATAAAGAACTTCAATATACTCAAAATTAACTTATAAGAAACAACAGTCAAAAGAAAACATCAGACTTTAAACTCTTCTTTTATTATTTTTCAACTGTTTACTCATTTCTATTTAAAGATATAGCTAATAAATATTATTAAATAGCTTATCAAAGAAATGAAATTCTTTTGATCTAACATATGTTTATATCCATAAGCTTAGTTTATCTAGCCTAATATAAACTCTAATTGATATGTATAATACTAGTAAGGAGTGTCATAGTTCGAGAGTATTTACATTATCCAACCAAAGAAAAAATTAATTTTAGTTCTTTTGACCACTTTGAAGAAAAATTAAGATAAAAGGTTATTTCAATTTTATTTCCTTTCATTGAAATAAAGTTTCTAAGCTTTTAACTAATACTTCATATTCATTATCTCTTAGTTATTGAAAAGTATTCAAATGCTATTAAAAAATCTGACAAAAGTCAAAAAATATTCAGTGCATAATCCCTTAAAAAGGAAATGAGATATGACAATTAGCACTTAGAAAATAATCTTAGCATGTATTAAAATACCAGAATAGAAGTTAGCATCTACAATATAGGCTAAAACATATCTAGCATTGTCCCAACTTAAACAGAATAGCTTAATATATTCTAGAGAGCAATCTACATAGTTTTAAATTAATTAAAGATAATTATACATAACTGGCTAAAAAAATTATATAGCTCTCATAAAGAAGATTTATTAAATCAATTAAGCTTTATTTAGCTTAGTAGAATGAAGAAAAGAGGTATAATTTAAGTATAAAAAAGGAAGAGAAAGCTTTACTAATATATTTAAGAAGGGTATTAAATTCAATTAAGAGACACTAAAAATTAAATTTAGCTGAAGTGTAAAATCTTTGATATAATATCTATTGCTTATCTAATAATAAAATAATGCTTGTTTTTATTAACTGAAAAGTCTATATAGAAGGAATTAGAAGCAAGGCTGTGAAAATACTTATTAAGTTTTGATAATATAAGAAAAATGTAGAGTGAGTTTTCTGACTAAATATTGGAACTCTTTCAAATTTTTCAAAGAGATAGCATCTAAATAAAAGTGGCAAAAGTATAAGCCAAACATGAGACTTGAATAAATAACTGAGATTATTTCGAAAGCAGAAGCAAATGATGATTGATAAACTAATTGATATAAATATAAACTATCAACTTCTCTTTTTATCAGTATGCTATTTATTTAATGAAGCTGTTTTAGAACAGCCTAAAATAATGGAATGATTATATATTTTAAGGACTTAAATTTAAATAAATACCCTTTTAATATAAGCAAAAACAATACAAACTTCAATAAAGATTATAATATAATGCTATATATGAATATATAAGCAACTAGAAATAAACTAAGGTAGAAGCTATTTTAATATATATATTTATATAAAAAGCATTGTCTGAAAGATTGATTGCCTAATTACTTCTATAATCTCATTTTTTCACCTAAGCAAACTTTAAGATATATTGTTTGCTTCTACAAGTATTTAAAAGAGATCTAAAGATATATTTAGCAATTTCACTTTTATTAAATATGAAAAAGAAAAGAGATAGTTACGAGACTTGGAGCTTTGCAAAATAATTTAAATTGCAAGATTATACTTTTAACTCTAAATCTCAAGCAAAATAGTCAAGCTTGTAATTGTAGAGCAAAACTCATACTTTATGATAAATATAGCCTGGAATTTCTTTAATTGATATCATATATAATATTAGAAGATTTGGATATAAATACCTAGTTCAAAAACAATAAAAAATCAGCACTATAAATTAAATAAAAGCAACTGATTAAAAAACTTCATTGGTATATTTAGTAGCTTATATTAATAAATTATTAAGATATTAAAGATTACTAAGTTTTAGGATTATCCGTTAAGCAATAATTTTGAAATCAACCAATTTGAAAAAGTAGACATAAAAGATAAAATTTAAGGAGGTTCTAAAATAATTGTAATTTGACATTAATTATTTAAAATTATTATTAATTCATATTCTTCTTCTTTTCTAGTGTATGTCTATATATCAAAAGAACTTATGAAATCACCTGCTTTTAAATTAATTGGAAATGATTTCGCTTTACTTTAGGTAATATTTAAATGCTTTTATATCGAGATAAAAGTTTGGTAATCTGAACTTGAGCTGGGTGCATGGCTAATTTCTAGTAAATTGGGAGTCATTTATCATGTTTTTCTTTAAGAATCAAAATCTACCAAAATTTAAATCTAAAATTTGAAAATCTATAAAGCTTACTAAACAAGGTAGCTATAGATAAGCGACTTAGAAATAAAGACTTTGAATCTATACGCTGCTTTCGATATTTAAATATAAGAAAGTAAAGTTAGTATTAGATAAAGCTAAACATAAAATTGACTCTCCAGATATATGAAAAAAGATTTGACTGAACTAAATTAAGTTAATAATACAGAAAAAAAGAAAAATTTAGGATATATTCGAGTAAAGTAATCAATGAACGACTGAGGAAATTTGAAGATGGTATTTAATTTAGATTTCAATGATAATAAATTGAATATAAAGACTGAGTAAAATACTAAATATAAAGATATAATAAATAGGTGATAAGTTTAAAATTCAATTAATGTAAGTCATGCTTTAAGTTATAAAATTAATTAACTTGTAATTAAATATCACTTATGTATGTTTAAAATTATCATATATACTTCGATACTTCTAAAATATTAAATCAAATTAAGATTAAAGATTTATTTTATTTTAAAATTCAAAAGTTAAAGTTTAAACATTAAAGCTTTTTCTATCTCAAATATTTGTTAGTAAGGTCTCAATTTAAAGATCCTCTTGTTTCTAGATTTATCCAGAATAAAGCTAAGAAACGTTTTAATTGCTCAAATTTTAAGTGCTGTTAAATTATTTAGTGCTATTAAGGTAGTTTTATCTTCTCTAATACTTGAAAATACGAAATTCTTACGTTGCAAATTTATTTATGATAACTTGAGTTTAGTTTATTTTTCAGTTTAAGGAATTAAATTCTCCAACACTTTCAGGGTAAGCAACTATTGGCATTTCAACTTCATCTCTATAGATTTATATTTCTATTCTCGGGCTTTTGAAAAACTCTACATATAATGATCTAAAATCCTAAATATTAATCCACCAGTAAAATTCCTCAAACTACAACGAATCTTGGTTCTTCTGTAACATTCGGACTAAATTAGTATTTCTTTGGTAAAGGTTATAAATACTTTACATCTTCTATCTTAAGTCAAATGGGTAATCATTATATCCACTAGCATTTTAATCGTCTAATTACTTTTTGACTAATTCTACGCTTTTATTAAGACTAGCTTGCTAAGATTGTGAACTTAAAGAATTATATACTTAAAAAATTAAATTTTAAAGCCTTGCGCTTAGGTATTCTGGAGGATATTTATTAGATTAGATAGTAAATATGAAGAGATAATAATAATCAAGCTCCTCAAGAAAGCAGCTAGGATTATAACTAAATAGTTCTTCATTTCTCAATTTATTGTACATTTCAGTGTAAAGAAGAAGATCAGCTATAATTAAGTTAGTCAGCTATTTACAATCTCTTAAGCAGCTAAATAGATCTTTTTTAATCTAATAAGTAACTTATATCACATTAGTACTTTGATTTCTACGTAAATTCCTTTCTCTATATATAGTATCTTTCAATGCTTTCTCTGATTAGAGGCTTATTTGAGTGAATGATGGCTGCTTGTATTAAATTTTATCTAGAATAGGGGCTATTTCATAAATATAACTTTCAACATAGTATTCTTCAATTTATACCAAGTAAAATATTGAAGGAATAAATACTTCTTCAATGAAGCTTTTAGATTCTAGATACTCTAAATTTAAAACTTTCTCGTATAGATCTTTAGTAGAGTGAAAGGTACTATAAAGAGTTTCTTAAAGGTATTGACTTGCTTACATCTCATTATCATATAGATTATTATTAAAATCATTTAGAAATTCAGACTTTGCTAAATAAAAGTCTTTTTCATTGAACTGTAAGTTAGATATTCATTTTATAGCTTCAATTACCATTTCTCCAAATCTATAGTTAAGTCCATAAATCTTTATTCAAACAAAATCTCTTTGAACACCTGTCTTTAAGTTCCGGCCTGTTTCTATTCATTCAGATAGATTTTATTATAAATTATGTTTTATCATTAAAGCTTGCAATTGTACTATTGCTAAATTCCAGGATTTTTCATATATATATTCGGATATTAAGAAGATATATATGCTTGAAGACTTTTTTTCAAAGTTTCAGTTAAGAGTTATTTTATATCATTCAGTTTCTTCTATTACATCATTATAATATCAATATGCTTCTACTTTTTAAGAGTCTTATTAAATGCTATCCTTTGGAAGGTATTCTTTCAAATTAAGAGGCTGGACAAATTTTTACTTCCAAGAAGTTGGAGCTGAATCAAAGCTATCAGGGTATTATTAAATTGTATATTATAATCCATACTATCTTTCCTTTTTATCCAATCCAGGGAAATACTAGACTTAGTTAGAAATGACATTGATAAAAGAGTTGTTTAGTTAAAGTTATTCTATAAGCCTTCTAATCTCTTTTTCTTTAAACTATCGTATAAAATTATTTCCCTTTAAGCTATCAAATCTCTTATATTGATGCATACTTTTAGTTATATTAATCACTTCTGGCAAGAAATCTTTTTCTCCCTAATTCAAATACTTTAAATCCTGCAGCTCTTTAAGGAATTCATATTATTCGTATAGTTGATTAACAGTTTGATTAGATAAAACTTATTGTATGTAATAAAAGATTAAATCTACTACTTTTTACCAGTTTTATAAGCCTTAATCAGTTAGATGAATATTTAGTCTATATACTTCCTAGTTCTGATCTTATATTTAAATTTAAACTTCTAAATTAAAAGCCAATTTAAAATATCTCAGTACACTTAAAAGGGAATTTTCTTAAGTAGTAGATAGCCAATATTTTAAGTATGAGAATTCTTAGAATTTTTATTATTAATCTATTTTTTCTAAAGGTCAGAATATTTTTAGCTCAGATCTTTCTTCTAAACTTTCTATAAAGAAAATCCTTTTGCATTCTTCTTTCCTGAAATGTATTTATTTTGATTCTTAAGAATTTTCTCTTGCAGGTATATCTTTAAATAATGCAACTATTTGCTACTCTAGATATTCAAGATCGTGACTTGATTGTATAGCAAGTTTCATTCTATTAGCTGAGTAATGCTCATTGAAAAATTTATTAACTTCTTATGCTAGAGAAATATTTTTAGCTTTGGAATCATTTACTAAGCTTTTATAATTTCCTGATCAGGCATTTTAAAGCAAACTATTAGGATTAGAATTCTAATAAAAAATAAGCTCTTCATTAATATGATTGAGCTTAATAATTCCAATCTTCATCTAATAGTTTTGCTTCATTTAGAATATTTTCTTCAGTAAGTTAAGGAGATTTAAGGAATGAAGCTAGGATATCAAGTGCATCAAATAAGTTATATTCGTCTATTTTAAAATAGTAGTTAGTTTCGTATGAGGAAGTATAAGAGCTAAAAAAGCCATCATTTTTATATATAAAGTTAAATAAGTTATTTTCCTTGGTATAGTTATCGCTTCCATAGAATATCATTTATTTAACTAAATAAGATAGATCTGCTAGAATTTCGTCATTTTACAATCCTACTGGTATTGAAAATGAAACACATTCCTTTTTAATTCTATTGTTATAGATGAGTAAAATTTCTAATCCATTAGTTAAAGAAAATATCTAATAATCTCTCCTGTCTACAAAACTATATGGATTCATTACTTCTTTTTCTTATATGAAATCCTTGTAATCATAAGTATCTTCGTCATGCTCTAAAGGTACTTATTAATTAGTTTTGTTGAAAGAATTTTATATATTTAAGTTCTTTTGATTTAATAGTTCAAATGATTTGAAGTGATTTATATATACTTCAGTTTCTTTAACATTTGAACCCAAAGAAGAAAATTGACCAACTGTATCAGGATAAGCAACATCTGGTATTTCAACTCCATCTCTATAAATTTAGATTTCAACTCTTCGACTAGAATTGAAAAACTATAAGTAGCTTTCTTTAAAATATAAGCTATTTAGTTACTAAAGATGTAACTTTCCTTTCAAAATTTGATTTATAATTTTTTGCTATTTCCTTAATTTATTACTATGCAAATAAAGGTTATTATTAGTCTTCATTTTTCTCCTAAATTAGGCTTCAAAATTAAAGCTAGAATTATAATTAGTTTTAATAAGATTAATAGTATTGCTCAGCTATTAAAGCTTTTAGTCTAAAGACGTAGAGAAATAAGTTTGATGGATAAAGTTTTGTAGTCTAGCGCTTAAATATTCAGGTGTATGGTTATGAGATTATAGACTAAAAGTAAATGTGTACTATTCATTTTCTTCAACTTCTTCAAAAAGGCATCATAAACTATATCCAAGTTACTCTTTAGTTCTTAATTAGTTAAACATCTCGTTTTAAAGTAAAAGATAAGTAAGTATTAAGTGATTATATTAGATTAAGAATGATTTCTAATCAAATTAATGAATGTTAATCTAATAAGTTGCCTACAGTACATTTGTCTATGCTTATTTGCAAACGTTCTTTTCTCTATAGACTTGATTGACTTTCAATCTATTTGTTTTTTAGTATATATAATTAAGATTTGGCTATTCTGCTCTTAAGAAATAAAATAGATATTATAAGTCTTCTATATAGTCTTTCAAATAACTCTCTTAAACCAAAATTGTATAAAAAACTGAAGGTAAAAACTTTTAGTATATAAAACGTTGAGTACTGTAAGCTTCTAAAGTTTCAAGTTCTTTTAAAATTTCTTGAGGAGAATAAAAAGGATTAAATAGGATCTTAGATGAATAAATTTAACCCCATAGTTCATTATCATACAATATAGAATTGTAGTAATTCTCTAGCTAAGCTTTTGCCAAATAAAAATGGGTTTATTCAAATTGGAAGTATTTTAATAAATAAAATACATCATCTATCAATTTCTCTATTTCATGACTAGCTCCTTCTATTATCATCTCTAAATAGTTTGAGAATACTTAAATTTCTATTTATCTTCCAGTTTATATTCATTTAAATAATCTCTCGTTAAAATGTTATTAGAGAAAAATTCCATAAAGTTATATCATAGCATAATTTTAAGCGCTCTTGGATATTAAGCCTGTTTCTAAGTAAATAAATATACTTGCTCTATTGCTAGAGTCAGTTTATTGATATCAGATTTAATAAAACTAAGAATAGCTTACTTCGTAAATAGCATTATTTACTTAATTTTGATATTGGCTTTCTTATAAAATTTCAGGTATAAATTCATTTAAATCTGATGGAAATTCAATTTTCTACTTCAAACTTGATGGAGTTTTTTGAAATTGAGAAGGATAATTTTCAATAGTATATTTGATCCCATATTATTCTCCCTTCTTATCTAACTCTGGCATGTATTGTACCTAGTTAGATATTAAACTTACAAACGAATTTTCTTTTCTTAACTCATTTAAAAATAACTTGATATCAGTTAAATTTTATTAGTAGATTATATTATCACCTTTTATAATATCTTCGGAGTCATAAATATGCATATTGCTAGCTATTTATTAAATCTCTTCTAAAGGATCTTCTTATCTAATTTAAAACTTTATTTAACTCATTTTTTGAAGAAAAGCATATAATTATACAATTTCATCGTCATATTATTAAGATATAATTTCATCTGTATAATGGAATATTAAGTCTAATACTTTTTATCAGTTTCTATAGCCTAAGTTTGTTAGTTATACGCATAAACCTAAAACTTGTTGGTTTTCCAATTAAATTTCTTAAAAAGCATAAATATTGAAAGCTCATTTTTATTGTTTTAATATACTTAGAATAGAGTTTTAATGAGCTGAAGATAGTAAATACTCAAATAGCTGAAAGTTTTAATTTTTGTAATCTTTTTACTTTCTTTGTATAGGCCAGTAAATGTTTAGCTCATTCCTCTTTTCTAAGCTTTAGATATAGTATATTCTTTAGCACTCTTACACTCTAAATGGTATTTCATTTATAGCAGGGCTAGAATTTTCTCTTACTGGAATTTCTATAAATGCTTAATCGATTTATTCCTTCAAGTCTTATATATTAGCTGAAGAGCGAATGGCAACTTTTATTTTATTAGCTGAATAATATTTTTCTATGTAATTTTCCAATTCTTGAGTAAGAGAACTAACTTTATCCTAATTACTAGTTAAAGTTCATAAGTTTCCAATTCCAAAATTACTTAGTTTACTTTTAGGGTTACAGTTTTGGTAAATTATTAAACTTTCAGTTCAATCAAACAATTAAGCTCTGTAGTGTCATTCTTCTTTAAGTATTTAAACTTCATTCTTAATATCTTTATCTTGAAGGAAAGGATTACTTAAAAACTAAGCCAACATATTTAGACTTTGGAACAGAGATTAGTTATTGATTCTATAATAAAAGTTACTTTCCTCAAATGAAGTATAAGCATTAAAGTATCCTCCTTTAGACTATACAAAGTCTAATATACTTTAATCGACAGAGAAGTATTATATCATATGCTTGAATAGATGAGCTAGTCCTTAAACTTCACCCTCTTACATAAACCCAGCAGGAATTGAAACTGAAACGTAACTATCATTTTAAGAATAACTTTTATCACTTATCATGAAGGCCTGAAGTTCATTCTCTAAGGTTATTAACTCAGTTTAATGTAATTAATCTATAGAAATCAGCTTAGTTTTTATTTCTCTCTAGTCAAGCACTAAGATCAGCACTACTAATAGCAAAACTAGGAAAATAGCAGCACAAACAATAAATCCGATTTTTTTGGTTTTTGATTAAGTTTATGGTTTTACTTCAGATAAGAGAGGCTCTCTCAAATTCATTATAAAAATAAAGAAAGTTCTAGTTTTAATCTAAATTATGTTGCTATTTTTGTTTATAACATAACTTTTCTTCTTTTGATTGTAACTTCAATATTGCAATGTAAAATTTTTTAAATTATACTGGATTACTCTCAACTGATTTAAACTTAATGGATAGAAGATTATTATTGTTCATACCTTATATGATTAAATATCATTTTATTGTTAATATAAATTTAGAAAATTTGAGTTTTTAAATATATTTAATGTAATATCTTTTTAAAACTTAGTTACCATATAATAATTAGCTTTCTTGTTCTAAAAATAAAGCAGATTATCATAGTTGGATTTATATAAAATAAAGGAAAATGTTACTATCATTCATTTTTGTTCTGATTGCTAGACAAATAAAATAAACTAGGATATAAAATTTTAGAAAGCTTTTAATTTAAATAAGGCTAACTTTTTCTAAAGTCTGCCTGTTATAATTAATGCATCTTTAAACAAATATTCTCAATATTCTTATATCATATCAGCTAAAATTCTTTAAACTGATGCTTTTTATTCTTACAAAGTTACTTTTTTAGAGGTATCTTATGAAGAGATATTAAATATTTCTTTCTTATAGAAGTATACTAGTATTATAAATATAGAACGAGCACCTTTATCTACTCATTTCTTCCTTTTATTTTACTAAAACTGAAAATCTAATTTTTTGGAACTCAGTAAATCATTTTTAATGTTATCTTTAAGATTTTATTCTTTTTCAGTTGCTATAAATACTAACCTAATATACTTAAAAGAGCAATCCAAATTATAAGTCTAAAATTATTCCAAACCATAAAGAAAAATATTAGAGAAGAGAGCTTATAAAAGGGATTGCAATATAAGTAACTGCTTAAATGTTTTTATTTTAAGCTTTGGATTAGAAGTGGAGAAGGAGGACTATACAAACCTATACTTATTAACTTCTAAAGCCATATTAAGAACTGAAAATTAATGAAGATTCCTTATATTATTAATTAATTAAATGCTAAGCTCATAATCCAAGTCTGTGAAGCTTACTGAATAAATTAATAATCATTAATACCCTTATCAACTCTATTTATATTGAGTAAAATTAAAATTATTCCACCAGATAAGGATGATCTTATTACTAGGATTTGGATATATAAAGTAGGCTGTTGTCATTTTTTAATCTTAATACAATAAGTTAATCTATACACTGCTTGCTTAAAGTGAGACAAAATCAAATTTAAAATTGAAAGTTAGTAATAAACAAGATACTTGCTTAAAGAAAGGTATAAGAAATTAATAAATTAAGGCATAAAAAATTTAAATTGAGATTAGCTAAAAATAAGCTAGTGGCTTTAAATAAAAGAAGCACCACTTGGTATTATGGTATACTGAGAAGTTTTAAGTTAAAAGTTGGATATTATAGCAATTTATTAAATATCCTTCTTGGTTTTTCAGCTTTAGAATAGTTTAGTTAAGCCTTTATATTATAAATGTAAATAAGTTATCAAAGCTTATTTGCCTCATAGCAATAGCCTACATTGTATATCCTAATAAATTTAAATTATCCTTAAAATTTATTTTATTTTTAATGTACTGCTAGTTATGCTTTCGAGGCATATAATTTAGATTAAACTCCAAAAGTAAATAGCAAGCAAACTTAAAAAATAAGCTGGAATTTAAGTTTGATTCCTATAATTAAAGTTAACATTTAAGTTAACAGAAAGACTTGAATAAATAAAGTTTTAATGAAAATAAGCAAAATTATACTAAGATTAAACTATCTGACTTAGTCAGTTCTATCAGCAATAAAATATAATAATCTTAAGATAATATAAAACCATATAAATAGTTCCTATTACTAAGCTAAGTTCAGGTATAAATTAAACTTTAGTTACTTTATTAGTAAGAAGATTTAGCTAAAAGGATTATATAATTATCTTTATACTCTTTTAGTAAAGCGAAAGCAAAATAGTAACTAATAAAATAGAGTTTCATATCAATTTCACAATGACCCATATAAGATAGAGCACAAATAACTTTTATATATCTTCATTTATTAATTTATAAGAAAGGACTATTTTCAATTAACTGAGCTTTCATACAAGCTTTAAATTATCTTATATCATTAGCTATAATAATTTTCCTTAATATTATAATCAAGTATCTCTAAGAATGATGTTTTCCTTCTTTATAAAGATAAAAAGTTTGACTTTTAATAAAAATAGGAAAAACTTAGAGTGATAGATTTAATTTATTTAGCACTAGAAATTAAAAACTATTAATGATTATTTCGCTAAAGTTAACCCATTAAAGGGATAATTATTATCAATCTAGCTAATGTTTTTTATTAATCCTCTTGAAAATAATTTATACCAAGCAAAGCTTTTTATTAAGAAAAGGTATAGGAATCAGATATATTTTTAACTTAATAGTCTTTTAAAATTGAGTATTAAGTATTTATTTAGAAATATAATAGATTTATTTACCTTCAACTATTATTTTATATATGAGGAATAAAAGTCTCAAAATACCAGCACTATCTATTTTTTTAGTTTTGAATGATATAACTTTAATTATAGAAATTAGTTCTTCCAAACCTTATAAATCTTTTAAAATCTGAATATTTATAAACAATTCAATCATAACTCTTCCTTCTCTTCGTTATATAACTAGAATATACTAAAATATTTGTTAGCTTAATTAGAGTCTAAAAATAGAGATTTAGTAGTTTGATTCTCTAACAGAAGATTATTTAGTACATTGCTTAAATAAAAATATTAGAAGGTTTATGGTTCTAACTAAAACTTAGGGATTCCTTTCATAAATTTAGCTTATAACTAAACTTACCAATTTCTTTCATTAAATAAAAAGGGAATATCATGCAAATTAAAATGAGATACATAACTTTTACTATACGTCTTGAATAAATTCCTATTTACTGGAAGTAAAATTAGTCCAGTTTCTAATTGAAATGGTATGCTTTGTGTCTAGCAATTGAAATAAAGATCTATAAATTAAGGCTTTATATATAAATAGCGTATTTGTTAAAAATATTCATCATCCACATTCAAAAGTGAACTATCATATTTGATTTAAAATATCTAACACAAGCTTAAACTTGAAATTTAGAGGCTGAAAATAAAAATTGGTAAAGAATATAAATAGCAAGCCAATTGAAGATGCATATAATTATTAATCTTTTATATTTGAATGAAACAAAGAATAATTAGGAGCTTTAGCTTAGAGATAAAAAATGATTATTAATAAATAACTTATGAGAGGCTAAATAAGTAGAACTTTCTTTCAAACTGCTTCAATTTAAAGCGACAAACAAATTAAAAATTTTAGTTATACAATTTTTTGTATTTTATAGCTATAAACGAAAGAAAGTTTTATAGATATATAGCTATTAATAAAAATAGCAAGCAGAATTAATAAAATGATTATAGGAGAAATTAAGCTATTATTAGCTATAAAAGATGAGATAAATAAGTATTCCCTTACTTAAAGCAAATTTAAACTAAAATGAATAATTTAGATTCTGGTTTTTATCTAAAATTTTATTTAAGATTTATTTTCAAGCTTAAGTTAAGAAAATATCTCAACTAGAAGTATAATTAACTTATCGAAGATGCTTTCTATCGTAATATAAAGCAAAGTTTTATTTTAAGTTTTAAATTATAAATAAGGCTACAATGGTAATAAAGTCAGAAGGATTTATAAGTAAACTAGTTTTAAATTATTCTCGAAGAGCATATTGTATAAAATCAATTTTTATTCTAAATTAAATAAATAGTTACTATTTATCTTAATGCTTCACTTATTATTCAAACAGGTTGCTTTATTCAATCTTTAAATTTACATAGTGATATATAAACATTTAAGTAAATCATTAAGCGAATAAACAAGGTATAAGTAAAAAACTTAAGATAAAATAATTAATTACTCTTTATTTATATAATAATATATAAAAATAAAAGCATTCACTAATTTAAACTATACAATTATTTAGTAGTTAATTTACTAAATCTAATCAAACTAAAACCAAATAAACTTATTTTACTAGTTAAATTATCTAGTTAACTCTAATAAAAGTCAACCTTAATACTGAAGTTCTTTCTTAATTTATCATAAATTAACTTTTGTTTTTGTTTTTCTAAATCTTAAATTAAATTTCTTGTTCTTTTAAAAAGCTTTAGTGTAATATATACATCTAAATAACCTAATAGAATGCTAAAGGCAATAAAAGAAAGAGGAAAATATTATGATTTATATTAAATATCTTTATATATTAATATCTTAAATTAAAAATCTATTTCTAGCAATAGTTATCACTACTAGTCCTACTATAACCTTTTTGAAAGTTTTACTAAATAATACTTGTTAGAATTCAGACACTAAATATCCTAAGATAGTACTAGGTAAAAATAACTTAGTGCTAGCTCTCTTTTAAGATATAACTTTGGCTATTTAATTTTAGCTAGAACCAATTTTTAGAATAAAGCTAGATATCTTTTGCTTATAATTTAGTAGAAAGTTAGCTATGTAAATTTTAAATATAGATGCAATCATTTAATTCTCTTTGTTTTATAATTATCCTTTATTGGAAACTTCTAAATTTAGCTTGAAGATTAAGGGAGATAAACGAGAATTTATAATATAAAAACATTAAAATGAGTATTAAATGATAAATAGTAGAAGATGTGATTCTACAATCTTTGCTAAAAGCTTCATAACAGCAAACAATGAAATACTTCTTATCTATTTATTTTATTTACAATCAAATCTTTTTTTGAAATAAAATAAAAAATAAGCAGCTAATATTTCTTTGCTTTATAATTTAATATCCACACATAAAAATACTTAGTTTCATCCCTATTTTAGATATAAATTCTAAAAGTTTCTTATAATTTTTATAAAACTCCATTGTTGATTTATATCTGCTATACTAACTAGATAAACCAAAATAAAAGTGCTACTTATAAATCATTAATATTATAAATTCTTTCTCCCTTTTTATTAATATTTTAAATTTTGCTAAGTTAGATAACTCTATTTTAAGGAATTAAGCATCTACAGTGTAATAGATTTAATATCATCACCTAAGATAAAGATCTAATCCTCTAATTTTCGATTTAATTCTTAAAATTTAATTTTCTCTAACTTTTAGATTTCTCAAATACGAACTTCTAATTGACAACATACTCAACTCTAAGTTAACTACCCGAAAATTAATTTTAAGTTAAGAATGAAAACCATAATAGAAACAGGTTATTATTACATTTTTATTTAGTTACATTCTTCCTTTAAAATGCTATTCTTTAATAACTATTAAATTGAATTTAATAAATAGAAGATAGGATATTTTATTTAAAAAGTTTAGCATAATAAAGAGATAGAACTATCTTGAAATATTACATAATGAAGAATTTATAATTAATTTTAAAAGCCTATCCTACTAAATTATAAAGACAGATAATATAATAATGAAAGTAGTAAGTAGAGGATCTTTGTATTCCAATTCAATTTTTAGGCTTGCAATTTACATCTGTTTCTTTCTCTTTATCTAAAGCTTACTATTCTGACCTTAGAGGTTGAGTTTATTTTAACCTATTTTTACTTGATACCTCATGTTCTGAATTTTCTCATAGCTCCTATCAAGATTCTTGCTTAGTTTGTAAACTATGGATACTTCCTGATATAATATAAAATGGCTAGTTTCAAGAAGGGTATTTTTACCACCTCCTCAGAACAGAAGAGAAAACCAGAAGCACATATTCTCACCACATCTTATTCAACTTAACACTCTTCTTAATAAAAATAATAAGAACTATCTAATAGATTAGAATAACTTATAAAAAATACTAACTCCTACAAATTAAAATAAAGACGATATCTTCCATCAAAAATAAGTAAGAACTGAGATAAAAATTTAGAACAGAAAAGTTAACACAGCTCTCAACACCTCCATTGAAAACTGAAAAAAGAGACCATTCAACTGAATCAATAAAATAATAACGGAAAAATAAAAAATAAACGAAAAAGGAAAAGTACGATAATTCAATATAGATCCTATTACCTTTTATTTAGACAATACCGAAATATAGCAAATAGACTTTAAGTAAATGAAACAGCTGATTCATCAACTTATTAGAAACATAAAAAAACTCGAAGAGAAATTAAAATCCCAAAAGGAAGAGATGTTTGTATTAAGTCAGGATTTGATAAATCATGAAGATGATGATGAAGTCCATATGATAGACCGAAGAGCTAAAGTCGGAATTTACGAGCAAATTGCAAGCTTAGAGAATGATATTTGAGTAATGCAAGAGCAAGACGAGAAAAGCTGAGTAAAATTAGATTCCAGACTTAATTAATAGAAGAAAACCTGTAGAAGCCTTCATAAGGAACTCCTATGGAAATAAGAAACAAGAAAAGACATTTTAGAGAGCAAGAAAAAATGCTTCATTTGCAACAGCACCTGACATTTATGGCGAAAATGTCCCCAATAGAAAAAAATAAGAAGGAATATCTGGAGAAATGTTAACTAATAGCAACTGAAATAGCGAGCGATGGAATTCTTCCCATCTGGAAAAAAATTCTCAACTCAGATTATTCAAAAGAGAGAAGTCAAGGAAAAAGAGCAATACAAGGAACGAACATGCAGGAACGGAGGTTTTATACATTTAAAACTTCAATTAAGGCGGAAGGTGAACAGCTATTTTAATGATTAATGATTAATGGGATACTTCCTAGTACCAAAGATTTTATCGTTTTTAGTTGGAGAATTGTTTTTCTCTATTTAAATTATAATAATATAAAGCAGATTAAGAAAGTTACCACCACATCTTATAAAATCTACATATAAGAAGATACATATTAAATTTTTTCCAAATTTAAGAAATTAGTAGTTAAGTTTAATCTATTTTATGAAAATTTGGATTTAAAAGATAATCTTAAATTGATATTGATAATTTCAAGTATATAACTATTTATTTTAAAAATGTTTTCAGGTATAATTAAAAAGTATATCTACAATGATAATTTTATTTATGCTTACTTAATAAAATTTTAAGATTTTAACTCTTCCAACTCATTTTTTGATATTCCATTCACACTTTTTTCAATCCTCTTAATACTAAAATCAAAAATATTTTGATTTTTTTATAAATTTTAGTTAAAATTATATCCAAACAAAATAAATTTGATTATATTTTTTTTAAATTTAAATACTTATCTGTTTTAAATTAGTTTATGGTATAAATTTTAATAATAATAGATAAAATTGTTTAGAGATCTTCTTGGATTTTCACCAATTTCCCCTCTTTCCAACCAGAATAGTCTAGTGGATAAAAAGAAAATTTTATTGCTTCATTTCTACTTTTAATTGTCTTAAATCTTGTATTTCTTTTTCTCTCTATCTTTCATCCATCCATCTACCTTGCTATTATTCTTTTGGCGCTTGTCTCTTTAATTTGATAAATAGATCCTCTCTCAGTAATATAAATTCTTTCTGTCAGTCTCTTAGTTCTCTAATTAAATTCATTCTTGAATACATATAAATTTCTACACTATTTGTATTAGTGTCCTTTTTTCTTGCAGTAATAGTACTTTCTACTCTTCATTGCATTCTGATAAATTTTTGGTCTTTTTTCAATTTCCATTTGACAACCTTGCTAATTGTTTTAAAATTATTCTTAAATTTGATTTTACCCCAATATCGCAATTGATTCTGGCTATTATGCACGTTATGTTTATTTAATTAATTATGATTTTGAGTCTAATTTAATTTACTATATTTACTAAGAGCAGTCAGTTTGAATATTTCAATAGGCATTCATTTCTCTTTCTTATTTAATTAATCTTTCTTCAACGTTTTCACGATTCTCTATCAATATTTGATTTTACTTCTTAAGCTTTTTAACCTCATTAAGCAATATTTTTACTAATTCTGTAGGCTATTCAATTCTATTTTGATCCTCACTAAGATTAATTTCTGAAAGATCTTAGTCAACTGGAGTTTCTTATTACTTTGGAGGGTTGGACATTCTCTTACTCGGTTTTGATTGTTTCTAGTTTTTCTCTTCAGATTCTTATTAACTTTTATGTTTCTAGTTTTATTTGGTAAAAAGCTGGACTTAATTTTTTAAATAGTTTATTGTTATATTTAGCTTAATTTAATTAGTTATATTTTAATATCTTTATCTAGAAGCATATTAGTTTGTCAAAAAGGAATAATTTTTTAGTATTATAGTTATATAAATTGAATGGCAAATCTACTTGAAATAGGTTATAGAGAGAAATAAGTAAAATAAATAAAAATGTAAGTATCCTTTGTAAATAAAGGTATTTACTTTTAAGCTTGATTGCTTACATTCTTGATTCTTTTTGTTTAAGAGCTTGAATTGATAGTATTTTTATAGTTGCTTATAGATATGGTTAAGTTAATAGCTTCTGATTTATTATGTCTAAATTGATAAATCTAAAAGCTTACTCTAATTTAGATATTTTAGTGATTTGTATTATACATATTTTGCTTTTCTTTTGCTACTTTTTAACTAATAGCAATATTTAATTTCATAAGAATCAAATTAAATCTAATGTATTAAATGATTTTGCTTAAGAAGCATTTATCTTTATAAGGTATAAAACTACTATTACTATAAAATAAATAATAGTCTAGGCTATTAATTAGTTAACTAGGGCTCTTATTAATTAAACTAGCTAATAGATTAATCTTAATATAACAAATAGCAAAATTATTATTTAGTTATTAGGAAGGATTTAATCATTAGTAGGAAATAATAATAATAGAACCATTTTAATCATTAAGAGTAATACCTAGCTATTACTACCAAAAGACACATATTTATTTAGTAATGCATGCTGATAGATCAATTCTTTAGTTATTTTAACATATAAAGAAACAACTGAAATCTATTTAACCTTTGTCAATCAGTTTATTTTAGTTATTATACTATTTAGTCACTTAAAAGGAATTAAGACATCTAAAAGTCTAGGTAAATATTTAGAATCAAACACTTATAAAATAGTTTATGAGATAAATGTTTAAAGTCGATAGAAAGCTAAAATATCATGCTAAATTAAATTATTTTAACATTATGAGATAAATAAGATAATTAGAATAAACAATACGATATTTTGCTTAAACCGTTACAAGTTTCTAAGCAACTAAAATGCCTTCAAGTATAAAAATTAAAATTAAATTAATAAGAATAAAAAGAATCAGCTTTTAAATGCTCAACTAAAATCTTAGGACTATTCTAATTTTATAATACTCATATTTCTTAATAATTTCATAATAGATTAAACAAACTTTTAATGCTTAAAATTCTATAATAAAGAAATAAACCTTTATTAATAGAAAACCTAGAAAATACAGCTAGAAGTATCCTTTTTGGCAAAATGAAAAGTAAAAATATTAAATAATTTAAGAGATATCTAAAATTCTGAAATTTACATTAAGCATAATTAAATCCTAAAATTTAGATTTATTTTTAATTAATAAAGTTTAAATGTAAAATCTCAATCTTCAAATCTCAGTAAGGTTTTCTACAATTGATAATCCTCTTCATTCTATTGTTTGAATTATTTTTCAAAATCATTTCCTGAAGCAAATTTATTAGATTAGCTTTACGTAACAATAATCTCATTTGTGTTATTAAGATAATTTTATCTCCTTTGTTGCTTCAAGTTTCAAAGTTCAAATGATTTGAATTTATTAATAGTTACCTAAGTCTTGAATATATTCGGCTTAAGAGATTTAAAGCTACCAACATTATTAGGATAAGCTTAGACTGGTATATTATCTCCACTTGCATATATTTATATTTCGGTTCTTGAACTATTACCAAAAAATTATAAAAAGTCTTTTGAGAATAAAGTGACGTTTATCCATCCAAAGTACTCATCAAACTAGAGATAATCTTTATTTATTAGATTTGGTTCCTCATAGTTCTTCTTTCAGAATTCAAACTTATTTTAGTCTTTGATTTGCTAATTTTAAGTCAAAGTAAAAATCGTTTTATATTCTGTAGTTTTGAGGTCTAAGGTCTTTTTTAATCATTTCTAATATTTTATTCAATTAAACTTATTTGGGCTACGTAGTTAAAGAGCTGTAAATTTCGTATATTAAATTTTGCAGCCTTGCACTTAAATATTCTGGAGGCTTTGAGTTTGACTAAATAGAAAATGTAAAGAGGAAAATATTATTTTCTTTCTTAATGAAACAGTCTGGACTGTAGCTAAGGCCTTCCATTTACCTTATCTTATTAATCAATTCAGTTTAAAGAAGAATTTCAGAGACTCTTAAACTAATATTTTGATTTTTTTATTATTATTTTGAAACTAAATTAGTTTGTATAAAATACTTTACATATAGCTAGTTAGTTCTTGATTGTCTATTTATATCTCTTTCTCTAAATATGCTATCTTTTTATTATTTAAAATACGATTAGACGTAACCTTTTGGTGGATTTTTATGAATAACTTGTTCTAATAAAGGAGCCATTTCATATACATAGTTTTTAACATAGTATTCCTCTATTATAATTCTATAATAAATGGAAGGCTTCAACTGTTCTTCTACGAACTATTTTGCTTCTATATATTCTAAGTTCCTTATTTCTTCAAGAAGTTCTTAAAATGAATATCTAGGAACTTTAGTGAGTTTTAGGAAATATTGATCAGATTAGACTTAATTATCATAAAGTATAGCATTGTAATTATACATCATTTCTGATTTAGCCAAGTAGAAATCTTCTTCTTTGAATTCCCAAGCTAATATATGCTTTAAGGTAGTAATAGCCATTTCTCCTATTCTATCGTTAAATCCCTTAATATATACTTTGAAGAAACTATTGAAAGCTAGTGATACTATATCTCTACCAGTTTCAATACAGAAAGCTAGTTTCTAATGTAAAGCTTATTTGATAATTTAAGCTTAGATCTATGATATAGCAAAGTTCCTAATATTTTCATAAATACGTAAAGATCTTAAAAAGAAGTAAACTTTAGCTTAATTCTTTAAAGTGTTTGTTTAATGCTTTATTTCATACCAATTAGTTTTATTTATTTACTTAGAGTTATTTCAGCTTCTTTATATTATCGAAGTATCAGCCTAGTTAAGCTTTGGAATATACTATCTCATACTAAGAGGTTAGGAGAGCGCCTATTTCCAGGAAGTTGGAGCTTAGATAAAAGCCTTTGGAAATGATTGGACAGAATATTTGATTCCAAATTATTTTTCTTGCTAATCTAGAGTAGGAAATTACTTTACTTAGTTAGAGATCACACTAATGAAGGAATTAGAAATCTTCAGACTTTCTAAGAAATTTCGAAGATATAATCCATTGTATTAATATATTAAACTATCTCCAGCTAATATATCAGAATTGTTGAACTGATGCATATTAGAAGCAGTTTTAACTACTTCATAGAAATAACTTTTATCTTTTTTTTAGTAGAAATTAAAATCATACAGCTCTTTTAGAAATTCGTACTATTCTTGTAGTTGTTAGTAAGTTTACTTAGATAAAATTAATTGGATATAGAAGGAAACTAAATCTATTATTTTCTAGTAATTTTATAAGCCTAAATCAGTTAGGCGAATGCTTAACTTTAATAGCTCTTCGTTTTGAGTTTATACTTATTTGTAAAAATATAAACGGAAAGCTAATTTTTATTGTCGAAGCACACTTAAAAGGGAATTTTCTTGAGCTGTTTATAACCAGAACTCGATATACTTGAATTCTTGATACTCATATGATTTTCAATCTTTCTGTAAGGGTCAGAATATATTTAACTCATTTCGCTCTTCTAAGCTTTCTATAAAGAAAATTCTTTAGCATTCTTATTTCCTAAATGAGAGTTATTAAGGTGCTGGAGATTCTTTATTCACTCCTTTTGGTATATCTTTAAACAAAGACGTAACGAAAGATTTTAAGATGTCTCTATAATGTGAAGAATGAACTACAAGCTTCATTCTTTTTGAAGAGTAATATTTATTAAAAAATTTATTTATCTCTTGTACAATAGTAGCGTTTCTAGCCTGTAAGTCCTTCAACAAAGTCTGTTTATTTCCTACTCCTAAATTATAAAGCTAATTCTAGGGATTAGAATTTTAATAAATTATGAGGTTTTCAACATAAATAAAAGACTAAGCTTTTACGCTTCATTCTTCGTTTAGAACGTTTATTTCCCCTAGTAAATTTTCTTCTTTAAGCTAAGGAGATTTTAAAAATGATGTTAAAATATCCAAAGCCTCAAATGTGTTAATCTTGCTTAGTCTGAAGTAGAAATTTGTTTCAGTGAAAGAAACAAAAGCATTAAAAGCTCCTCTTGATTTTCAAACATAGTTAAATAAACTATTTTCCTATAGATACTTATCGCTTCCATAATTTACCATATGTTCAAATAAATGAGGTAGACCTTAGATATTTTCACTGTTTAATTAGCCTACTTGTATTGAAATAGAAGCAAAATCCGATTAAGTTCTGGAATTATTGATAAGCAATACCTCTATTCCATTTTTTAGGTAAAATCGCTAGAAATTTCGTTTATCTTTATAAGGAGTCTTTAATCACTTCGAGTTCAGCTACTATGCAGAATTCTATTGTTAAAAGTTAGCTCCATTTTGCTATTCTTATGTAGTTACAGTCATTTCTGTATGAGTTTTAGTTAAAAATAAAATTAGCCCTATTAAAAGCGAAGCAAAAATAAGGAAAAGACAAATAATAAATCCAATTTTTTTATTTTTTGATGAAGTTTATGGTATTTCTTAACCTAAGAGAGGCTCTCTCAAATCCATTATAAATAAATTAAAAATTCTAGTTTAAAGTAAAATTATTCTGCTATTCTATGTATATAACTTAAGTTTTCTACTTTTCATTATAAATTCAAATTTACAATGTAAATATTTTAAATTATGTTAGATTGAGTTTAAACTACTTTAAAGCAGTGGATATCAGCTTATTGTTTATCATTCTTAATATGATTTTTATAATTTTATTGTTTATTAAAACTTAGAAAATTTGAAGCTGCAAATTTATTTAATTTAATGCTTTTTATAGCTGTAAAATTAATTAAAATAGATAACCTTTATGTATTAAGATAAATATGCTTCTCATACAGATAGATTTATATAATATAAATAGGAAATATATTGATATCCTTCAATCTTTTTATTCTTATTACAAGACAAATAAAATAACTAGAATATAGAGAGTTTTTTAAAGATTTAGTTTTAAGTTAGTCTTTTTAAGTATTTTGCTTATTAAACTTATCTTCTTTAATTCTATATTAATTATATTTCGATTATCCTTATGAAATTATAACTATATGCTTTATAAAAGATTTTAAAGACTACTTTTATCTCTTATTCATAAAATTTTAAGCCTTTAGTCTTTTTTAATAATTTTAGGATATTAAAAATGAATCTTATATAGAAATAATAAATAGTTCTTTATGGAGAAGTATATTAATATAATAAATATAGAATTAGCTCAATAACCTATTAATTTCTACCTTTCAATCACTAAAACTCTAAAGATCTAGTTTATTGTAGTTAAGGAAACTTTTGTTTAACGTTCTCTTTAAGATTTTCTTTTTCAGTTACTTTAATATTTGAAAATAAAGAAAAATGATAGAGAAGAGAGTTACAAAAGGAACTATAATAAAAAGAATTGCATAGATAACAGTATTTTAAGTTTTAAATTAGACATAGAGAGAAAGAGGAATATATAAACCTATATTTCTTAATTTCTAAATTTATATTAAGACTGAAATATATGGAGATATATTTATTTTATTTAGAGTCTAAATAGTAAATCTACAAAGACAAGTATTTGAAGCATCTTAAATAGATTAAGAATCGTTAATACATATTAAAAAGCCTTTTTAATGAGTAAGATTATGATTATATCAGCCAGATGAGAATGTACTTGATACAGAATTAGGTTGTATAAAATTGATTTATGTGTTTATTATTTTTTAAGCAATAACTAAATCTATCTGCTTTATTTGATTAAAATGATAAAAATTAAAATTTATTCGTCGAAACATGGTTAAAAAGCAAGACATTTGCTTAATTTATTATTTTTAACTTTTCAGTTTAAGGACAGCCTAAATCTCTCAGTACCGTATTCTTTGAATGGCCTCTTGACGGATATAATAGAGATATTCTGTTGATCAATTTCTACAAGCAGGGACCATCATATATATTGAATGAAAATCCATATCTGTAGACTTCAAGCCACAATAAAAGCAGGATAATTTCATAATGCGTTCCCTTAAGATCCTGCATCCAACCAGGGACCTTTCTCAGAATTTTAGGTATAATCATACAGTTCAAAGTCTTTCTTCCACCATTATTTATCTATTTCAAGATATTTGCTTAAAGAAGATTATATGAAGATAATAAATAAAGGATTAATAATTTGAAAATAATAGCTTTAAATAAAGGAGCCTTCTAGTTACTAGGGTGTATATGCTTATTTTTAAGTTAAAATTGGATTTTATTTTAACTTATACAAAATCACTCTTAAATTTGTATATGTTTAGAATAGTGTAACGATAATCTTCATAATATCAAATATAAATTAATTTGATTAAAAAAAGGAACAATCTATTTGTCTTTCCATGATCCAAATTAGAAACACAAAAAGGAAAGCGGCGAAACATTGTTGAAAAAATGGTAGATAGAAGACAATTCAAGCCCCTCATCAGAAGGAAAAATTATAGTCGGTACAATAGAGAAGAATCCAATTAGCATTGAGGAAGAATCAGAACTCTATTTATAACTCAATTAAATGAAAAGAGCAATCTAAGAATATAAAGAAACAATATAGAATCAATGAGAAAAATAAGAGAATTTATGAATTTCATAGATGACTAAAATAATGAATTATTAATAATACGAAGTCAGTTAATCTAAAATAATTTAGTCACAGAATAGCAACTATACGAATAATCTTAAACAAATTTTAAGTTAAACCAAGGTATGATTATTGAAAAAGATTTTAATTATCTAAATGTTCAAGAATAGCAGAACGATGAAAAGTTTGACTGAGATTTACTGTAAAGAATTATCAAGCTTGAAAAAAAGTTTTTCAGAAGAAATAAAAAAAAAAAAAACTAGATATTTCTGGTACTGCAAATCAAAATGAAATTTATAAAAATAATGTTATGACTGAAAGAAGATTGTAGTTAGAGAACAATAAAGAACTTGAAGAACGATCAACAAACTTTGAATCACTTAAAATGGAACCTATAAGAGGAAAATATTCCCAACAACTGCAGAAAATTCTTAGTGGCTACCTCCACCGTAAAAGCTTGATCATGGTATCCATCCAGGTAAAAAAATGGCAGCAAGAACCTGGTTGAAATCTCAGGGGAGAGCAAAACATTAATAATTTTTAGTTTACATACATATAAATTAATGTTTAAATTAAATATGCCTTATTAAAAACTGGATGCTCTATCCTTATAAATTAAATTTAATATTGAACATAATCTCAAATTTCGCACTTTTTAAGGTTATTTTTAGTTATTTTTTGAAGTTTTAGTTTCTTTATATAATAAAAAAGTAATTAACTTTAAAAAGAACCTCAAGTTTGTGTTTTATTCATAAAATTAAAGTTAACATTTAAGTTCACAGAAAGAACAGACAAGATAAGACATTATTAAATTATTTGGAATTCATGGAAGAATTTCAAATTCTTTCCTGTCAATCTATAGATTGCTCTAGAGTCTAAATAAAAGTGTATACATGTCTCATTAACTCATCTCCATACTTTGTATTTGATTCTTGATTTATTCTTTCGTCTAGATATTGCTTGATATCTTTTTTCTTTTTTATAGTTCTGAATTTGTAGTAATACAATATTTCTCTTTTTAGTTATATCTAATTCTGTCTCTTCTTTTTATTATCTTACTTCTTCTAGACATTTAAATACTCATTTTGAAGTTTTCGAATTTCTTGCATCTTTACCTCGTATACGTTTGAGAGTTGCAGTAATCGTTTCTTTTCATTAGGTTTAAATCTTGAGTATTTTTATTCTTCTATTATCACCAGTCATCTCCTCACTTTTTTATTTCCATTTAACGTTGCAATTTTTGCTGATTTTTTTCTATTTTACTATATTTTTTTTAAAAACCGCCATAGTTATTCGAGGGTGAACAACAAGTTCATCTTCATCAGAGGTTGGGGAAGTTAAGTACCCATAATCAACTTTATGTCGTCCTCTGCTTTGGTGATGCAATGAGACACAATCCTGCCATGTCCTTGGACCTCCAGCAAGTATTAAAGATTACGAGTATTCTAAAATTATATTAGTATTGAACATTTTTATCAGTACTGAATAATTATACCAGTATTGAACAAGGTCTACCAGTATCTGATAATTTTATCAGTAAGAAACATTCTTGTCAGTATGAAACATTTTTTTAAAGAGCTGCGCACCAAGGAGAGTGGTAGGCGCTCTATAATCCAATTTATTTATTTATTAAATTAAAATAATAAGGAAATTATAATTAATGCTTTGAGATAAGCTTCTTTAAGATACTCAGTTTATTTATAGGTAATTTAAAGTTCTGGATATAAAGTTTTTAGTGGCTTTTAGATATAATTGAATAATCTTTTGAAGCATTAAGTGTGGTTATAGTTAATGCAGTTGATTGCTTAATTTAAATAATTAAGTTTTCATTTAAATGAGCTAATTTAGTTATCAGGTTTAAAAAATAATAAAATATGGGAGTTTGCTGTAGTGTTTAAAAAAAGCAAAGAAAGAGATAATACAAAATAAAAAAAACTGAGCTTAACTAGTTTAGTAGAGGTCAGGGCTAGATGTTTTAATTTTTCCCTGGAAGTCTTTGAATAGGAAGTAAAAAATTTGCAACTTTTGTAAAATGTCCTAAAGACACGAAAGTTGAGCAAGAGCTTTTATAACCATTATTCGAATCAAATGAGCAAATAGGTGAGTTTATGTTGGATTATAACCCATTGCTCCCTATGATAATTTAATTCAACTAAACATAAAAATTACCTAAGCTAGATTATATGTTCCTTTACTCTTGCTATTTTCATTTTTAAATCACTGATAGAACTGGAACTCTGAGAGGATCTTTAAAAACTAGAATTGTAGATCCACTTCCAGCCTTCGATCCATCATTTAACAAAGCTTTAGGATAGATTTGCTACGAAACAGCAGGTTATATTCTAAATTATCCTTGTAACAAAATCTATGTTTTATGGAGTGGAGGCATTGATTCCACTGCTGTTGTTATTTCCTTTATTCTTTGGATTAAAAATAATAATAGAAATGATCTTTGGAGTAAAATCACAATAGTCCTTAAATAGAGCTCTATTGATGAATACCCTTAGTTTTTTAACTCCAATATTAATCCTGTTTTTGGTAAATTTATTCTAAACAATGAAGCTCATATTACTGAAGCAGTTAACTTCCTTCAAAGTGATCCCACTGCAATTTTGGTTACCGGTGAGCATGGTGATTAACTTTTCGGTAGTTAACTTATGTTTAAAAGTTATCAACTTCCTTCAGTAGGAAAACCCAATTCACTGTACAAAGCTTTAGATATGAATTGGTAAGAAGTAATGCCTAAAGTGATGCAAGAAAGTGGTTTTTTTAAGGACGGTTTGAAGTGACTAAATTGGGTAAAACCTCAAGTTTAAATGTCTCCAATACCAATAGTTACAGTCTTTGATTTTCTTTGGTGGATTAATTTCACTCTAAAATGGTAGCATGTCTCATTAAGAATCATGTAGAGACTGGATAGAATAGATCCAAGTATTTTTGGAAGAATATTCCATTTCTATAGGAACTATGACTTTTAGTAATGGTCATATCATCATCATGCAGAAAAGCTTCCTGATAAAAATAACTGGAAATCTTATAAATGGCCACTTAAGCTATTTATCTTTGAGAATAACTAGGATAACAATTATCTATAAAACAAGATTAAAGAAGTATCTTCTACCCATCCTTTTGCCTTTAACTTGGGAATAGATGGTAATTTCAACGTTATTAAATTTGGAGCTTACTGCTGTAGTCAAACTCATTTCAGAGCGAAATACGGAAATAGGCTTGAAAAATTATTATAAAAACCAGTGACAGTTAAGTTCAAAAAGGAAAATAAAACAAAGTCAAAAAAGATATAAGAATATGGTGCTTATCACGATGTTAATATCATAATATTAGCTGATTATTCTATGTCTTATAACGACTATAACTAAAATGACTTTGAAAATAATTCTTGCCATGATGATGGTGGAGATGATTGGGTAGTAGGTTTCAAAAGAGGAGATGATGGAGGGGCAGATGGTTGAACTTTTATTAACTCTTTAAAATTTACTACAATTAAACTAATTAAAATATATAAATCAAATACCATAATTAAATGTTATAAGAATATAACTTCATTTATTGCGCTTTATCTACAAATCAAACTTCCTTCCTATATTAATTGACTCCCTTAACTTAGAATAATACATTTGAACTCTGGGTAAGTATTAATATATCTCCAATCTGTATTTTCATATCTAAAAATAATTTAGACATTAAATTGCTTATCTATATAAAGCTGTCTCAGCCTAAAATAGTAATTGTATAGCTTCATAAATATATTGTAGCACACTTAGATTAAACTGCTTATATGATTATTTCTACATTTCTTCATCAATATTCTATCTTTATCCTTATTCAAGCATCAGTTGCTTAATAATAATCTTATAAAACAGCAGAAATCCTAAGTTATAATGCAACTAATTTTGTTTTAATTTACCTGGATAAACAATTAGATGATGTTAGTTGCTATTAGTTATAATTATGGTTATAAGATAGAACTATTAATTATGAACAGTGAATCAGATTATCTTTAAATATCTAGATGATACATTGATAAATAATAAGTTATAGCAAGCTTGATAAATATCTATATACCTTATGATATCCTATTTTATATAAGTCTTTTTATTATATTTGCAATACTCTTTAGCTATTTTTATATTTATAATTATCTGACTCTTGCTTAATTAGCCAATGTTGCTTCTTTTAATATTCCAAGTAGCTAAATATGAGAATACTCCGAAAATTTAAGAGAAGTTTAACTAAATTTAAATCAGAATGTATAACTTATAAATGAGAAAGAGTAATGCTAATTAAGTTGCTCTGCTCTTTATATCCAGAGTGTAACTTAGATCGTTTATATCACTTTTAGAAAGCTTTTTAAATTTTCTTACTAAAGGGGTTTGGATAAAATTGGTACTAATGAATAAAATTAAATAATTATCTGACTAATTTATATTCTAGGACTATATTAACACTTTCATAGCTTGCCTTTCTCGTTCTAATTTTAAGTAAAATGGATCAGAAAAATAATCTTATCTATAGGGCTTTGAATCTCTTTCTTTGTTGCTTATAATTAATCTTTTATCTTATTTTTCTTTTATCTAGCCTACAATATTAGCTCTGAATTTGAATCTGCCTTTATTATTGATTCAACTCTTTAATCTGTTTATTTTTGAGCTAAGTATCATGCAGCAAACAATTGAAAAGCTAAAGCTTTATCTTTACCATTTTAATGAAAATGCATTACAAGCTCTCTTTAATAGATAAATGCTTATTAATAGAACTGACTAAAGTGCTAAAATAAGCAAGACAAGCTAAGCATTTATTTTTAGTTCAATGAAAGTATTATACCATAAGTATAGAAATCAAGATAATAAAATCCTTAGAATTTTGACTTCAAATATAGATATTGTAAGATAACCAAAGTTTAAGGGTAATAAATCAAATATTTAAAATTCAAGAGAATTACTTAAGAGATTGATTCTAATTATGATTAAGTTAATTTCTTAAATTATGGTTAAAAAAGATTTAGATAAAGTTAGTCAGCATAATAAAACCAAGTCAACATTTAAAAATCTTATTAGTAACTCTCTTTTCTCACATTCTCACCAAGATTAAAAAAGAGTTAAGCTAAAAAATTAAATTTCCCTTAATCTAAATAATTTTAAAGAAACTGATAGAGTAAATAATAAAAACTAAGCCTTTGCCATTATAGATGTAAATTAGTTTAAAAGTATAGAAAATATAAAGTCTAACAATAATTTGATATCTGAAGTTAGAATAGAAAAAGAAAACCAAATTGTTAAGCTAGAAATAGAATTTAAAATTGGAGAATCAACTATTTTATGAAGATAATTAATGACTGCATCTAGATATCTTTTATTGCTTTGCAGGATAAAAGTTTAAAAATTTCTAATCATTAGATTATTTATTTACTATGTATCTAATTTATTGATAAGACATAATAGATATATATATCTAAATTTAAAATATAGCTGATATAAAATAAACCAGCCAAATATTCTAGTTGATTTTAATGAATTAGCTTTATTATTCACATACAGTTTTTTGTTTATCTGAAACTTTCAATGGTAGTATATCTAATTATCTACCTTATTTAGATAATTTTAAATATTATGGAATAAGAAATAAGCTATTAAATAGCAATTGATCTATTTTATTTTTAGATTATCTAAGCATATTCTAGTTAAATATTAAAGTACTTATAGCTATTCTATTAAATTAACAGACTGTATAATTTAATTTATCTATTAAACTTTATTTATTTAGAAGCATTAATCCATTCCTTTTATTATATTTAAGATAATCTAAATTTATAATAATTTTGCGATTTATAGAAGGTAGAAACTTCTAAAGTTTAATAGTTAATCCTAGTTACCTTATTATCTTTATATTTTTTATATTATTCATATAAATTAAAGTAGATTGAATACTGCTAAAGATACTCTTATTAAGTTATATCATATATAGCTAAATCCTTTATCTTTTAACTTTATTACTATTTTCTAAGCCATATCTTTATAACTACTTTTATTATAAATATAAGTGATAGCTACTATTTAAAGTTCCTCTAAATATTTAAATATAGCATTTTATTATTTTATATAAATAAACCAAAGTGAACAGTAGATTCTTAGGAGATTGTAGTATTAAATCTTGTTGTAGAAAGATAAATCTGATATTGTTAATTGATTGATGTGTATTTAAATCAAAACATTAGATAATGCTATTATACTCTTATCATTTTACTTATTTATTAGATATTTTATTACATTAAGTTAGATTTTTCAAATAGATGCTTATAAAAGTTAAGTATTATTTGATTACCATAGAACTTTAGAGTCTATTATTTTAATTCTTTCCTTATACTTATCTTTATAAAGTAGGAATTTAATAAATTAGATAGATAAGTTAAGTAAATTATAAAGCTTAATATTCATTAATTAACTAGAATTTATGTTTATTATAATAGCTTTTTGTATTATTAGCTTTAAGCTTCTATAATTGAATTATCTTATTTTTAGATTTTCTTTATTCTACTAGCCTCTAAATTATTTTAACCTGTTTATCTTATCTTAATCTATCTACTATGATTATTACTTATCTTCCAAGGCATTTTAATTCTAACATTGTTGGCTATATTAAAATAATCTGCATAAATAATTTCAACGTAGTTTCTAGTCGAAGTTAAGTTTCCTTTTTTATATTTTAGCATTTCAGTCATATTATTATCTTATTTGTTAATGATGATCATTTTCTTCATTACTTTTATCTAAATATCTCTTCTAGTTCCTTTCCTCATTATTTTTCAAACTCTTTACTAAATTTTATTGCTCTACATGCCTTTGGTTTAAGTAAGACCTTTTAAGATTATTTTTCATATTAGAGCAAGAATTACTTGCTTAAATAAAGGTAGTTAAAATTTCTTAACTGTAAGGAAATATTTAAGAATTAGTTGACGCTAAACTAAATTTAGTTGACTCTATAAATATCATTAAAGTTATTAACTGTGATTCATATGCATTTGTAGTATTGCACTAATAATTGCTTAGTAAATAGTAACCAACATTTTAAAAGAATAGAAGCTAATAGCTACTCAGTATTTAGTTTGGATTTTAATACTAAACTTATTAATTAATTTCTGGATGTTATAAATATTCTTATCTTCTCAATAGTTTCTAATTAAATAAAAAATATCTGAATAAGCTAATATTTACCTAGAGAATCATTTGGAATCAATTCAAAACTATTTTTTAGCCAATGCTTTTTAATGTAAGATTTTAATTTAATTCTATCTTATATACTTTACCGCTTTATTTCAAAATTTACCTCAGAGTCCAGTTTCAAAATATCTTATATCGTGCAAAAGAAAAAATTGAATATATAAAGAACTTAATTTTAAGAGAGGCTATCCTTTCAAGCTATTAGTTTGCTTTGCTCTTTGTCTAAATAGTAGAAATATTTTCCACAGTCTTAAACCATATCTTAATTTAAAGAAGATAAACCCTTCATATATTTATAAATAATTTAAAATGCTTAATTACAATCCTTATTCTTTTTATTATTAAGCTAGTATATGTTCAACTAGGTATCAAAGTTATAAACATAATATAATAATGTTTTACTATTTAGATACTTTGAAAATAGTTTCAATTATTTACTATAAATTAGTCATTATAAGCATTTAGTTCTTTAGAAATTATTCTTATGAGCCTAAGTTTTATATCTATAATACATTTTTTAACTTTGCTTGTCATCATTTTTATCTCCTGGTATAAAATATTTAAACTGAATACAATTAGATAGATAGTAAATATATTACTTAGTGCTTAAAACTAAAATCTATGTGCATTACTATATATAGTACATTATATAGATCTATTTTATACTGATAAATGATGCATAATATCAATCTAATTAATGAGTCATTAGATTATTAATTGATTGCTGAGATGCTTATTTAAATACTTAAATATTATAGATATATCAAAAATTAAGCTTTTGAACTTAAATTTAGTTTCATATGAATCAGATTCTTTCTATAAATTAGCAAAGCTTGTAATTTACAATGACTTTCATAGATTAAAATGTTTAATGTGTACTTTATAATTAATATAATCAAAGCTAAATTAAGATTAGATTCAATTTCTTAAAGTAAAAATTAAAGTTAAGATTTCTCGCTTTTCCTGACTCAGCTATTAGTTAGTGATTCCTCAATTCTAAAATCCTCTTGCTTCTAGACTTGTCCAGAATAAAACTCAGACATATCTTGATTATTCTAAGTTTAATTATTGTTAAATACGTTAGAACTATTAAGATAGCTTTATCTTCTCTAACTCTTAAAATTTCGAAACTCAATCGTTTTAAAGTTATTTACAATAACTTAAGTTTAGTTAATTTTTTGGTTCAAAGTTTAAAAATGCCCAACATTTTCAGGATAAGCTACATTTGGTATTTCCACTTAATCTCTATAAACTTACACTTCTATTCTCGGACTTACGAAAGATTATAAAAATTATCTTTTAAAATCAGAAATACTGATCCACCAGTAGAACTGCTTAAACTACAAAGTATCTTGGCTCTTCTAAAAATTATAATTAAATTTAGTATTTTTTTGTTAAAGTTTCTAGAAGTTTGATAATAGCAATCTTAAATCAAATGACTCATCATTATAATTACTTTAATTTAGAGTGTTCAATTAACTATCAGCTATGCTTACTTCTTTATTCATGCTAACTTGCTTCAAATAGGAGTTTAAGTTAGTATAAACCTCATAAATTAAATTTTAAAGTCTAGAACTTAGATATTCTGGAGGGTATTTATAAGAGTAAATATTAAACTAGAAGTAGTAATATTAATCACTCCAATCTAGAAAGCAGTATGGACTATAACTAAGTCCTTCTTCAATTCTCAGTTTGCTTTACATTTCAGTGTACAGTAGTTGATTTGCTATAATTAAATTCGTGTACTATTCTTAAGTTCAATAATCTAAAGAATCTCAATAATCTAAAGAATCTCAATAATCTAAAGAATCTCTTTTAATCTGATAAGTAACTGATAGAATATTAGAGCTTTGATTACTGCATATGCTTCTTTCTCTATATATTGTGTCTTTCAACTTTTTTTCAGTTTCTTCTTTTTATTAAGCAACTGGTGGTTACTTGTACTAAATTTACTCTAATATGGAAGCTATTTCAAAAATATAACTTTTAGCATAATATTCTTAAACTATAACTTCATAAAATATCGAGGGTAAAAATGTTTATTCAATAAATGCTTTAGCTTCTAAAAATTCTAAATTTAGTACTTCTAAGATCATTTCTTAAACAGTGTAACTATGATTTGAAATAGATCCTAAAAAGTATTGATTAGTTTGAATTTCATTATAATAGAGAAGTTTATTATAATCGCTTAAAAGTTCAGATTTAGCTAAATTGAAATCTTAAACTCTGAACTGTAAATTAGCAATTTACTTTATAGCTTTAATTACCATTTCTCCTATTCTAATGCTAAATCCACTAATTTTTATTAAAGCATAATTTTTTGCGACTTATGTTTCCAAGTTTCTTCCAGTTTCAATTAAAGCTGAAAGGTTCTAATTTAGAATTCGTTTAATCATTAAAGTTTGTATCTAGGTTGCTGCTAAGCTCATGGAGGTTTAATAGATATATGGAGAATTAAAAACAATGTAAATATTTGCTAATTCTTTCTATCTGAGAAAAGTAAAATTAACTTGATATCAATCAGTTTTATTTATTGCTTTATTAAAGTAATATGCTTTAACTTTTTATGATTCATTTACGCTTTTATTACTTTAAATGTATTCTGTCAAGTCTTTAGGTACCATATATTTTTATTTCCAGTTAGTTGGAGCTAAGTTAAACATTTTTGGATATGGATGAATGGAATATTTTTGGCCATATTGCGTTTCCCTTTTGTCTAATGTAGGGAAATATTTAATTTAGTTGGAAACAAAATGTATAAAGGAATTATTGAGCTAAAGTTATTATATAAATCTTCTTATATCTTATAGACTAAATCTATATATTAAGTTATCTCCTAACAAAGCATAAGAAGTATTATAAAAATGCATGTTTGTAGCTGTATCTATGGTTTCTATAAAGTAGCTTTTTTTATTTTAATGCCTAAATTTTAATTAATTTAGTTCCTTAAGAAATTCATATTATCTCTATAATTGATCTTAAGTCTAGAGAGCTAAAACTTATTGTATGTAATAAAAGACTAAATCTACTATCTTTTCCCAGTTTTTTAAACCTAAGTCAGTGAGATGAATATTTAGCTTATATACTTCCTAGTTTTGCACTTACATTTAAATTGAAGCTTCTATTTAAAAAACTAATTTCAAGTGTCTCAATACACTTAAAAGGCAATTTTCTTAAGTAGTAGTTAGTCAATAATTGAAATATTTGAACTATTAGAATTCAAAGTTTTTCCTATTTTTTTCTAAAGGTCAGAATATTATTAGCTCACTTCTTTCTTCTAAACTTTCTATAAAGAAGATTCTTTAGCATTCTTCTGACCTGAAATGTAATTGCTTTGACTCTGAAATGTTTCCTCTTACAGGCATATCTTTAAATATTGCAACTATTTGCTACTCTAAGTATTTTAATTAATGAGATGATTGTATAACAAGTTTCATTCTATTAGCTGAGTAATGCTCATTGAAAAATTTATTAACTTCTTATGCTAGAGAAATATTTTTAGCTTTGGAATCATTTACTAAGCTTTTATAATTTCCTGATCCTACATTTTTAACTGAATTCTCAGGATTAGAATTTTAATAAAAAATAAGTTCTTATTAATATGATTGGGCTCGATAATTCCAATCTTCATCTAATATTTTTGCTTCATTTAGAATATTTTCTTCACTAAGTTAAGGAGATTTAAGGAATGAAGCTAGGATATCAAGTGCATCAAATATATGATATTAGTCTATTTTAAAATAGTAGTTAGTTTCTATTAAAGAATTGAAAGAGTTGAAATAACCTCCTGTTTTATGTATAAAGTTAAATAAGCTATTATCCATAGTATAGTTATCGCTTCCATAGAATATCATCTATTAAGTTAATAAAGATAAATCTGCTAGAACTTCATTATTTTGCAATCCTACTGCTATTGAAAATGAAACATATTCCCTATTTGTCCTTTAGTTTCTTATAAGTAAAATTTCTAATCCATTTTTTAAAGTATATGAGTTATATTTTCTTTTATCTCATTAAGAAATTGCTTAATTTTCTTATTTTTCTTAAATAAAATCCTTGTAATCACTATCTTCTTCAATTTCTTAAGAAATGGCTTAACTAGTTTTATTGAAAGAATTTAGAATGCTTAAGTTCTTTTAATTTAACAGTTCAAATGATTTGAAGTAGTTTATAATAACTTCAGTTTATTTAGCATCTTAGTCCAAAGAATTTAATTACCCAACTGAATCAGGATAAGCTGTATTTGGTATTTCAACTCCATCTCTATAAATTTAGATTTCAACTCTTTGACTAGAGCTGAAAAATTATTTGAAGCTTTCCTAGAATTCAAACTTATCTACTTTTTAAAGATTTAATTTGGCTTAGAAAAATTTATTTAGGATCTATTACTATTTCTTTACTTTATTAGCTTGCAAATAGAATTGACTATCAAATTTCATTTTTCTCTTTAATTAGGTTACTAGATTAACGCTAGAGCTATAATTTCTTTTGACAAGTTAAAGACTTTCTTTCAATTACTTAAGCTTTTAGTCTAAAGATTGCGAGTAATAAGTTTAGTAAATAAAGTTTTGCAGTCTAGCACTTAGATGCTCAGGTGGATATTTATGAGATTATATATTAAAAGTAAAAGCAAATATTTCATTCTCTTCTAGTTCTTCCAGATTGCTTCAAATGCTATATCCAAGTTATTCTTTAACCCTTAGTTCGTTGAACATTTCGTTTTAAATTAAGAAATAAGCAAGAACTAAGTGAATCATTTGATCTTAGTAACTCTCTTAATAGATTGAGATCATATTTATCTTATAAGTTACCTACAAAAGATTTGTCTACTATTACATGCAAACGTTCTTTTCTCTATAGATTTTATTGCTTTTCAATTTAGTAAAAGCTGAATCAACATAATTAAGATTTGGATATTCTCTTTAGAAGTATCATAAAATTCAAACTAAGTCTTTTATATAATCTTTCAAAGAACTTTCTTAAACCAAAACTGTATAAAAAACTGAAGGTATAAATTTGGAGTGTATAAAGCGTTAAGTACTATAAGCTTCTAGACTTTCAAGTTCTTATAAAACTTCTTGAGGAGAATAGAAAGGATCAAGAAGGATCTTATATGTGTAAAACTAACCTCATAATTCTTTGTCATATAATATAGAATTATAGTCATCCTCTAGTTAAGCTTTTGCCAAATAAAATTCCTTTTCTTCAAAGAAAAACCCAAAATAAGCTTCAAAAACTTTTTCTATAAGTAGACTCGTTTAATCGCTGAACCCTTCTATTTATATTACTAAATATTTTTAAAAAACTTAAGTTTCTATTTTTCTACCAGTTCATATAAATTTGGCTAATCTCTCGTTAAAATATTGCTATAGAGCCGTAGCGTAAATTAGAGTCATCGCATAATTTTTAGAACTCTAATAAATTAATCCAGAGTCTAGCCATATAAACACATTTGCTTCATTTTCATTATCAATTTACTGAAATTAGATTACATAATAATTAGAATAGCTAATTTCTTTCAAACGCTATTATTTTTCTCTTTCTGACTAATTCTTTTGCTAAATTTCAGGTATAAATTCATTTAAATCTGATGGAAATTCAATTTTCTACTTCAAACTTGATGGAGTTTTTTGAAATTGAGAAGGATAATTTTCAATAGTATATTTGATCCCATATTATTCTCCCTTCTTATCTAACTCTGGCATGTATTGTACCTAGTTAGATATTAAACTTACAAACGAATTTTCTTTTCTTAACTCATTTAAAAATAACTTGATATCAGTTAAATTTTATTAGTAGATTATATTATCACCTTTTATAATATCTTCGGAGTCATAAATATGCATATTGCTAGCTATTTATTAAATCTCTTCTAAAGGATCTTCTTATCTAATTTAAAACTTTATTTAACTCATTTTTTGAAGAAAAGCATATAATTATACAATTTCATCGTCATATTATTAAGATATAATTTCATCTGTATAATGGAATATTAAGTCTAATACTTTTTATCAGTTTCTATAGCCTAAGTTTGTTAGTTATACGCATAAACCTAAAACTTGTTGGTTTTCCAATTAAATTTCTTAAAAAGCATAAATATTGAAAGCTCATTTTTATTGTTTTAATATACTTAGAATAGAGTTTTAATGAGCTGAAGATAGTAAATACTCAAATAGCTGAAAGTTTTAATTTTTGTAATCTTTTTACTTTCTTTGTATAGGCCAGTAAATGTTTAGCTCATTCCTCTTTTCTAAGCTTTAGATATAGTATATTCTTTAGCACTCTTACACTCTAAATGGTATTTCATTTATAGCAGGGCTAGAATTTTCTCTTACTGGAATTTCTATAAATGCTTAATCGATTTATTCCTTCAAGTCTTATATATTAGCTGAAGAGCGAATGGCAACTTTTATTTTATTAGCTGAATAATATTTTTCTATGTAATTTTCCAATTCTTGAGTAAGAGAACTAACTTTATCCTAATTACTAGTTAAAGTTCATAAGTTTCCAATTCCAAAATTACTTAGTTTACTTTTAGGGTTACAGTTTTGGTAAATTATTAAACTTTCAGTTCAATCAAACAATTAAGCTCTGTAGTGTCATTCTTCTTTAAGTATTTAAACTTCATTCTTAATATCTTTATCTTGAAGGAAAGGATTACTTAAAAACTAAGCCAACATATTTAGACTTTGGAACAGAGATTAGTTATTGATTCTATAATAAAAGTTACTTTCCTCAAATGAAGTATAAGCATTAAAGTATCCTCCTTTAGACTATACAAAGTCTAATATACTCTAATCGACAGAGAAGTATATTATCATATGCTCGAATAGATGAGCTAGTCCTTAAACTTCACCCTCTTACATAAACCCAGCAGGAATTGAAACTGAAACGTAACTATCATTTTAAGAATAACTTTTATCACTTATCATGAAGGCCTGAAGTTCATTCTCTAAGGTTATTAACTCAGTTTAATGTAATTAATCTATAGAAATCAGCTTAGTTTTTATTTCTCTATAGCCAAGCACTAAGATCAGCACTACTAATAGCAAAACTAGGAAAATAGCAGCACAAACAATAAATCCGATTTTTTTGGTTTTTGATTAAGTTTATGGTCTTTCTTCAGATAAGAGAGGCTCTCTCAAATCCATTATAAAAATAAAGAAAGTTCTAGTTTTAATCTAAATTATGTTGCTATTTCATGTCTTTAACATAACTTTTCTTATTTTATATTATAAATTCAATGCTACAACATAAAGTTTTTTTAATTATGTTAGAGTTTAGCTGATTTAAACATAGTGGATAGGAGATTATTATTGTTCATAAGAAATTAAATATTATTAATTACTAATGAAAATTAAGCAAAATAGAGTATTTTAATATTTTTATCGTAATAGCTTTTATAACTTAATAAATCATATTAATAGCTACTTTCCTTTCTTAAAATTAAGCAGATTCTCATAGCTGATTTTGTATAAAATAAATAGAAAAACTATTGCTATCATTTATTTTTTGTTCTGATTGCAAGATAAATAAAACAAACTAGGATATAAATCTTTTAGAGTATTTTAAATTAGGGTACCTTTATCCAAAGTATATCAGGTTATTATAGTTGACTTTTAAAATTCTGCATGAATATGATGATGAGTTTTAGGAATCTATGTAAAAATATGCTTTATGAGCAATTTTTAAGATTACATTTTATCTTTTATTGATATCAGTTGCAAATCTTTAATCTGCTTTTTAATATTCTGGCGTAGTTACTATTTGGTTCATATATGAGATATTAATAATCTCTTTCATATAAAAGGAAATTTATATAATAAATATAGAACTAACTCATTAAAGTATTAATCTCTTTCTTTTATATACTACAACACAGAAGATCTATAATTTATGGTAATCTAGAAACTTAATTTTTAACTTTCTTATGATTTTCTTCTTTCAGTTGATATGAGTATTTTATATAATACATTTAGAAGAAAAACCAAAGTTATAAATCTAAAATTATTCTAAAACATTAAGAAAAATGATAAAGGAAGGGCTACAAAGGGATTATAATAAAGGAAAAACTTAAAATTTATATTTTTAGTAATAAACCAACCAGGTTTAAAAGCCTCAAGTAAATAAGGCGATAAAGGTAGAAGAGGACAAAATTATGATAGAAGAGGAAATCGAAGAAGTAAATGAAAGAAAAAATGGAAATATTGAAAAGATCTGAAATAGGTAAGCAATAAAAAATAAATAATTTTTTACTCTGAAAGAATGAATAAAAATTATTTCTCTTCTAAATGGGACTGGATGGATTTGAGATGATGTGATAGAGAAATGCTTAAAGAATTAAATAAAATTACATACAGAAAAATTGATCAACAGGAATGGTAAAATTAACGACAGGAAAGACTTTAGATTCGAAAAGGAAAGAGTTCAAATAGGCAAAACAGTATTATATAATATGTAAGAAAGAAAATAGATTAAAAATAAGCAAAATAGTCAATTAAAATTTAGGAAAGCAGAGAATAATAAGAAGAAAAAAGTGAGAGAGCATAAGCAAATTGTAGCACTAGTTTAGGAGTACAGAGCAAAAAGACCTAAAAATGTAAGGTAACAACAAAATATGAGCAAATAAAGAGAAGATATAAAAAAATGAGGATAAAGCAAAAGAGGAGGAAAAAGAAGGGCAAAAAAGAAGAAATAATAGAAAAAGATGAAATAGAAGAAAGGGTAATAAAGAATGTAGTTGTAGGTGAAGAAAAGTAAGATGAACTAATAATAAAAGAAGATACGACAAATATAAGGGAAGTCAGGAGCGAGGGGAATGTATTAGCCAACTTCAAGACACAAAAAAAGATTCACAGTATGACTACGAAAGAAATTAATATTGAAAATTAAAATTATATGTGTTACATAGAAGGCTTTAAAAGTAAGTTAATGTGAGATCAAAAAAGGGAAAGGAGTAGCATTCTATATAAAAATGAGATTTGCAAGGAAGTAAGAGAAATGAAAAATGGAGTAAATCTTATGATTCTATTTGGTAATGCTTGACGATAACCATTGAAGTGATGAAATAGATGCAATAAATGCGTAAGCTCCAGTTTTAAATAATCGAAATGAATAAGAAGCATTTTATAATCTGTTGAATGTATTTAGATGATGAGCGGAAGGAAAAGGACTCATCATTATAATAATAGTAACCATGGGCGTAAACAAACTCAGAAGGAAAGAGGATACTTCAGTTCATAATAATATTGGCTTAATATGCCTAGACCCAGTCAACTTTGGTACATATGCACATCAAAATAAAGAATGCGAAATAGATTATTTGATAATAGAGGAAAAAATGAGAGAAAGAGTAGTTAAAAGTGATTTTTGCTTCTCTCGTGTAATTGGAGATCATCGGCCTGTGACTAAATAAAAAAAGAAATCGGAGAAAAAGAAAAAGCAACAAAGATAAATTATACAATACTAAAGAGAAAATAATTATAGCAGAGATTCGAGAAATTCGTGTAAGAAAATATATAGGATAAAAAAAATATAAACAGAGAACAGTATAGAAAATATAAAGTCTAACAATAATTTGATATCTGAAGTTAGAATAGAAAAAGAAAACCAAATTGTTAAGCTAGAAATAGAATTTAAAATTGGAGAATCAACTATTTTATGAAGATAATTAATGACTGCATCTAGATATCTTTTATTGCTTTGCAGGATAAAAGTTTAAAAATTTCTAATCATTAGATTATTTATTTACTATGTATCTAATTTATTGATAAGACATAATAGATATATATATCTAAATTTAAAATATAGCTGATATAAAATAAACCAGCCAAATATTCTAGTTGATTTTAATGAATTAGCTTTATTATTCACATACAGTTTTTTGTTTATCTGAAACTTTCAATGGTAGTATATCTAATTATCTACCTTATTTAGATAATTTTAAATATTATGGAATAAGAAATAAGCTATTAAATAGCAATTGATCTATTTTATTTTTAGATTATCTAAGCATATTCTAGTTAAATATTAAAGTACTTATAGCTATTCTATTAAATTAACAGACTGTATAATTTAATTTATCTATTAAACTTTATTTATTTAGAAGCATTAATCCATTCCTTTTATTATATTTAAGATAATCTAAATTTATAATAATTTTGCGATTTATAGAAGGTAGAAACTTCTAAAGTTTAATAGTTAATCCTAGTTACCTTATTATCTTTATATTTTTTATATTATTCATATAAATTAAAGTAGATTGAATACTGCTAAAGATACTCTTATTAAGTTATATCATATATAGCTAAATCCTTTATCTTTTAACTTTATTACTATTTTCTAAGCCATATCTTTATAACTACTTTTATTATAAATATAAGTGATAGCTACTATTTAAAGTTCCTCTAAATATTTAAATATAGCATTTTATTATTTTATATAAATAAACCAAAGTGAACAGTAGATTCTTAGGAGATTGTAGTATTAAATCTTGTTGTAGAAAGATAAATCTGATATTGTTAATTGATTGATGTGTATTTAAATCAAAACATTAGATAATGCTATTATACTCTTATCATTTTACTTATTTATTAGATATTTTATTACATTAAGTTAGATTTTTCAAATAGATGCTTATAAAAGTTAAGTATTATTTGATTACCATAGAACTTTAGAGTCTATTATTTTAATTCTTTCCTTATACTTATCTTTATAAAGTAGGAATTTAATAAATTAGATAGATAAGTTAAGTAAATTATAAAGCTTAATATTCATTAATTAACTAGAATTTATGTTTATTATAATAGCTTTTTGTATTATTAGCTTTAAGCTTCTATAATTGAATTATCTTATTTTTAGATTTTCTTTATTCTACTAGCCTCTAAATTATTTTAACCTGTTTATCTTATCTTAATCTATCTACTATGATTATTACTTATCTTCCAAGGCATTTTAATTCTAACATTGTTGGCTATATTAAAATAATCTGCATAAATAATTTCAACGTAGTTTCTAGTCGAAGTTAAGTTTCCTTTTTTATATTTTAGCATTTCAGTCATATTATTATCTTATTTGTTAATGATGATCATTTTCTTCATTACTTTTATCTAAATATCTCTTCTAGTTCCTTTCCTCATTATTTTTCAAACTCTTTACTAAATTTTATTGCTCTACATGCCTTTGGTTTAAGTAAGACCTTTTAAGATTATTTTTCATATTAGAGCAAGAATTACTTGCTTAAATAAAGGTAGTTAAAATTTCTTAACTGTAAGGAAATATTTAAGAATTAGTTGACGCTAAACTAAATTTAGTTGACTCTATAAATATCATTAAAGTTATTAACTGTGATTCATATGCATTTGTAGTATTGCACTAATAATTGCTTAGTAAATAGTAACCAACATTTTAAAAGAATAGAAGCTAATAGCTACTCAGTATTTAGTTTGGATTTTAATACTAAACTTATTAATTAATTTCTGGATGTTATAAATATTCTTATCTTCTCAATAGTTTCTAATTAAATAAAAAATATCTGAATAAGCTAATATTTACCTAGAGAATCATTTGGAATCAATTCAAAACTATTTTTTAGCCAATGCTTTTTAATGTAAGATTTTAATTTAATTCTATCTTATATACTTTACCGCTTTATTTCAAAATTTACCTCAGAGTCCAGTTTCAAAATATCTTATATCGTGCAAAAGAAAAAATTGAATATATAAAGAACTTAATTTTAAGAGAGGCTATCCTTTCAAGCTATTAGTTTGCTTTGCTCTTTGTCTAAATAGTAGAAATATTTTCCACAGTCTTAAACCATATCTTAATTTAAAGAAGATAAACCCTTCATATATTTATAAATAATTTAAAATGCTTAATTACAATCCTTATTCTTTTTATTATTAAGCTAGTATATGTTCAACTAGGTATCAAAGTTATAAACATAATATAATAATGTTTTACTATTTAGATACTTTGAAAATAGTTTCAATTATTTACTATAAATTAGTCATTATAAGCATTTAGTTCTTTAGAAATTATTCTTATGAGCCTAAGTTTTATATCTATAATACATTTTTTAACTTTGCTTGTCATCATTTTTATCTCCTGGTATAAAATATTTAAACTGAATACAATTAGATAGATAGTAAATATATTACTTAGTGCTTAAAACTAAAATCTATGTGCATTACTATATATAGTACATTATATAGATCTATTTTATACTGATAAATGATGCATAATATCAATCTAATTAATGAGTCATTAGATTATTAATTGATTGCTGAGATGCTTATTTAAATACTTAAATATTATAGATATATCAAAAATTAAGCTTTTGAACTTAAATTTAGTTTCATATGAATCAGATTCTTTCTATAAATTAGCAAAGCTTGTAATTTACAATGACTTTCATAGATTAAAATGTTTAATGTGTACTTTATAATTAATATAATCAAAGCTAAATTAAGATTAGATTCAATTTCTTAAAGTAAAAATTAAAGTTAAGATTTCTCGCTTTTCCTGACTCAGCTATTAGTTAGTGATTCCTCAATTCTAAAATCCTCTTGCTTCTAGACTTGTCCAGAATAAAACTCAGACATATCTTGATTATTCTAAGTTTAATTATTGTTAAATACGTTAGAACTATTAAGATAGCTTTATCTTCTCTAACTCTTAAAATTTCGAAACTCAATCGTTTTAAAGTTATTTACAATAACTTAAGTTTAGTTAATTTTTTGGTTCAAAGTTTAAAAATGCCCAACATTTTCAGGATAAGCTACATTTGGTATTTCCACTTAATCTCTATAAACTTACACTTCTATTCTCGGACTTACGAAAGATTATAAAAATTATCTTTTAAAATCAGAAATACTGATCCACCAGTAGAACTGCTTAAACTACAAAGTATCTTGGCTCTTCTAAAAATTATAATTAAATTTAGTATTTTTTTGTTAAAGTTTCTAGAAGTTTGATAATAGCAATCTTAAATCAAATGACTCATCATTATAATTACTTTAATTTAGAGTGTTCAATTAACTATCAGCTATGCTTACTTCTTTATTCATGCTAACTTGCTTCAAATAGGAGTTTAAGTTAGTATAAACCTCATAAATTAAATTTTAAAGTCTAGAACTTAGATATTCTGGAGGGTATTTATAAGAGTAAATATTAAACTAGAAGTAGTAATATTAATCACTCCAATCTAGAAAGCAGTATGGACTATAACTAAGTCCTTCTTCAATTCTCAGTTTGCTTTACATTTCAGTGTACAGTAGTTGATTTGCTATAATTAAATTCGTGTACTATTCTTAAGTTCAATAATCTAAAGAATCTCAATAATCTAAAGAATCTCAATAATCTAAAGAATCTCTTTTAATCTGATAAGTAACTGATAGAATATTAGAGCTTTGATTACTGCATATGCTTCTTTCTCTATATATTGTGTCTTTCAACTTTTTTTCAGTTTCTTCTTTTTATTAAGCAACTGGTGGTTACTTGTACTAAATTTACTCTAATATGGAAGCTATTTCAAAAATATAACTTTTAGCATAATATTCTTAAACTATAACTTCATAAAATATCGAGGGTAAAAATGTTTATTCAATAAATGCTTTAGCTTCTAAAAATTCTAAATTTAGTACTTCTAAGATCATTTCTTAAACAGTGTAACTATGATTTGAAATAGATCCTAAAAAGTATTGATTAGTTTGAATTTCATTATAATAGAGAAGTTTATTATAATCGCTTAAAAGTTCAGATTTAGCTAAATTGAAATCTTAAACTCTGAACTGTAAATTAGCAATTTACTTTATAGCTTTAATTACCATTTCTCCTATTCTAATGCTAAATCCACTAATTTTTATTAAAGCATAATTTTTTGCGACTTATGTTTCCAAGTTTCTTCCAGTTTCAATTAAAGCTGAAAGGTTCTAATTTAGAATTCGTTTAATCATTAAAGTTTGTATCTAGGTTGCTGCTAAGCTCATGGAGGTTTAATAGATATATGGAGAATTAAAAACAATGTAAATATTTGCTAATTCTTTCTATCTGAGAAAAGTAAAATTAACTTGATATCAATCAGTTTTATTTATTGCTTTATTAAAGTAATATGCTTTAACTTTTTATGATTCATTTACGCTTTTATTACTTTAAATGTATTCTGTCAAGTCTTTAGGTACCATATATTTTTATTTCCAGTTAGTTGGAGCTAAGTTAAACATTTTTGGATATGGATGAATGGAATATTTTTGGCCATATTGCGTTTCCCTTTTGTCTAATGTAGGGAAATATTTAATTTAGTTGGAAACAAAATGTATAAAGGAATTATTGAGCTAAAGTTATTATATAAATCTTCTTATATCTTATAGACTAAATCTATATATTAAGTTATCTCCTAACAAAGCATAAGAAGTATTATAAAAATGCATGTTTGTAGCTGTATCTATGGTTTCTATAAAGTAGCTTTTTTTATTTTAATGCCTAAATTTTAATTAATTTAGTTCCTTAAGAAATTCATATTATCTCTATAATTGATCTTAAGTCTAGAGAGCTAAAACTTATTGTATGTAATAAAAGACTAAATCTACTATCTTTTCCCAGTTTTTTAAACCTAAGTCAGTGAGATGAATATTTAGCTTATATACTTCCTAGTTTTGCACTTACATTTAAATTGAAGCTTCTATTTAAAAAACTAATTTCAAGTGTCTCAATACACTTAAAAGGCAATTTTCTTAAGTAGTAGTTAGTCAATAATTGAAATATTTGAACTATTAGAATTCAAAGTTTTTCCTATTTTTTTCTAAAGGTCAGAATATTATTAGCTCACTTCTTTCTTCTAAACTTTCTATAAAGAAGATTCTTTAGCATTCTTCTGACCTGAAATGTAATTGCTTTGACTCTGAAATGTTTCCTCTTACAGGCATATCTTTAAATATTGCAACTATTTGCTACTCTAAGTATTTTAATTAATGAGATGATTGTATAACAAGTTTCATTCTATTAGCTGAGTAATGCTCATTGAAAAATTTATTAACTTCTTATGCTAGAGAAATATTTTTAGCTTTGGAATCATTTACTAAGCTTTTATAATTTCCTGATCCTACATTTTTAACTGAATTCTCAGGATTAGAATTTTAATAAAAAATAAGTTCTTATTAATATGATTGGGCTCGATAATTCCAATCTTCATCTAATATTTTTGCTTCATTTAGAATATTTTCTTCACTAAGTTAAGGAGATTTAAGGAATGAAGCTAGGATATCAAGTGCATCAAATATATGATATTAGTCAGTTTTAAAATAGTAGTTAGTTTCTATTAAAGAATTGAAAGAGTTGAAATAACCTCCTGTTTTATGTATAAAGTTAAATAAGCTATTATCCATAGTATAGTTATCGCTTCCATAGAATATCATCTATTAAGTTAATAAAGATAAATCTGCTAGAACTTCATTATTTTGCAATCCTACTGCTATTGAAAATGAAACATATTCCCTATTTGTCCTTTAGTTTCTTATAAGTAAAATTTCTAATCCATTTTTTAAAGTATATGAGTTATATTTTCTTTTATCTCATTAAGAAATTGCTTAATTTTCTTATTTTTCTTAAATAAAATCCTTGTAATCACTATCTTCTTCAATTTCTTAAGAAATGGCTTAACTAGTTTTATTGAAAGAATTTAGAATGCTTAAGTTCTTTTAATTTAACAGTTCAAATGATTTGAAGTAGTTTATAATAACTTCAGTTTATTTAGCATCTTAGTCCAAAGAATTTAATTACCCAACTGAATCAGGATAAGCTGTATTTGGTATTTCAACTCCATCTCTATAAATTTAGATTTCAACTCTTTGACTAGAGCTGAAAAATTATTTGAAGCTTTCCTAGAATTCAAACTTATCTACTTTTTAAAGATTTAATTTGGCTTAGAAAAATTTATTTAGGATCTATTACTATTTCTTTACTTTATTAGCTTGCAAATAGAATTGACTATCAAATTTCATTTTTCTCTTTAATTAGGTTACTAGATTAACGCTAGAGCTATAATTTCTTTTGACAAGTTAAAGACTTTCTTTCAATTACTTAAGCTTTTAGTCTAAAGATTGCGAGTAATAAGTTTAGTAAATAAAGTTTTGCAGTCTAGCACTTAGATGCTCAGGTGGATATTTATGAGATTATATATTAAAAGTAAAAGCAAATATTTCATTCTCTTCTAGTTCTTCCAGATTGCTTCAAATGCTATATCCAAGTTATTCTTTAACCCTTAGTTCGTTGAACATTTCGTTTTAAATTAAGAAATAAGCAAGAACTAAGTGAATCATTTGATCTTAGTAACTCTCTTAATAGATTGAGATCATATTTATCTTATAAGTTACCTACAAAAGATTTGTCTACTATTACATGCAAACGTTCTTTTCTCTATAGATTTTATTGCTTTTCAATTTAGTAAAAGCTGAATCAACATAATTAAGATTTGGATATTCTCTTTAGAAGTATCATAAAATTCAAACTAAGTCTTTTATATAATCTTTCAAAGAACTTTCTTAAACCAAAACTGTATAAAAAACTGAAGGTATAAATTTGGAGTGTATAAAGCGTTAAGTACTATAAGCTTCTAGACTTTCAAGTTCTTATAAAACTTCTTGAGGAGAATAGAAAGGATCAAGAAGGATCTTATATGTGTAAAACTAACCTCATAATTCTTTGTCATATAATATAGAATTATAGTCATCCTCTAGTTAAGCTTTTGCCAAATAAAATTCCTTTTCTTCAAAGAAAAACCCAAAATAAGCTTCAAAAACTTTTTCTATAAGTAGACTCGTTTAATCGCTGAACCCTTCTATTTATATTACTAAATATTTTTAAAAAACTTAAGTTTCTATTTTTCTACCAGTTCATATAAATTTGGCTAATCTCTCGTTAAAATATTGCTATAGAGCCGTAGCGTAAATTAGAGTCATCGCATAATTTTTAGAACTCTAATAAATTAATCCAGAGTCTAGCCATATAAACACATTTGCTTCATTTTCATTATCAATTTACTGAAATTAGATTACATAATAATTAGAATAGCTAATTTCTTTCAAACGCTATTATTTTTCTCTTTCTGACTAATTCTTTTGCTAAATTTCAGGTATAAATTCATTTAAATCTGATGGAAATTCAATTTTCTACTTCAAACTTGATGGAGTTTTTTGAAATTGAGAAGGATAATTTTCAATAGTATATTTGATCCCATATTATTCTCCCTTCTTATCTAACTCTGGCATGTATTGTACCTAGTTAGATATTAAACTTACAAACGAATTTTCTTTTCTTAACTCATTTAAAAATAACTTGATATCAGTTAAATTTTATTAGTAGATTATATTATCACCTTTTATAATATCTTCGGAGTCATAAATATGCATATTGCTAGCTATTTATTAAATCTCTTCTAAAGGATCTTCTTATCTAATTTAAAACTTTATTTAACTCATTTTTTGAAGAAAAGCATATAATTATACAATTTCATCGTCATATTATTAAGATATAATTTCATCTGTATAATGGAATATTAAGTCTAATACTTTTTATCAGTTTCTATAGCCTAAGTTTGTTAGTTATACGCATAAACCTAAAACTTGTTGGTTTTCCAATTAAATTTCTTAAAAAGCATAAATATTGAAAGCTCATTTTTATTGTTTTAATATACTTAGAATAGAGTTTTAATGAGCTGAAGATAGTAAATACTCAAATAGCTGAAAGTTTTAATTTTTGTAATCTTTTTACTTTCTTTGTATAGGCCAGTAAATGTTTAGCTCATTCCTCTTTTCTAAGCTTTAGATATAGTATATTCTTTAGCACTCTTACACTCTAAATGGTATTTCATTTATAGCAGGGCTAGAATTTTCTCTTACTGGAATTTCTATAAATGCTTAATCGATTTATTCCTTCAAGTCTTATATATTAGCTGAAGAGCGAATGGCAACTTTTATTTTATTAGCTGAATAATATTTTTCTATGTAATTTTCCAATTCTTGAGTAAGAGAACTAACTTTATCCTAATTACTAGTTAAAGTTCATAAGTTTCCAATTCCAAAATTACTTAGTTTACTTTTAGGGTTACAGTTTTGGTAAATTATTAAACTTTCAGTTCAATCAAACAATTAAGCTCTGTAGTGTCATTCTTCTTTAAGTATTTAAACTTCATTCTTAATATCTTTATCTTGAAGGAAAGGATTACTTAAAAACTAAGCCAACATATTTAGACTTTGGAACAGAGATTAGTTATTGATTCTATAATAAAAGTTACTTTCCTCAAATGAAGTATAAGCATTAAAGTATCCTCCTTTAGACTATACAAAGTCTAATATACTCTAATCGACAGAGAAGTATATTATCATATGCTCGAATAGATGAGCTAGTCCTTAAACTTCACCCTCTTACATAAACCCAGCAGGAATTGAAACTGAAACGTAACTATCATTTTAAGAATAACTTTTATCACTTATCATGAAGGCCTGAAGTTCATTCTCTAAGGTTATTAACTCAGTTTAATGTAATTAATCTATAGAAATCAGCTTAGTTTTTATTTCTCTATAGCCAAGCACTAAGATCAGCACTACTAATAGCAAAACTAGGAAAATAGCAGCACAAACAATAAATCCGATTTTTTTGGTTTTTGATTAAGTTTATGGTCTTTCTTCAGATAAGAGAGGCTCTCTCAAATCCATTATAAAAATAAAGAAAGTTCTAGTTTTAATCTAAATTATGTTGCTATTTCATGTCTTTAACATAACTTTTCTTATTTTATATTATAAATTCAATGCTACAACATAAAGTTTTTTTAATTATGTTAGAGTTTAGCTGATTTAAACATAGTGGATAGGAGATTATTATTGTTCATAAGAAATTAAATATTATTAATTACTAATGAAAATTAAGCAAAATAGAGTATTTTAATATTTTTATCGTAATAGCTTTTATAACTTAATAAATCATATTAATAGCTACTTTCCTTTCTTAAAATTAAGCAGATTCTCATAGCTGATTTTGTATAAAATAAATAGAAAAACTATTGCTATCATTTATTTTTTGTTCTGATTGCAAGATAAATAAAACAAACTAGGATATAAATCTTTTAGAGTATTTTAAATTAGGGTACCTTTATCCAAAGTATATCAGGTTATTATAGTTGACTTTTAAAATTCTGCATGAATATGATGATGAGTTTTAGGAATCTATGTAAAAATATGCTTTATGAGCAATTTTTAAGATTACATTTTATCTTTTATTGATATCAGTTGCAAATCTTTAATCTGCTTTTTAATATTCTGGCGTAGTTACTATTTGGTTCATATATGAGATATTAATAATCTCTTTCATATAAAAGGAAATTTATATAATAAATATAGAACTAACTCATTAAAGTATTAATCTCTTTCTTTTATATACTACAACACAGAAGATCTATAATTTATGGTAATCTAGAAACTTAATTTTTAACTTTCTTATGATTTTCTTCTTTCAGTTGATATGAGTATTTTATATAATACATTTAGAAGAAAAACCAAAGTTATAAATCTAAAATTATTCTAAAACATTAAGAAAAATGATAAAGGAAGGGCTACAAAGGGATTATAATAAAGGAAAAACTTAAAATTTATATTTTTAGTAATAAACCAACCAGGTTTAAAAGCCTCAAGTAAATAAGGCGATAAAGGTAGAAGAGGACAAAATTATGATAGAAGAGGAAATCGAAGAAGTAAATGAAAGAAAAAATGGAAATATTGAAAAGATCTGAAATAGGTAAGCAATAAAAAATAAATAATTTTTTACTCTGAAAGAATGAATAAAAATTATTTCTCTTCTAAATGGGACTGGATGGATTTGAGATGATGTGATAGAGAAATGCTTAAAGAATTAAATAAAATTACATACAGAAAAATTGATCAACAGGAATGGTAAAATTAACGACAGGAAAGACTTTAGATTCGAAAAGGAAAGAGTTCAAATAGGCAAAACAGTATTATATAATATGTAAGAAAGAAAATAGATTAAAAATAAGCAAAATAGTCAATTAAAATTTAGGAAAGCAGAGAATAATAAGAAGAAAAAAGTGAGAGAGCATAAGCAAATTGTAGCACTAGTTTAGGAGTACAGAGCAAAAAGACCTAAAAATGTAAGGTAACAACAAAATATGAGCAAATAAAGAGAAGATATAAAAAAATGAGGATAAAGCAAAAGAGGAGGAAAAAGAAGGGCAAAAAAGAAGAAATAATAGAAAAAGATGAAATAGAAGAAAGGGTAATAAAGAATGTAGTTGTAGGTGAAGAAAAGTAAGATGAACTAATAATAAAAGAAGATACGACAAATATAAGGGAAGTCAGGAGCGAGGGGAATGTATTAGCCAACTTCAAGACACAAAAAAAGATTCACAGTATGACTACGAAAGAAATTAATATTGAAAATTAAAATTATATGTGTTACATAGAAGGCTTTAAAAGTAAGTTAATGTGAGATCAAAAAAGGGAAAGGAGTAGCATTCTATATAAAAATGAGATTTGCAAGGAAGTAAGAGAAATGAAAAATGGAGTAAATCTTATGATTCTATTTGGTAATGCTTGACGATAACCATTGAAGTGATGAAATAGATGCAATAAATGCGTAAGCTCCAGTTTTAAATAATCGAAATGAATAAGAAGCATTTTATAATCTGTTGAATGTATTTAGATGATGAGCGGAAGGAAAAGGACTCATCATTATAATAATAGTAACCATGGGCGTAAACAAACTCAGAAGGAAAGAGGATACTTCAGTTCATAATAATATTGGCTTAATATGCCTAGACCCAGTCAACTTTGGTACATATGCACATCAAAATAAAGAATGCGAAATAGATTATTTGATAATAGAGGAAAAAATGAGAGAAAGAGTAGTTAAAAGTGATTTTTGCTTCTCTCGTGTAATTGGAGATCATCGGCCTGTGACTAAATAAAAAAAGAAATCGGAGAAAAAGAAAAAGCAACAAAGATAAATTATACAATACTAAAGAGAAAATAATTATAGCAGAGATTCGAGAAATTCGTGTAAGAAAATATATAGGATAAAAAAAATATAAACAGAGAACAGTATAGAAAATATAAAGTCTAACAATAATTTGATATCTGAAGTTAGAATAGAAAAAGAAAACCAAATTGTTAAGCTAGAAATAGAATTTAAAATTGGAGAATCAACTATTTTATGAAGATAATTAATGACTGCATCTAGATATCTTTTATTGCTTTGCAGGATAAAAGTTTAAAAATTTCTAATCATTAGATTATTTATTTACTATGTATCTAATTTATTGATAAGACATAATAGATATATATATCTAAATTTAAAATATAGCTGATATAAAATAAACCAGCCAAATATTCTAGTTGATTTTAATGAATTAGCTTTATTATTCACATACAGTTTTTTGTTTATCTGAAACTTTCAATGGTAGTATATCTAATTATCTACCTTATTTAGATAATTTTAAATATTATGGAATAAGAAATAAGCTATTAAATAGCAATTGATCTATTTTATTTTTAGATTATCTAAGCATATTCTAGTTAAATATTAAAGTACTTATAGCTATTCTATTAAATTAACAGACTGTATAATTTAATTTATCTATTAAACTTTATTTATTTAGAAGCATTAATCCATTCCTTTTATTATATTTAAGATAATCTAAATTTATAATAATTTTGCGATTTATAGAAGGTAGAAACTTCTAAAGTTTAATAGTTAATCCTAGTTACCTTATTATCTTTATATTTTTTATATTATTCATATAAATTAAAGTAGATTGAATACTGCTAAAGATACTCTTATTAAGTTATATCATATATAGCTAAATCCTTTATCTTTTAACTTTATTACTATTTTCTAAGCCATATCTTTATAACTACTTTTATTATAAATATAAGTGATAGCTACTATTTAAAGTTCCTCTAAATATTTAAATATAGCATTTTATTATTTTATATAAATAAACCAAAGTGAACAGTAGATTCTTAGGAGATTGTAGTATTAAATCTTGTTGTAGAAAGATAAATCTGATATTGTTAATTGATTGATGTGTATTTAAATCAAAACATTAGATAATGCTATTATACTCTTATCATTTTACTTATTTATTAGATATTTTATTACATTAAGTTAGATTTTTCAAATAGATGCTTATAAAAGTTAAGTATTATTTGATTACCATAGAACTTTAGAGTCTATTATTTTAATTCTTTCCTTATACTTATCTTTATAAAGTAGGAATTTAATAAATTAGATAGATAAGTTAAGTAAATTATAAAGCTTAATATTCATTAATTAACTAGAATTTATGTTTATTATAATAGCTTTTTGTATTATTAGCTTTAAGCTTCTATAATTGAATTATCTTATTTTTAGATTTTCTTTATTCTACTAGCCTCTAAATTATTTTAACCTGTTTATCTTATCTTAATCTATCTACTATGATTATTACTTATCTTCCAAGGCATTTTAATTCTAACATTGTTGGCTATATTAAAATAATCTGCATAAATAATTTCAACGTAGTTTCTAGTCGAAGTTAAGTTTCCTTTTTTATATTTTAGCATTTCAGTCATATTATTATCTTATTTGTTAATGATGATCATTTTCTTCATTACTTTTATCTAAATATCTCTTCTAGTTCCTTTCCTCATTATTTTTCAAACTCTTTACTAAATTTTATTGCTCTACATGCCTTTGGTTTAAGTAAGACCTTTTAAGATTATTTTTCATATTAGAGCAAGAATTACTTGCTTAAATAAAGGTAGTTAAAATTTCTTAACTGTAAGGAAATATTTAAGAATTAGTTGACGCTAAACTAAATTTAGTTGACTCTATAAATATCATTAAAGTTATTAACTGTGATTCATATGCATTTGTAGTATTGCACTAATAATTGCTTAGTAAATAGTAACCAACATTTTAAAAGAATAGAAGCTAATAGCTACTCAGTATTTAGTTTGGATTTTAATACTAAACTTATTAATTAATTTCTGGATGTTATAAATATTCTTATCTTCTCAATAGTTTCTAATTAAATAAAAAATATCTGAATAAGCTAATATTTACCTAGAGAATCATTTGGAATCAATTCAAAACTATTTTTTAGCCAATGCTTTTTAATGTAAGATTTTAATTTAATTCTATCTTATATACTTTACCGCTTTATTTCAAAATTTACCTCAGAGTCCAGTTTCAAAATATCTTATATCGTGCAAAAGAAAAAATTGAATATATAAAGAACTTAATTTTAAGAGAGGCTATCCTTTCAAGCTATTAGTTTGCTTTGCTCTTTGTCTAAATAGTAGAAATATTTTCCACAGTCTTAAACCATATCTTAATTTAAAGAAGATAAACCCTTCATATATTTATAAATAATTTAAAATGCTTAATTACAATCCTTATTCTTTTTATTATTAAGCTAGTATATGTTCAACTAGGTATCAAAGTTATAAACATAATATAATAATGTTTTACTATTTAGATACTTTGAAAATAGTTTCAATTATTTACTATAAATTAGTCATTATAAGCATTTAGTTCTTTAGAAATTATTCTTATGAGCCTAAGTTTTATATCTATAATACATTTTTTAACTTTGCTTGTCATCATTTTTATCTCCTGGTATAAAATATTTAAACTGAATACAATTAGATAGATAGTAAATATATTACTTAGTGCTTAAAACTAAAATCTATGTGCATTACTATATATAGTACATTATATAGATCTATTTTATACTGATAAATGATGCATAATATCAATCTAATTAATGAGTCATTAGATTATTAATTGATTGCTGAGATGCTTATTTAAATACTTAAATATTATAGATATATCAAAAATTAAGCTTTTGAACTTAAATTTAGTTTCATATGAATCAGATTCTTTCTATAAATTAGCAAAGCTTGTAATTTACAATGACTTTCATAGATTAAAATGTTTAATGTGTACTTTATAATTAATATAATCAAAGCTAAATTAAGATTAGATTCAATTTCTTAAAGTAAAAATTAAAGTTAAGATTTCTCGCTTTTCCTGACTCAGCTATTAGTTAGTGATTCCTCAATTCTAAAATCCTCTTGCTTCTAGACTTGTCCAGAATAAAACTCAGACATATCTTGATTATTCTAAGTTTAATTATTGTTAAATACGTTAGAACTATTAAGATAGCTTTATCTTCTCTAACTCTTAAAATTTCGAAACTCAATCGTTTTAAAGTTATTTACAATAACTTAAGTTTAGTTAATTTTTTGGTTCAAAGTTTAAAAATGCCCAACATTTTCAGGATAAGCTACATTTGGTATTTCCACTTAATCTCTATAAACTTACACTTCTATTCTCGGACTTACGAAAGATTATAAAAATTATCTTTTAAAATCAGAAATACTGATCCACCAGTAGAACTGCTTAAACTACAAAGTATCTTGGCTCTTCTAAAAATTATAATTAAATTTAGTATTTTTTTGTTAAAGTTTCTAGAAGTTTGATAATAGCAATCTTAAATCAAATGACTCATCATTATAATTACTTTAATTTAGAGTGTTCAATTAACTATCAGCTATGCTTACTTCTTTATTCATGCTAACTTGCTTCAAATAGGAGTTTAAGTTAGTATAAACCTCATAAATTAAATTTTAAAGTCTAGAACTTAGATATTCTGGAGGGTATTTATAAGAGTAAATATTAAACTAGAAGTAGTAATATTAATCACTCCAATCTAGAAAGCAGTATGGACTATAACTAAGTCCTTCTTCAATTCTCAGTTTGCTTTACATTTCAGTGTACAGTAGTTGATTTGCTATAATTAAATTCGTGTACTATTCTTAAGTTCAATAATCTAAAGAATCTCAATAATCTAAAGAATCTCAATAATCTAAAGAATCTCTTTTAATCTGATAAGTAACTGATAGAATATTAGAGCTTTGATTACTGCATATGCTTCTTTCTCTATATATTGTGTCTTTCAACTTTTTTTCAGTTTCTTCTTTTTATTAAGCAACTGGTGGTTACTTGTACTAAATTTACTCTAATATGGAAGCTATTTCAAAAATATAACTTTTAGCATAATATTCTTAAACTATAACTTCATAAAATATCGAGGGTAAAAATGTTTATTCAATAAATGCTTTAGCTTCTAAAAATTCTAAATTTAGTACTTCTAAGATCATTTCTTAAACAGTGTAACTATGATTTGAAATAGATCCTAAAAAGTATTGATTAGTTTGAATTTCATTATAATAGAGAAGTTTATTATAATCGCTTAAAAGTTCAGATTTAGCTAAATTGAAATCTTAAACTCTGAACTGTAAATTAGCAATTTACTTTATAGCTTTAATTACCATTTCTCCTATTCTAATGCTAAATCCACTAATTTTTATTAAAGCATAATTTTTTGCGACTTATGTTTCCAAGTTTCTTCCAGTTTCAATTAAAGCTGAAAGGTTCTAATTTAGAATTCGTTTAATCATTAAAGTTTGTATCTAGGTTGCTGCTAAGCTCATGGAGGTTTAATAGATATATGGAGAATTAAAAACAATGTAAATATTTGCTAATTCTTTCTATCTGAGAAAAGTAAAATTAACTTGATATCAATCAGTTTTATTTATTGCTTTATTAAAGTAATATGCTTTAACTTTTTATGATTCATTTACGCTTTTATTACTTTAAATGTATTCTGTCAAGTCTTTAGGTACCATATATTTTTATTTCCAGTTAGTTGGAGCTAAGTTAAACATTTTTGGATATGGATGAATGGAATATTTTTGGCCATATTGCGTTTCCCTTTTGTCTAATGTAGGGAAATATTTAATTTAGTTGGAAACAAAATGTATAAAGGAATTATTGAGCTAAAGTTATTATATAAATCTTCTTATATCTTATAGACTAAATCTATATATTAAGTTATCTCCTAACAAAGCATAAGAAGTATTATAAAAATGCATGTTTGTAGCTGTATCTATGGTTTCTATAAAGTAGCTTTTTTTATTTTAATGCCTAAATTTTAATTAATTTAGTTCCTTAAGAAATTCATATTATCTCTATAATTGATCTTAAGTCTAGAGAGCTAAAACTTATTGTATGTAATAAAAGACTAAATCTACTATCTTTTCCCAGTTTTTTAAACCTAAGTCAGTGAGATGAATATTTAGCTTATATACTTCCTAGTTTTGCACTTACATTTAAATTGAAGCTTCTATTTAAAAAACTAATTTCAAGTGTCTCAATACACTTAAAAGGCAATTTTCTTAAGTAGTAGTTAGTCAATAATTGAAATATTTGAACTATTAGAATTCAAAGTTTTTCCTATTTTTTTCTAAAGGTCAGAATATTATTAGCTCACTTCTTTCTTCTAAACTTTCTATAAAGAAGATTCTTTAGCATTCTTCTGACCTGAAATGTAATTGCTTTGACTCTGAAATGTTTCCTCTTACAGGCATATCTTTAAATATTGCAACTATTTGCTACTCTAAGTATTTTAATTAATGAGATGATTGTATAACAAGTTTCATTCTATTAGCTGAGTAATGCTCATTGAAAAATTTATTAACTTCTTATGCTAGAGAAATATTTTTAGCTTTGGAATCATTTACTAAGCTTTTATAATTTCCTGATCCTACATTTTTAACTGAATTCTCAGGATTAGAATTTTAATAAAAAATAAGTTCTTATTAATATGATTGGGCTCGATAATTCCAATCTTCATCTAATATTTTTGCTTCATTTAGAATATTTTCTTCACTAAGTTAAGGAGATTTAAGGAATGAAGCTAGGATATCAAGTGCATCAAATATATGATATTAGTCAGTTTTAAAATAGTAGTTAGTTTCTATTAAAGAATTGAAAGAGTTGAAATAACCTCCTGTTTTATGTATAAAGTTAAATAAGCTATTATCCATAGTATAGTTATCGCTTCCATAGAATATCATCTATTAAGTTAATAAAGATAAATCTGCTAGAACTTCATTATTTTGCAATCCTACTGCTATTGAAAATGAAACATATTCCCTATTTGTCCTTTAGTTTCTTATAAGTAAAATTTCTAATCCATTTTTTAAAGTATATGAGTTATATTTTCTTTTATCTCATTAAGAAATTGCTTAATTTTCTTATTTTTCTTAAATAAAATCCTTGTAATCACTATCTTCTTCAATTTCTTAAGAAATGGCTTAACTAGTTTTATTGAAAGAATTTAGAATGCTTAAGTTCTTTTAATTTAACAGTTCAAATGATTTGAAGTAGTTTATAATAACTTCAGTTTATTTAGCATCTTAGTCCAAAGAATTTAATTACCCAACTGAATCAGGATAAGCTGTATTTGGTATTTCAACTCCATCTCTATAAATTTAGATTTCAACTCTTTGACTAGAGCTGAAAAATTATTTGAAGCTTTCCTAGAATTCAAACTTATCTACTTTTTAAAGATTTAATTTGGCTTAGAAAAATTTATTTAGGATCTATTACTATTTCTTTACTTTATTAGCTTGCAAATAGAATTGACTATCAAATTTCATTTTTCTCTTTAATTAGGTTACTAGATTAACGCTAGAGCTATAATTTCTTTTGACAAGTTAAAGACTTTCTTTCAATTACTTAAGCTTTTAGTCTAAAGATTGCGAGTAATAAGTTTAGTAAATAAAGTTTTGCAGTCTAGCACTTAGATGCTCAGGTGGATATTTATGAGATTATATATTAAAAGTAAAAGCAAATATTTCATTCTCTTCTAGTTCTTCCAGATTGCTTCAAATGCTATATCCAAGTTATTCTTTAACCCTTAGTTCGTTGAACATTTCGTTTTAAATTAAGAAATAAGCAAGAACTAAGTGAATCATTTGATCTTAGTAACTCTCTTAATAGATTGAGATCATATTTATCTTATAAGTTACCTACAAAAGATTTGTCTACTATTACATGCAAACGTTCTTTTCTCTATAGATTTTATTGCTTTTCAATTTAGTAAAAGCTGAATCAACATAATTAAGATTTGGATATTCTCTTTAGAAGTATCATAAAATTCAAACTAAGTCTTTTATATAATCTTTCAAAGAACTTTCTTAAACCAAAACTGTATAAAAAACTGAAGGTATAAATTTGGAGTGTATAAAGCGTTAAGTACTATAAGCTTCTAGACTTTCAAGTTCTTATAAAACTTCTTGAGGAGAATAGAAAGGATCAAGAAGGATCTTATATGTGTAAAACTAACCTCATAATTCTTTGTCATATAATATAGAATTATAGTCATCCTCTAGTTAAGCTTTTGCCAAATAAAATTCCTTTTCTTCAAAGAAAAACCCAAAATAAGCTTCAAAAACTTTTTCTATAAGTAGACTCGTTTAATCGCTGAACCCTTCTATTTATATTACTAAATATTTTTAAAAAACTTAAGTTTCTATTTTTCTACCAGTTCATATAAATTTGGCTAATCTCTCGTTAAAATATTGCTATAGAGCCGTAGCGTAAATTAGAGTCATCGCATAATTTTTAGAACTCTAATAAATTAATCCAGAGTCTAGCCATATAAACACATTTGCTTCATTTTCATTATCAATTTACTGAAATTAGATTACATAATAATTAGAATAGCTAATTTCTTTCAAACGCTATTATTTTTCTCTTTCTGACTAATTCTTTTGCTAAATTTCAGGTATAAATTCATTTAAATCTGATGGAAATTCAATTTTCTACTTCAAACTTGATGGAGTTTTTTGAAATTGAGAAGGATAATTTTCAATAGTATATTTGATCCCATATTATTCTCCCTTCTTATCTAACTCTGGCATGTATTGTACCTAGTTAGATATTAAACTTACAAACGAATTTTCTTTTCTTAACTCATTTAAAAATAACTTGATATCAGTTAAATTTTATTAGTAGATTATATTATCACCTTTTATAATATCTTCGGAGTCATAAATATGCATATTGCTAGCTATTTATTAAATCTCTTCTAAAGGATCTTCTTATCTAATTTAAAACTTTATTTAACTCATTTTTTGAAGAAAAGCATATAATTATACAATTTCATCGTCATATTATTAAGATATAATTTCATCTGTATAATGGAATATTAAGTCTAATACTTTTTATCAGTTTCTATAGCCTAAGTTTGTTAGTTATACGCATAAACCTAAAACTTGTTGGTTTTCCAATTAAATTTCTTAAAAAGCATAAATATTGAAAGCTCATTTTTATTGTTTTAATATACTTAGAATAGAGTTTTAATGAGCTGAAGATAGTAAATACTCAAATAGCTGAAAGTTTTAATTTTTGTAATCTTTTTACTTTCTTTGTATAGGCCAGTAAATGTTTAGCTCATTCCTCTTTTCTAAGCTTTAGATATAGTATATTCTTTAGCACTCTTACACTCTAAATGGTATTTCATTTATAGCAGGGCTAGAATTTTCTCTTACTGGAATTTCTATAAATGCTTAATCGATTTATTCCTTCAAGTCTTATATATTAGCTGAAGAGCGAATGGCAACTTTTATTTTATTAGCTGAATAATATTTTTCTATGTAATTTTCCAATTCTTGAGTAAGAGAACTAACTTTATCCTAATTACTAGTTAAAGTTCATAAGTTTCCAATTCCAAAATTACTTAGTTTACTTTTAGGGTTACAGTTTTGGTAAATTATTAAACTTTCAGTTCAATCAAACAATTAAGCTCTGTAGTGTCATTCTTCTTTAAGTATTTAAACTTCATTCTTAATATCTTTATCTTGAAGGAAAGGATTACTTAAAAACTAAGCCAACATATTTAGACTTTGGAACAGAGATTAGTTATTGATTCTATAATAAAAGTTACTTTCCTCAAATGAAGTATAAGCATTAAAGTATCCTCCTTTAGACTATACAAAGTCTAATATACTCTAATCGACAGAGAAGTATATTATCATATGCTCGAATAGATGAGCTAGTCCTTAAACTTCACCCTCTTACATAAACCCAGCAGGAATTGAAACTGAAACGTAACTATCATTTTAAGAATAACTTTTATCACTTATCATGAAGGCCTGAAGTTCATTCTCTAAGGTTATTAACTCAGTTTAATGTAATTAATCTATAGAAATCAGCTTAGTTTTTATTTCTCTATAGCCAAGCACTAAGATCAGCACTACTAATAGCAAAACTAGGAAAATAGCAGCACAAACAATAAATCCGATTTTTTTGGTTTTTGATTAAGTTTATGGTCTTTCTTCAGATAAGAGAGGCTCTCTCAAATCCATTATAAAAATAAAGAAAGTTCTAGTTTTAATCTAAATTATGTTGCTATTTCATGTCTTTAACATAACTTTTCTTATTTTATATTATAAATTCAATGCTACAACATAAAGTTTTTTTAATTATGTTAGAGTTTAGCTGATTTAAACATAGTGGATAGGAGATTATTATTGTTCATAAGAAATTAAATATTATTAATTACTAATGAAAATTAAGCAAAATAGAGTATTTTAATATTTTTATCGTAATAGCTTTTATAACTTAATAAATCATATTAATAGCTACTTTCCTTTCTTAAAATTAAGCAGATTCTCATAGCTGATTTTGTATAAAATAAATAGAAAAACTATTGCTATCATTTATTTTTTGTTCTGATTGCAAGATAAATAAAACAAACTAGGATATAAATCTTTTAGAGTATTTTAAATTAGGGTACCTTTATCCAAAGTATATCAGGTTATTATAGTTGACTTTTAAAATTCTGCATGAATATGATGATGAGTTTTAGGAATCTATGTAAAAATATGCTTTATGAGCAATTTTTAAGATTACATTTTATCTTTTATTGATATCAGTTGCAAATCTTTAATCTGCTTTTTAATATTCTGGCGTAGTTACTATTTGGTTCATATATGAGATATTAATAATCTCTTTCATATAAAAGGAAATTTATATAATAAATATAGAACTAACTCATTAAAGTATTAATCTCTTTCTTTTATATACTACAACACAGAAGATCTATAATTTATGGTAATCTAGAAACTTAATTTTTAACTTTCTTATGATTTTCTTCTTTCAGTTGATATGAGTATTTTATATAATACATTTAGAAGAAAAACCAAAGTTATAAATCTAAAATTATTCTAAAACATTAAGAAAAATGATAAAGGAAGGGCTACAAAGGGATTATAATAAAGGAAAAACTTAAAATTTATATTTTTAGTAATAAACCAACCAGGTTTAAAAGCCTCAAATAAATAAGGCGATAAAGGTAGAAGAGGACAAAATTATGATAGAAGAGGAAATCGAAGAAGTAAATGAAAGAAAAAATGGAAATATTGAAAAGATCTGAAATAGGTAAGCAATAAAAAATAAATAATTTTTTACTCTGAAAGAATGAATAAAAATTATTTCTCTTCTAAATGGGACTGGATGGATTTGAGATGATGTGATAGAGAAATGCTTAAAGAATTAAATAAAATTACATACAGAAAAATTGATCAACAGGAATGGTAAAATTAACGACAGGAAAGACTTTAGATTCGAAAAGGAAAGAGTTCAAATAGGCAAAACAGTATTATATAATATGTAAGAAAGAAAATAGATTAAAAATAAGCAAAATAGTCAATTAAAATTTAGGAAAGCAGAGAATAATAAGAAGAAAAAAGTGAGAGAGCATAAGCAAATTGTAGCACTAGTTTAGGAGTACAGAGCAAAAAGACCTAAAAATGTAAGGTAACAACAAAATATGAGCAAATAAAGAGAAGATATAAAAAAATGAGGATAAAGCAAAAGAGGAGGAAAAAGAAGGGCAAAAAAGAAGAAATAATAGAAAAAGATGAAATAGAAGAAAGGGTAATAAAGAATGTAGTTGTAGGTGAAGAAAAGTAAGATGAACTAATAATAAAAGAAGATACGACAAATATAAGGGAAGTCAGGAGCGAGGGGAATGTATTAGCCAACTTCAAGACACAAAAAAAGATTCACAGTATGACTACGAAAGAAATTAATATTGAAAATTAAAATTATATGTGTTACATAGAAGGCTTTAAAAGTAAGTTAATGTGAGATCAAAAAAGGGAAAGGAGTAGCATTCTATATAAAAATGAGATTTGCAAGGAAGTAAGAGAAATGAAAAATGGAGTAAATCTTATGATTCTATTTGGTAATGCTTGACGATAACCATTGAAGTGATGAAATAGATGCAATAAATGTGTAAGCTCCAGTTTTAAATAATCGAAATGAATAAGAAGCATTTTATAATCTGTTGAATGTATTTAGATGATGAGCGGAAGGAAAAGGACTCATCATTATAATAATAGTAACCATGGGCGTAAACAAACTCAGAAGGAAAGAGGATACTTCAGTTCATAATAATATTGGCTTAATATGCCTAGACCCAGTCAACTTTGGTACATATGCACATCAAAATAAAGAATGCGAAATAGATTATTTGATAATAGAGGAAAAAATGAGAGAAAGAGTAGTTAAAAGTGATTTTTGCTTCTCTCGTGTAATTGGAGATCATCGGCCTGTGACTAAATAAAAAAAGAAATCGGAGAAAAAGAAAAAGCAACAAAGATAAATTATACAATACTAAAGAGAAAATAATTATAGCAGAGATTCGAGAAATTCGTGTAAGAAAATATATAGGATAAAAAAAATATAAACAGAGAACAGTATAGAAAATATAAAGTCTAACAATAATTTGATATCTGAAGTTAGAATAGAAAAAGAAAACCAAATTGTTAAGCTAGAAATAGAATTTAAAATTGGAGAATCAACTATTTTATGAAGATAATTAATGACTGCATCTAGATATCTTTTATTGCTTTGCAGGATAAAAGTTTAAAAATTTCTAATCATTAGATTATTTATTTACTATGTATCTAATTTATTGATAAGACATAATAGATATATATATCTAAATTTAAAATATAGCTGATATAAAATAAACCAGCCAAATATTCTAGTTGATTTTAATGAATTAGCTTTATTATTGACATACAGTTTTTTGTTTATCTGAAACTTTCAATGGTAGTATATCTAATTATCTACCTTATTTAGATAATTTTAAATATTATGGAATAAGAAATAAGCTATTAAATAGCAATTGATCTATTTTATTTTTAGATTATCTAAGCATATTCTAGTTAAATATTAAAGTACTTATAGCTATTCTATTAAATTAACAGACTGTATAATTTAATTTATCTATTAAACTTTATTTATTTAGAAGCATTAATCCATTCCTTTTATTATATTTAAGATAATCTAAATTTATAATAATTTTGCGATTTATAGAAGGTAGAAACTTCTAAAGTTTAATAGTTAATCCTAGTTACCTTATTATCTTTATATTTTTTATATTATTCATATAAATTAAAGTAGATTGAATACTGCTAAAGATACTCTTATTAAGTTATATCATATATAGCTAAATCCTTTATCTTTTAACTTTATTACTATTTTCTAAGCCATATCTTTATAACTACTTTTATTATAAATATAAGTGATAGCTACTATTTAAAGTTCCTCTAAATATTTAAATATAGCATTTTATTATTTTATATAAATAAACCAAAGTGAACAGTAGATTCTTAGGAGATTGTAGTATTAAATCTTGTTGTAGAAAGATAAATCTGATATTGTTAATTGATTGATGTGTATTTAAATCAAAACATTAGATAATGCTATTATACTCTTATCATTTTACTTATTTATTAGATATTTTATTACATTAAGTTAGATTTTTCAAATAGATGCTTATAAAAGTTAAGTATTATTTGATTACCATAGAACTTTAGAGTCTATTATTTTAATTCTTTCCTTATACTTATCTTTATAAAGTAGGAATTTAATAAATTAGATAGATAAGTTAAGTAAATTATAAAGCTTAATATTCATTAATTAACTAGAATTTATGTTTATTATAATAGCTTTTTGTATTATTAGCTTTAAGCTTCTATAATTGAATTATCTTATTTTTAGATTTTCTTTATTCTACTAGCCTCTAAATTATTTTAACCTGTTTATCTTATCTTAATCTATCTACTATGATTATTACTTATCTTCCAAGGCATTTTAATTCTAACATTGTTGGCTATATTAAAATAATCTGCATAAATAATTTCAACGTAGTTTCTAGTCGAAGTTAAGTTTCCTTTTTTATATTTTAGCATTTCAGTCATATTATTATCTTATTTGTTAATGATGATCATTTTCTTCATTACTTTTATCTAAATATCTCTTCTAGTTCCTTTCCTCATTATTTTTCAAACTCTTTACTAAATTTTATTGCTCTACATGCCTTTGGTTTAAGTAAGACCTTTTAAGATTATTTTTCATATTAGAGCAAGAATTACTTGCTTAAATAAAGGTAGTTAAAATTTCTTAACTGTAAGGAAATATTTAAGAATTAGTTGACGCTAAACTAAATTTAGTTGACTCTATAAATATCATTAAAGTTATTAACTGTGATTCATATGCATTTGTAGTATTGCACTAATAATTGCTTAGTAAATAGTAACCAACATTTTAAAAGAATAGAAGCTAATAGCTACTCAGTATTTAGTTTGGATTTTAATACTAAACTTATTAATTAATTTCTGGATGTTATAAATATTCTTATCTTCTCAATAGTTTCTAATTAAATAAAAAATATCTGAATAAGCTAATATTTACCTAGAGAATCATTTGGAATCAATTCAAAACTATTTTTTAGCCAATGCTTTTTAATGTAAGATTTTAATTTAATTCTATCTTATATACTTTACCGCTTTATTTCAAAATTTACCTCAGAGTCCAGTTTCAAAATATCTTATATCGTGCAAAAGAAAAAATTGAATATATAAAGAACTTAATTTTAAGAGAGGCTATCCTTTCAAGCTATTAGTTTGCTTTGCTCTTTGTCTAAATAGTAGAAATATTTTCCACAGTCTTAAACCATATCTTAATTTAAAGAAGATAAACCCTTCATATATTTATAAATAATTTAAAATGCTTAATTACAATCCTTATTCTTTTTATTATTAAGCTAGTATATGTTCAACTAGGTATCAAAGTTATAAACATAATATAATAATGTTTTACTATTTAGATACTTTGAAAATAGTTTCAATTATTTACTATAAATTAGTCATTATAAGCATTTAGTTCTTTAGAAATTATTCTTATGAGCCTAAGTTTTATATCTATAATACATTTTTTAACTTTGCTTGTCATCATTTTTATCTCCTGGTATAAAATATTTAAACTGAATACAATTAGATAGATAGTAAATATATTACTTAGTGCTTAAAACTAAAATCTATGTGCATTACTATATATAGTACATTATATAGATCTATTTTATACTGATAAATGATGCATAATATCAATCTAATTAATGAGTCATTAGATTATTAATTGATTGCTGAGATGCTTATTTAAATACTTAAATATTATAGATATATCAAAAATTAAGCTTTTGAACTTAAATTTAGTTTCATATGAATCAGATTCTTTCTATAAATTAGCAAAGCTTGTAATTTACAATGACTTTCATAGATTAAAATGTTTAATGTGTACTTTATAATTAATATAATCAAAGCTAAATTAAGATTAGATTCAATTTCTTAAAGTAAAAATTAAAGTTAAGATTTCTCGCTTTTCCTGACTCAGCTATTAGTTAGTGATTCCTCAATTCTAAAATCCTCTTGCTTCTAGACTTGTCCAGAATAAAACTCAGACATATCTTGATTATTCTAAGTTTAATTATTGTTAAATACGTTAGAACTATTAAGATAGCTTTATCTTCTCTAACTCTTAAAATTTCGAAACTCAATCGTTTTAAAGTTATTTACAATAACTTAAGTTTAGTTAATTTTTTGGTTCAAAGTTTAAAAATGCCCAACATTTTCAGGATAAGCTACATTTGGTATTTCCACTTAATCTCTATAAACTTACACTTCTATTCTCGGACTTACGAAAGATTATAAAAATTATCTTTTAAAATCAGAAATACTGATCCACCAGTAGAACTGCTTAAACTACAAAGTATCTTGGCTCTTCTAAAAATTATAATTAAATTTAGTATTTTTTTGTTAAAGTTTCTAGAAGTTTGATAATAGCAATCTTAAATCAAATGACTCATCATTATAATTACTTTAATTTAGAGTGTTCAATTAACTATCAGCTATGCTTACTTCTTTATTCATGCTAACTTGCTTCAAATAGGAGTTTAAGTTAGTATAAACCTCATAAATTAAATTTTAAAGTCTAGAACTTAGATATTCTGGAGGGTATTAATAAGAGTAAATATTAAACTAGAAGTAGTAATATTAATCACTCCAATCTAGAAAGCAGTATGGACTATAACTAAGTCCTTCTTCAATTCTCAGTTTGCTTTACATTTCAGTGTACAGTAGTTGATCTGCTATAATTAAATTCGTGTACTATTCTTAAGTTAAATAATCTAAAGAATCTCAATAATCTAAAGAATCTCAATAATCTAAAGAATCTCTTTTAATCTGATAAGTAACTGATAGAATATTAGAGCTTTGATTACTGCATATGCTTCTTTCTCTATATATTGTGTCTTTCAACTTTTTTTCAGTTTCTTCTTTTTATTAAGCAACTGGTGGTTACTTGTACTAAATTTACTCTAATATGGAAGCTATTTCAAAAATATAACTTTTAGCATAATATTCTTAAACTATAACTTCATAAAATATCGAGGGTAAAAATGTTTATTCAATAAATGCTTTAGCTTCTAAAAATTCTAAATTTAGTACTTCTAAGATCATTTCTTAAACAGTGTAACTATGATTTGAAATAGATCCTAAAAAGTATTGATTAGTTTGAATTTCATTATAATAGAGAAGTTTATTATAATCGCTTAAAAGTTCAGATTTAGCTAAATTGAAATCTTAAACTCTGAACTGTAAATTAGCAATTTACTTTATAGCTTTAATTACCATTTCTCCTATTCTAATGCTAAATCCACTAATTTTTATTAAAGCATAATTTTTTGCGACTTATGTTTCCAAGTTTCTTCCAGTTTCAATTAAAGCTGAAAGGTTCTAATTTAGAATTCGTTTAATCATTAAAGTTTGTATCTAGGTTGCTGCTAAGCTCATGGAGGTTTAATAGATATATGGAGAATTAAAAACAATGTAAATATTTGCTAATTCTTTCTATCTGAGAAAAGTAAAATTAACTTGATATCAATCAGTTTTATTTATTGCTTTATTAAAGTAATATGCTTTAACTTTTTATGATTCATTTACGCTTTTATTACTTTAAATGTATTCTGTCAAGTCTTTAGGTACCATATATTTTTATTTCCAGTTAGTTGGAGCTAAGTTAAACATTTTTGGATATGGATGAATGGAATATTTGGCCATATTGCGTTTCCCTTTTGTCTAATGTAGGGAAATATTTAATTTAGTTGGAAACAAAATGTATAAAGGAATTATTGAGCTAAAGTTATTATATAAATCTTCTTATATCTTATAGACTAAATCTATATATTAAATTATCTCCTAACAAAGCATAAGAAGTATTATAAAAATGCATGTTTGTAGCTGTATCTATGGTTTCTATAAAGTAGCTTTTTTTATTTTAATGCCTAAATTTTAATTAATTTAGTTCCTTAAGAAATTCATATTATCTCTATAATTGATCTTAAGTCTAGAGAGCTAAAACTTATTGTATGTAATAAAAGACTAAATCTACTATCTTTTCCCAGTTTTTTAAACCTAAGTCAGTGAGATGAATATTTAGCTTATATACTTCCTAGTTTTGCACTTACATTTAAATTGAAGCTTCTATTTAAAAAACTAATTTCAAGTGTCTCAATACACTTAAAAGGCAATTTTCTTAAGTAGTAGTTAGTCAATAATTGAAATATTTGAACTATTAGAATTCAAAGTTTTTCCTATTTTTTTCTAAAGGTCAGAATATTATTAGCTCACTTCTTTCTTCTAAACTTTCTATAAAGAAGATTCTTTAGCATTCTTCTGACCTGAAATGTAATTGCTTTGACTCTGAAATGTTTCCTCTTACAGGCATATCTTTAAATATTGCAACTATTTGCTACTCTAAGTATTTTAATTAATGAGATGATTGTATAACAAGTTTCATTCTATTAGCTGAGTAATGCTCATTGAAAAATTTATTAACTTCTTATGCTAGAGAAATATTTTTAGCTTTGGAATCATTTACTAAGCTTTTATAATTTCCTGATCCTACATTTTTAACTGAATTCTCAGGATTAGAATTTTAATAAAAAATAAGTTCTTATTAATATGATTGGGCTCGATAATTCCAATCTTCATCTAATATTTTTGCTTCATTTAGAATATTTTCTTCACTAAGTTAAGGAGATTTAAGGAATGAAGCTAGGATATCAAGTGCATCAAATATATGATATTAGTCAGTTTTAAAATAGTAGTTAGTTTCTATTAAAGAATTGAAAGAGTTGAAATAACCTCCTGTTTTATGTATAAAGTTAAATAAGCTATTATCCATAGTATAGTTATCGCTTCCATAGAATATCATCTATTAAGTTAATAAAGATAAATCTGCTAGAACTTCATTATTTTGCAATCCTACTGCTATTGAAAATGAAACATATTCCCTATTTGTCCTTTAGTTTCTTATAAGTAAAATTTCTAATCCATTTTTTAAAGTATATGAGTTATATTTTCTTTTATCTCATTAAGAAATTGCTTAATTTTCTTATTTTTCTTAAATAAAATCCTTGTAATCACTATCTTCTTCAATTTCTTAAGAAATGGCTTAACTAGTTTTATTGAAAGAATTTAGAATGCTTAAGTTCTTTTAATTTAACAGTTCAAATGATTTGAAGTAGTTTATAATAACTTCAGTTTATTTAGCATCTTAGTCCAAAGAATTTAATTACCCAACTGAATCAGGATAAGCTGTATTTGGTATTTCAACTCCATCTCTATAAATTTAGATTTCAACTCTTTGACTAGAGCTGAAAAATTATTTGAAGCTTTCCTAGAATTCAAACTTATCTACTTTTTAAAGATTTAATTTGGCTTAGAAAAATTTATTTAGGATCTATTACTATTTCTTTACTTTATTAGCTTGCAAATAGAATTGACTATCAAATTTCATTTTTCTCTTTAATTAGGTTACTAGATTAACGCTAGAGCTATAATTTCTTTTGACAAGTTAAAGACTTTCTTTCAATTACTTAAGCTTTTAGTCTAAAGATTGCGAGTAATAAGTTTAGTAAATAAAGTTTTGCAGTCTAGCACTTAGATGCTCAGGTGGATATTTATGAGATTATATATTAAAAGTAAAAGCAAATATTTCATTCTCTTCTAGTTCTTCCAGATTGCTTCAAATGCTATATCCAAGTTATTCTTTAACCCTTAGTTCGTTGAACATTTCGTTTTAAATTAAGAAATAAGCAAGAACTAAGTGAATCATTTGATCTTAGTAACTCTCTTAATAGATTGAGATCATATTTATCTTATAAGTTACCTACAAAAGATTTGTCTACTATTACATGCAAACGTTCTTTTCTCTATAGATTTTATTGCTTTTCAATTTAGTAAAAGCTGAATCAACATAATTAAGATTTGGATATTCTCTTTAGAAGTATCATAAAATTCAAACTAAGTCTTTTATATAATCTTTCAAAGAACTTTCTTAAACCAAAACTGTATAAAAAACTGAAGGTATAAATTTGGAGTGTATAAAGCGTTAAGTACTATAAGCTTCTAGACTTTCAAGTTCTTATAAAACTTCTTGAGGAGAATAGAAAGGATCAAGAAGGATCTTATATGTGTAAAACTAACCTCATAATTCTTTGTCATATAATATAGAATTATAGTCATCCTCTAGTTAAGCTTTTGCCAAATAAAATTCCTTTTCTTCAAAGAAAAACCCAAAATAAGCTTCAAAAACTTTTTCTATAAGTAGACTCGTTTAATCGCTGAACCCTTCTATTTATATTACTAAATATTTTTAAAAAACTTAAGTTTCTATTTTTCTACCAGTTCATATAAATTTGGCTAATCTCTCGTTAAAATATTGCTATAGAGCCGTAGCGTAAATTAGAGTCATCGCATAATTTTTAGAACTCTAATAAATTAATCCAGAGTCTAGCCATATAAACACATTTGCTTCATTTTCATTATCAATTTACTGAAATTAGATTACATAATAATTAGAATAGCTAATTTCTTTCAAACGCTATTATTTTTCTCTTTCTGACTAATTCTTTTGCTAAATTTCAGGTATAAATTCATTTAAATCTGATGGAAATTCAATTTTCTACTTCAAACTTGATGGAGTTTTTTGAAATTGAGAAGGATAATTTTCAATAGTATATTTGATCCCATATTATTCTCCCTTCTTATCTAACTCTGGCATGTATTGTACCTAGTTAGATATTAAACTTACAAACGAATTTTCTTTTCTTAACTCATTTAAAAATAACTTGATATCAGTTAAATTTTATTAGTAGATTATATTATCACCTTTTATAATATCTTCGGAGTCATAAATATGCATATTGCTAGCTATTTATTAAATCTCTTCTAAAGGATCTTCTTATCTAATTTAAAACTTTATTTAACTCATTTTTTGAAGAAAAGCATATAATTATACAATTTCATCGTCATATTATTAAGATATAATTTCATCTGTATAATGGAATATTAAGTCTAATACTTTTTATCAGTTTCTATAGCCTAAGTTTGTTAGTTATACGCATAAACCTAAAACTTGTTGGTTTTCCAATTAAATTTCTTAAAAAGCATAAATATTGAAAGCTCATTTTTATTGTTTTAATATACTTAGAATAGAGTTTTAATGAGCTGAAGATAGTAAATACTCAAATAGCTGAAAGTTTTAATTTTTGTAATCTTTTTACTTTCTTTGTATAGGCCAGTAAATGTTTAGCTCATTCCTCTTTTCTAAGCTTTAGATATAGTATATTCTTTAGCACTCTTACACTCTAAATGGTATTTCATTTATAGCAGGGCTAGAATTTTCTCTTACTGGAATTTCTATAAATGCTTAATCGATTTATTCCTTCAAGTCTTATATATTAGCTGAAGAGCGAATGGCAACTTTTATTTTATTAGCTGAATAATATTTTTCTATGTAATTTTCCAATTCTTGAGTAAGAGAACTAACTTTATCCTAATTACTAGTTAAAGTTCATAAGTTTCCAATTCCAAAATTACTTAGTTTACTTTTAGGGTTACAGTTTTGGTAAATTATTAAACTTTCAGTTCAATCAAACAATTAAGCTCTGTAGTGTCATTCTTCTTTAAGTATTTAAACTTCATTCTTAATATCTTTATCTTGAAGGAAAGGATTACTTAAAAACTAAGCCAACATATTTAGACTTTGGAACAGAGATTAGTTATTGATTCTATAATAAAAGTTACTTTCCTCAAATGAAGTATAAGCATTAAAGTATCCTCCTTTAGACTATACAAAGTCTAATATACTCTAATCGACAGAGAAGTATATTATCATATGCTCGAATAGATGAGCTAGTCCTTAAACTTCACCCTCTTACATAAACCCAGCAGGAATTGAAACTGAAACGTAACTATCATTTTAAGAATAACTTTTATCACTTATCATGAAGGCCTGAAGTTCATTCTCTAAGGTTATTAACTCAGTTTAATGTAATTAATCTATAGAAATCAGCTTAGTTTTTATTTCTCTATAGCCAAGCACTAAGATCAGCACTACTAATAGCAAAACTAGGAAAATAGCAGCACAAACAATAAATCCGATTTTTTTGGTTTTTGATTAAGTTTATGGTCTTTCTTCAGATAAGAGAGGCTCTCTCAAATCCATTATAAAAATAAAGAAAGTTCTAGTTTTAATCTAAATTATGTTGCTATTTCATGTCTTTAACATAACTTTTCTTATTTTATATTATAAATTCAATGCTACAACATAAAGTTTTTTTAATTATGTTAGAGTTTAGCTGATTTAAACATAGTGGATAGGAGATTATTATTGTTCATAAGAAATTAAATATTATTAATTACTAATGAAAATTAAGCAAAATAGAGTATTTTAATATTTTTATCGTAATAGCTTTTATAACTTAATAAATCATATTAATAGCTACTTTCCTTTCTTAAAATTAAGCAGATTCTCATAGCTGATTTTGTATAAAATAAATAGAAAAACTATTGCTATCATTTATTTTTTGTTCTGATTGCAAGATAAATAAAACAAACTAGGATATAAATCTTTTAGAGTATTTTAAATTAGGGTACCTTTATCCAAAGTATATCAGGTTATTATAGTTGACTTTTAAAATTCTGCATGAATATGATGATGAGTTTTAGGAATCTATGTAAAAATATGCTTTATGAGCAATTTTTAAGATTACATTTTATCTTTTATTGATATCAGTTGCAAATCTTTAATCTGCTTTTTAATATTCTGGCGTAGTTACTATTTGGTTCATATATGAGATATTAATAATCTCTTTCATATAAAAGGAAATTTATATAATAAATATAGAACTAACTCATTAAAGTATTAATCTCTTTCTTTTATATACTACAACACAGAAGATCTATAATTTATGGTAATCTAGAAACTTAATTTTTAACTTTCTTATGATTTTCTTCTTTCAGTTGATATGAGTATTTTATATAATACATTTAGAAGAAAAACCAAAGTTATAAATCTAAAATTATTCTAAAACATTAAGAAAAATGATAAAGGAAGGGCTACAAAGGGATTATAATAAAGGAAAAACTTAAAATTTATATTTTTAGTAATAAACCAACCAGGTTTAAAAGCCTCAAGTAAATAAGGCGATAAAGGTAGAAGAGGACAAAATTATGATAGAAGAGGAAATCGAAGAAGTAAATGAAAGAAAAAATGGAAATATTGAAAAGATCTGAAATAGGTAAGCAATAAAAAATAAATAATTTTTTACTCTGAAAGAATGAATAAAAATTATTTCTCTTCTAAATGGGACTGGATGGATTTGAGATGATGTGATAGAGAAAAATTGATCAACAGGAATGGTAAAATTAACGACAGGAAAGACTTTAGATTCGAAAAGGAAAGAGTTCAAATAGGCAAAACAGTATTATATAATATGTAAGAAAGAAAATAGATTAAAAATAAGCAAAATAGTCAATTAAAATTTAGGAAAGCAGAGAATAATAAGAAGAAAAAAGTGAGAGAGCATAAGCAAATTGTAGCACTAGTTTAGGTGTACAGAGCAAAAAGACCTAAAAATGTAAGGTAACAACAAAATATGAGCAAATAAAGAGAAGATAAAAAAAAAAAAAAAAAAGATGGAGCAGAACATTAGATTAAATAAAAATCAAATAAGAAATGCTCGGAAAAAGGCTGCTTAAGTTCTTCGATAAAAAGCAAAACAATAAGAAGAATCAAGCTCCGACTCATAAGGTAAAATAATGATCGGAACTTTGCAAGCTGAGGAATTTAAATCAGATATTTCAGAGGAACTACGACAAAAGATCGAACAAATGTAAAAAATTATATCCCGATACGAAGAAACAATATATAATTAAGACTTATTAATACGGGAACTTACAACAAACATTGACGTGCAAAATAATGAAATGGAAATCCTTAAGAATCAGCTAATAGAAAACAAGGTAATAACGGAAGAACAACTTTGAATGTAATCGCAATAAAAATCTTAACGTACATCAAAGATGGAAATCGAAAAAACTTTCACTCCATTATAAAGTGTTTAAGAACAGAAAGAAATTAGATATGATAATAACTTAATTAAAAGACTAGAAAATATTGAAAATAAGCTATTTAAAAAACATATTAGTCAAAAGAAGATTAAAAAATAATGTTGATATTGCCAATCCAATTACCACTTATTAAGAAGATGCTGAGAATGAAAAAAATTAAATGAAAAGGTATAATAAAGAACATGAAGAGCATTGAATTTTCTATGGATAACTCCAACAGGAATATACAAATAAAAACTGCCTATGCGCTCTTTTGAAAGCAATCAGTGGTAACCATCCACATAAAAAAAATGGTCGCGGTATCCATCCGAGTCAAAAAAATGGCGGCAGGAACTGGTTGAAAGTCCAGAATATGCCAAAACATTTTTTTAACATTTAGTTTACTATTATTATTATTATAATAAAGAGAAGATATAAAAAAATGAGGATAAAGCAAAAGAGGAGGAAAAAGAAGGGCAAAAAAGAAGAAATAATAGAAAAAGATGAAGTAGAAGAAAGGGTAATAAAGAATGTAGGTGAAGAAAAGTAAGATGAACTAATAATAAAAGAAGTTACGACAAATATAAGGGAAGTCAGGAGCGAGGGGAATGTATTAGCCAACTTAATGACACAAAAAAAGATTCACATTATGACTACGAAAGAAATTAATATTAAAAATTAAAATTATATGTGTTACATAGAAGGCTTTAAAAGTAAGTTAATGTGAGATCAAAAAAGGGAAAGGAGTAGCATTCTATATAAAAATGAGATTTGCAAGGAAGTAAGAGAAATGAAAAATGGAGTAAATCTTATGATTCTATTTGGTAATGCTTGACGATAACCATTGAAGTGATGAAATAGATGCAATAAATGTGTAAGCTCCAGTTTAAATAATAGAAATGAATAAGAAGCATTTTATAATCTGTTGAATGTATTTAGATGATGAGCGGAAGGAAAAGGACTCATCATTATAATAATAGTAACCATGGGCGTAAACAAACTCAGAAGGAAAGAGGATACTTCAGTTCATAATAATATTGGCTTAATATGCCTAGACCCAGTCAACTTTGGTACATATGCACATCAAAATAAAGAATGCGAAATAGATTATTTGATAATAGAGGAAAAAATGAGAGAAAGAGTAGTTAAAAGTGATTTTTGCTTCTCTCGTGTAATTGGAGATCATCGGCCTGTGACTAAATAAAAAAAGAAATCGGAGAAAAAGAAAAAGCAACAAAGATAAATTATACAATACTAAAGAGAAAATAATTATAGCAGAGATTCGAGAAATTCGTGTAAGAAAATATATAGGATAAAAAAATAATATAAACATAGAACAGGTGTATAAATGATGAAAAGAAAAGATTAAAGAAACAGCATAAAAAATATGCGTGATATCCAAAAAATAGATACAATTGCAAATACTTGGAGATAACGAAAATTGGAAAAAATTATTTTAGAAAATGTAGTAATAACAAAAAGTCATTATGAAAAGAAATATGGGAGTTAATGGAAATGGATAAGTTGAGAAACATAGAGAGTATGAAAGAACAAGAAAATAATATATCCGGGCAAGGAAAAAAGATTAAAGGAATTAATTTAATATCTTTATGGATAATATAAGTAAAGGAAGCTTAACAGAAACGTGAAAGAAATTAAAGAACTTCTTAATAGGAAAAAACTAATGGGTATTGACACTGCAGAAAGATGTACAAAAATCCAAAGACACATGATAAAACTGTATGAAGTCAGAGATAAGAGACTAATAATGAAATTTATAAATCAAAGTAAAATTAAGGTATTTGAATACGAAATATGGGAAAATCTTCAATAAATAGCTAAATGAAAAGCAGCCGGCTCAGACGAAATTCAAACAGAATTATCATAGCAAGTGGGAAAAATTAGTAGAAATAAAGAGCAAAGAGATAGCAAAGGTAATAAAAGAGGAAGCAATATCGTAAGAGATGAAACAATAATATATAATATTATTTTACATAAAAGAGGATAGATGGATCTTTTTATTTATAGATAAATTTCTTATTAAACTATATGTTAAAAGTTATTGGTGCATGGATTCTTCGGCAAATATAAGGGTATATGCACAAATACGAAAACGAATATTAATATGATATAAAAAAAATAAATCATGCATATTGTAAATTTTTAATCTATACACGGTACAGGAATGAGTAATTAAAAATAATAAAGATGCTTTTGTGCTTTTCGAAGATATTCAGAAAACTTACGATTCGGTATAGAGTTGGGATATATGACAAATATTAATTAACTATGTGTATTTGAATAGTTAATTAGATTATTAGCAAGTTTTATTGCAAAAAAAAAATCAATGATATAATAGCGGAAGTCTTCTCAATAAATAAGGGTAAAGTATGGTAGCATATAATCACCACGATTAATTAACTTGCTAATTGCAAAAATTCGTCGAAGGCTAGAAAATTATAAGCTTAGTATCAAAATAGAAATCAATAATAAGAAAGGATGGATATAAGAAATATATGCATATGCAGGCGATTTAACATTAGTAAGTGAAGAAGATTAGTTAGAAGAAATTATCTAGAAACTGACGAAGCAGCTGGAGAAATTCAAATTATAAATTGCAGATAAAACAAAATGAGCGTAGTAAAAAGCAGAAGAAAATAAGAATTGAAAAAACTTTGGAAATTTGAGTTGATTGGGGCATTTAAGAATAGAAAGAGTAAAAGCATTTAAATATTGGGATACGTAATAGAAAAGACGATTAGTTTCGAAAAATATATGTTAAATTGAATGGAAGCCGCGTAAAAGATATAAGTGTGAGCAATAGAAAAATTATTAATAAGCAAAGGAATAGCAAAATGTAATGTAGGAATTATGTTAAAAGCGTTTTTGAGCTCATTGTTTAGTTATGAAATGGAAATGTTCCCATGTTGGTGATAACTTGTGGGAAAATAAGTAATAGATCAATTAGAACATTTTTTTAAAGGATATAACAGAATAATAATAGATGTACCTTTCTGTGTATAAAATGAAATATTAGAGTACGAACTTTAATTTATGAAATTTAAACACTTCTTGTAGTAAAAAAATCTTAAGGCTAAGAGATAAATTATTAGAAAATAAAGGTAAGACATTAGATGGAATTATTGGAGAGATGAATAGAGAAGAAAATTTCATATTTGAATAATAATGCACAATAATAAACGAGAAATTAAAAATTAAAGATGAGGATATTTTTATAGAAGATGGAGATAAAAATAAAAAAGCAGATAAAATATTAGACATGTAATATGAGAACATAGGGTCTACGAGAAAGATAGGTGCAGAATGGAAAAATGATAAAATCGTTATTATATATAATATAATGATTTGACTAGTTTATGATAGGACTTCCAAATTATCTACAGTATAAAATACATAGAAAATAATAAATCTTTTATATTTTCGACTAAGAACAAGGTGTAATGGCAATACAGATTGTTTAAAATAAAGACATTCAGAAAAAAATAAAAGTCTATAGTGTGCTAACCTGAAAGAGGGTGAAAAGCACATAAAAAAATAATGTGAAGAATATAGGGAAGGTAGATAATTATGCAAATTAAACTTAGAAGAGCTAGAAATAGAGAAATAAGGAATGAAATTATTTGAAGTGATATGAGAAACAGTTAAATTTTAAAAATTGAATAGGAAATAAAAAGAAAAAAAAAAAAGTTAATTTAATAATAAAAGAATTCTTAAAATATATTCTTGAACATAGGAAAAGAGGATACTTAGAAAAAATCCCTTGAAGCAAAGAAATAGGAAAATATTATAGAGATGGAAGAGGATATTTTCTATGAACCTACAAAAACCTGATGCAAAAAAGATGGAGAGGAGAAAATCAGATAGAAGCAAAGGAAAAATTTAATAGGCTTATAAAAAAGGAATCATAAATAAGGGGTAAGTAGAAGGTTTGCAATTTAAACAAGAAAGTAGAAAGATAATGAAGAATGGGATGGAATAGATGGGGAATTTTTTATACTAAAAGATATCCTTAAGGAGATTAAGATGTTCTAACAATTTAATAAGAGCTTTGCTCCATTAAGATATTAGCTCTTTATAATATATGTTTTTTTATAAAAGAAGACACTAAATAATAATTGTCCTTAGATAATTGACTATTTTTTTAGATATCATAGTTCTGGGTCTTTGTAGTTGCACTATTGAAATAAATAATTTAAAGTTGCAAGAAAATATAATGATAAAGCATTTTTATCTTTTTATTATTAAATGCTTATTAGATAAATTAAATTTTATTTACATAAGCATCTGGTTATTTATACTTATTATGATTTAAGCAAGTATAGTCAATCGAATGTCTTTAGTTACATAATAAAGTATTGAGTACTAAACTTAAAAATATCTATAATTATTAAAACTGTTTTGACTCTAAACCTTATAAATAATAGCAGAGTCATTTTAATTGGTTAATTAGAAAGAGATCTATAGTAAGTTGCTACAAATATCTAAATTTCATCGATATCTATAATCTAAAAATATACTTGAATAAAATAAATTACTTGATTCAATTATATAAATTCTTAATAGTCTTAAATTCATCTTTTATGTTCTTAAAATGAGATAAAAGAGATAAAAATTAAATATAATTAATTATAGTGGCACTACTATAATTTGGCTAACTTCTTAAAGTTTGATTGTATATGATATTAAAGAATTTCTCTGCCTTTACAGAACAACTCAAAATTTTTTTTTCTTTTTCTAATAATCAATCTTCGTCTTGCTTTACCAGTACAATCTTTTTTATGCTCCTTCTAATAATTACCTCATTTTTGAATTGTTTGATTCAATTATTTTGTAATTCTAATTCTTAGTAAAGCTTTCTTCTATAAATTTGTCCTTATATATAGTTAATTCAAGCTATTTCAAAATTTAATTTTTTCTAACTTTTGCTTTTTAGTAAATTGTAAACATTATCTTACTATATGTTCTCTCCTCTTTCAAAAACAACATCCTGATAATTTTCTCTATATATAAGCTGGCATTTGATCTGTCTTAAAGTCCATGTTATCTCTATTCATATAATTTTTGAAATACATTGATTGCATATTCGATACAATTTTATTAAGCTTCTCTTCTACTTATATTATTCACATATTCACTTCTAAAGATTCATGTTGACTACAAGAGATTATAATGAATATAACTTCTACAATACTTTTTAGTAATTAAGATTAAGTTTATCTATATATTTTCTTTATTCTAGGTAGAGATAATTTTTCCATATTTAATGTATTAAATATATTTTATGATAATAGAAAGTAGAAAATAAAGTTATTTAATAGAAGTGAAGATACTTTAAGGAAAAATGTATATTAAAATAATTTTAATAATAGCAAATAAAATTAATTTGCCTTTCAATTTTATTTCACTTCAAAAAACTTAAATTATATAGCGTGCAGCACCTCAATGGTACCCAGCTTTTATAAAAAGTTTTAATAATTCTTAAGAAGTATTTTGGAAGTTTTCCTATGTGCTAGCATTTCTTCGAAACAAATTTGTTTCAATAAGTTTTGGTCGAAATCCTTCCCAAAATGACCTTAGAGGCTGAGCTTCTTTTAACCTTTTTTTACTTTATGTCTCATGTTCTGAATTTTCTCATAGTTCCTATCAAAATTCTTGCTTAGTTTTTATACTATGGGATACTACCTAGTATCAAAGATTTTGTGTTTTTTAGTTGAGGAATTGGTTTTCTCTATTTAAATTATAATAATATAAAACAGATTAAGAAAGTTACCACCACATCTTATAAAATCTACATATAAGAATATACATATTAAATTTTTTCCAAATTTAAGAAATTAGTAGTTAAGTAATCTATTTTATGAAAACTGGGATTTAAAAGATAATCTTAAATTGATATTGATATTTTCAAGTATATAACTATTTATTTTAAAAATGTTTTCAGGTATAATTAAAAAGTATATCTACAATGATAATTTTATTTATGCTTACTTAATAAAATTTTACGAGTTTAACTCTTCCAACTCATTTTTTTGATATTCCATTCACACTTTTTTCAATATTCTTAATACTAAAATAAAAAATATTTTGATTTTTTTATTACATTTTAATTAAAACTACATGCAAACAAAATAAATTTGATTGTATGTTTTTTTTAATTTCAATACTTATCTGTTTTAAATTAGTTTATGATATAAATTGTTTATTTATTTGTCTTTTAAAAGTATAAACTTTCAATTATTTTTAGTTTCCTAATTTTTTTTTCTAAAATTTTAATATATTAATTAGATTATATTTTATAAATTCTTTTAATCAAGCACAAATAAATTTTTTGCTAGACATTTAAACTAGAAAGGATGTTTTCTTTAACTATTAAATTTATACTTAAAATTTCTATTTTCTACTTATTATGTTTGGTATCTAATTAAGCAATTAAATTATTTATTAAGTTGCTTAATAATTTGAATAAATGATTAAGCTATTCTCATAAGCAATATTAATGCTTTAATCTTCTTCTTATAAATTTAATATTTAATTAATATTTAATTAAATATTTAATTATTTAGGTAATTACTTATGTTAGTGTTCTTGCTTTATTCATATCAAACTATTATGACTTATTAATGGTTATTTAAATACTCATCTTATGTAAATAGATAGCAAAGTTGATTCTATTGTTTTACTTATGGGATGCTTATTTATTTTTTAAGAAGTAAAATTAAATAAAAATTACTATTTATATCTTTAGCATGTATAGGTTTTAAATAATTTATATAGATAAATAAATAATAAATAAACTCAATTATAGGATAATTGAAAAGATGGTGGTAGCTGAGAATGACCTTCGTGACAACACTTTCTGGCTTTATAGCTAGGAACAAGTTACTTTCCTGTCGCTGAGAAAGTCCCTGGTCAGAATCATTTTCTGAAGGGAACACTGTCTTTGAGATTATCCGCTCTTGATAGGGGCATGAAGCCTGGCTGCTCATAGCGATAGATCTCCCTAGCAGCTGTGCCTGGAGCACAATAGGATATCCCCGTTATTCCATAAAAAGAGAGCGTCGGGTGGTGCAATCGGAAAGGAGTTTCCGGTCCAAATCTTTTTTAGTTGAATTAAACTCAATCATAGAGCGCATAGCAAACTCTCGATGATGCACAGCTCTTTAAATTAATTTTATTTAAAGTTAATAAAATTACCACTTGGAAGCTTCCTCTAGTACTTCACTCCTTTGGAAACTCTGTCTTCTAATAGGGCATGGTCGGAGTGATGCCCAAAGAGACCTAATTGTCTGGCATCTTCCAACAAATGTTACTCAATGCCTCCAGTTCTTTCGTCTTGGCTCCTGTCAAGATTCTTGCTAAGTTTGTTGCTCCTAAAGTACTTCCTGGTACTATAAGTTAAGTTAATCTTAGTTGGAGGATTGCTGCTCCCTTTTTATATAAATAAATAAATAAATAAATAAATTTGATTATAGAGCGCGTAGCACTCTCGTTGGTGCGCAGCTCTTTAAAAAAAATGTTTCGTACTGACAAGAATGTTTATTACTGATAAAATTATCAGATACTGATAAACCTTGTTCAATACTGGTATAATTATTCAGTACTGATAAAAATGTTAAATAGTGATATAATTTTAGAATACTCGTAATCTTTAATACTTGCTGGAGGTCCAAGGACATGGCAGGATTGTGTCTCATTGCATCACCAAAGCAGAAGACGACATGTGTCAATTATGGGTACTTAAATTCCCCACCTCTGATGAAGCTCGCAATATTATTTCTTTTTCGTTCCAGTATTAAAAATAAACGAAGCCAAGTCAAGCCAGTGTCGAAGGTCTAAGGATCTTATGTCTCAAGCCAAACCAAAGCAGAGGAAGACATAAGTCGATTATGGGTACTTAACTTCCCCAACCTCTGATGAAGATGACCTTGTTGCTCACCTTCGAACAATGAACAAAGCAATATTAAAAAATTATATATAATAATAGATAATTTACTGTTATATAATAATAGAAAAATTGTTTAGAGATCTTCTTGGATTTTCACCAATTTCCCCTCTTTCCAACCAGAATAGTCTAGTGGATAAAAAGAAAATTTTATTGCTTCATTTCTACTTTTAATTGTCTTAAATCTTGTATTTCTTTTTCTCTCCATCTTTCATCCATCTACCTTGCTATTATTCTTTTGGTGCTTGTCTCTTTAATTTGATAAATAGATCCTCTCTCAGTAATATAAATTCTTTCTGTCAGTCTCTTAACTCTCTAATTAAATTCATTCTTGAATAAATATAAATTTCTACACTATTTGTATTAGTGTCCTTTTTTCTTGCAGTAATAGCACTTTCTACTCTTCATTGTATTCTGATAGATTTTTGGTCTTTTTTCAATTTCCATTTGACAACCTTGCTAGATGTTTTAAACTATTCTTAAATTTGATTTTGCCCCAATATTGCAATTGATTCTGGCTATTATGCACGTTATGTTTATTTAATTAATTATGATTTTGAGTCTAATTTCATTTACTATATTTGCTAAAAGCAGTTAGTTTGAATATTTCAATAGGTATCCATTTCTCTTTCTTATTTAATTAATCTTTCTTCAACGTTTTCACGATTCTCTATCAATATTTAATTTTACTCCTTAAGCTTTTTAACCTCATTAAGCAATATTTTTACTATTCTGTAGGTTATTCAATTCTATTTTGATCCTCACTAAGATTAATTTCTGAAAGATCTTAGTCGACTGGAGTTTCTTATTACTTTGGAGGGTTGGACATTCTCTTGCTCGGTTTTGATTGTTTCTAGTTTTTCTCTTCAGATTCTTATTAATTTTTAGGTTTCTAGTTTTATTTGGTAAAAAGCTGGACTTAATTTTTTAAATAGTTTATTGTTATATTTAGCTTAATTTAATTAGTTATATTTTAATATCTTTATCTAGAAGCATATTAGTTTGTCAAAAAGGAATAATCTTTTAGTATTATAGTTATATAAATTGAATGGCAAATCTACTTGAAATAGGTTATAGAGAGAAATAAGTAAAATAAATAAAAATGTAAGTATCCTTTGTAAATAAAGGTATTTACTTTTAAGCTTGATTGCTTACATTCTTGATTCTTTTTGTTTAAGAGCTTGAATTGATAGTATTTTTATAGTTGCTTATAGATATGGTTAAGTTAATAGCTTCTGATTTATTATGTCTAAATTGATAAATCTAAAAGCTTACTCTAATTTAGATATTTTAGTGATTTGTATTATACATATTTTGCTTTTCTTTTGCTACTTTTTAACTAATAGCAATATTTAATTTCATAAGAATCAAATTAAATCTAATGTATTAAATGATTTTGCTTAAGAAGCATTTATCTTTATAAGGTATAAAACTACTATTACTATAAAATAAATAATAGTCTAGGCTATTAATTAGTTAACTAGGGCTCTTATTAATTAAACTAGCTAATAGATTAATCTTAATATAACAAATAGCAAAATTATTATTTAGTTATTAGGAAGGATTTAATCATTAGTAGGAAATAATAATAATAGAACCATTTTAATCATTAAGAGTAATACCTAGCTATTACTACCAAAAGACACATATTTATTTAGTAATGCATGCTGATAGATCAATTCTTTAGTTATTTTAACATATAAAGAAACAACTGAAATCTATTTAACCTTTGTCAATCAGTTTATTTTAGTTATTATACTATTTAGTCACTTAAAAGGAATTAAGACATCTAAAAGTCTAGGTAAATATTTAGAATCAAACACTTATAAAATAGTTTATGAGATAAATGTTTAAAGTCGATAGAAAGCTAAAATATCATGCTAAATTAAATTATTTTAACATTATGAGATAAATAAGATAATTAGACTAAACAATACGATATTTTGCTTAAACCGTTACAAGTTTCTAAGCAACTAAAAGGCTTTCAAGTATAAAAATTAAAATTAAATTAATAAGAATAAAAAGAATCAACTTTTAAATGCTCAACTAAAATCTTAGGACTATTCTAATTTTATAATACTCATATTTCTTAATAATTTCATAATAGATTAAACAAACTTTTAATGCTTAAAATTCTATAATAAAGAAATAAACCTTTATTAATAGAAAACCTAAGAAAATCTAGCTAGAAGTATACTTTTTGGCAAAATTAGAATATTAAATAATTTAAGAGGCATGTAAAATTCGTAAATTTACATTAAGCATAATTAAATCCTAAAATTTAGATTTATTTTTAATTAATAAAGTTTAAATGTAAAATCTCAATCTTCAAATCTCAGTAAGGTTTTCTACAATTGATAATCCTCTTCATTCTATTGTTTGAATTATTTTTCAAAATCATTTCCTGAAGCAAATTTATTAGATTAGCTTTACGTAACAATAATCTCATTTGTGTTATTAAGATAATTTTATCTCCTTTGTTGCTTCAAGTTTCAAAGTTCAAATGATTTGAATTTATTAATAGTTACTTAAGTCTTTAATATATTCGACTTAAGAGATTTAAAGCTACCAACATTATTAGGATAAGCTTAGACTGGTATATTATCTCCACTTGTATATATTTATATTTCGGTTCTTGAACTTTCACCAAAAAATTATAAAAAGTCTTTTGAGAATAAAATGACGTTTATCCCTCCAAAGTACTCATCAAACTAGAGATAATCTTTATTTAGTAGATTTGGTTCTTTATAGTTCTTCTTCCAAAATTCAAATTTATTTTAGTCTTTGATTTGTTACTTTAAGTCAAAGTAAAAATCGTTTTATATACTTAAGTTTTGAGGTCTAAGGTCTTTTTTAATCATTTCTAATATTTTATTCAATTAAACTTGTTTAGGCTACGTAGTTAAAGAGCTATACATTTCGTATATTAAATTTTACAGTCTTGCACTTAAATATTCTGGAGGTTTTGAGTTTGACTAAATAGAAAATGTAAAGATGAAAATATTATTTTCTTCACTTACGAAACAGGATGGACTGTAACTAAGACCTTCCAATTATCTTATCTTATTAATCAATTCAGTTTAAAGAAGAATTTCAGAGACTCTTAAGTTAATGTATTGATTTAGGAATTCTTCAGTTGAACCTAAATTAGGTTGTATAAAATACTTTACATATAGCTAGTTAGTACTTGATTGTCTACTTATATCTCTTTCTCTAAATATGCTATCTTATTATTATCTAAAATACGATTAGATGTAACCTTTTGGTGGATTTTTATGAATAACTTGTTCTAATAAAGGAATCATTTCGTATACATAGCGTTTAACATAGTATTCCTCTATTATAATTCTATAATAAATGGAAGGCTTCAACTGTTCTTCTACAAACTTCTTTGTTTCAAGATACTCTAAGTTCCTTATTTCTTCAAGCAGTTCTTAATATGAGAATGTAGAAACTTTAGTGAGTTTCTGGAAATATTGATCAGATTAGACTTAATTATCATAAAGTATAGCATTGTAATTATACATCATTTCTGATTTAGCTAAATAGAAATCTTCTTCTTTGAACTCCCAAGTTAATATATGCTTTAAGGTAGTAATAGCCATTTCTCCTATTTTATCATTAAATCCATAAATATAAACTATGAGGAAGTTATTGAAAGCCAGCGATATTATATCTCTACCAGTTTCAAGACAGAAAGCTAATTTCTAATGTAAAGCTTATTTGATCATTTAAGCTTAGATCTATGATATAGCAAAGTTCCTTATATTTTCATGAATACGTAAAGATCTTAAAAAGAAATAAATATTAGCTTGATCCTTATCTTTGTTGATTTAATGCTTTATTTCATACCAATTAGTTTTATTTATTTCCTTGGAATAATACCAGCTTCTTTATATTATATAAGAATCAGCCTAGTTAAATTTTGGGATGTACTATTTCATACTGAGAGGTAAGGAGAGCGCCTATTTCCAGGAAGTTGGAGCTTAGATAAAAGTATTTGGAAATGATTGGACAGAATATTTGATTCCATATTATTTTTCTTGTTAATCTAGAGTAGGAAATTACTTTACTTAGTTAGAGGTTACACTAATGAAGGAATTAGAAATCTTCAGACCTTCTAAGAAATTTCGAAGATATAATCCATTGTATTAATATATTAAACTATCTCCAGCTAATATATCAGAATTTTCGAACTGATGCATATTGGAAGCAGCGCTAACTACTTCTGAGAAATAATTAATATCACTATTTTAAAAGAAATTAAAATCATACAGCTCTTTTAGAAATTCGTACTATTCTTGTAGTTGCTAGTAAGTTTACTTAGATAAAATTAATTGGATATAGAAGGAAACTAAATCTATTATTTTCTAGTAATTTTATAAGCCTAAATCAGTTAGGAGAATGCTTAACTTTAATAGCTCTTCGTTTTGAGTTTATACTTATTTGTAAAAATATAAATGGAAAGCTAGTTTTTATTGTTGAAGCACACTTAAAAGGGAATTTTCTTAAGCTGTTTATAACCAGAACTCGATATACTTAGATTCTTGATATTCATATGATTTTCAATCTTTCTGTAAGGGTCAGAATATATTTAATTCATTTCGCTCTTCTAAGCTTTCTATAAAGAAAATTCTTTAGCATTCTTATTTCCTAAATGAGAGCTATTAAGGTGCTGGAGATTCGCTATTCCCTCTTTATGGTATATCTTTAAACGAAGACGTAACGAAAGATTTTAGGGCATCCTTATAATTTGAAGAATGAACTACAAGCTTCATTCTTTTTGAAGAGTAGTATTTATTAAAAAATTTGTTTATCTCTTGTACAATTGAAGCGTTTCTAGCCTGTAAGTCCTTCAACAAAGTCTGTTTATTTCCTACTCCTAAATTATAAAGCTAATTCTAGGGATTAGAATTTTAATAAATTATGAGGTTTTCAACATAATTAAAAGACTAAGCTTTCGTGTATCATTCTTCGTTTAGAACGTTTATTTCCCCTAGTAAATTTTCTTCTTTAAGCTATGGAGCCTTTAAAAATGATGCTAAAATATTCAAAGCCTCGAATGTGTTAAATTTACTTAGTCCGAAGTGGAAATTTGTTTCTGTGAAAGAAACAAAACCATTAAAAACTCCTTCTGATTTTCAAACATAGTTAAATAAACTATTTTCCTATAGATATTTATCGCTTCCATAATTCACCATATGCTCAAATAAATGAGGTAGACCTTAGATGTTTTCACTGTTTAATTAGCCTACTTGTATTGAAATAGAAGTAAAATCAGATTAAGTTCTAGAATTATTGATAAGTAATACTTCTATTCCATTTTTTAAGTAAAATCGCTAGAAATTTCGTTTATCTTTATAAGGAGTCTTTAATCACTTTTATTCTATCTCCTGTGTAGAATTCTATTTCTCATAGTTTCTTTCCTTTTGCTATTCTTATGTAGTTACAGTCATCTCTGTGTGAGTTTTAGTTAAAAATAAAATTAGTCCTATTAAAAGCAAAACCAAAATAAGGATAACACAAGTAATAAATCCAATTATTTTATTTTTTGATTAAGTTTATGGTCTTTCTTCAGATAAGAGAGGCTCTCTCAAATCCATTATAAAAATAAAGAAAGTTCTAGTTTTAATCTAAATTATGTTGCTATTTCATTTCTTTAATATAAATTTTCTTATTTTATATTATAAATTCAATACTGCAACATAAAATTTTAAATTATGTTAGATTGAGTTTAAACTACTTTAAAGCAGTGGATATCAGCTTATTGTTTATCATTCTTAATATGATTTTTATAATTTTATTGTTCATTAAAACTTAGAAAATTTGAAGCTGCAAATTTATTTAATTTAATGCTTTTTATAGCTGTAAAATTAATTAAAATAGATAACCTTTATGTATTAAGATAAATATGCTTCTCATACAGATAGATTTATATAATATAAATAGGAAATATATTGATATCCTTCAATCTTTTTATTCTTATTACAAGACAAATAAAATAACTAGAATATAGAGAGTTTTTTAAAGATTTAGTTTTAAGTTAGTCTTTTTAAGTATTTTGCTTATTAAACTTATCTTCTTTAATTCTATATTAATTAGATTTCGATTATCCTTATGAAATTATAACTATATGCTTTATAAAAGATTTTAAAGACTACTTTTATCTCTTATTCATAAAATTTAAGCCTTTAGTCTTTTTTAATAATTTTAGGATATTAAAAATGAATCTTATATAGAAATAATAAATAGTTCTTTATGGAGAAGTATATTAATATAATAAATATAGTATTAGCTCAATAACCTATTAATTTCTACCTTTCAATCACTAAAACTCTAAAGATCTAGTTTATTGTAATTAAGAAAAATTTTCTTTAATATTTTCTTTTTCAGTTACTTTAATATTTTAAAATAAAGAAAAATGATAGAGAAGAGAGTTACAAAAGGAACTATAATAAAAGGAAATGCATAGATAACAGTATTTTAAGTTTTAAATTAGACATAGAGAGAAAGAGGAATATACAAACCTATATTTCTTAATATCTAAATTTATATTAAGACTGAAATATATGGAGATATATTTATTTTATTTAGCGTCTAAATAGTAAATCTACAAAGACAAGTATTTGAAGCATCTTAAATAGATTAAGAATCGTTAATACATATTAAAAAGCTTTTTTAATGAGTCAGATTATGATTATATCAACCAGATGAGAATGTACTTGATACAGAATTAGGTTGTATAAAATTGATTGATAGTGCTTATTATTTTTTAAGCAATAACTAAATCTATCTGCTGTATTTGATTAAAATGAAAAAAATTAAAATTTATTCGTCGAAACATGGTTAAAAAGCAAGGCATTGCTTAATTTATTATTTTTAACTTTTCAGTTTAAGGACAGCCTAAATCTCTCAGTACCGTATTCTTTGAATGGTCTCTTGACGGATATTACTAAGATATTTTGTTGATCAATTTCTACAAGCAGGGACTACCATATATATTGAATGAAAATCCATATCTGTAGACTTCAAGCCACAATAAAAGCAGGATAATTTCATAATGCGTTCCCTTAAGATCTCGCATCCAACCAAGGACCTTTCTCAAGACTTGAGGTATAATCAGACAGTTCAAAGTCTTTCTTCTGCCATTCTTTAATTATTGCAAGATATATGCTTAAAGAAGATTATATGAAGATAATAAATCAAGGATTAATAATTTGAAAGTTGAGATGCTTTTAGAAATGAGAAAATAGATTTAATAAAAGGAGCATTTTTTGTTTCTAGTTTTTTAGATTAATTTTAAGTTAAAAGTTGAATTTTATAGTAATTTATTTAAAATAACTCTTAATTTTTGTATATGTTTAGAATAGTGTAACGATAATCTTTATATCATCAAACACAAATTAAATAGTAATTTAAATAAACATTAATAACAAACTGGATTATTATCCTTATTAATTTAATTTAATTTTGGAACATAATCTTAAATTTCGCATTTTTGAGATTCTGTTAGTTTTTTCGAGATTTTCGATTTCTTTATCAAATAAAAAAAAGTAAGTAATCTTAAAAAGAAACTCAAGTTTTTAGATTCATAAAATTAATGTTGGTATTCAGTTCACAGTAAAACAAGAAAGAATAGATCAACATTAAATATTTTGCGTTCTTTGTGGAATTTCAACTTATTTCCTACCAACTTTAAGATTGCATTAGAGACTAAATATATTTTATGTTAGTCTCAATAACTCTTCTCCTCACTATGTATTTTATTCTTAATTTATTCTTTTGCCTAGATAATACTCGATATCTTTTTTTTATGCTTCCGAGACTGTAGTAATATAATATTTCTCTTTCTCTTTTTTGTTATATCTAGTTCTATATCCTATTTATTCTAGAAGTTTAAATACTCATTTTGAAGTTTTCGGATTTCTTGCATCTTTGCCTCATAAACGTTCGAGAGTTGCAGAAATAGTATCTTTTCATTAGGTTTAAATATTGAGTATTTTTCTTCTTCTATTATCATTGGATAATTTCCTTACTCTTTTTATATTAATTTAGTTACAATTTTTGCTTATTTTTTTCTATTCTACTATCCACTTCTGAATACTTTTATTGTTAGCTTAATTAATCGTTTTTTCTGGTTTTATGAAATAATCAGAAGGTGCTATATTTTCTTTCTAATGCCAAGCGCCTAATCTATTTCGTCCCCAATTTCATTTTCTCCATTAATTTCATAGTGCCTTTCTTCAGCTTTTTGACCTCCACTTAGAGGTTCAGCATCATTTTAATCAGCTAATCATCGTTTTTTACTGCTATGTGGTGAAATCAAACGCTTCTGATACATTATATTTTTAGCCTAAATTTCTAGGCTTTTTTCAGAGAAGAAAGTTTCAATTTTATGGGTGACCTTTTCATTCTTTTTCCCTAATCCAAACCCCTTTAAGATGTAGTCAACTACTAATTTTTAAGAGCTCAGAAAAATACTGATCTGAACCATTACATCATTTTTTATTATGCACAGAAAGATTATGAACAAATAAAGCTTCATTAGAATATATAAAATAATAATAAAATTAAACCAATATCATCAGCAATACTTCTTCTCAAAACCTTCAAGAATAATAGACTCAACTAGGAATTTCCAGACCAACCTAAAAGATGGGACAAAAGCGCCAAAAGACTACTCCAATGACACCAACTGAAGAGGAAGGATCTAGAAAGGTGTTGGAGACGCAAGAAGCAGCAGTCGTGCGAGAGTTTGCGATGCCACAGTTCCAGGAAGAACAGGCATAAATTTTAGTCGCATTCTCTGACCTGAAGGAGGAAGTAAAAGGCTACGATTAATTATCGAGCTCTAAAAAATCAAGTTACTGAGCTCAAGGAATTGAAAGAAAGCTTCTGGGAAGTCTACGATCGAGAGCAAAACACTTTCTTCAGGGAAATGGGATTGCTGCAGCAGAGAACAACTGTGCTTGAAGAGAACAGCAAGTAGCAACAGTAGTAAGAATTCAAAGTTAGTACAATTCAAGATACAATGGACAAAGAAGGAGCTACTAATTTACCGAGGATTCCAGACAAGAAATGAATTAGGAATAAACCAAGATGTTTTGTATGTAAACAAACTGGATATAAATATAGACAATATTAGAAATTGAAATTAATTAAATAATAGTACTGGAATAGAAAATAATAAGAAAAATAATAGTACTAATATTAGGATAAGATTAGACGAGAATTCTGAAACTAATTTTATCCGTCAGGAGGTCAAATCTACAAACCGAAGTGGTACACAATCCAAGGCGACTGAAGAAAGAGTTCTGAAGGGAGCTGGTTCCAGCCAGGTTATCAAACTGGTCCTGTGAACACGAGGTTGAAAGTCCTCCAAGTTCACTAAACTCCAATTTAAACTTTTTAATTTAATAATATATATATATATATCATCAGCAATAGAAGTATAGTAATAATAGTAAATTAATGGGAATACACCTTTAATAGGGTCATCACTGTTTTAGCCTATAAAAAATTGTAATTACAAAAATACTCTAGAAAATGACTCAAATCCAGTATTTCCCTATTAGAGATTTTTATTTATCACGTTCTAATTCCACTTGTTGAATAATTTCTATTTTGAGTCAATTTTACTTAATTTTTTTCTTTAATAAGTTCTTTATAATTTATTATCGTCATTGCTTATCCTTTTATCTTCATTATTTTCTTTATTTTAGTCTTTATCATTTTCTTCTTGACATCATTTCTGCTAATCTGAATTTGAAGTCTAAAATAGTGCTGTTGTTTTCTCCTTTTCTATACCTACCGATCTTCCATATAGGTGTTTATGAGTATTCCGAAAATTCCATTTAAGCACTTTTTGATTATTTTTTTTATAAATGTCCATTTGCTTGAGCAAATGCTCAAGCAATGAGATTCGACTAAAGATTAGTACTAATTATCTTAAAATTGATTCCTTCCTTGCAATTTTTCTAATGTTAAATACCTCCTGTCCAGATTTTAGGCAAGAGGATGAGGTTCTACCTAATAGGCATATTTAATAACCTACATATAAATAATTTTTAGATAATATCAAAATTATATTAAAATCAGTTCGTATTGCTAAACTAGGATTTAGATTTAATTTAAAATGAATAAGCTTATCTTATACCATTTTCTATTATAATTTGCTTAGAAGTATATAGCCAAATATCTCTAAGAATATTTTTTAATAGACAATTAAGATAAAAAATTAGATTTAAAACTAAAAATAAATGAAATAAAAGGGATAAATTATATTAATGCTAATGCTAGAAACTAAAAATAAATAAATTTGATTATAGAGTGCGTAGCACTCTCGTTGGTGCGCAGCTCTTTAAAAAAAAATGTTTAATACTGACAGGAATGTTTGTTACTGATAAAATTATCAGATACTGGTAGACCTTGTTCAATACTGGTATAATTATTCAGTACTTATAAAAATGTTCAATATTGATATAATTTAAGAATACTCGTAATCTTTTCTACTTGTTGGAGGTCCAAAGACATGGCAGGATTGTGTCTCATTGCATCACCAAAGCAGAGGACGACATGTGTCAATTATGGGTACTTAAATTCCCCACCTCTGATGAAGCTCGCAATATTATTTCTTTTTCGTTCCAGTATTAAAAATAAACGAAGCCAAGTCAAGCCAGTGCCGAAGGTCTAAGAATCTTATGTCTCGAGGCCAAACCAAAGCAGAGGAAGACATAAAGTCGATTATGGGTACTTAACTTCCTCTGATGAAGATGGCCTTGTTGCTCACCTTCGAACAATGAACAAAGCAATATTAAAAAATTATATATAATAATCATTTATTTATAAAGTTAGCATATTAAATTATTAAATTATTATGAATCGAAGCAAATGCTTTTAATACATCTTCTCGAAATATTATTTTAGCAAACTTACGCTTTTTTGATAGGAATAAGTAGAAGAATTTAATTATATTTGTAGCTCAAGACCATTTTAATAATGAAGCAAAAAGTATTTACTTTGAAATACATAATAAATATATAATTTTTAACGCTTACTTTATATCTGAGAATTAAAAATTTAAAGGTATTAGCACTACCTGATTTTTAGAAGTTTAAACTGACAGTATTTTAGTTATAGGTTTTGCCTTTCCAAACGCTTTAGGTCTTTTTATAATAACAGATTTTCAAAATAGCTTCATTCTTAGCTTTTAGATGTCTTGCATATAATTAGAATATATTGAAATAACTAGTTAGTTTAATTAGAAAAGAATCCAAGAAAATTGATTTAATAGTTTAATTACCTGATAGAAAATAATTTAGTATATAAGTTTATCTGAAGATAGTTGAAGGTTTGAGCTATAAATTCCTTTCATAAATGTAATTAATAATCAAATAAAACTAATTTCTCATATTAGTTCAAAAAGTAAATAATATACCTAAAACAGGCCATTTAATCATACCTTGTATCTTGATTAATTACAAAATCTAGAAATTAAAAATTAAAAATTACTCCAGCATCATATTTTAATAGTTTAATCTATAAAAATAATATTGACAAATTATGATTTTCTTTTATTAGGATATCTCACCCTCATCAATTTACAGCAGTTTAATCTCTTTGTTGCTTAATATTTAGTGCGAGATCTCTATTTCTACGAGATTAAAAACTCTGGCTATTTCATGTTTTCCTTCTCCATCCTTCTTTCACTGCCTTGTCTCTGCTACTTTTTGCTAATTGAATCTTTCCTCTTGTATATTGCTCCTTTAGATTATAGAACAAGCTGTTCATTCATTTTTTTCTTATCTTATCTATTCTGTCTTTCTTTTTATCTTTTTTTCACAAGTAATCGTTTAAATAAATTCCTATATCTGTTTAATTTCTTTTAATTCCTAGATTAAACGTTAGTAATCTCTACAGTAATACTATTTCTTTTTGACTGGCAATTGCTTCTATTGATGTTTAAGGAATGCTTATTGTTCTATTTCCACAACCCTAATTATTTACCGTTCATCAAGTAAAGCGTCTTGATAGCTCTAGTACTCTAGATAGTCCATTATGCATCAATTTATTTTTTTCAGATCTTCAGTCTCAATTCATTTTATTTCTCTTGTTTTTCCTATCTCTCCAATTTCAGAATTAGTTTTTCATTCAAGATTTAAGTTTTTTTATCTCTTCCTTAAGCTTGATAATCATCAGCACAAGCTTATTTAAATTCACTTATTCTTCTTTAAATTCGTATTCAAGTTCTACTTGGTGCATGGCCATTTCCTATTGTTTTCTTTACTTCTTTGTCATTGCTAGATCTTCTAGAATTAAATTAAATTAAATTTAAACTAAAAGAGTTTTTTGACGTCTTTAATTGCAAGAATTGCTTCTTTCAATTATAGACGTTAGTAAATGTTTTTAAATAGTTTTTTAATCTTGTTTACATCTCATCATTTTTCTTTAATTAGTTCTTCTTTCTATTCATCTTTAGCTTCTTCCTTTTTTGCTTTCTCCATTTCTAGAATCTCAAGTCTCCTTGTCATTAGCTTCTTATGAAATATTTTGATCTATAAGTCTAAATACTCCAATTTAGACCTTGAAAATGAGTTTAGATATTCTTGATCGTATAGTATAAGGCGCCTTAAGTCATAATTTCCGATATTTTCCGATAATCAATTCATTATATTAGAATAGTACACACATTTAAAGATATGCTCGAAAGTTTCATACTCTCCACACATACAATAGGGATTATCAATGGGGTAATGACGATCTTAAAGATCCTTACGGAAATTATAAGTTTAGGTTCTAAGTTTATATATACTGATAATTTCTCGTCTATACTATTTGTTTAATTTAGTATAAGTAATTTTTGGAAATTGTTAAAGATTACCAAATTATTCAGTATATACTCTAGCTGTTTTCATCCTCATAAATTTTTTAGTAGCTACTTTGTAGAAATATTGTTGTATTTTTTCTCTTACATGTTTAGTAAAAGTTTTAAGATTGGTATTATTCTATTAATTCTGCAGATCGATATTATAAAGGTCTGATAATTGCTACACTTAATCGTAGTATTGAAATCCTTTTTTCCATATATTAATGAAAAGAGAGCCTATTGTTGATCTTGGAAAATCAGTACTTTCTTATTTAATTTTATGGTAGAATCTGAAGAATTTTATAGCCATAATGTGCTTAAAGGGTAATCAATTCAGGTCTATATAACATGATTCATTAAATGTTGAAGTTGCTACTTAAAAAGCTTTTCTTGAAATTAATCTCATACTTGATTCTATTCTGTTCAGAACTCCAGTTACTCCTTTTTGAATACTTCATGGTACTAAGTCTCCTCCATATTCTGCTTTAGGTAATGTAAAAAGTCTACATAAAGTTTTAAAATGTCAAGGAGTTACATTCTTATATCTCATCAGTTAAAAAACAGCTTTCTTCATTGCAGCTATATACTTGAATGCAGTTTCTTTGCAATGGGGATTTAAGTTCTTCTTCTAATGTAGAATAACTCCTAAATATGTTACTTGTTCTTTTTAAGCAATTGGCTAATTTCCTAATCATAAATTTAAAATTTATTATTTCTGATTCTTCTTTAGAAATTAGATGCATTCGGATTTGGTAACATTAATCTTTAAATGTGTTCATGCAAAAACTTTATTTGCTTCATTTATTAAATTCTACAGATCTTCTAGAATTTATTCCTGTCTTTTTATGTCTTTAAAAGTAGTTATAGTTGCATTTAATAAGAAGAATATTAATTATAAGTTGATATGGTGTAATAAATTGACGATTCTTACTTTCTTTCCTACTTTTTAGGAGATGGTAAAAAAGCATTTCTTGAAGCAATCTATCACTTTAATTATTATTATAAGCGATGTGTCTTATAATTAAAATTAAACAAATATTTATAAATTAAATTTTATAAATAATACCTTAGATATCTAGAAAATACTTATAATCCACTATTTATAATTAATTATTAGATCTCACTTTAATCATATTTTAAGACATTAACAAAAAAATCGCAGGCTACAAAGAATAAATATATAATAAACTAAAATATTAAAGTGATATCATCGTTAATAGGTTTATCTCTGGTTAGTTATAAATTATTTTATAACTTCAAAGAATCATTACAATCTTTATCATGATTAGTTCCTTCTATTACATAGCGGCTTGAGCAAATTTAGTCCTTCTTAACTTATGAAATCTTGCTCATATCTCGCTTAGACCTGAATATTTATCCTATTTTTCTTTTTTGGACATTTACTAAATCTAATAGTAATTAGTCACCATCGTATACTTTTTTTTGTTGCTTTCCTTTTGGAGAGTATCTTTATTTTTTCAATTTATCTATTTTAAGTAAGCTAATGGTTGTTTTCCTCTCTTTAATATTTAAAATTAAACTTCCTTTGCAATAATTTTATTTATTCTACTTACTATTCAAATTAATATATTTATATCTATATAACTTTTAATTGCATAGCTAGAACTATAAAATAATATTAATTCTTAACTAAATTTTTATATTTTGATCAGTGCTTGAAATGAAATAGTTTGAAATAAAGTTCTACTTATTAAATATATCATAAATTATTTATTAATAATCAAACTAATTTCATCATTTCATTCCTTTTTTCCTTTGTCTTATTACAAATATGAAAATTAGCATTTTTTGCATCTTTTATCATGCTTTTATTTAGACTTGCTATTTTATAATGATCCTATTGTAATAGAATAACAGTCTTAAAAAAGTTATTTTAATCATAAAAAATGTTTAAAATAGATTATAGTCTAATAACTGCAAAACAAGATGCTTCTACTTTAAAAGGATGGACATACTTATAGAAAGATTTTGATGCTTTTATAAGAAACAAGAACTAAGAATCCAAACAATATGAACCAATATAACTAAATTATACTGCTAGCATTAATTTGGATACCCTAACAATATTTTTGTCACTATAATTAATTATTAATATTATATATGAGAAATAAAGATTCAAAGATATCAAAACTATCTATCTTTTTTATAAATTTAAACTGATAGCATATATTATATAGATCTTGTTTTTCCAAATTAAAAGGTCTTTATATAATCACAAATTTATAAAAACTTCAATTTCTTAGACTTTTACCTCTTGCCAATATTAAATAAATAAAGCTTTATTTCAAATTACTTCTATTTATAGTAATAAATTAATTAAAAAATTTTAGTTAAAAAAGGAAGGGTATAATTAAGTTTATATATTGGAAAAGAGATTTTGAGAAATACCAAATTTTTTATATTTTCCTAAATTAAAGGATTGTTTAGGACCTTGCTAGTCACCATCCTTTTTTTAAATTTTAGTTTATTAAGTCTAATTCAGTCTCTTGAAAATACTTTTTTAGCTTAATTGTATCTCGAATTGTAGAATTTCTTCCTATAGATTAGTCCAGTCTTTGTTGGTCAGATTTTAAATAAATTGACCAAATTTTCTATTTATTTTTGTTAAAATTTCTTAATTTTTTCAGCATTTTTTTAAATAATATTGCTTTTAGCATATGTAGAAACATATTTCTCTTCTTATATCTTATTACATGTCATTTTGTTCTATATCAATAGGTATTTATCCTTATTACTCATAGATCCTTTAATAATTTCCTATCATGATACATGCCTTTCTACAGTTATTTTATTTAATATTAGTAAGACGAAAAAATAAAATTAAAAAGTTTGAGGAATATGCTTAACTATTAATCATTCTCCTTTAGTTTGCATCATTTAAGATTTGAACTTATTAATAGCCTGCTCTATAGATATAAATTAAAGGATTAGTTATTCTCCTATTATATCTATTATTTGATCTAATTTTTTAAGTTTTTATTTTTATTATTTTAACTCTTATTAAAGGTTTGCTATTCTTAATGTTCTGACTGTATAAACAACTCTTAAGATTAATGCTATTCTTATTAATAAAGTTTTGTTTGGTTTTAATGTATTATTATTCTTATTTTCTAATGTATTTGTTAAGAGAGCTTTTTGTTCCTTAAAGTCATTTTATTTTATTAATAATTTCTCTTTAAATTTACTATATAATCTAATAAGTATTCTCCAGAGTATCTAAGCATAAGGTTTAAAAATTTGATATATGGAACTTATGCCTCTTTGAATTCATAAATGAAGCAAGTAAACTTAATAATAAGATTGAACTAACTTAAAGGTATTTTAGTGCTTAAAACGTTAGTGAATAAGATGAGTAATTTTATAATATTAGATAGTAGATGTAAAGATATAGTAAGCATTAATAAACTAATACTAGCTTTATTTTAAAATTTAGGAACAATCTACTTTCTTTGTTATTCTTAGATTTCTAAAATATGTTTCAATATCAGATTCTAAAAATTATATTTAACGCCTTTTAGAGATAGTCCTAGAATAAAAATACAGGTTTAAGGGACGGAACTGATATTCCAATAGTAGCATATCCAGAAAGTGTTCGAGATTTTTTTATAGTTAAAGTAAGAAATAAACTAGACAAAAGTTATAGTTAACTAATTCAAACCAATTAAGTATTGAAATATAAAAAAATGCCTAGGAATAACTATATTAAAATAGCCTATAATTTTATCACTGCTTAAAATAAAATATCTAATCCCTTCAGAGTATTAGAAATAAATAGTTATAAAATTAAGAATATAATTTAAAAAAAATGAGACAAAAAGAGAGAAACTTTTAAATTTTACTTTAGATAATTATATAATTGAATCTTCAATAAATCAGTATTTTTAACTTCAATCTATAATTCTTTTTAGTTATAATTTAAACTTAAATAGCAATATTTTCTTAAGGTTTTCAAAAATTATTTTATCCTAAGTTTATGATTTAAGTAAATATATTATTTAAAACATCTTGCCAACAAATTATAAATAAATATACATTAGAGTCTTCTATAACTAATAATATAGTCTCTGAGAAATAATAATTTGCATTATATGTTTTAAAGTTTCAAGTAAAACTAAAAATTATTTGGAAGATTTCTTTATCTTTCAATTTTAAAAATTTTACGCATTTTTGTCAAATTTTACTTTAAATGATTTCTAATTATTTTCAATCAATTTTGCTTCTTTACATTGATATAAGGATTTTACCTTGAATCTAGATATAAATTACTTAATTTAAGTAGATTATGAGTTTTAATGATTGAGAATAACAATTAATTACATTTATTAATGCTTAATCGATGTAAAATCATTTAAGTTCTTTCCTAACTGTGATATCTTTACTAGAAATTAAATAAAAGTAAGCTTAACTATTTACTAACTAGCTTAAGCAGTCAAAATTAATTGTATTGATGAAAGATATTCTAATGCTTTATTAAAAGGATAATAATATGCTTTAGATATATTCTATTTCGCTATTACTATACATTATAACTTTAGCTTATTCACTTTTATAATAAAAACACTAGCAGCTAAATTTGAATTAAAGCTTTTAATTTTCTCTTGTTTCTAACTATAAAGTTAATTAACTAATTTTAACCATATGATATTATCATATCCTCTTTGATTATTTATAAATATTTCTAGCTTTAAATATTTAGATATTAAAAGAACATGCTAAAGATAATTAATGTAAGCTAAATTTGTTTTCCAAAGCATCTAATAAATTTATTTTTAGAAGTGTTGCTATATTTTTAAATACTCATGAATGAATTTTAAGCCAAATAATTATCAATTTTTTAATTAAGGTAAAAAAATTATGCTAGCGTATTTACTTTTCTCAGTTAAAATTCTATCGAGTTCTATAATGATTTTCTTAATATCTAGCTTTTAATAAATAGATAGCCAATTTGATTCCTTAGTTTAAATTTATGAGATGCTTCTTAATAACGTTAAAGCAACACTTATTTTTGAAGTATAGAAATAAATAAGCTTATTTATTTCAATCTCTTAAGTTTGAAAAAATCTTTAAATGGCTCATATATAAATTCAGTTAGATAATCCCTTTCTTAATTAGCTTTAATTATATTTCTATTTATATATATTTCATTAGTTTAAAATTATTGCATTTTATTTAACGGAACTATCTTTCTAGTTAAAAAGATATATATAATTATACAAAGTTGAATATAAAATTTCCTTTAGATATATTTAAAAGAGAGAATATCTCAGCTAAGTTTATAAGACTGTATAATATCCTTAGTCTGTAAAGTAAATAAATATATAGCAAAGCTAATTCTATTTTAATTTATATTGCTTTGACTATTTATCTTTTTTATAATTTAAGCATATAGCTAAGTTAATAGCCTCCTTGCTTTAAATATACTGAAAATATTAAGTCAAAAGCTTTTATTCTAGTTTTTTGTGATTTTTTATTTTATTTATTTTGCATTTTCTTCTCTTATTCTAACCTTTTTGGTAATACCAATCTCTTCTTTCAACAGAATCAAGAATAAAATAATTTTTTATATGATTAAGCTTAAAATTATTTTTTGGAATCTAAAAGAACCAAAATATTATAAAAAGCACAAATTAGAGATATAATTGAATAAGCTAAGTGTTAAAAGGATCTAGTTTAGAAATAATGAAAGAGTTATTTAGATAAAAATATAATAAAAATCTTAGGCCAAAATGCATCCATTATTTACAGACTGAACTTGATCAAAATATCTTAAATAAGCTTCGCAGATTGCAAACTAAGATCTTGAAATACAGCTAGACAATTAGAATTTTATGAAGTATTGTAAAGAAATTAGCAATAACATCTCTTATTTAATCCCTAATATAGCAAAATTACATTGGAAAATTAATAAAAGCTTTAATCTTAAGCTGTTTAAAGTAATCTCATCAATGATGAATCTTAAATTTTAATTTAAAGTAAAGAAAAAAACTCAAGAGATGTTGCTACTGCAAAAAATTAGGGAGTATATTGAGAAATTGTAGATATAAAAAATATGAAGAATATCGATAGCAAAACGGATAATCTTCTATGTAGAATTTGTTGTACTACTGATTGTAAATTATATAAGGAAGCAATTTAAAAATATGGAATATTGTGAACAGTGATAGAAGCAAACGAAAGACATTAAAATTTTATATTGGAGATTAAACTGACAAGGGAAAATTTTAGTAAGATGAAACAACGAGAAAGTTTTTAAATATACTATAAGAGCAAATGGATCCAAGAGAAGGAACAATATGAGAAATTTAAAAAGAATTTTAAATTGTATAGCATATTTATCTTATTCATATGAAATAAAAGCTTTATTAATAGAAAAATATGATAACTTATTTAAAAATAATAAAATGTACTACCAATTTATAAATACTAAAAGGATTATCATTTTGATATAGTGGTTTTAAAAGATAAATAATCTCTATAATTAAATCATAAAATCATATAAAGAAACATCTTAATTCTAGTCGGGCTATAATAATTTATTTATTTCATTTTAGTTCAACTTTTGTATTTAAAAATTTTTTAAATGAGAAAGGCTTTTGAAAAATAATAATTGTTTAAATTAATAAAGCTTAAAATTTATTAATCTATTATTTTCAATTGATAGTTGTTAAAATATCATGCTAAATTAAATTATTTTAACATTATGAGATAAATAAGATAATTAGACTAAACAATACGATATTTTGCTTAAACCGTTACAAGTTTCTAAGCAACTAAAATGCTTTCAAGTATAAAAATTAAAATTAAATTAATAAGAATAAAAAGAATCAACTTTTAAATGCTCAACTAAAATCTTAGGACTATTCTAATTTTATAATACTCATATTTCTTAATAATTTCATAATAGATTAAACAAACTTTTAATGCTTAAAATTCTATAATAAAGAAATAAACCTTTATTAATAGAAAACCTAAGAAAATCTAGCTAGAAGTATACTTTTTGGCAAAATTAGAATATTAAATAATTTAAGAGGCATGTAAAATTCGTAAATTTACATTAAGCATAATTAAATCCTTAAATTTAGATTTATTTTTAATTAATAAAGTTTAAATGTAAAATCTCAATCTTCAAATCTCAGTAAGGTTTTCTACAATTGATAATCCTCTTCATTCTATTGTTTGAATTATTTTTCAAAATCATTTCCTGAAGCAAATTTATTAGATTAGCTTTACATGACGAAAATCTTGCTAGTACTATAAAGATAATTTTATCTCCTTTGTTGCTTCAAGTTTCAAAGTTCAAATGATTTGAATTTATTAATAGTTACTTAAGTCTTTAATATATTCGGCTTAAGAGATTTAAAGCTACCAACATTATTAGGATAAGCTTAGACTGGTATATTATCTCCACTTGTATATATTTATATTTCGGTTCTTGAACTTTTACCAAAAAATTATAAAAAGTCTTTTGAGAATAAAGTGACGTTTATCCATCCAAAGTACTCATCAAACTAGAGATAATCTTTATTTAGTAGATTTGGCTCTTCATAGTTCTTCTTCCAAAATTCAAACTTATTTTAGTCTTTGATTTGCTAATTTAAGTCAAAGTAAAAATCGTTTTATATACTTAAGTTTTGAGGTCTAAGGTCTTTTTTAATCATTTCTAATATTTTATTCAATTAAACTTATTTAGGCTATGTAGTTAAAGAGCTGTAAATTTCGTATATTAAATTTTACAGCCTTGCACTTAAATATTCTGGAGGTTTTGAGTTTGACTAAATAGAAAATGTAAAGATGAAAATATTATTTTCTTCACTTACGAAACAGGATGGACTGTAACTAAGACCTTCCAATTATCTTATCTTATTAATCAATTCAGTTTAAAGAAGAATTTTAGAGACTCTTAAGTTAATGTATTGATTTTCCTACTATTATCTTGAATTTAAATTAGGTTGTATAAAATACTTTACATATAGCTAGTTAGTATTTGATTGTCTGCTTATGTCTCTTTCTCTAAATATGCTATCTTATTATTATCTAAAATACGATTAGATGTAACCTTTTGGTGGATTTTTATGAATAACTTGTTCTAATAAAGGAATCATTTCGTATACATAGCGTTTAACATAGTATTCCTCTATTATAATTCTATAATAAATGGAAGGCTTCAACTGTTCTTCTACAAACTTCTTTGTTTCAAGATACTCTAAGTTCCTTATTTCTTCAAGCAGTTCTTAATATGAGAATGTAGAAACTTTAGTGAGTTTCTGGAAATATTGATCAGATTAGACTTAATTATCATAAAGTATAGCATTGTAATTATACATCATTTCTGATTTAGCTAAATAGAAATCTTCTTCTTTGAACTCCCAAGTTAATATATGCTTTAAGGTAGTAATAGCCATTTCTCCTATTTTATCATTAAATCCATAAATATAAACTATGAGGAAGTTATTGAAAGCCAGCGATATTATATCTCTACCAGTTTCAAGACAGAAAGCTAATTTCTAATGTAAAGCTTATTTGATCATTTAAGCTTAGATCTATGATATAGCAAAGTTCCTTATATTTTCATGAATACGTAAAGATCTTAAAAAGAAATAAATATTAGCTTGATCCTTATCTTTGTTGATTTAATGCTTTATTTCATACCAATTAGTTTTAATTATTTACTTAGAGTAATTTCAGCTTCTTCATATTATATAAGAATCAGCCTAGTTAAATTTTGGGATGTACTATTTCATACTGAGAGGTAAGGAGAGCGCTTATTTCCAGGAAGTTGGAGCTTAGATAAAAGTATTTGGAAATGATTGGACAGAATATTTGATTCCATATTATTTTTCTTGTTAATCTAGAGTAGGAAATTACTTTACTTAGTTAGAGGTCACACTAATGAAGGAATTAGAAATCTTCAGACCTTCTAAGAAATTTCGAAGATATAATCCATTGTATTAATATATTAAACTATCTCCAGCTAATATATCAGTATTGTTGAACTGATGCATATTGGAAGCAGTGTTAACTACTTCCGAGAAATAACTTTTATCTTTTTTTTAGTAGAAATTAAAATCATACAGCTCTTTTAGAAATTCGTACTATTCTTGTAGTTGCTAGTAAGTTTACTTAGATAAAATTAATTGGATATAGGAGGAAACTAAATCTATTATTTTCTAGTAATTTTATAAGCCTAAATCAGTTAGGCGAATGCTTAACTTTAATAGCTCTTCGTTTTGAGTTTATACTTATTTGTAAAAATATAAACGGAAAGCTAGTTTTTATTGTCGAAGCACACTTAAAAGGGAATTTTCTTAAGCTGTTGATAACCAGAACTCGATATACTTAGATTCTTGATACTCATATGATTTTCAATCTTTCTGTAAGGGTCAGAATATATTTAACTCATTTCGTTCTTCTAAGCTTTCTATAAAGAAAATTCTTTAGCATTCTTATTTCCTAAATGAGAGTTATTAAGGTGCTGGAGATTCGTTATTCACTCTTTTTGGTATATCTTTAAACGAAAACGCAACAAAATATTTCTAGATATCTTCATAATGTGAAGAATGAACTACAAGCTTCATTCTTTTTGAAGAGTAGTATTTATTAAAAAATTTGTTTATCTCTTGTACAATAGAAGCGTTTCTAGCCTGTAAGTCCTTCAACAAAGTCTGTTTATTTCCTACTCCTAAATTATAAAGCTAATTCTAGGGATTAGAATTTTAATAAATTATGAGGTTTTCAACATAATTAAAAGACTAAGCTTTCGTGTATCATTCTTCGTTTAGAACGTTTATTTCCCCTAGTAAATTTTCTTCTTTAAGCTATGGAGCCTTTAAAAATGATGCTAAAATATTCAAAGCCTCGAATATGTTAAATTTACTTAGTCCGAAGTGGAAATTTGTTTCTGTGAAAGAAACAAAAGCATTAAAAACTCCTCCTGATTTTCAAACATAGTTAAATAAACTATTTTCCTATAGATATTTATCGCTTCCATAATTCACCATATGTTCAAATAAATGAGGTAGACCTTAGATGTTTTCACTGTTTAATTAGCCTACTTGTATTGAAATAGAAGCAAAATCTGATTAAGTTCTAGAATTATTGATAAGCAATACTTCTATTCCATTTTTTAGGTAAAATCGCTTGAAATTTCTTTTATCTTTATAAGGAGTCTTTAATCACTTTGAAATCAGCAGCTATAGAGTATTTTATTGCTCATTATTTGTTTTATTTTATCACTCTTATAGAGTTACAGCATCTTTTGTATGAGTTATGCTTTCCTATGCATCTTAAGGAAGTTTTTACTCTATTTTAGGGTGCTCTAATTCACTTGTATTTTATTTATAAATTGTATCTTAAGAATTTTATGCTGAATTATTATAATATATCTACTTGCTGTCATATAATTAATTATTCGTACAAAGTGACATCAAATTTATAATAAATCCAATAACTAAGACTATCATTATTCCAATTAGTAAGTATTTAGTTCTATAACTTTTCTTATTTCTTTATTCTCTTAAAGATACGTAACATCTGTCAGCACTCTACTATCACTTTTAAGAAGATTCTTCATCATTTTATTGAAAATTAACTCTTCCAACTTAAAAAGATTTGCTTTCTTCATTTTATCAAGCCTCTTCTAATTAATTTTAGGATAGCAAAGGCACGCGTAGCTATTTTCGAATCTCGTTAGTTTTCGAAAACATTTATATTAAAGCTAAGAAAAAAGCTAATTAACAAATATTTATTTTAGAAATTTAAATTATTAATCTTGGTACTTTTATTTATCGTCTAATTCCTAAATTATCAATACCTTTATTCATAATTTATAAATGAACTAATAATTTCAAAAGAAATGCTAGCATAAATAATTTAAATAAGAAAAGTTTATCTTCCAAGTTTTTTATTTAAAATCTTAGGGTTAAATTATAAATCCTTTCTATTCTTAGAAAGTTTTAACTTAAGTTAATAAGCTAGTAAAGAACTGCTTTAAGAGTATCTTTTATATTATTTTAACATATTCATATACATTTTTTGCTTCTAGTTCGAATTTAGATAAAATGCTTCTTTTTACTTTATAATACTAAGGGTTTCTATGGAACTTAGTTGGACTAAATTTTAAGGCAAATGAGATTTTACGCACTTAAATGTTTTATAAGCCAGAATAATATTTTAGAGTTATCTATTATTCTAAGAAATTTTAAGAATAGATACTGAAATAATTATAGGCAAAATAGTAATCTATTTATAGATTCTACTGAAGTAGTTAAATATACCACATTTAATTATAAAAGGATTATGGTATTACATTTATGATAAAAGATAACAATAAATTGTTATGCTAGTTGTAAGAAAATTTCTTGCAAGAGATGAATTTATAATTCGTATTCTTATATTTCGGTAAATTGAATGCTGTATGAATAAACTTAATATTTAAATAGAATTGAATATGCTAGCTTTTTTCTTTATCAGTAGGTTGCTAAGATTTAAAATTTATAATTTAAAAAACTTAAATTTGGAGGACTTGCCATTTATTTTTTCAAGGTATAAATTATCTTAAACTTGATACTCTTTTCATACTCTTTAATTCAATTAGGGTAGTTATGTTTAAATTTTTTTAATTTCCTTAGTTCCATCAATTAAAAATTGCTATTATAACTTTTAACTGGTAATTAATATTTTAGTTATTTAGTTTATTTTTAAGAATTTATGAACATCTTTAGATGTAAGAATTGTTCTTTCAATCAAAAATAATTTAAAATTTTAAAAGCAAACCCGAATTTACTCTTTTTCTACTTATTTAATTTAACTCTTGCTCTTTCATCCCTAGCTAATTCATCCAAAAATTAAGCTCTTAAAGATAGCAGCATTCTATGAAAAATATTTTATTTTAAAATCTAAATGCTCTAATTACTTTTAGGGAGTTAATTAATATATTTCTAATCATAAAATATAAATCTGCTTATGCCATGACTCTTAATCAATTATAAAAACATCTCTTAAGTTTTCATAAATAGATATATAAATAAATAAATTTGATTATAGAGCGCGTAGCACTCTCGTTGGTGCGCAGCTCTTAAAAAAATGTTTCATACTGACAAGAATGTTTATTACTGATAAAATTATCAGATACTGATAAACCTTGTTCAATACTGGTATAATTATTCAGTACTGATAAAAATGTTCAATACTGATATAATTTAAGAATACTCGTAATCTTTAATACTTGCTGGAGGTCCAAGGACATGGCAGGATTGTGTCTCATTGCATCACCAAAGCAGAGGACGACATGTGTCAATTATGGGTACTTAATTTCCCACCTCTGATGAAGCTCGCAATATTATTTCCTTTTCGTTCCAGAATTAAACTAAACTAAGCCAGTGCCGAAGGTCTAAGAATCTTATGTTCTCGAGGTCAAACCAAAACAGAGGAAGATATAAAGTCGATTATGGGTACTTAACTTTCCCAACCTCTGATGAATATGACCTTGTTGCTCACCTTCGAACAACTGTCATAATACAAATATTATTTTTTAATATATATAATAAAATTAAATCAATGGAGATTCTTTGGATATCGAGTAAGAGAAAAACTATTTTATATGAATAAACGGAGAAATATAATAAGATGGTGATTCTACAATAGGCAATGACATCTGGTAAGACGAAGCTAATTGTTTAAATAAAAGTAAACAACATATTTAAAAAAAATTTTGAACCAAAAAGAGTTAAATATATTGCTCAAGAAAAGCTAAAATTTTTAGAAAAGGAACTACATTAAGGAATGAAATTTCATTAATAAATAACAGAAGCAAATTACATAATAACGAAGTAAATGATAAAAGGAGCTACAAGTGAATAATTCTGAAAGAGCAAGAAGAGGAAAGATTGTCAGATTATGAAGAAGAGTGAGTTTAAGAGAAAGAATAGGAAGAAAGCAATCAACAATTTCGAAAGCAGCAAAAAAGATTTCATTAGCAATAATATAATTAGACTTTATTTAAAACGCGATAATCCTATTAAAAGAGAAATCACGTTAATCTGTTATATTCCAATCTAGATTTTAGCTATAGTTATTTAACTGCATTATGAGTTTTAAAATTCGAGCATAGCAATTTATTACATTGGTTAAAATATTATTTTATATAAAGACATTATAATTCTTACTTAATAGAGACATCTTGACTAACAATTAAATAAAAGTGAGCTTAACTACTTTATAATTAAGCTTAAGTAGTGGAAATTACTTATATCAATGAAAAATATACTAATACTTTTTAAAGCAATAATACTCTGTATTAGATATATTCTATTTAATTATAGATAATAATTATAACTTTAGCTTATTCAATTAAGTAGTATATAATACTTCTGAAAAATTAGATCTCTATGTTTTTAATTTCCACTAAGCTCTTACTACAAAACTAGGCTGATATATTAACCATATGATAAATTTAAGCTCTTGCTTATTATTTATAGATATTTCTAGTTTTAAATAATTAGGTCTTAAATAAATATGATAAAGATAGCTAGTATTTGCTAAAATATTTTTCCAAAGCATATATAAATTATTTTTAGATGCTATGCTAATTTTAACTTTTTAAAATCAAATAGTTCTTTTTTCTGAAAAGTAGGTATCACTGGTTTCTACATGAAGGATATTAAACCAATATACATAAATTAATATTCTAGTACTTTCCTCTAATTTAAATTTTGCTATGATAGACAAAACTTTAATTTTCTATTTCTATCTACTATATTTAAATATCTACGATTTACTTATTAAAGATCAATCTCTTATATAGGAAAGAGAAAATCTAGCAAAAAAATTAGTGAACAATTTTAGCTTTAAATAAGCTTAGACTGTAGAGTTATAAAATTAAACTAATATCTGAATATTTGTTTATTCTATATTTTGGATTAAATTTCTCAAAATAGAAAAGCTTTTCATATAATTTGCATACAAATGGAAAGTAAGTTTAGTTAGTTTAGAGTAATGAATTTAAGATAAGAGATATAACTGGAAGCTATTATATAAAGGAGAATTGAATTTAAGATACCTAATTAATGTAATTAATATTGTATTATAATACAAATGTAACTATTATTGCAAGTTCTATTTTAACAACTAAGATCTAAATTAAAAACATATATCAAAACTTCTAAGATCAATATCTCAATCTGCATAGCATCAATTAAACTAAGGATTGATAATATGCGAGGAAAATAATAATAGTTAGATCCAATAGCAACAAGAGAATTATAAAGTTTGATAGTTAAAAATATTAAAATAAACTTGTTAGGAGGTATTACATTCTAGAAAGTACTTAATGATTATATGTTTTAATATATACCATTTAAATAGTAATTTTAGTTTGTTTAATTGATAATGAAATTGAGATTATATTAAGACTAAATTTAATATCTTAGTTTTGTAAAATGCTGCTCATCTAGAATGCTAACTAATCTAATAAATTAAGATTAATTGACAAATTTAAAACGAGAAGCTTAGAGAATAAGCGGTTATTCTATGCAATTATAGTCAAAATTTTTTATTATTAATTTATTTATTATGTAAGCAAGTGATAGTTAAAGATTAATAAATAAGAGCATAAACTAAAGTGTATTATGCAAGATTTAGTATATTAATTTTATATATAACCATACTCTATAATTTATATATGATTCAGAAATCAAACTTATTAAAGACTAAGCACAATGTTTTAAAATTTGTTTTACTTTCCTTAACTAAGTTTAAAAGAAAACTTTAACTTTTGATTCAAATTTAAATTAAATAAATTAATCTACTATAATCTCTGTGTATACCAATTTATCCCTCTAAACTTGAGAAAATATTAATTAACCAAAGAAGCAATTTTCTACAATTAATAAGATAGAAAAGCATTAAGCTTAGAGTAAAAGGAAAATTTGTAATTTTATTATATAGTTTTTGATTTAATGATATACAGTTATTATCTCAATAAATAGCACTTTCTTTTTACGAATCTAGATTTTAAGGAAGAAAGGATATAAAAGTATCGATTAAAGTGACTTTTTATAAGTAATTTAATTAAATAAATTTCAATTTTAGATAAAATTCCACATCCGGGACTCGAACCCGGGTCTTTCGGGTGAAAGCCGAATATCCTAACCTGCTAGACTAATGTGGAGATATTAAATTATATACATATAGTAGAAATATGAATCATACATAAAGCTACATGCTTGCATATTTTACCTAAGTCTAGATTATATAAAAAGAGATTTTATATTTGCTTAAAGTTTAATCATAAGTATGCATTTAAAATAATAAGCATAGTTAGTATATTAAGATCACTAAATTAAGAATCACTCTTTTCTAAATTTTACAACTCCTTGATTGGTTTAAAATTTCCTTAACAAAATTAGAGAATTTTTAGAAATAAAAATTAAGATCATTGGAAAAAATTAAATCAACGTATAAACTTAAAATTGCATGATTTCAAACTTAATTCTTAGTAGAATAAATTATGCCATTTAGTTATGAAATCAGCTCTATATTTAGAGCTGAAATTAAAGTGCAAAGCTTTGATAATAAAATATCCTTCAAAAGCAAATAAAGATTTTTCCGTTGATTGAATATAAGAAATCATACTATGAACTTCCATAGAGTGTTAATCAAAGCTAAATAAGCAATCAATTAATAGATACTAAGCTATATAAAGGAATCATAGCTATTGCTTCTAGAATAATCGATTTAAAGTCCTGTCTCTTATATTTTAACTGAAACAAAGATATAAATATAATCATTTAGCTTAAGTTTACTTTTAGTTTTAATTAAATGAAATTTTGATTTAGCATTTAATTTTATAGAATTGAATATTATAATAGACAAAAGTAAATACATGCTACTATAGTTCATTAATAGATAATAATCATAGCTTCTTGCTTTTTAAATTAATGAATTACTTAAATAGCTTATTTCTACTAAATTATTAAAGAACATTATATTTACTTATTATTTTGATGAGTTACAGAAGAAAAACTTATAATGAGTGAATGATCAAGTAGATAAATAGAAAGAAAGGATGATACATTAAATAAAAGTTTAAATGATTATCTAATATCAGAATGCTAAATTTTATCTAATTATCTAGATCTCAGAATTAGTTACTTGCTTTGTTTCCTTTTTAATTTATTAGAAAGAACTATAAGTCTTTAATTTGTGATGAAGACGAATGCTAGTGTATTTTGAAATATATAAATAATAAATAATAAAAATGATTATAGAGCGCGTAGCACCTCATTGGCGCGCAGCTCTTTCAATATTAATATTTAATATTAAGAAAATGTTCTCACGTTTCTTGTTAAAATTCTAGAGGTCCGATGAGTCATGTCAGCTTCTCCAAATGGGGAATCTACTTATTAATAATTATTCTAAAATCTTGAGTCAAATGTTTCAGTCTTCTTGAATAAGGTCCAAATAAGAGATAGTTATTAAGTTGGTAATTAGTTGGCCCGTCAGTTAAACTTTCATACTGCTAGTGAGAACCCTAGGGGTAAGTTAGGTATGTTTCAACGGAACTTATCCACCCTTCCCCGTGGTGGCATCTAGTGCGAGATTACTCGCAATGCTGTATACACTACACCAAATTACCTACTAATTTGTCAGCCTCGGCCGACATCCATTTTATAAAAAAAAATATTTCTATTAATGGTTAAAAAATTTAAAATAAAGAAACAAAGTAAACTATAAAACTTATTGCAAGGATAACTTAATTTTAACTTCTAAATATACAGCGATAAAATCAAATATCAATACTTTTATAATAATTTATTTTTAGAGTATGAATATTTAAGAGAAAATAAAAAAGTAATTATATTTTAAATTTATTAAGATTAGAATATTAATCTATTGAATATAATACTTAAACAAGAGAAATTCTTTTTATCTTATATAAGCTTAGGAATTAAAGCTTAAGTTAAAATTAAACCAAATAATTCTCAAAGTCTAATTTTAAAAGACTAAGATATTTAGCCATAATTTATCTTTTCCTTTAAGCTCTTTAGTGTCTAAAAAAATATTATTTTTCTTTATTTTTATAAATAATTCTAAGTCTGCAATATTTATGCTATCGATCATTTTTAGATTAATATCCCTGAGATAAATTAAATTGTTTTTAAGTCAGCTTTATATCAAATAATCTAATTATATAGTTATGGTAAAAGAATGAAGGGTTAAAATAACAAACTGAAGCACAAATATCTACTTTAGAATTCCTAGTAAGATTAAAGGGAGTATGATAAAGGTCTAGTTTTGCTTAGTTTATATTTAATAATTAAAATTTTCACTATTATTTACTTAATAGCTTTTTAAGTGATATTTAGGAAGAATTTAGATAAAAGCTAAAGCAAATAAAGAAAATCTCTATAATAAAAACTTAAGCTACCTTAATGGAATATAAGTTCTAACCTGAATTTAAATAATTTTTAACTTAAGAAATAGAATAATGATTCATATTAACTAAATGTCATTTTAATTATATACCATTAATTTGTAAGAAACAATAACTTAATTTCTAAAAAAAATATAAAGGAATAAATTTAAAAAAGCTTATTAGCTATAATTTTTTCCATAAAAGAGAACTTCTTAACTAATTAGGACTCACATATTAAATTGTTTCATCCAACTTTATTAATAGATATTCCTTAAAGAAACATTAAAACTTAATTTTAGTCTAATATTTCTTCAAACTGCATCTCCCAATATTCTCCTAACTTTATTATTTGAAAATAAGGTATGTAAATCTTTACATTTAAGTTTAGGAAATAAGTTATAGATATATTATTTAAATTTATTTATTATAAACCACTAAAAACTATAATAGCAATGCTTTATTTATATTTAGTTGCTTTAATAGTTAGTAAGTAATTTATGTAAATTTTATCTTAACTGCCTGTTAGAGTTGTTTATATAAAATTTAATAATTATATTGCATAGAAATTTATCGATAAAAAATTAATGAGATAAGGAAAGAGAAAAGTAATTAGGAGATTTAAAAATTTAAAAGTTTAGTTAGTGATTATCTCTTTAAATTTTGTTAATACAACTTTTAATTTAGGCAAGGAAAAGACATAAACTAGAGATAATTTTAAAATACTAAAACTAATATTAAAAGCAAAAGGTTTAAGAAAATAGTAATATCGAAAATATAGCGTAGATGCTTTAGTTATACTTGGTATTGCTATAAATTTTTCTTAAGCACTTTCTTTTATTTATTTAATCACATATATTTATTAATATGAAAGTGTATATTTTGTATATGATTTAGTTTTAACTAGAAAATTAATTTCGAATATTCATATCAAGATGAGACAAATAAACTTATCATTTCCATAAGTTTTCTATGTCATTTTAAATCTATTCATATATAGAGCTTTTAAAATTTCCTCTCTAGCCTTATATATTCTAATTCAGTTGTCTAAAAAAATGTTTAGATCATCTAATTTTTTACCGCGAAAATTAAAAAATTTCTTCGAAAAGAGATAAAAAGCAGAAACATTTTCTAATATTTTCTTCTATTACTCTGTAAATTAAAATCTATGAATAGCTATAAATAAATAACAATATAATAATTGTTCACCAAAATTAAATCCCTAACAATCAAATTGTATAAGTAGTTATTATAATATTCACTATTTCTTCTATTTTCACATTCTTTTTATATCTAGTTTCAAATAGAAAATTTTCAATGTATTTTTGAATAAAATTTATTTCGAGGTTTATCTTTTATTAATTCATATGTGAGAGAAATAAAATAATGATGTGTATTTTAAGATTGAAACTTAAACTCTCAGATAGTTCGACAATTAAATTTTATTTAGTAGAAAGTCAAACTAGCTACCAGTTAGATTATAAGCAAAGATTGACTTAAATTAATCTATTTCTAGCTGAAGAATCAAACATTCATCTAATAAATAATGTTGAGATAGAAGCTACTGACTCTAGCTTTTATATTTCAATTCTTTTTATTTCATTTAAATTTAATATTTTAATTAAATATCTAGGGGAATGTCTAAAGTTTGAAATAGTTATATTCTTCATTATTATCAAACGATTAAATTTATCATACTTAAGAAGAAATTGAGAAAGCTAATTAGAATGTTTTTCAATTCCTTTTAGTTATTTAGTTTTTAGAATGTTACTATATTAAAAGTTTATAACTTCAGATATATTTTATTATATTGGACTTCCTTTAGACAAGCTATTTTATTTTTATATTTAATAGAAATAATTTTAAGAAGTGATGCATATTATTTAGATTTTAAATAGATATATAAATAAAAATAAATATAACCTTAGAAAATTAACCTGGGATTTCTAACTTAAAATTCAGGCTGCTTTGTAGGCTTTCAGTTCAATTCTTTTTTCAGTAAATTTTTCTCCAATTCTTTCCTCTTTCTATCTTGATAATTTCTTTACTGATTTTTCTATTCTAAATCTATTATCATACCAAAAGTGCTTCCAAGGATTCTAATTTTGAGATATAGAATTAAACTTAATCAATTTAAGTTAAATAGTTTAATATTAACTGATGTAATTACATTGATTTATAATAATATAAGTAATCTATCTCAATATAATTGAATCTTGGTATCAGATATATATTTCTATATGATTGAATGTATTTATATCATCATATTAATTGAAGAATTACCTATAAAAATGCTTTTACTTTAAAGACTAGTTAGTGAGATGATTCTTTTGTTTTGCATACCAATATTTTACCCTCTATGTTTGTATTAAATAGCTGATTACTTCTAGAAGCTCTGCAGATTTAGAAATTGTTCTTAAGCAATTTAATCATTACTATTCTATTAAATCTATAGACTAAAGCTTATTTATTTTATGTTTATATTAGATTATACATCCTAATCAAAACTCCCAGCTAGAATTATAAATCAACTTGCATTATCACAAATAAAATTACCAAAATTTAATATTTTTGCCTAAAGGCACTAATACGATATTCCTTAGAAATTGAGTATAATACCAAAAAATAAATTTCAGTGTAAAATTTTTCTTCCAGTTTCTCAGTAACTTATTGCTTTAAAGTAATAAGAGCAAAATACTCTAACTATATAATAAGGACTCTTTATTTTCAATCTTTCTATTAATTATTTTCCAAATATTAAACTTATAAAGCAATTCTTTTAAATAAGGTTCTTGTTATATATTTACTAAGGCTTATAGATTAAAAGTTAGAACTATTTAAAAAAATCTAAAGTCATTTATACAAAGTCGAAGGAATAATACTGGAACTAACTGTGGGTTTTATATAATTTAAAGCTTTAGGAAAGAGAATTTAACTCCTTAGATCTATTTATTTTATGATGATATGCATTTATTTTAGAGTGATATAATTATATAAATTTTCATATGTGAAATCATATATATTATACCATACTAAAAGATTCTAATGATAGCAAAGAGATAATCATCATAAACAAAGGAGAAAATATAGGAGAAAGAATAAGGAAGGTTTTATATGAAATTAGCAGAATAATGGATACAAATTAATTGATGCTAGAGTATTTTATTTGGAAATATACAAATTTAAAATACCTAAGCCAAGGTATTAGCATTAAGATTTGAGAGTTTGATATTCATATAATTAAAATGTTTATAAATCTTAAATTTAATACAAATATAAAAAACCTTGAAAGACTTCAAATGTTAGGAAATAAAGTTGCTAGCTTAAAAATAATTGATATACCTTGAAAATAAATCTTCAATCAAATTTCTTAAAACTGAATAATAGTAAACAAAAGCAAGTGATAGCATAGATTTATCTTTTCAAAACTATGCTATATATATTCTAATCTACATAGTTAAAGAATAGATTGAGGTGATTACACTAAATTATTTCCCTTTAATTTTAGAAATTTATTTGAATAATTGTGCTTCAAGGTTTTTCTAAGTTTTATCTAAGTTACTTATGAAAATAAAAAATTTAAAGAAGAAAAGATAAGAAAAACACAGAGTCTATTGAGTTTAACTGGAGTTAAACAGTATAAAACAAAATGTAGAAAAAGTTATTTTGTAACTAAAAGTTATATCATAACTTTTATAATTTTTATATTACAACTGAATGTTACAATGTAATTTAGAATAAAACCAGATTTTTTTCATTTTTTATAATGGATTTGAAAGAGCCTCTCTTAACTGAAAAAAATACTTCAAATCCAAAGATAAGCAGAAAGCTAAAAATTTTGATATGCGCTATTATGGTTTTAATTTTACTTGCAGTAGCTTTGATTGTAGCACTTATATAGCTTAACTAAGAAGAATTGCAAAGCACTTTTGTTCAAGATTATTAAAAACATTAAATCGAACTATTAACTTTATAGAATGGCATGTAGGCTCTTTTGATTTATGACAAAACTTATGAGTTGAAAGATAGTTATGCTTCTTTGTCGGTGCCTGTTGGATATATTCATGAAGGTGAAATATAAGGCTTAGCTCGTTTATTCGAACATATGTCCTTTTATTAAAACAGAACATAGACTCAAGACAGTTATTTGTTGAACTTTATTCAGTCGAAAGGAGGATACTTCAATGCTATTACTACTCTTTAGGAAACTAGCTTTTACTTCAGAGTAAATAACGAATCATTGCACTAGTCACTAGAAATTCTAGCTTCCTTCTTAAACAAGCCATCTATTTAAGAAAAAGATATAGAAAATGAAGTTTAAATCATTGATGAAGAATGATACTACAGAGCTTCTTTATTTAATTGGACAGAAAGCTTGATTATTTACCAAAACTCTAATCCTCAAAGTTAGCTTAAAAAGAAGGGAACTGGAAATTATAAAACTTTATTTACTGACTAGAAGAATAAGACTGACTCCCTTACTCAGTAAATCTTAAAATTCTTTAATAAATTCTATTCAGCTAATAAAATCAAACTTGCTGTTCATTCTTCAACTGATTTGGAGTAAATGAAGTAATAAATCAAAACTATCTTTAAAAAAGTTCCTAAAAGAGGAAAAGATTCTAACTTTATCATAAACGAAATTCCATTCAGAAAGTAAGAATGCTAAAGAATATATTACATCTAAAGCTTAGAAAAAAGAAACGAGCTAAAAATCTATTGGCCCATAGAAACTCAATAGAAGAATTATAGAAACTAAAGCTTTCTCTTATTTGAGTATTTGCTAGCCTCAACTCAGCAAAATTCTATTTTATGTTTACTAAGACAGTAAAAATGGGCTTTTGATATTTATGCCTTTAAAGAACTCTAAATATAAAACTAAAAACTTATAGGTATATGCATTCAACTAACAGACTTAGGACTACATAAGTGGCAGAAAGTACTAGACTTAATATTTTATTATTTGCACGAAGTTATTCCTAAATAAACAGATGATACAATGAACTAACTATTTTAGTCTCTTAGATAAATGAGTAAAATACGTTTTGACAATAGAAGACAAGATCCTTTAAAAGAGATTTAATAAATAGCCAGCAACATGCATATTTATAATATAGAAAATACATTAACAGGTGATAATATAATCTACAAATAGAACATCACTTACATCAAGAAATTTCTAAATATTCTTAATAAGGAAAATTCCTTCGTAAGTTTAATATCGAACTAGGTAGAATACATGCCAGTGCTAGATAAATAGGAAGAATAATATGGAATAAGATATACGGTTCAAAATTACCCTGAAAAGCTTAAAGAAGCCCCACTTACTTTGAAGTAATAAGTTCAGTTCCCTCCAAATTTAAAAGATTATATACCCAATTATCAGCAAGGAAACGATTCAGATTGAAATGAATATTATGGTTAAGAAACCAACTACTCAGATAAATATCAAATCTATTTTTAGTAAACTGATAATGAAAACTTCACTAACATATTTTTCTGGCTAGACTCAGCATTTATATACTAGAACTCTAAAAGCTATACTATGACTCAAATTTATGCTACAATTTTAGAATAATAACTTCATGAGAAATTAGCTTAATGAATCTGAACTGGCAGAAGAATTAAGGCTCAAGTTTTTTATAAATACTTAGAGTTGAAAATAATAGGATTCAGCGATAAAATGGATTAAGTAGTGAATGAAGTGATAAACACTCTGATTAATTTTTAGTTTGAAGAAAAGCATTTCTATTTGGCAAAAGCTTAACTAGAGAATTACTATAACTCTATGCTATATGATAATGAATTATGGGCTTAGCATTATACATTCAAGATTCTGTTTTCTCCTTTTTATTCTCCTGAAGAAGTCCTAAAAGATCTTGCAAGTTTAGAAGTTTACAGCACATAACGCTTCATTTACTAAAAATTCGTCCCCTCAATATATTATGCAATTTTCATTTAGGAGAAATATAAGAAAAACTACAAAAAAGACTTAAAAGATATTCTGCAATCTATCAAAGGAGAGGCACCTAATCTTAATTATGTTGACTGGGCTTTTAATAAGTAAAAAGACAATAAAATCTATAGGGAAAAGAACGTTTGCAAGTAGTCATAGACAAATATACTTTAAGTGACTTATCAGATAAACCTTGACTGGCTATAATGAATATACTCAGATAGCCATTACAAGCACTTAGTACTTGTCTATTTTTTGCTTGAAAATGAAATTTTTAACATACTAAGAACTTAAGAATAGCTTGGGTATAGTATCTGGTGTTCTTTCGAGGAAATTGAAAAAGATACATGGTATACCTTTACTTTTAACATTCAGTCACATAAATATTCACCTGAATATCTAAGCGCTAGACTCCAAAATTTAATTTATGAAGTATATTTCTCTCAATCGCTAGAATAAAACTTAGAGTAGTTGAATAAAAATCTTTACCTTATTAAGAATAATTTTAATACTTCTGATCTTAATCTACTAAGCAAGCTAGAGAGACTAATGAACCATTAAAATAGTTTCCTCTTTTAAACTGCCAACCCTTAGAAACTATAAGCTACCCTAAACTCTTTTTTCATGACCTAATCTTATTTTTAACGATTCGATTTATTCGAGTTTTAAGAAAGTTATTTACAGTTTTTCAGATACAGTCAAAGAGTTGAGATTTAGATTTATAGAGATGGAGTTGAAATTCCAGATACTGCTTATCCTGATTCAGTGGGATAGTTTTTATCCTTGGATAAAAACGCTAAAGAAACAGAAGTTCAGATAAACAGTTTCAAATCATTTGAACTTTTAGAATAAAAGAACAAAGACATACAAAGCTCATTTAATAAGACTAACTAAACCATCCCAATTGAATACTAAGAAGATGGCTACTATTATTAGGATTACATATAAATAAAAGAAGAAAAGAAAACAGTTCCTTAATATGACCGGCGAAAATATGACTCATTCTATTTAAAAAACGGATTAGAAGTTTTGCTCATACTTAACCCAGAAGCTAAGAATGAATACGTTTCAATTTCAATACCAGTAGGATTGTAAAATAATGATGTTCTAGCGGATTTATCTTATTTAACTAAGCAAATGATATTTTATGGAAGTGATAACTATACCAAGGAAAATAACTTATTTAACTTTATTCATAAGACATACGGTTAGTTTGACTCCTTCACTTCTTTATATGAAACTAACTTTAATTTTAAAACTGACTACTATAATTTGTTTGATGCTCTTGATATTCTAGCTTCATTCCTTAAATCTCCACAACTTACTGAAGAAAATGTTCTAAATGAGGTCAAATTGCTAGATGAAAAATGGTAATCAAAAGGTGAAGATTATAAATGGATTGAAGAACTCATTCTTTACCAAAATTCCAACCCATAGAGTTCACTTTAAGTAATAGGAACTGGAAATTATTAAACCTTGGTAGAAGATCAAAAAGCAAAGAACATTTCAGTTACTCAAGAAATGAATAAATTTTTCAATAAATACTACTCAGCTAATAGAATGAATCTTGTTATCTAATCAGCACACTAGTTGGAATACTTAAAAAAACAGATAGTATCAATATTTAAGGATATACCTATAAGAGAGAACATTTCGGAGTCAAAGTAATTACATTTTAGGAAAGAAGAATGCAAAAGAATCTTCTTTTTTGAAAGTAAAGAGGAAAGAAGCAAGCTAAATATATTCTGGCCTTTAGAAAAAAACAGAAAAAGATATGAATACTAGCAATTTAAATACCTTAAGTACTGGATTACTACCACTTAAGAAAATTCTCTTTTGAGTATCTTGAAGCAGCTAAAGTTAGCTTTTAGAATAGAAGCTTAGATTTAGATGCAAGTACAGAATTAGGAAGTTTATAAAATAACCATCCATCTAACTGACTAAGGCTTACAAGATTGGGAAAAAATAATAGATTTAGTCTTCTATTACATATAATAAGTTTTAGCTGTCTAGACAAAAGAACAACTACAAGAACAATATGAATTCCTTAAAGAGCTATATTTAGTATAATTCCATCATATTAAAGAGCATGACTACTAGCAAGAAGAGACAAACATAGCATTTAAAATGCATTGGTTTAATAATTCAGATATTTTAACAAGAGATAACGTAATATATAAGTTCGACTACCAAGTTATCCAACAAAAGTTCTTGCAACTCTTTTAACTAAACAATTCTTTCATAAATGTAATCTCTAACTAAATAGGCTATTTCCCTTCACTAGATAGAAAGGGAAAATTGTATGGGTTAAAGTATGCTGTATAGTCATATCCGGATAATTTTGATCCAGCTCCTACTTCCTGGAAGCAAAAGTTTGTCTTGCCTCTAAGTTTGAAATAATATATTCCATAGTTTAACGAATCTGAAGGCTTATATAAGCTTTAAACACGAAAATAATAAGATAGAGTTATAAACAGCACTGAATGGTATCAAGTTTTACTAGATCCTAGGAGAGGCAATAAGACTGCTAATATTAATATTTACCTTGACTCTCCATATATCTATCAAAATTAGAAGAACTACGCAATAGCTTAACTGTAAGCTTTAATGTTAAAATCGAACTTAAATTAGAATCTTTCGTTCTGAATTGAAACAGGTAGAAAAATATAAGTCGAAGTAAATAAAAGCAATATAGTGATAAACATTAAAGGGTTCAAATATAGAATAGGAGAAATGCTTATTTAAGCTTTAAAGTTTATTACAACTTTACAGTTCAGAGAAGAAGATTTTTACTTAGCAAAATCTGAGCTTTTGAATGATTATAATGCAGCTCTATATGATAATGAGTTATAAGCAAATTAATATACTTAAAGACTCTTTAATACTTCTTACTATAACATTTAAGAGTTAATCGAAGAAGCTAGAAATTTAGAATTTCCAGAAGCTAAGAAGTTCATAGAAGAAGTATTTATACCTTCAATATACTATAGAGTTTAAGTCGAAGAGCACTATGTCGAAAGCTATATTTATGAAGTAGCTCCTATTTTAGAATAAATCATTCACAAGAATCCCACTAAAAACTATACAGAATACAAGCCTTTGCAAATAATGAGAAATGCAATATATAGAGAGAGAAATATATGTAATTAATAAAAAACTAATATAATTGTAGTGACTTATTAGATTCAGATTGACTGATATTACTATAAAAAAGATAATGAGTAACAAAATTACTTGCAGATAACTGAGCTACTATTTTACACTGAAATGTAAAATAAATTAAGAGGAGAGGAATGACTTAGCTATAATCCAAGCTGCTACTTTGAGAAGGTTGGTGACTATTATATGTTTAAGTTTACTCTTTAGTCTTATAAATATCCTCCAGAGTATCTAAGTGCTAGGTTATAAAATATAATATATGATATTTATAGCTTTTTGAGCAAGCCGCTGAGGTTATTTAAACTGGACAGTATGATAAATCTAAACGAAAGCTAGTTTGACTCTTAAAGCTAAAGTGAGAAGAACGTTGAATCTTTTAACTTAAGATAGCAAATAATAAATATTACTTCAATTCAACAAAAAACTACCTCTTTGATCTAAAGTGTTCAGTAGGATCAAGATTATATGTAGCTTGGTGAGTATTTCTGGTGGATTAGTATTTCCAAATTCTAAAAATGATATTTATCGTTCTTTAAAGAGAGTCCAAGAATAGAAGTACAAATTTATAGAGATGAAGTTAAGATACCCAAAGCAGCTTATCCTGATACTGTTGGAGATTTTTAGTTTTTAAGAGAAAAAATAAAATAAACTTAAGTTTTCATTAATGCCTTTAAAACCTCTGATTACTGGAACTAGAAAAATTAGAAAAGACAAGACTATTTAAATAGCTTAAACTAAACTACTACCACTTAAAATCAGAATAATCAAGATATTTCTGAGTTTTAGAAGCAAGAAAGTTAAAAAAGTGAGGAAGTAATTCCAGAATACACAGAATGGGATTAATGAGAAGCTTTTAACTTTTAACTTAAACTTTCAATAAGAAATTAAATTAACCCTATTTAATAGGTGCTATATATATTATTTGTATATATACTAATGAGATAGATTATCTAAGATAAGCTACTTACTAGCTGTATTAGCTTAAAATGCTTATATTTCTTTATTAGTTAAATATAAACTTTCATTGTGCTTACTCATTCTATTTCATCTCTTATTTTATATGTCTTTTTGATTTGCCTAATAAATATATTTTCCAGTCAAATCTAAATCCTAACTATATCAAATATTTTTCTTATGCTTCATTAGCATATTGCGTATTAAGTTCCATTATTTTATCTTGCAATAATTTTAATTGTTTCGCTTGTTTACAAATAGTTCAATAGCATTTTCTTTTCTTAATTCTTCTGCTGGTTTAAAATACTTCTTAATACTCCTAATTTTCTTAAATCAAGTATCTTTGGCTTTATTCCTAATATTATAATTGTAATGATTGATTACACAAGTTTAATTCTGACTCTTCGTTTACAATTCATAGAATTGGTTACAGAGATAGCAATGTCAATTTTTTAACCTTTCCTCTATTATGTTTTTTAAATCTATTATTTTGTATTTCCATAATACTAATTTCCGACCTAGCTAATTAGTTTGTAATGTTTAATATCTATCTCATAGCTTTCAATTCTTTTTGATTTACTTATTAAGAAGCTATTTTAGATTCCCGTTCTGACTTTTCTAGGACAAACTTTTTGGAAATTATCTTAGAAGACTGGATTTAGTTGAAAGTTAAATGAAAGTCTTTTATATCTTTAATTAATAATTAATTAATATACAACCCATATCCCTTTATTTATACAATGATCTTTGATAAATCTTAAATAATCTTTAAACATTCTTAAAGGAGAAGTTTTCCTTTTTAAAGGCTGAGAAAATTTTGTTAAATAACCCTGCTTTAAATAAATCTCAAGATAATCTTATATAAAATTGATTCATATATAATTAAACCTCTCTTAGTATACTACACTTAAACTTTTATTTAATAGATAGCTTACCATTTAAAGCTATTATTAATAAGAGGAAAGTTCTTTAATTACCTCTTAATATCTTAACTATCTTATGCTTATAAAGTTTCTAGAAATATAGATATTAGTTATGTTTATCTATAGGAATATTATATAAATTGAGTTATACTAATTAAAGTTGGCTTCTATAGGTTTTATTCTAAAAGGTATTTTATAACTACTTTAGCTTATTTGAAGCTTGTTCATATTCCTTATTAGTTTGTGCTGCGTAATTCCTTATCTTTAAGTAGACAATTTAAGATATTAAGCATATGTATTAAAAGAATTAAGCATCAATTTAACTTATTTAGATGCTTGGGTTAAGTCAAATCTCAAGAAGTAAAGCTGAAGCATAATAAAATGATATAGGAATAGTTTTATAAAAGAGAAGCAGGATATATCCATATACTTGGTTTAATACTAATAGCACTAGGCTATAAAAGCATATAGACAATTAATTTACACTTCTATATCCTTTAGTCAAATATTAAATTAGCAATACTTATCACATTTATAAACTGTATGCTAAAATTAATTTTATACAATAATCCTATTATTACCTCAGTCAAAACCTAATAATTTACTAAATAATAACAATTCTTTCTAGCATATGTAATTAGGTTATATCACTTGAACAAGAAATATAAGCTATACAAAAATGTATAGCTAGAGTATTAGATTTATATTTGCTAGTCGATATTTAAAACAGAAATACTAATTTAGTCTGAATATATAAAAGCATCTTTATAGCTAGCATTTCAGATCTTAAAATTTAATAGTTGCTTAATAAATATTAAAATAGATATCTCTCATTCTAAGTAAGCATTCTCTAATTTTAAATTTTAGATACTGACTATCACTTTAAAAGATGAATTCCTTTTAACAAATTTTAAATATATAATAGTTAAAGAAAGTAAAAGGAAGTTAAATTATTGTATACAGGCTATTAGACTTTTAATCCTATTGATTAAAACTATATAAATAATTATATGATGAAATGGCTTTATACCAAGCTTAGATTAAATTTAAGAATTATCTTAGTCTCCTTAAATTCTATAACTCTTATAGAGATATAAATCTCCACCATCTCAAAATTGTTTCCTCTTGATAAAGAAATACCTTGCTAGAGGATTTAGCTTCTAGCATTTAAAGAAAAAACAATATAAAGAGCTTAATTTAGCTTTCTAATTTTAGTTGGTTGATATGGTTATATCTCAAACTTATTCGTAAGCTTAATATTTGTAAGATTCAATTTGAATTAAGTTTTTTCTTAAGTTTATAAGGCGCTTAAATTATAGTATGAATTTATTCTTATTTTGCAAGGTAAAAGCTAATTAAGTGAATAAATAGAACTTCAGGGTGAATTTTTTCATAAATGGTTTATATTTGGACTTTCACTGCTAATATACTCTTTGAGAAGTAATACCTTCCAATAAATTGTACTTTTCAATAACTAATTATTTTTTCCTGGTATTCGCTCTAAGATTTTCCAAATCTTTTATTATAAGCTATCTCATATTCCCAGCTTGTTCTGTAAGCTCTAAAATATTTATTAAAAAGATCCTAATTATAGATTTCTCCTTAGATGCTTTACTTTCTTAATGATATTAAAATTCTAAGTCTTTTTAAGTTGCATAATTCAAATTACACTTTTAAAACTATTAGCTAATATTAATAATAAAGCCTTTGTATTTAATCCCTTCAATTAGATTATATAAGCATCTGGATATTTCTATTTATATCATTTATGTAATAACTCATTTAGAGTCTTTAGCTAAATAATAAAGTATTGCTTACGAAACTTAAAATACCTATAACTATTAAAACTATCTTAACAGTTAAATCTTATAATAGAATAAAGCTATTTTTAACTATTTTATATGAGAAGAGTCATTAATAAGTTGCTTAGGATATCTATATTACATCAATCTCTATATCCATTAAACAGTCACAAGCATAGTAATTCAGTCTAACTTTGAAAATCCATATTTGCCTAAATTTTTATTTTTATGTTCTAAATAATACATAAAAGAGCTAGCTCATCTATTTAGAAATTAAATCTATTTAAAATAATTTAAAATCGCTTTAAGGTAAATTTAAGCAAAAGTTATTTTAAAAGGGGAGATAAATTGATTTACCTTTAAATTTTAGTTTTATTGAAATTATAAAATAAATGAAGCAAATTATTGCAAGTTAATAAACTAATAACTATTGAAGATTCTTAAAATTCTTATTTTTAGACTTTAAGAAATTAGTAAATAAGCTGAATATATTTTGATGGAAATGATTTAAAAGCTATTCTAATTTGATTTTTAAAACAATAAGAAGATATAGCTATTAAATTTAAAAATGTATTAGATATAACTTTTTAAAAGATTATCTAACTTGATAATTTATTTTGATTTTATGATTATTATATTTATTCTTGATTGAAAGCTAATTTTAAGAGTTTCATATTTTTCAGTCTCTTTTTAATGATACTACAATCCTATTTTTGAATCCTTTTATTACTAAAACCAGAAGAATATTGATATTTCTTTATTAAATTTTGTATAAATTATAAGTAGAATAAAATAAGTTTGATTGTATATTATTTCAATTATAATACATAAACACTTTTAAATTTACCTATGATATGCATTTGTTTATTTGTTTTTACTTTTAAAGATAAAAAATTCAAAATATATCATAATTCCCTAAAATATTATGTTGCTATTTTCCTAAATTTCATTATAATTTTCAAATTCTATTTTATAAAATTTCTTAATTCAAGCATATATAAAATTTTCTTATGCAAGCTACTTTAATTATAATATATGATTTTTGCTTTAATTTTTAGATTCCAACTAAAAGTTTCTAGTTTCTTGCCTATTTTGTTACTTATATATTGGTAAATAATTTAACAATTATAATTATTAATTAAGCTGCTTAATATCAAGTCCCAATTATCAAGTTATTCATAAATGTTATATTTACTCTTTTACCTTTTATTATTCTAAGAGATTTTTCCGGTGCAATAGTTATGCTAGTAATTTTGCTGAATTAAATTCGAACTATATTTAGCTCTATAGCTTTATTTTAAAATCTAACTTAATAAATAGACAAATAGTTGATTCTATTGCTTAGTTTATAGAAAGCTTATTAAAAGCATAAAAGGTAGCTTTTGTTTTTAAGATGTAAAATTAAATTAAATGATTGATAATTAACTCTTAAGCATGTATAGTTACTAGGTTCATTTATAATACTAGCTAGATAGGTACTTATACCTATTTCTAGCTTAAATTTTTATTAATCTTTATTAATCTAAAATACTTTATTGCCAAAAGTATTTATATTTTAGCATAATAGCTATATCTATAATTTTAAAATTTAAATCCAAACCTTCTTGAACTAGGTTTAACAGAGAGAAATAGCTAAACTAAATTAACGAAAAATTAAATATCCTTAGTTTAGAAATAAAAGCTATAAGCAACCTTAATTTATTATTTTTAAGTTTTAATGCTTTTGCTACTGTGTTATAGCTATAGATATATAGCTAAGTAATAACTTCTGATTTAATATAACTAAAGTAGTAAATTAGAATGCTTGCTCTAATTTAGATATTTTTATATATTTGGAATTTATATATTTTGCTTTGCTTTCTCTATTTTTTAACTAATAGAGATATCTTATTTCAATAGAGTCAAGTTAAAATAATGTATTATATGATTCTGCTTTAAGATGTTTATCTAAGGCTCTATAAAGAGTCAAATCATTATAAGAGCAAGATGAGGATAAAATCAAATGGGTTGAATACTAAAAGGAAAAATCCAGAATAATTAAAGAAGCATTTACCTTTATTTAGATATAAAGAAACTACCTTTAACCACTAGAATAGTAATAGTCTTGGTTATTAACTAGTTAATTATTGCTTTACTAATTCAAACTTAGCTAATAGATTAAATATTTTATAGCAATAGGAAACTAATTAAATAGTTATTAAGAAGCATAGTTCATTAATAGGAGTAATAATAAGACAACTATTTAAAATAATTAATGCAACACCTAGTTATTACTACCAAAAGATATCTATTATTGCATATAGTGAACAATGATAGATCGATTATTTGGTTATGGTTGCATATAAAGAAAATATAAAAATCTATTTGACCTTTTTCAATCAGTCATTTTAATTTAGTTTGTTCTATTATATTCATTTTTTAAAGGAATATAAGACATCTAAGAAACTGAGTAATTATTGAAGTGAGAGAGATATGAAATTATTTATCAATTAGATGTTTTAAATTGGTAGATAGTTAAAATAGAATGTTAAGCTATATCATTTCATCTTTTTGAGATAAATAAAACTTTTAAAATAGAAAAAGAAGATATTTTGCTTAGACCGTTACAAGTTTATAAGGAACTAAAATGCTCTCAAGTATAAAAATTAGAATTAAATTAATAAGAATAAAAGAAATCAGCTTTTAAATGCTCAACTAAAATCTTGGGACTATTCTAATTTTATAATACTCATATTTCTTAATAAATCCCATAAAAGATTTTTAAAATTTTTAATGCTTAAAATTTATTTATAATAAAAGAAATGAGTCTACATTAAGGAAAAGCTAAGAAAATAAAATTAGAATTAGTTTTTTAGCAAAATGAAAAGTCTAAATATTAAATAGTTTAAGAGGCATGTAAATTCTGAAATTTACATTGAGCATAATTAAATCCTAAATTTAAATTAATTTTTAGATGATAAAGTTTAATATAAAGTCTCAATTTTCAAATCTCAGTAAGGTTCTCCACAATTGATGATCTTCTTTATTCTATTACTTGAATTATTTTTCAAAATAATCTTCTGAAGCTAGTTGATCAGATTAACTTTGCATGATAATTGTATCATTCGTGTTATTAAGATAATTTTATCTTCTTAGTTGTTTCAAATTTCAAAGTTCAAATGATTTGAATTTATTAATAGTTACTTAAGTCTAGAGTATATCTGACTTAAGAGATTTAAAGCTACCAACATTATTAGGATAAGCTTAGACTGGTATATTATCTCCACTTGTATATATTTATATTTCGGTTCTTGAACTATTACCAAAAAATTATAAAAAGTCTTTTGAGAATAAAGTGACGTTTATCCATCCAAAATACTCATCAAATTGTAGATAATCTTTATTTTGTAAATTTGGTTCTTTATAGTTCTTCTTCCAAAATTCAAATTTATTTTAGTCTTTGATTTGTTACTTTAAGTCAAAGTAAAAATCGTTTTATATACTTAAGTTTTGAGGTCTAAGGTCTTTTTTAATCATTTCTAATATTTTATTCAATTAAACTTATTTAGGCTACGTAGTTAAAGAGCTATACATTTCGTATATTAAATTTTACAGTCTTGCACTTAAATATTCTGGAGGTTTTGAGTTTGACTAAATAGAAAATGTAAAGATGAAAATATTATTTTCTTCACTTACGAAACAGGATGGACTGTAACTAAGACCTTCCAGTTATCTTATCTTATTAATCAATTCAGTTTAAAGAAGAATTTCAGAGACCCTTAAGTTAATGTATTGATTTAGGAATTCTTCAGTTGAACTTAAATTAGGTTGTATAAAATACTTTACATATAGCTAGTTAGTACTTGATTGTCTACTTATATCTCTTTCTCTAAATATGCTATCTTATTATTATTATCTAAAATACGATTAGATGTAACCTTTAGGTGGATTTTTATTAATAACTTGTTCTAATAAAGGAGCCATTTTATATACATAGTTTTTAACATAGTATTCCTCTATTATAATTCTATAATAAATGGAAGGCTTCAACTGTTCTTCTACAAACTTCTTTGTTTCAAGATACTCTAAGTTCCTTATTTCTTCAAGCAGTTCTTAATATGAGAATGTAGAAACTTCAGTGAGTTTCTGGAAATATTGATCAGATTAGATTTAATTATCATAAAGTATAGCATTGTAATTATACATCATTTCTGATTTAGCTAAATAGAAATCTTCTTCTTTGAACTCCCAAGTTAATATATGCTTTAAGGTAGTAATAGCCATTTCTCCTATTCTATCATTAAATCCATAAATATAAACTATGAGGAAATTATTGAAAGCCAGCGATATTATATCTCTACCAGTTTCAAGACAGAAAGCTAATTTCTAATGTAAAGCTTATTTGATCATTTAAGCTTAGATCTACGATATAGCAAAGTTCTTTATATTTTCATGAATACGTAAAGATCTTAAAAAGAAATAAATATTAGCTTGATCCTTATCTTTGTTGATTTCATGCTTTATTTCATACCAATTAGTTTTATTTATTTACTTGGAATAATTTCAGCTTCTTTATATTATCGAAGTATCAGCCTAGTTAAATTTTGGGATGTACTATTTCATACTGAGAGGTAAGGAGAGCGCTTATTTCCAGGAAGTTGGAGCTTAGATAAAAGCATTTGGAAATGATTGGACAGAATATTTGATTCCATATTATTTTTCTTGTTAATCTAGAGTAGGAAATTACTTTACTTAGTTAGAGGTCACACTAATGAAGGAATTTGAAATCTTCAGACCTTCTAAGAAATTTCGAAGATATAATCCATTGTATTAATATATTAAACTATCTCCAGCTAATATATCAGTATTGTTGAACTGATGCATATTAGAAGCAGTGCTAACTACTTCTGAGAAATAACTTTTATCTTTTTTTTAGTAGAAATTAAAATCATACAGCTCTTTTAGAAATTCGTACTATTCTTGTAGTTGCTAGTAAGTTTACTTAGATAAAATTAATTGGATATAGAAGGAAACTAAATCTATTATTTTCTAGTAATTTTATAAGCCTAAATCAGTTAGGAGAATGCTTAATTTCAATAGCTCTTCGTTTTGAGTTTATACTTATTTGTAAAAATATAAACGGAAAGCTAGTTTTTATTGTCGAAGCACACTTAAAAGGGAATTTTCTTAAGCTGTTGATAACCAGAACTCGATATACTTAGATTCTTGATACTCATATGATTTTCAATCTTTCTCTAAGGGTCAGAATATATTTAATTCATTTCGCTCTTCTAAGCTTTCTATAAAGAAAATTCTTTAGCATTCTTATTTCCTAAATGAGAGTTATTAAGGTGCTGGAGATTCGTTATTCCCTCTGTATGGTATATCTTTAAACGAAAACTCAACAAAATATTTCTAGATATCTTCATAATGCGAAGAATGAACTACAAGCTTCATTCTTTTTGAAGAATAGTATTTATTAAAAAATTTATTTATCTCTTGTACAATTGAAGCGTTTCTAGCCTGTAAGTCCTTCAACAAAGACTGTTTATTTCCTACTCCTAAATTATAAAGCTAATTCTACGGATTAGAATTTTAATAAATTATGAGGTTTTCAACATAATTAAAGGACTAAGCTTTCACACTTCATTCTTCATTTAGAACGTTTATTTCCCCTAGTAAATTTTCTTCTTTAAGCTATGGAGCCTTTAAAAATGATGATAAAATATCCAAAGCATCAATTGTGTTAAATTTACTTAGTCCGAAGTGGAAATTTGTTTCTGTGTAAGAAACAAAAGCATTAAAAACTCCTCCTGATTTTCAAACATAGTTAAATAAACTATTTTCCTATAGATATTTATCGCTTCCATAATTCACCATATGTTCAAATAAATGAGGTAGACCTGAGATATTTTCGCTGTTTAATTAGCCTACTTGTATTGAAATAGAAGCAAAATCCGATTAAGTTCTAGAATTATTGATAAGTAATACTTCTATTCCATTTTTTAGGTAAAATCGCTAGAAATTTCGTTTATCATTATAAGGAATCTTTAATCACTTTTATTCTAACTCCAGTGTAGACTTCTATTGCTAAGTTATAGTTTAATTTTGCTGATCTTATGGAGTTACAGTTTCTTCTTTTTAAGTTGTATTTACTGATTCATTTGTGTTTTCTTATGGAGTTACAACCTCTTCTGCATGAGTTGTGTTTGCTACTGTAGTGTTTTTCTAGGCATAATTAGGAATTTTTTAATCTATATGAGGACCTTCTAATTGACTTACATTTTATTTAATATGTTAATCTTAAGTGGGCTATGTTGAGTTATTATAATATATATAGTAATAAATAGTTGTACAACGCTAATTCAAACTGATAATTAGCCCAATGACTAAGATTAATATTATTCCGAACAACAAATATTTAGTTCTACAGATCTTCCCTATTGATCTTATTTAAGAACTGCCTTCATTCTTCTATTCGTTTTAAGAAGATTGTATATCGTCTAATTTTGTATGAGAATCATGGGCTTAGAAAGACTTATTTTCTCCAGTTTAATCATCTTTGATTTTTAAAATTATTTTTAGCAAAGGTTCCTTCAACTGTTCTTTCTATTCTTAAATTTCAATGTACATTAATAATAAAGTTAAGAAAGAAGCTAATAAATAGCTATTATTTTATAATTAAAAAAATATTATGTTGTCACTTTTATTTTCTTGCTTATTTCTATTCACTTTTTCTTAAACCTTCAATCATAATTTATAGCTGAACTAGAAATTCAAGCATTTCAAAGTAAAAGAATGGAAATTATTTATATTAGAAATATTTTACTCTTTATACTTACCTTCCATTTTTTTCGTTACCTTGGGGTAAACTAAAAAGCTCTGCTAGTTTTAGAGAGTAAAAGTTTAAGTTAAAATGCTATAAAGACTAACTTTTAAGTACTTTTTAAATGATTTTTTATAGGTTCTTATGCCTTTTTTATTGTTGTTGCTACTGTAGAGAAAATATGCTTCCTAGTTAGGTTGAATCTTCAGAAAATGAGACATTACGTATTTAAATTCTTTAACCTAAAAATATTTTAGATTATCTATTAGCCCAATAAAAATTTGGAGAACACTTAGTAAGTTATAAGATTGGTGTATCCATAATTTATTTGCAGCCCCTATCAAAGTAATAAATATAATGAATTTAATTATAGAATGATTATGGCATTAGCATCTAAACTTAAATCTAATGAAAACAAATATTGCTATAATAATATGAAATAAACTTGTTATAAAAATAATTTATATCTATTTATCTTTATATATTTGTGCTTATATTCAAGTATTATGAAATAGTATATTGATAAACTTAAACTTAAATTCAAGTAGAAATCATTGTTTTTTATTATCAATAGGTTTATTAAAAGTGTAATCATGCAAGTGGAATAAAAATAAATTCAGAGGAATTTGCTTTTTTTTAATGGTGTAATTATTTTAACTTGCAGCTCTTCCCTTAAGTCGTAATTTAATTTAGGTATTTATACAAAAGCAAACAATTTTTCCTTTAATTTCATCATTCTAAAATATTCAAGGTAAACGAGAACCTTTTTTATTCAAGCTATTTGAGTATCTTATCAATTTATTTTACATTTCTCCAAAGTTAAAAATATAAAAAGTGCTCCATAAACTTAACTGCTAGTTTCTCTATATCAGTTTATTAATTAAATTTTAAGAAGATAAATATTTCATATATCTATCAATCATTTAAAATGCTTATCTGTATCATTCTATTTATTATGGTTCTTTCTCTTTTCTATCTTATTAGAAATATATATTAATAGCTAGTAATTAAAGCTTTCCTATATTATATGAATATCATATTTAGTTTAAATACGCAATTTTATGGAAGACTATTTAGGATTTTGCTAATAGATATATGATTATAGACACTTATACTCTAGATATTATTCTAATGAGACTAAGAGTTCATATTTATAATTTTAAATTGCTGGTTATTGCTTTTGTCCTGGTTAAGATTCATAAAATATTTAAACTTAATAAATGAAATAGCTTTGAGTATTATAGAGGTAGCTAATAAAATAATATAGCTATGTTTTGAATGCTAGATATAGTTCTATAAGTACTTTTAGTATATATCATAGAATAGTAATGCTATATAACTCTACATACCTGCTTTTTAAATACATCCTTAGAATAATTCATGATTATTATTTATGAAATTACTTTAAAGTAAAAAATTTACGATAAATTGTGAGTTTAGAAGTATAGATGAAATTTATACACTAGACTCTATTGTACCTATTTAAACTAATAAAAAAGTAAATCTTTCGCTTAAAAAATATTTAGAAATACATTTAAAAGTAATTAGATTAGATAAGAATAAAAGAATATAAATTTTGCTTCAAAGGGAAATAAAAAAGCGAAGCAACTAGATTAAAAAATTTTACTCTTATTTGTAGGAAGATTTATAAAGATATAAATGAGAATATTTCTTAGAGTAAATAAAACATAAACAAGCAATATCTTCATTATAAAAAATCTATTTAGTTTTATTTATTTATAATTAAAATTATTTCTTTTCGGTTTAGAGAGAACTACTTATAAGCTAAAATTTATAATAATAGTTAGTTATAAAATTGTATAATCAATAACATTTGGCTACTTATCCTTAAGATTTATCTAAATTAATTTTTTTTGTTAATTTTAGTTCTCTAATTTTTTTAATAGTTTTGCTTCACCAAAATTTAAATTATCAACACTTAAATGAAGAACTATTTGATAGACAGACTTTTATTACATTTATAGCTTTTGAAATGAATGAAATCTTTCTTTATCTTTAGTTCAGCGAAATGAAATAAATGAGAAGGTATAATTTAATTGAAGCACTTTCAAATTATTATAAAGCTAATATAAATTGTAAGCTTCTTGAAATAAGCAATTTAACTGCAGCTTAGTTTTCTTTATTATGCCTAACACTTTAAACTCCATTATAAATCATATTTTACATGATAATTCATTAAATAAAGCTTAAACTGACGCTTTAAGATGCTTTATCTCATACTAAGTAATTATAATCTATTTTCACCAACTTTGATACAGAACCATTATAAAAATAGAACCTAATTTAAGCTATTTTCATTTTAGAACTTAGCTTTACATACTTTGTAGAAGCATAAGTGTTAATTTAATTCAGCAAAATGCCTTAAAAATAAGAGAGTTTATAAAAATAATAATATACTTAATTAAGAACTATTAATAGATGACTATCATCTTAAAATTCATGCTAGATGCTTATTTTAAAAGATTATAGTTGCTTGAAATTCATTGAAGAATCTGAAAGAAAATCAAATTAGAACTAATAAAAGCTGAAATTTTATATATTTATATTGTAAAATGAGTAAACTAAAGCTTAGTATACATAGATAAGCTTTTAAAGTTTCGTATTAAAGTCCAAAAATTCTAAAGTTATGCCTAAGAGAATTTTAAAGCTTAGTAAAAAAGAATAAATTTATAAGCTAAATATGATCTAGATCTCATTATCTTAAAATCTATAATCAAAAAGTAATAAATAGTAAAAACTTGAAATCTTCTTAATAAAAAACGGAAAATATTACCTCTTCATGATAAAATGCTTATCGATAGTGTAAAATTAGTTTAAGTAAGTGCTGTTAAAATTGTAGTCGAGTTTTTACATTCTAATTAGTAGAAATACTCTAAAATTAATTTTAAATGATTAAGTTAAATAAAACATTTGCACTCTAGAATTGTTTGCTAGTTACAAAAAATTAAAAAGCTAAGTAGATGTTATAGAATAATTGAATAGAAAATTTAAACTATTTAAAATAAATTTAACTTTCTATACTTTGTAAGAAGAAAAATAGATCTTAATTGAAGATATAATATAAAAATGATTATTTTAGAATCTCGGTACTATAAAGTAAAATAGCTTAAGATTATAAAAGCTAGTTATAATATAAAAATTATAAAGAGAACTTCTCCCATTCTATGTTTAAAGTTTATACTTTTAATACACTGAAATATACAAAATTAAATACTCTTAAAGCTGGTAAAAGAAGAGTATTTTTCAAGTTATATTTAAATTTTCTATTTAAAAAATCATCAAGAGTAGGAATGAAATAATTGATTAGAAAGAAATTTTTTAATTTTTTGACTCAAACTGAGTCAGAAGTAAACAAATGAAAATTACGAGTGAAGAATATACTTTCTTAGAATATCTTAAAAATTTTATCTATAATCTTCTTCTATCAATTGGAAAAGCTTTTTAATTTTAAGTATGTAAAGTATTTAAAACTTAATAATTAAGATAATTTAGTAAACTCTATATATTAGTAAGAATTTCTTGATATAAGAGTAATTTAATTCTTCATGAATTGTCACTTAATTTCCTTAAATCTTATTCCATTGCTTAAGCTTGTAGAATTTACTCTATAAATAAGTCTATTGATTAGCCTCTCTTAGAAATATATCATTTAATATAGTTAATTTTTAACTTATAAAATAAGATAAATTGATTTTATAAATACTCCAAGCTAAACCAAAACTTGATCTAAAGTCAAGAAGTAAGATAAATAAATTAAGTTGATAATGAAATAGGGATGTAGCAGGTAAACATTTATAAAGAGTATAAAATACAGGTCATAATGCTTAAGCTTATTTTTGTTATTATAGGTGTTATTTAACTAATTTAGTAAATAGATTATAACACATTTAATATAATAACTAACTGTATAAACTTGGAATAGAAGTTTATATGTTTAATTGGAATAGACCTTTTGATGACCTAAGTGTTATAAAATAATAATGGTTACTTTTATGACTATAGAACTACATTTGTTCTTATTTATACATAACTCTTTAGTTATTTATATTAGAACAAAAATTTCCTTTCATACTCTTTTTTTAAATAACAAATCATAGAGACTTATAACTTAGTAAGCTACTCAAATTTTTGCTATTACTTAGAATGCTATTAGCACTCTTCTACCAAAATCGAGTTCGAAATATAAGTAATCCTTGACTTGTAAGATTAAATATTAAATTATATGGAATTGTTCTAATTTACGAACCTGATTGAATTAACAAATCATTTGATCCATAGTTAAGGTATTAAATACCTTATTATTAAAGAGACTCTTCAATGCTTTTAAATTTAACTTTTAAATGTCTAAACTTTATTTATTCTAATATTTTAATTTTTCATACTTTTCTTTAATTTTAGCCTTTATTTCTCTTTTAGTTTGGTTGCTTATCACATTGTTGCTGGATGAGAATAAAATTACTAAAGTATGAGAGAAAGATTTATTAATTTTGGTTTCCTTTTTTCTTTATGAATTAATTTTAGGATTTTTTATGTTTTATTTTTACTTACCTAGAACTAGTCAATGGTCTAGTAAGTTAGTTTCAACTTGTTAAGAATAAAAGTATATTATTACTTAAATGAAAGGTTAGGTAATATGTTTAATGTAAGTTGTGCTTGTAATTAAGTTCTTTCTTAAGATTCTTAAGTTTAAGAGTAAAAATAAAAAATTTATATGTTTTTTCGATCACTAAGCTCTGAGTTTACTCCATTCTTCGTACAAATCATTGTAAGCTTTAATACCATTATCGAAGTATTTTCCATCCAAACAAATTGTATCCGCCATAATTGCTGTGACTACATAAGGATCACAGTTAGCAGCAGGACGTCTATCTTCAAAATATCCTTACTGATCATTTACAGTGGGTCTTGGAATTCTTACACTTCTACCTCTATCTGCTATGCCGTAAGAAAATTCATGTAATGGAGAAGTCTCATGATGACCAGTAAGTCTCAATTCATTTTATCCTCCGTATACTTAAATGTGTCTCAGATGATTAGCTGCCAATTTTTCAACGGCTTCAACAATTTTTTGATATCCTCCAGCTTCTCTCATAGGCTTTGTAGAGAAATTAGTATGAGCTCCTGCTCCATTTCAATCTCCACTTACTGGTTTTGGATGATATGTTATTACAACACCATGTTCAGCAGCAATTCTAGCTAAAACATATCTTGCCATTCATAAGTGATCGCCAGTTACTAGTCCTTTGCATGTACCTATTTAAAATTCCCATTATCCTGGCATGACCTCTGCATTAGTTCCGTATATTTAAATTCCTGCATAGAGGCAGGCTTTCAAATGTTCTTCCATAATGGCTCTTCCAAAACAGTTATCAGCTTCTACTGAGCAATAATAAAGTCCTTATGGTCTTGGGAAATAATCTGTTTTGAATCCAAGAGGCCATCCTTAAACTGTTAAAATTGTATACTCTTATTCTATTCCAAACCATGGATCTTAATCTCCTATTTTTTCAAAGATTTCTCTTGCAAAACATCTGAAATTGGCTTTTGCAGGAGATCCATCTCCTTTGAAGGTTTCACAAAGAACCATTTTGTTGTCTCCTCTTCTAAAAGGATCATTGAACAACGCAACAGGTTTCAAAGTAATTTCAGAATTGTTTCCAGAAGCCTAGAAACAAGAACTGCCATCATAATTCCATTCAGAAACCTAAGATAAATCAGTAATCTTTCCTTTGAAAACTTTTGCTTTTGAGCGAAGATCCATGCCTGTACCTCCAATCCAAACATACTCTACAATGGTTTGGTTATTTTGATCAAGATCCATGTAGTCTCGTTCAATGTCGAAGGTAGAAGGTTGCAAGTCAGATGATTTCATATTATTAAAAAATCCAGATTGGTGGTTTTTAAATCGAAAGGGTTTAACAATTAAACTTAAACTTACGAAATCATTTAAAACGATTATTTTAAACTCACATAATTTCCTAACAATTTTAAATGAAAGTAATATCAAGCTAAAGCAATGAGAAAGAGCCTAGATTCGTAATTAGCTTTATAGATTATATCGCTGTATACAATATTTATTGATATTATGATATCATCAAAACTTCTTATTTTTATGGCCAATTATAGTGCGAAATAAATTAGATTAAAGAATTTTTGTTTAATAATAAAAGGTAGTTTAGGATTAAATCTAATGGAATAAAATTGTATAAAGTTTAATTTCAAAGATAAAGATGTAACAACTAGACAACTTTAAATATAGAACCCAGAAGATCAACTGGCTATTTTTTATATTCTATCATTCTTCAAAGTTAGTTATTACTCTTTGGAATTACTATTTAAGAAGGAAAAAAAGAGTCAATAGTTGAAGTGAAGAACTTTGATTGTTATAAAATAAATAAAGGAAAAACAAAATTTTTCCTTTAAAAGGAATATTAAAATAACTAAATGTATATTAATTAAAAAGATATTAAAAACCAAGTTTTTCTCTATTAAGATTATAAATTAAGAGACTTATGGGAGGTTCGATATTAAATAAAAAAAGGTATTTAATTTTCTTCATTCTCTTTAAAAATCTTATTCTAATTTCTTTTTATTTTAACCAACAGAATGATACTGGTCCTCGAAATTTGACAATCAAATCAATTTCAACTTAGTTTTTATCACTGAATCTCTCTTCGGTTATAAAGAATCTAAAAAGAAATTTATGTAAATTTTGGCAAAACAACTTTGTTAAACATCTTTATATAAAAGCACTAGTAAATAATTTCTAAGGAATAAGCAAAAACCAATTTACTTAATGATTATTTTACGTTATGAATTAAAAGAAAATCCCTAATATTAATAACTATAACTTCTGATATGAATCTTATACCTTTATTTTAATTCTTTAGAGTAAAACTTATCTATGCTCTACTATTTATCCCTTTAGATAATCTAGTTATTTAACTTTTGACAGCATAAATCTTTAAATAAGTAGATAATGAATTTCTCTTCGATATTAAAGCTGGACTCATAATGTTAGCTATTTTAAATTTTCATTTCATTACATTTAATTATGAAGATAGATAAGGTAATAGGGATATGGCAATTTATAATTTCTAGAGCTTTTAAAGTTTTAACTTAGAGAGTAAGAAGGATAATATGATAACTTTATTGTCTTGCTTACTTAGAAATAAGTCTAAATAATTAAATTTCATTTTTCTCCTATTCTAACACTTAAGTTAAGTCAAAATAGAATCACTATTTATGACAGATGAAAGCTAAATCCACAACAATAAAAAAAATTTAATCCATATCACTCCTTCATCATTAATCGCTTTGATATCAAGGTTCTTTTCAAACAAATTTAAAAACGCTTACTTAAATTATTATTAACTAAGATTGGTTAAAGTTGGTAAAGCACTTTAACTTATTATTCTTCCTATAATATTTGAAATGTTTCTCTATAAAATAAAATATCTTTTAATTAATTTGAAGCGAAAATATTAGAATCTTTAAATTAAGATATCTAATTTAATAGCTCTAATTATTAATAAATATAAGTTGAGACTCATAAAATTCTTATTTTAGATTTCCTTTTTATGCTTTAATTATTCCTTAGAGAATTTATAAGGCTTACTTTTACAATATTTATGACAAGGAAATGTTCATTCTAATTCTAGAGATTATATCATCATATATTTTAGAAACTCAATTGAGCTTTTATTTTCATCCGTTTAAGAAAAATTAGTTTTGCGGATATCAATAACAAACTTATGATCTAAGATTATGCTTAAAGATAAGTTTTTCCTTCATTGATGTAATAGAATATTCTTATATTTTTAGTTTATCCTTATCTCCTTCATACTAAGAGCAGATAGTGATATCACATACTTGATTTGTATATTTGAGGTGAAGCAAATAAAAAATTAATTTTTGATAGAATTTAATTCTAAAATTTCTTATTTTTGAATGATGGTGTCTAGAAAGAAGAATAAGGAGAAAATAATATAGGAATCATTTAATTAAAGTTAGACTTTTGTAATACAATAAGTAACTAAGTCATTTTATTTTCCTTTTTATTTGGCTTATTTTAAATATAAGAAAATTTAAAGCTTTTCAATGGATGAGTTTAATGAACTCTATTTACTTTCTTGCCTTAACTACATTATTAATTTTTGAAAATGACATTGCTAAACTTCTTTAGTCTACATTTCTTGAAAATTTCAAATTTCAAAGGAAATTAAAATTCAGTCATACTACATTTAGCTTTACGAAAAGTTTGAGGCTAAAGGCCTTAGATAACTCTACGAGTTAGAATTTCATTTTACTTACTTATTCAAATTTAGCTTACCAGCAGTGATTCTGACTAATTAATTACTCAAATATTAAATAAAGCAAAGCGTTCACTCAACATTTGTTTAAGCTGGAATATTTTAAACTTAAAATCCTAAATTATATTTTTTCTAAGATTTAGAAACGCAATTAAAGTTGATGCTCATCAAAAGTGTATATAGCAAGGTTTATTTCTCAATTTAATTTTTATATAGTTAGGGTTCTATTAAACCTTGAAATGGAAATAAAAAAGCTTTTATGTTCTTAAATTAGCAAGATATAATATATTATATATATAGTTGCTATCAACCTTTATTAATCCTATTTATAAGGAAGATATAACTTAGAACATTATGTGCTTTATATTTAGTTTCTACTTAAATTAAGCTCCTTTTAGTAATTATGCTGAGGAAAATATTGCCTCATACAAATATTGCAAGCTTTGTATATTAATATTTCCTTACTAGCCTTTTAAACAGCATAAATTAAAAGAGAGGAATAATAGAAAAAATTCAACTACTAGTTTTCACTTCATGTCTTGATGTATCTTGGCAAAACTAGGCACTAAGTTAGAATCAAAAGTCTATATAAAGCAGTTCTTTATACTAATGTTATACAAACCATTTTTTAAGTATATTAGAAATCTTCCAAAGTTAATTCAAAGTTATAGAGCAAAACATTTTAACTAGCAACATTGTCTAAGAAGTGTATTTGACTATTCTTATACTATAGAGCATCGATCTATTTTTATATAATTCTATACTCTAAAGAGATTTAAAAAATCATTGAACTTATTGGTTACCTTTAAAATCTAAAAACCAAATATTTATTTGCAGCTTATCTTATAAAATATAAAATTAGCTTAGCAAATAGAAAAGTAAAAGGTATATGTATTAAGCTTTTAAGTTAAGATTTAGATTCAGAAAAATAAATATAAAAAAGGACTACTAGATATAATAAAAAGAAGCGAATGAGAAAATTAAAAGCTAACATTCACAAAAAATCATTACTTTTAAATAGATTTTAAATATCCGTTAGACTATAAAATACTTAAATTTTTCACTATCTAAACTATTTCGTTTTTTTTACTTTTTATAATATAATTTTACTAAAAATTTCTAATCGGAAGTTTGGCTATTCATTAAAAATTTATTTATCATCATTTGGTTCCTAAATAAATTAATTGATAAAGTTAATCAATTTAATAAAGAAGTTGATGAGTCATGCATATTAAACTATATTATCGTTTTTAAAACCTTTCTTACTTTTTCAATTTTTTTAATATCATTTACTATTCTTATACCCTCAGATTCCAATAAATGCATTTCCTTTACCTAGCTTATTTATTAGCTTTTGTTTAGCACTGCCTAAGTGTATTTAAATTTGATTGCTTTTTAATATTCCATATAAAATTGCTTGTTTAAGGTACTTAAATTTGAATATTATTAAAGAAATATTTTATGTATTAAAATTTGCATCATAAGCTCTCAAAGAGATTTAGTTGATTCTAAAAATTCCTTTGACATGTAGCTCATCTATGTGATTATAAAATTTATCTATTTTTATATTTTTATTCTAATTCTTTATATTATACCAATCTTAGTACATTTTATTAGCATTTCTTTTACTTTAAGCTTTAAAAAGTATTATAGGAATTCTCTCCACTAGCTAGAGATTGATATTAGAAATATTTATTATAAAAATAACATTTTATTATCTTAAATTAAGTTAAATAATAAGACTGAAATTATTAATTATTAACAAAATCAGAAGGTCTTCTCTGTTAGTAGAAAAGAAGGGAGCTTCTTCTCGTTTATCGAATCCTTCTGTTGCTTTCTTTCTTCTAACTCTCCTCTTGCCTCTAATTGCTTTATAAATGCGTTTAAAACTTTCTCTCCTTCCTATTTCTTTGTAGTATTACTCTTCTCAAACATAGCATCCATTATTTTCTTCCTTCTATAAGTTGAAATCACTAAATTAAAAGGTAAAAACTCTGCATTTTCTATTAAACTTCCATTTATCAACTTTTTGAAAAATTAGGTCATTGTTGAGTTACTTTCCGATCCTTTTATTATTTCTAGAAACTCTTTAAACTCAATTTAACCTGATTTATCTAAATCTACAGCAACGATCATTTAAGCTACTTATTCTTTACTTTCAGCTAAACCTAAAGCGATCATGGGTTCTTCTAGTTCTTCTACTCCAATAGCACCAGATTAATCTTTATCAAGAGAATCGAAGAATTTTTTGAGTTCTTGGCGTTCTTTTTCATCGAAATCGAGAGTATTCATTTGGCCTCGTTTCCTCAACCAGTTTCTTCTAGCAGTTTCTTTCTAAATGAAAAAATACCAAATAAATAATCTTTTCCTGTATCATTTTTATTAACTCCTTTATTAATTCCCTTTATACCTTTTCTTTAATTACTGTTATTCTTTTTTAAATAGAGGACTGAGATATATCTCTAAGATAATAAATTAAATGATATTATGCTTTAAAATGTAAACATATGAAATGATCGATATAGTAGGTGTATGGTTAGGAATATCTAACACAGCTAAGATAAATACAAACTAGAAATGCTAGCTTTAGAGTACACATTTAAAAGCAAGCCCTTTAGATAAGATACATATGCTTATAAATAAAGTTAGAGAAAAGTGCTAATTTACATTATTTTATTTTAACTTAAGCATCTAATCTCTCTTACAAAATTTAAATAAAATATAAAAGAAAGCTACATTCATATTTTATACTCTATAGACATATAAGTATGCTTGCAAGGCATAATTATCTTAATTGATAATAGTTCAACTGAGTAAATATAGCTATAACTGTAAAATTGGAAGATTAATGCATATATGTAGTTATTATTTATTTCTCTATTATTGGTCTTTTGCTTTAGACTTTCATTTCATTCCTACTGATTTTAGTTTGACTATGTCAACAAAATTGACATTTTAAAACTTATTTAAGAAGAATAGTAGTAAAGAAAGCTCGATCTAGCGAATAAAACATAAGATCCTTTAATAATTAATACCATACACTTAAATATAGTATATCAAGCTAAGCTTCTTATTATTTTCATACTTAATTTTCTATGCAGCAAGAAAAATCTTTCACCACCATAAATATATCCGAATGAAATATTATAAATATTTACTTTATCAGATAATTATCTATATCCATTAATTCATAAATAGAACATACTCATCAACGTAAAATTAATATAACTCATAAAATTTCATTTTAGCTATTAAATTAAAGTTATAAGCTGTCTAGTTTATTCTAAGTATTGCTACATTAAGGATACTTAACTATTAAGGTATATTAATCTTCATTAGTTATATATGACTCATTTACTTATTAATTCTTAATTCAAAAGGTAAGTTTCATATGCTCTATTGAACAATGTCAAATTTAAAAGGAATAATGAAAAGAGTAAATTCTAGTTAAATTGAAAGTTTGTTAAAGAATATCTGCATAAATTTGTAATACTAAAGAGGTTGATTGAATAAGATTCTATTACAAGTGAAAGAATTAATAGGATTTATATAATTAAAATTTAGAAGTTTAGGGTTTAAATACACTTCATTTTGGATAGATAGTTGAAGTCTATTTACTATTTATTTATAAATTCGTTAATTTAAATTTCAATAAATTGGTTGCATCTTTAGTTTAATATTTGGATAATTTATACAATAATAAATGAAATATAACTCTAAGGGATTTACTTAGATTAATAAACATTTATTAGTTAATAGTTATTAATGGTTTGCGTGTTTCAAAGAGACCCGTTGAAAATTCTCATATAATAGTCCCAAGAGAAAGTCTAACTACCAAAGAATTTATATTCGAATTGAATCTCAGGTTGGAGAATAGCCGGCTTCTTTTTATCAAATTATACTGAAAAATCTATCAATTTTAGATTATATTTTACGTAATCTGAGAATGGTCCAAGTGGTTCACCTCTATGTATACTTCCCTTATGAGTTCAACTTGTATGCTTTCCTCTTGGTATTAATGGACTTATAATTGACTTTCTAAGACTATGATTGAAGTATCATACCATTCTTATAACGAAATCGCATCCAATGAATGTTTTTTTTAAATCAGGCCACATATAATCTGGCATTATCCAGTTTCAATGAAAATTTACTCTGTCAACTCTAAATTGGTAGAGACTTTCAGGACTGCTGTAATTTTCAGCATTTGATGTCAATTAAACAAAGCCTATACGCTTTCCATACTCTTAACTATGAATTAAATGACGATTAACTCACTTGGCATATTCATAAAAATCGGCAGATAAGGGAACATCTTCTTCACATCATATGACAGATTTAGCCTTCAAGTGTTCTAAAGTCAAATTCAGCAAGAAAAAAGCATTAGAAGCGCACTTAAATTCCTTTCATTTTCTTCTTTTATTAATTTATAACGCAGGATGATAAATATGGATTATATTTAATATCCCTCTGCTCTAGAAATGTTTAACTACTTCAGTAACGTTTTCGAAATTTTTATCCTAGGAAATTATTATAATGGTCTATGAAATATTATATGCCTTTTCAGCCGAAATCAGAGTTTCATTTAAGCTATCATGTCTTCGATAAACAGGCATAACTATTGGAATCACTTATTCTTCATCTAAGGTGAGGTTTTTGATATACTCATTATATTTTTCTTAAACTTAGTCGTAAATTTCTGAATAATACTCTCAGAAATAAAAAACTGGACAATCCATTTATCTGTATCAAACCTAAGAAGAGAAGTTCAAATCCAGAATCTATCCATAATGATGCTTGTTAATTTAAAACAAGTTACTAATGGGAACTAATGGCTTTAAATCTAATGCATCGGTAAATTGATTCAAATTCTCTGACAATAGAAGGTTCCTATCTAGATAGTTTCAAATGCTTGTTTTAGTCTCTATTTCTTGAATTAAGCTGCCTTAATTAAGAATTTAATATTACGGCTTGATATAAAAATGCTTAAATTATAAAATGTTTTAATTACCAATTATGTCTTTACTCATTTCATTTGGCGAAAGTTTATCTATTACTTAAGCTCCAATTCTAAAGCTTACTCCTGTTTACATTAATCTATAGTAATTTTAGTCGTAAACTGATATTAACTGCTCATTTATCCTCAACTAAGCTTTTGGTAGCTTTTTATCTGGATATTATTTGAAGATTTTTGTTCCTAAAGCAGTCAATAAAATCTGAATATTATATCAAGTATCAGTTTTAATAGGCACTTTTCCTCTTAAATACTAGCACCCTTTATCAGATCCTATTTCTAATATAATATTTCACCTTAACTTCTAGTTAGAATTATAAACAAGATAAAGGAAATATCCTCAATGATAGTTAAATCTACTACAACCTTCTATTTTATTTCCCAATATTGCATATCGTTTTTCATCTTATATTCCATTTATAAAGTTTCTATACTCTCCAGGCTCTTATCTAGATTACTCTTTTAGATTTTTTAGCTTATTTAAATCAAATTTTACCCAAATGGATAAAACTAATTCAGGAAAATCAAAGGAATTTAAAGGTCCATGCACCACAAACTATCTATCTCCTTATAGATCTATAAAAAAACCTTATATAGAAGGGCTTCGGTTTTTCATATTTAACCATTTGGCCTCATGATTTAGTTCGTCCTTCTATTGTTCTGAATAATTAGTTAAATAATTAAAATCTTCCTATTCAAAATACTCTGTCTATTTCTTCTTCTCAGAAATTATTTTTATCTCCTTACTCTCCAATTAAATCTTCTCCTCTTTCACTACCTAAGGCTCTTTAACTTTTACTGGATCAACTAATACATAATTCAATTTCTTATTTTAATAAATTTAATCTCCTTCCTTACTTTACTAATTGTTAACTATTAGAAGGTAATAGAGCCAGATTACTAGAATGCTTGAAAGAGTATAAATAAAAATTAATTTTATTTTTTCCATTTTATGTTTTTATTTTATTTGAAGCTATTTACTAAAAATAACTCATAAAAGCCTAAAAGCCTTATTATTTATACTTAGGATAGATTTCAAGAACTAAAGTGTGATACCACTTATAGCTTTTATATAGGTAAGTGTCTTCTTTGATTTTATGATTAAAGAGCTTCTAAACCTTAGCTTTTTCTGCCTGGCTGCCTTGATTTATACTCTATAGCTGAAATAATGACTTAGAGTAGGATTTTAATATATCCTTTGTTCCTTCTCTATAGATTAATGCCTACTAAAGTATTTTTAATCTAAGCAGCAAGTATATAAAATGTATGCTGAAGCTTTTATTTTAAAGGCTGGCTATAACTCAAAGTGAAATACTAGGATTTTCATATATAAAATGGATAGTAAAGTAGTTATCGGTAAAGTACTAATTAACTTACTTAAAATGACTTAAAGGAGATAAAGAAAGAAATTCTTACTCTTAATTTATAGCTTAAGGTAGAAATTTATAGATGATAATAGCATAAGCATCTAATTTTCAACCATTATAGTTAAGAAAAGCTTATAAAATAGATTAGCTTATCCTTGTGTGATTTATTTAACACTGAGTATAGAATGTTGAGGCAATTAATGAAAAAAGAGGAATCTTCTAGAACATCAATAAGAAAATGAAGCTATTATACAATAAAAGGAAATTAATGTTTTTAAATAGGTAGGTAACTTAAGAGAGTGTCTTTGTATCTTAAGGTTTACAAATAAATATTTATTAATCTAAGTTAATTTAAGAGAAAAAATAGCTAGTATAAATAAAGTTAAAAAGTAACTTAAATTTAATTATTTACAGATAAGACAGGCTGTACAACTACTAATCTAATAAGACTTATTTCCCTATAATTTACTTGATATTAAATTAGATTTATACAATTAAAGAATTATTCTTTGTTAGTTAAATTTCATTGGAACTAAAAATTAATTTATAAGAGATTTCTAAATAAATTATGAAAGATTAGATTATTCATCTTCTTTTCAAAACTACTTTGATGCTTTATTAGATGAACTAAGATATTCTAGATTTTAGAAACATGATAAATAAGCGTTTGAAAATGATTAAAGGCTTGCATCTGTCTGGTACTTTAGTATTTAAACTAAAATTAAGCTTACTCACTATATTACTGTTTCTATTACTTATACCTTACTTTTTAGAAATATTCCTTAATGATCTAATATCTTTATAATCACCGTTTGTTATCATCATTACTATATATGAATATATGAATATGATCTAATACTTTAAATATAATTTAATTTGATAACTTAAAGCTTAGGCTTATTAAGGATGTATCTTAGATAATTGTAAGTTAAAATTTGACTTTATTCTCTTAAAAGAGCATCTAAAATCTGGATGTATCTCATGCTGAATATAAAAAGAATAAATCACTTAATAACTTATATTAAGGAATAAGATATTACTATTTAAATAGCAGCCTTAGTAAATCTTTTTAGTTTGAAGTGATTTTGGAACCGAGATCATGAAATAATAATCTGGTGATTTATTATTTATACTCAATTTGTTAATTTCACTAAAGTATAATAGATTATACAAAGCTAGGTTTTATCATATTTAACCTCAATAATTAGCATAGCTCTTCTTAATAATAAATAAGCTTTAATTTATTTGATTTCATTCTTATATTGAAAGCTTGCTGTAATTAAGCCCATTTAATTTAACTCAGCTATACATTAAAGTTATTTGCCTATCCATTAGACGATAAATTAGGAAGTCTATCTTCTAATATAATTTTAATCCTAAAACCTAAATTATATAGCCTATTAATCATCTAATCAGTTATAATTAATCTTCTCATTTTAAATCTCTAATAAATTAGCTCTGCTTATTTCTACTTATGCATATAGAAAATAAATAATAAACAAGTAATTAAAGAAAAGGTATAAAGGGAATTAATAAAGGAGTTAATAAAAATGATACAGGAAAAGATTATTTATTTGGTATTTTTTCATTTAGAAAGAAACTGCTAGAAGAAACTGGTTGAGGAAACGAGGTCAAATGAATACTCTCGATTTCGATGAAAAAGAACGCCAAGAACTCAAAAAATTCTTCGATTCTCTTGATAAAGATTAATCTGGTGCTATTGGAGTAGAAGAACTAGAAGAACCCATGATCGCTTTAGGTTTAGCTGAAAGCAAAGAATAAGTAGCTTAAATGATTGCTGCTGTAGATTTAGATAAATCAGGTTAAATCGAGTTTAAAGAGTTTCTAGAAATAATAAAAGGATCAGAAAGTAACTCAACAATGACCTAATTTTTCAAAAAGTTGATAAACGGAAGTTTAATAGAAAATGCAGAGTTTTTACCTTTTAATTTAGTGATTTCAACTTATAGAAGGAAGAGAATAATGGATGCTATGTTTGAGAAGAATAACACTACAAAGAAATAGGAAGGAGAGAAAGTTTTAAACGCATTTATAAAGCAATTAGAGGCAAGAGGAGAGTTAGAAGAAAGAAAGCAACAGAAGGATTCGATAAAAGAGAAGAAGCTCCCTTCTTTTCTACTAACAGAGAAGACCTTCTGATTTTGTTTATTATTAATAAAAGTCTTCGTTTTCTTTTTCCTTAATTAATGCTTATATTTTTCCAAAATAAAATAAAATAAAAAATTTTCTAGCTTTGATTCAATAGTGTCATAATAACTATAACTAAAGCAAAAAATTAGAGATTTCTATTTTTTTATTTATTAAGAAGATATTAAATTTCAATTTTTAAAATATTTATTTAATTTAAATAGATTTAATTTTATACTAAGACTTTATTATTTAAACTTTAATTAAAATCTTTATCTTTTGACTAATTTTTGGATAATATCTCTTTCATACGATGTAGGCTATAAATTAATTTTAATTATGAAATATGTGCTGCTAAATCTCTTTTTAAAGTTGCAATAAGCATTAGCTTGAATAATTTAGTACTTATTAGTATTTTTACATTTAAGTGTTTAGACAAATAATAAAAGGTAGTGAGCATATATGTACTTTTATATTTCTAGACCGTATTATATTCGATCTTATTCTAGAAGCTTTCTTTTGAAGGATTGAAGCCTAGTAGTTTGATTTAAAATTATAAAATTATTATTTTTAAGCTTATCTATAGAGAAAATGTAGCTTTATTCTAATTGTTTTATTTTTAGATTCTTCTTATTTTTTATCTGCTAAATATAGATAAGTAGCAGCTTTTCAAAGAGAAGCTTTGCTTATTACTAAAGTCATAATAAGATCTTTCCTTAAACTTTTCTGATGGAAATTAAATTTTCTTAGCTTTCTAACTCTTCTTTAGCTTTATTTTACAAATCGAAATTATTTTGTAGACAATATTGAAAATATATAACTTTACCATATCAGAAATTCCTTTAGTTAAAGTCTAATTCTTAATTTAGATGCATAAGCTGAGTTCGTATATGCTTTAATTTATTTAAAGCTTCTTACCAAATTTTCATCCTTTTTGGATTTTTATTTTTGTATATCAAATTAATTTTCTCAGTACTTCAATTAAAACTTCTATAATTTAGATTTTATTACTAAGTATTTATCTTTTATTTTTCCTTATATTTTATTTGCTTAATTGAAATTAATAATAAAGTTAAAGTATTTTTATTAATAGATTACAGTATCTTTAATTTTAAGCTTTATTTAACTTTTTTTCTTTAGAATTAAGGTTATTTACTTAGTTATTTCTTAAGGAAATCAAGCAAAACTAGCTCTCACCTAATCTGATATATTTACTATCTTTTGAATATTAAATGGGAGTGGGGGTAATAAATAAAACCTATGAAAGACAGAGATTCAGCTTTACTCACTTTCGTATGGGATAACTTTATTGTCTAGTTAGATCTTATACTTAATTAGTTAACTTTATAGTAAGAGAAAAATCGAGTATTTTAGCTGATATAATCTAACAAGCTAAAAAATATAAAATTTATGCGTAAGAAAGATAATGCAGTGGATAAAATATAAGGAACATAACTAAGGTAAATAAACTAAGATAGAGCTTTAACTTCATCCAATTAAACCTAACAGGGAGTATTTTCCTTTTAAGTCTTAGTTTTGCTTTACTGTCTATTAAGTCTATAATTGAATGAATCTTAATAAATGGATTAAGCATTTAATTGTCTGACTTTTATTAGTTAAACTAAATAAATTTAAAAGCTCAATCCACATTTTTTATATTCTTGGCTTTAAACTCCAGCCTTACAGTTTTCAAATTTATTTTTCTTTGTAAGACAAAATTTTTAATATCACTAGTATATTTTACTATTTTGATTTTATTTTTCAAATAGTTCTTCCTTTATAAAATATCAATGGTATTTATCTAAAAATTATAGGATTAATTATCTATATGTAGCATTTAGAAAATTTAGTGAAGACACTGGTAAATTAATTAAAGGCTATGCTTATTTAAGTATTCAGTTTAAGATTAATATATATCATAGATTTTTGATTTTATTACTTTTAAAGTGTATAGATATATAACTAAATCTTATTTGCTTTTTATTTCTTCAGAGTAAACAATCTTAATTTATACATATTCATTATTTGGTTATCATCAATTATGTGCTCTATTCATGGGAAGTTAACTATCTACAAAATTTTTGAATAGAAAACTCTTAGGTATATGAAAAAGATTTAATGGCTTAATATAAGTCATCCTTTTTCCTTCATTTTGTAGTTGCTATTTTTTAATTTTCTACTTTCATAGATTAAGTTAATCTCCCTATTCAACCTTATGCTATCATCTATTCTATCTTTAAAATGTTTAATAAAGCTTATAAAATTAAATTTCCCTTTCAATTATCTTAGTTATTTATTTTAAAATCTAATAAAATAGTCAGTTAATATTTAAGGAGTAGATAAAGTTCCTTAGATCTAGCTTGTGTCATTTTTTATAATCTGATTTTCTTTAAATTTTCCTAAGGATTTAATTAGCTTCTGAGAACTTACTGGCATATATTACCTAAAAATTAGCTGGTGAGATTGGCTATTTATACCTATCAAATATAAGCAGAGTTTGGCAATTATTATATTAGAATTAATATTAGTAAAATACTGAGTTGCATTTTCCTTTAATACATGCTTGATATTGCATTACTAAACAATTTTTAAAACTATAAGCTATAAAAGATTTTATTGTTTCTAAAGCAAAAACTGAGCTTACTAGGCCTTAAAGGATTCTTAGTTTAGTTATGAGTTTAAAGGGAATTTTTATTATCAATTTCATAAAAATCAAAGCTCTTCAGTCGTAAAAAGCTAGTTATTTCCTAATTACAGTAGCTAAGAATGAATTATTGCTTTTTCTTATATAAGTTAGATTTTAGTTTATAAAGCTAGAATTTTTAAATCTACAATATGCTTACACTTTGGTCTATTACTAGGAAATGCTTTGCTCTTAGTAGCTAAATTTAAATAATTAAAACTAAAGAATTTGGTTTATAACTAACCTTAGAAACAATTTAGCTTCTACTTCTAATAGAAGATGAAAAATACATTTTGAAAGATAAAATTCAGATTTAAAGTATTAGTAGCAGAGCTAAATATATCAAGTCAAAACTGCAAAAATATAATCTAATAAATAGGACTAAGATCTAATAACTATATCCATTATTTATGCTATAATAGCTTATATAGAGCTTTATTGGAAGTGAATATTAAGTTTGTAAGTTTAAGTAGAAATCAAGTTTGAAGAAAGCATAGTACTAGCTTAATCTTATAGTTGGATAGAGATAAACTCTATAATTAATTAATTTAACTTTATATTGCTTAAATAATTGATTTTATAAATTAATAAATCTAAGTTTATACAGGCTAGGAAGTTTTTTTTATATACATGCACCTTCCTTTTTTTAATTGGAATGCGAGATACTCTGGCTATTTTTTGAGAAGGATATAGTCAACATTTCACTCTAATGAACCTTTTAATGGTAACTCTAAGAGGTGGATAGAGAAAATAAAGTCAAATAAAATCTTTATAAGTAAAACTAATCAAGTGGTGTTCTTTAAAAAATTGGTTCTTCAGATTTATTACTCATTTGCAACTCATTAACAGAATAAATAAAGGATAAACTTTAAGTAATAGTTTTAATAATTAAATAAATAGCCTTTGATTAGTGATGAATCCTTAAGACGAAACACTTCTAATTATGTTAATTATAAAATCCTTATAGAAACCTGTATATATTTAATAGCTTAAACAATAGATAAAATAATACCCTACCTTACTTAAATTAATTACATGATTAAGAAATAATCACTTTATTATTTGTAAGCTAGACGTCCTTCCTTATTTATAAATATTGAAGCAGATATTGAAAAAATATTATGATAAAGCTTATAGGCTCAGTAACTTTTTGAAGGTTTAGATATAGATAAAAATATAATAGAAATAAGGTTTATTTTTATAGTTATTTAGCTTTATACCTCATAGTAGGATATAATAAGTTAAATCTGGTATTTCAGAAGCATAAATTTTAAGTTCTTTAACCATGTTTTTCCTTTGTTTTGTATTAAAACTAAAGCACATTATAGATAAGCTTTGATTCAGGTAGTTAAATTTCCCAATTTTAATTTTGATGTTGATTTTAATTATTTAACAAGATCGTTAAAGTTTTAAGTATTCATTGAAAACGTAAATCAATAAACTTTAATTGTTTCGTTATAAATAAAATGAAGAATCTCAGTAATTGGCAAGACTTTTGCATTACCAGGATTAAAAGTAGCTATCGTATTTATATTGCCGTGTTTTTATGCCTGGCATTTGAACTTGGATTTAAGAATTTTGGAAGAGTTAATTTTAAAACTAGTGCTTTGATTCTCTTGTTGCTTTGTCCTTGGATGTTGAAACTTAAATTAAAAGATTAGTCTCTGGAAGATCTTTCTAGGCAGAACAAGAAAATCATATTTATCACTTCCTTTTTCTTTTAAATGGAAGCTGTAGAAACACCGGAAGATTTGCTTATTTAAACTTTTATCATTTGCTTTCTCATTCCAAGCTTAACCAAAAACTTGACATATGACTACAATTTTCGATCTGCTTATATCCTGACTAATTATTCCCTCCTACTAATTAGGTTTTACTAACTCAAACGCTTAGAGCTCGTTTATATCCTAGCTGGTTTGATTCTCCATTATTTTGACTCCTTTTAGCAGTAAAATGATTTTAACCAGCTTTCAAAAGTTCAAAGCCTGTTAAAAGAAAAGGAAATCCTTCTTAAGTTTTTATCTGAGAACTATCAATGTGGGTTCTTGATTATGAACACTGACTAAGTCTTCTTTAAGAATAAAGTCTTCAAGCAGATGTTTGACAACAAGAACATCTATCAAATTATATAAGAAGCTGAGAATTATCAGATGCTTGCTAAGTAGTAAACTTATTAAGATCTTCAACTTAAGATATCTTAGTATACAGTATCAGGAAGCAGTGAAATATATAATCTTGGACTTTATAAAATATAGCTAGGATCTGGTAAAATTGTACATTTTGAAATAAGGATCCAAAATATTTGCTGAAAGGATAATAATGTCTGAGCTTTGAATATCAGTGATATCTCCTCAGTTTTGTAGATGGAAAGGTCAATTTTGGAAAATAAATACAAGCTAATGTTTGTGAGATCGTTTAGTCACGAGCTTAGACATCCTATTACTGTAATATCAAGTATATCTCATCTTGCGGTGGAGTAGCTTAACTAACTAGGTTTGGATAATTAGAAGGAAATTAAGAACTTGAAGGAAAAGCTGAAATTAGTTGACAATGAGTCAAAGTATTTACTTAATATATCAAACTAACTAATTGATATTATAGACATCTAATCTCATAACTTTACACTTCAGCCTAATGAGTTTAATGTCTAAAGACTTCTTTAGTCGGTCTTGCAAACAATCGAAGTTTCAGCTCTGAGAAAGAATATATAAATAGTTAGTAAAGTATCAAAGTAAATACCTGAGAGGATAATAGCAGATAAAAGCAGGATACAGTATATATTGATAAATCTACTTTAGAACGCACTTAAATATACTAAGCAGGGATAGATCAAACTGAGTGTTAATAAAGTTACCAACGATTTATATTATGATAGTCAAGGATCTCCTATAACTTAAAGTAATGCAATGCAACTATGCGCTTTTAATGTAACTGATACAGGAGTTGGAATGAGTAAGTAACAGCAATAGAATCTTTTCAAGCTTTTCGGGAAAATTTCTTAGCAGGAAAATATGCTAGAAAGACCAGTAGGAATAGGATTAGGCCTTTATTGCTCTTCTTTGATAGCAACAAAATTAAGTAGTATGGATATTCAAGTTAAATCTGAGCTAGGCAAAGGTTCAAGCTTCACTTTCTTCGTTTATTTTTTAAGCAAAGATAAAGTTTCTAAAAGCAGTTCTACTTTATGTACTCTAGCTGAAAATTAGACATTTACGAAAAAAAACTCTGACGATTCTATCATTTAATTTGAATCCCCTTAAAAATAGAAAAAAAAATAGTGAAATTCAAGCTAAAATTCATTATAGTTATAGAGAGTATAATCTAACATTTTTGAATACAAAAGGCTGAAGTAATGCAAGTGTTCATAAGTACTGGTAGTAGATGATACTGAAATGATAAGGTACATTTTAGTAGAAATACTAAATGATTACAAAGTTGAAGAAGCTAATAATGGACTCTAAGCTCTCAAAAAAGTAAGAAACAGATTTTTCCATAACCCTTGCTGCTAGTTTTATCAGCTTATTATAATGGACTGCCAGATGCCCATTATGGACGGCTGAACTGCAACTAGAGAAATAAGAAAGCTAGACTACTAAGGACCAATTCTAGCCTATACTGCTTATAATAATGTTGGGGATGTTGAAATGTGCAAGTAATCAGGAATGAATTAAGTGCTAAATAAGCCATCTGAACCTAAGAAAATCCTTCAATGCGTAGAAAAACTTAAAATGAAAGATACTTAAAGATAAAACAATCTGGGAAACATCCTAAGTGGATTTAGAAAAACATACGACTGGTCTTCTTTATATTCCTTAACTCCTTTCCAGCATACTCCTACTGCTTTGAGTACATAAAACTCAATGATAGATCAAAATTAGCCAATAATAGACATTAAAGTGAAGAAAAGGCATATCTTATTGAAAGATTTTGTAGATAGGTTTTAACTCTAAATTAAGTATTAAATGGTTCCTCATCTTTCTCTACAAATTTCACTTTAACTAGTTTCTAATTTTTCTATAATCCCTTATAGCGTTTACTCTCCTATACTTATAGTTAAATATGTATAAAAATATATAACTTGAAATTTATCCCTTTATATTAATAAATATCTGCCAAATAAGAAAAAAGAGAGCTTATCGCATATATAACTAGATTAGTGCTAAGCTTCGCTGTTATAAGTTTCATCTATTTGAATGCACTTAAAACTTAGTAAAATTAGGGTCAGCATCAAGGGGAATCCCATTAAGAATTAGAGATGATTATACCAGTTTGATGTGCAAGTAATTTGCTAATAATCGAATATTTATTCTTATATACTCAATTAGGAAAAGCTAACTTAATTTACGCTTCTGATAAAGTTAAAAAATAAATGAAATCATACGAATGATATGATAACTCATTAAAACTAAAGCAAAGCTAAATAAATTAGATAAAAAGAACTAAAATGATAGAATCTTAGTAATATCGCTATAAATATATGCTGATATTCTATAGCACATTGTTACTCTTTATTTATCATAAGAATATACAACATTTTAGAGAGATTAGAGCTTTAATTAAATTAAATATACATAGAGTGAATATATAGCTAGGTAGGATATCATTTATAAGGCTTTATAAGCTTATAATAAAAATATAAGTAATTAAAAGTAAATCTAAAAGTAGGATGAATAAGCATCATTTTAATTAGAAGCAAAGATATCTTCCTTATATAAAGAATTAGCTGAAGTCGTTTATATCTTGAATAAATATTTCTAATATAGAAGAGCAGAAATTAAAATATTAAATCTAACCTCTATTTTAATATCTACTTTATTTTTATCAAATCTATTTTGACTTAAATTGCTAAAGCATTCACATCTTAGACTAATAAGTACCTTGATTATTAATAAAATTTTAAAAGTAATTAACTTGTTTATATATAATAGGATTATTAGTTTCATTATATCATTTATAACTTGATAAAGCATGCAGGGATATAAGGATTTTGATATATCTAATTTAAAGATAAATTAATTAATTTTATTTAAGAAATTAAGTTAGTTACAAATGCATTTTACAAGCTTTAATGAGTTTTAATGATAATTTTTGGGAAACCATTCATTAAGATAACTAAAGAAGTTATTGATTTATTTAACTTAAAAGAGTCTAATGTAATTCATGCAAATTATTAGGATACCATTTGAAAATGGAAGATAGATTGATTTATAGTATAGCGTATTTAATGAATAGTAAAGAAATAAATAAATCCACATTAGTCTAGCAGGTTAGGATATTCGGCTTTCACCCGAAAGACCCGGGTTCGAGTCCCGGATGTGGAATTTTTGATTAATAAATTTTAGCAGGTTAAAATAAATTAAAATAAAAGAATTAACATTTAAATATTTCTTAGCATATCATTCAAAAATAAGCAGCAAGAAACTATTATTAAAAAAGGATGAAATACAATTTAGTGGTAAAATAAGCTCTGAATATTTCTATTTTATTATACTTAGCACTTATAGAGAGATTTTAGTTAGACTAATAAATATGCAAGGTATTTATTATACTTCATAAAGTTTAAAGTTATTCTTCTTTAAAAACATGCAGATTTAAATAAAAATTCGCTAACATTTCTTCCAAATATAATGCTTTTGAAATTTATCAGTGAGACTATCTTTGAGATTACAAATAATTAATTAATTTTTTCCTCTCTATTATTTCATTCTTCTGAGACAACTCTGAGATTTAACTAAATTTTAACCGCCAAAAATTTTATCCAATCTTAACCTAATATAATAATGCTACACTATGAATTTTTTAAAGGAATATTTTTAATTTAGATATAGATCTAGAAGTAGCAAAAATCACAGCCTTCGTCTAAAAGGTAATACATATTCTAACATAATGCTAGTGTGATCATTTTCTTTTACCTATCTTCAAGTATATTTTTTAAAACCATAACTTAAGATCTTTAAGGACGAAATAAATGTTTGTCATCAGCCCCTTATCTATTATTTGTATTTTACTCCTTCATTATTGATCTAAATACTTATAAATATTTCCAAACTGTTTCGAAGCTTAATTAGCTAATCTACTTTTAAGTAGGTTGATTTTATCTATTGGAGTTAAATATTTAACCTTAAATCAAAGAGACTCATTAAGCTAAATCGATATACTTAAATTATATCTAGGATTAAGATAGGTCGTTAACCAACTTTTTCTTTACCATTCTAGACTTAAATACACCCTATTTCTTTGCCTCTGCATATTATACTGTTAAATCTGAATTTTAAAAGTATTATTTTAACCATTAATTGGTAACCTAGTAGTTAGAAAAAGAATTGAAAGGGAGATGTAAATTAGATAAGTTTGAATGATTTTAATTACTAATCTTCATTTTTAAGGATTATATTTAAAAAATTATTTCTTTCATGGGAAACCGGCAAACGAAATTCTCGAAAAAGCAAAAGGTTTATAAGAGCTTCGAAGAACTTGCCTGCAAAGATGCTCCTATTTTAAAAATATCTCAAAATACTAAGTACTAAGCGAGAATTAGTGATGCCTATTCCAAGCCTCTAATGTTAGATGAAGAAATATCAAGATTCCTTGATAATTGCTCTACTAGCTGCTCTACCTAAGACAGCAGTGTGGTACAAAAAATTTAAGAGGAAAGCGATTTTTCTAATTAGCTTTTTGAAAAACCAACTCTTACCTTAAAACTAAAGAGCAAAGAGAAAGATTAATAGGAAGTAGATGCATAAAAGCACTAAGAAGATGATAAATATACTTAGTCTTTAAAGGAAATAAATGCTCCAAACAACAATCACTTAATGGATTCTTAGATTGCTAAGAAATCTAGTGTAGAATGTTAGCCTAAAAGGAAAGCTACTCAAATAAAGTAAGCAATATTGAAATAGAAAAGAGACGTTTATGAAGCTACAGCTTTCTTAATGCGTTGTGGAGCTCTAAAAAGATTTTGAAATATCAGCACTTTTAGTAATTTTATACACCTTAATTATGTTTCCTAGTTAAAAATACAATCTACGTTAATTGAAAGCATCAAGTTAGATGCTAATGCTAATCTATAATAAATTATTAAATTCTAAGGTTTTAAAATGCTTAGATATATAAACTAGCAGGTATGAACTTAATTAGAGTACTAATTAAGGAAAAATCTAAAAAGAAATTAAAAAATAGATATTAAAGGAAATAAGTGAAGGCTGCTTAATTTACTTAACTTAAACTTTAAATTAAATCATCTCTAAGTTAATGAAAGCTTCTAATGATTTTTATATCTAAGTTCATAAGCTTAAAAAATTTCATATCCATAGTGATTATTTCTTTATAATAGAAAGATTATAAAAATGAATAAGAAATACCTAAAGGAAATATAGATCCTATTACACAGCAGAGGATGTAATAAAAAAAGTATATAAGACAGATTATATAAACAAATGCAGATTTATTTGCTAAGATTATGCCTTAAGTTTTAAACTAAATTTAGTCAAAGATTCTCATTTAAAAAATGATGAAATTAAATGAAAAAAATAAATAGAAAATAAAGGTTACTTGGATTTAGAATTAGTTTATAATGAGAGAAAAGTTAAAAAAGTATCTCTATTTTTGAATTGTTTCTCAAAAAACATTTTCACAATTCTTTTGAGTACAATTATAAAAAATATTTATTAAAAATACAACTCATTTAACTTTGAAGTAAAGGGAATAATACTTTAAAAACTATTAAAAATAAAATCCTCAAATTATTTTAAGAAAGAGTATCAAGTTAAAAGAGAAAGTATTTTTACTGAATTAAAGTGATAGCTTGCAAGAATACTTTAAGATAACAACATGTTCAAAACTTTTATCAAAGTCTGGCTATTTAAGTTCTAAATATTTGTAAAAGAATTACAATAAACTTTCTAAGAAAACTTAAATGTGGATCATAAATATTTATGGTAAGGTGATTGGAATTAACCACTGAGAATTCCCTCATGCAATGATAAAATCATTACTTTCCAATAGAAAGCATTAAAAATCGAATTTTGATAAGCAAAAGAATGACAGAAACAAATCTTGGATCTGTTTTATTATATTTCTAAACTAAGAAAGGTATTTATTTAGATTTAAAATCTTTAAAAAAAAGCTAAACCATACAATTATCTGGCTTAGTGTGAGCTTGGATATATTATGAAATATGTGCTCATATAATATTGTAGTCCTGTTTGCAGAAATTGAATAGTAGAATATCCTAAAGTATGAGAACAGAGTAAGTATCATGACTAAAGCTTAGATGACTCATATTATTCCAAGTTAATGATTAAGATACTAAGATAAACTGTACTGAAAATCTTGCCTCATAAAGCTCTCTAAGATATTAAAGAAAAAAATTAGAATTAATACTCAAAAGAGAAATTTTCAGTGTACAATAATAAAAACTTAAAATCTAGAAATATCAACTTAAAAATTAAAAATACAAATTTTCTTAGAAAGTAATACAGATAGAACTCAAATTAAAAATAGAATAATAATTAAATTTACTTAGATCCTTGTAGTTCCATAAAGTTAAATAGTTCCTATTTCTTTAGATATATTATATGAATTAGGATAAATTACATTTCTATTTTTATATAATAGAAACACTAAAATAAATACCACTTGATTCCTGAACTCTAACTTATTTTACAGCTTTCATTTCGTTCCAAACTTTTTCTAATCTAGCAACATAAAAAATTAGCTATCGTTTGAGTAACTTTAATAATTAAGCTAGTATAAAAAATGTAAGCTTTCATATAAAACTTGTTTACATTAATTGCATTTAGAAATTTAAATTTAATATTCCCAATTTAAGTTATAGCAGACAGCTATAAAAGATTAAACTTAATTTCAGATTAAAGTTAAATAAATACTTATAAATCTTAATTGTCTACTATATACTTTCATCTAATTACAAACTGAAGTCAATTGAATATATTGTAGATTGCTTTTTTTAATTATTGCTTATTTTAAATCTAAAAGTTTTCCTGATTTTATTATTCTTTGCTCTATATCATAAATAAGGATATCAATAGAATAACTTATAAAGCTTAAAAATTTGGGAATAGGGATTAAATAAATTTTAAATAGGGGAGGAATTAAAAATGAAAGGAGGTAAGAATGATTTGATTTTATGCAAGAGAAGGTTTCTTATTTCTAATTTTATCAAATTTATCTTACACTTTGAAAGATAAAGAAATAATTTATAGATAAAAATTGCTCTTTAAAACAATCAGGATTAGATTAACTGAAAGTTATGCCTTTAGCTGCTAAGAATTAATTATATTAAATTCTCCAAATAAGTTTCATAGCAATTTATCTATTTAAATGTATGAAAGATAAGGGTTACCAAATAATTAATTATAGGAAATACTAATCCTCAAAGGTTCTCATGATATAGGACTCTTTACTTTAAGACTTTTAAAATATCTTAATTGAGTATAATTCGTATAACAGATATATTCATCAAACTAAATCTTTTTAGATTATTTATATTGGATATGAATGACTATGAACTTAACTTCTTTCATAAGTTTTATAAATAAGTAAGCGAATACACTAACTTTAGTAATTATAAATTTCTATCTAATACCTCTAAAATAGAATCTGAAGCAAGTAATAGATTTGTATAATATTCCTTCTACAGTTATTTAATTTACTTTAAAATAATGGCTTGAACAGATATTCTAGCAGCTAGCTTTATCCCCTAGTATAAAGTTACATCACTTTATTAGTTATTTATCATAAAACAAAAGTTATGATTATTAGCTTAAGATTCTTTCTTACTTATAAAGCCTAAAATAAACTAAAAAATTAAATTCCTTTTGTAAAATAGTTAAATTAATAAAAGGTCTATTATCTTTATAAAATTAAGAGAAGCAAATTCAGATATTTAAATAGCTTTACTTTAAGGAAGAGAATAAAAGTTATAAAACTATACTTGCAAACTAACTAGTTGCTGTAGAGACTTATCAATTAAGTAAATTTCATAATTAGAAAGAAGATTAAGCTATTAATAATGAATTAAGGTTAAAGCATTTCTTAAGGAATTAAGTTAATGAATGGCACTGGAGTAATAAATTATAGGTGCAAATCTAAATTATATGAAGTTTATTTAAACTCCTAGTTATTAATAATTTTGCTTAAGAATTAAGTTTCTTCTAAATCAGTTATTAATAAGATGCTTATTTAATAAACAGGCCCTTGTATATATCATTTCCCATTTTATAGCATGTTTTTAGAAGTTGTAAATTTAAGCAATAAGTGCTAGTAAAATGGTATAAATTGAATATAATTAATAATTACATAATTTAGGAATAATAACTAGGAAAATAATTTATAAAAAATGAAAAAAGCAAAAATTAGAAAGCTATAAATACAAGTAACTTAAGAATAAAAAGAAAAAAGTAAAAAATTATATTAATTGGTATTAATAAGTATTAATAAGTATTTGAAAAATTTTACATAGGTATTTTCAATTTAATTTATATAATAAATAGGCATATTAAAAAGAGTTTTAGAAGTTATAAATAGAAAGAGTTTAAGTTTGAGATATTTTACTAATATAATTTATCCTTTTATTTATATTAATTTAATATAGCCTTTTGAAATTATATAAGTTTTAAATTAGAATTTATGCTTGTTCATTGGTCAAAACTCTCGAAAATTAGCTTTGCCTCTTTGAGTTTTAAGTAAGCCATTTCTTTTAATTCCTCTTTTGACAAGGTTTATAAGGCAGGCTTTTTAAAGAAATTCTGCTATTGACTGCTTTAGTTCTAAAAACTGGATGAATTTTTGTTATTTAAGCTCTCTTAACTCTATGATTTAAAATAGTTTATTGAAACCTAAGTATCTTTTACTCCTTATGTAATAGAAGAAAAATTTCCAAGAGCATCAGGATAAGCTACACTGGGAATTTAAACTCCTTTTGTATAAATCTAGATTTCAATTCTCTTATAATCTTAGAAAATATCTAAATAACTCTACTTAAAATCTTTAAAATTTAAGATAAAATCTAAATTATAAGTGTGAATGATGCTATTAAATGCTTAGAACTATTTGTTTAAGTTGGTTTCTAAAAGGTGGATTTTATCTATCTTTTAGTTCTAAAATTATCTAACTAAATTTATATCAGATTTTGTAGAAGCATTTCTATAAAGCTGAATCATTTACTTTATCTAATTAAACTTCTTTTCTATCTATTTAGAGTGATATACTTAGTAAATTAGTCTTTGCACTCTTGCACTTAAATACTCAGGAGGCTATTTATGAGACTCAATCACGAAGTTAAGCAGGAAATAATTTCCCGCCATTTGCTCTAAATTGCAATAAGGACTGTATGATAGTTGTTCCTATGCTCTCAATTGATAAAGCATTTCTTCGTAAAGAATAAACTAAGTAATTAATAAATTTAACTAAAGCTTTTATTAATTAAAATAGCCTAAGTCTGTTAAGTTTATCATATAAGATACTAGCAAGATATTTGTTCTTTGCTATTTGTTCTTACTTTATTCTCTATAAATTAAGCTTTCATTATAAGTTTTAAATTCTTGCTTAAATTAATCAATAATAGGAACATCTCCTTAAATTCTATCCATTTAAGTTTTCAAATCTTGTAAGTATTATTACTGCTTTCACTCTTAAACTATTATTATATAAAACACTGAAGGTTTAAAAACACCATATATTCAGAAATAGGTATCTATGTACTCTAATTTTTAAACTTCTTTTAGTATTTCCTCATATGTATAGAAAGGCTCAATCAAGAATTTTTGAAGATACTATCGAGCTAATATTTCATTAAAATAAAATAAAGAATTATAATCACTTTCTATTTTTTATTTTCCCAAATTGAAATTATCTTCCGTAAACTTAAATTCTATCATTATCTTTATTATTTCAGATACTGCTTTATCTATTTAGTCATTAAATCCCTCTACTATGATTACTAACAAGTCATTTTTTACTCCTACTTTTACTTTTCTTCCTGTAAAGATTCATTAATCTAATCTCTCTTATATCTGATGCTCTAAAATTATAGCATATACTTATCCCATTGCTTAACTTTTTATACTTTCACAAAGAGTTTTAGATTATAATATAATTGATATACTTGCTAAGTTTTAATCTTCAATAGACAAGAATATTATCATATATTTGCTAGAATAACCAACTATCTACTATTTTTAGATATAATTGTCATCATTCGCCTCTTTTTCTATTTTAGGAATATACTAATTTAAATCAGAAGGCAACTAAAGTTTCTGCTTTAAGTAAGAAGTTTCTTCAAATTTCTCTGGATATTATTGAATGGTATATTTAATTCCATATTAGTTTTCTTATTTATCTAAAGTAACTATTTAATCTACTTTGTTAGAGATTAAACTTATAAAAGTGTTTTCTTATTTTAGATGCTTAATGAAGCTCTTTAGATCTGAAATGCTTTATTCATATAATATATTTTATCCTGTTACTATATCTTCCTTTTGATATCTATGCATATTGCTTGCTATTTCCTAGACTTCTTCTAAATTATTTATTTCTTTATTATCAAATTCTATTTTACTCATTTCTCTTAGAGATTCATAGTACTGTTCTAGTTACTCGTCTGTCAGTTTATGCAAAACTTCATGCAAGTAACTAAATATAAAGTCTAATACTTTCTAGTAATTTTAGAATCCTAACTCAGTTAAATAAACACTAAGTCTTAGAACTTCTTAGTTTTATATTTAAAAATCAGCAAAAGCTATCACTCTAAAGGCCCATCCCTATTACTTTAACAAATTAGATAAAGTATTTTCTTATTACGAAGTTAGTAAATATTCAAATAGTTTAAAGCTTTAGCTCTTATAGTTAGTTCAATTCTTTTCAAAAGGGAAGAAAACATTTAACTAGCTTCTTTTTTCTAAGCTTTCAATGAAAATAATCTTTTAGCATTCTTCTTCTCTAAAAGGAATTTCTTCTGTTATAAAATCTTATTCTTTACCTCTTATAGGAATATCTTTAAAGGAAAGCTCTATTTGTTTCTTCAATTGTTCTATATTATTTGATGAGTACACTACAAGCTTCATTTTACTGGCTGAGTAGTATTTATTAATGAACTTACGAATTTCTTATTTAATAGAGGTATTTCTAGCTTATAAGTTAGTAATGAAAGACTAGATATTTCCTGTTCCTATACTTCGTATTGAGCTTTTAGGATTAGAGTTTTGATAAACTATCATATTTTCTATTCAGGGAAATAAAGAAGCTCTTCAATGTCATTCTTCTTCTATTACTTTTACTTCGTTAAGGATATCTTATTCTTAGAGTGAAGGTTCTAGTAAAAAGGATCCTAAGATATCTAGTGACTAGATGAGGAAATTATTTTTAATAAGGTAGTAATAGTTAGTTTCTTAAAATGAAGTATAGGCATTAAAGGAACCTCCTTTTTGCTAAATAAAAGAGAATAAAGTATTTACTCCTAAATACTTTTAACTTGAATAAAAAGACATATGTTCTACTAAGTGAGCTAATCCTTAAATATCTCCATCATGCATAAGTCCAACAGGTATAGAAATGGAAGCAAATGAATAATTTTTGGGAGTAGTAGTATTATGAATGATAAGCGCTTCAAATCCATTGCTCAAAGAATAAATTTCAAACTAACGTTTATCCTCAGCTCTAAAAGCCTTTTATATATCGGTAGTAAAAGAAAAAGTTAAAATTAGAATAAAGCCAATTGTAATCAGAATGCAAATCAGAATAAGTCAAAGTAATCAATTTTATTTTTTTTTATTTTCCTATTTACTTAATAAAGACTCCTTTAACATTTTTATAGCCAAATAAAAGTCTAGAAGTTTTATAAACAATTATAATATCTTTTAATAGGCTTTATACAGTTATATATTAAATCATTTTAATAATTTAAGCATCTAAGAAATAAAATAATTTGTTATATGACTTTTATAAGTTAATTATGCTGCTACTTTAAAATTTACACTTGAACAATAAATAAAATAATTATTTAGATATTAGCTAATAGTTGCCCTAAGTTAAAATAGATTTGGATTTAATTTTTATCATTTTACAATTTATCTAGGGTTTTACTTTAATATGGTATGTTTAATAAGTTTTCTAAGTTTTTTTATTCCTATGATTTAATAACTAGATTCTATTCTTTTCACTTATTTTTTTTTAATTAATACTAATTTTCTTAGAAAGCTAGAAAATTCATTTTCCAGGAAAAAGCTCTTCAATAAGCCTTAATGTCTAATTTGTTTTTAAAGATAATTTGCTTATTATTTCCTTTCAATTAAATCTTCTTGGATTATAAAATAACTTTTACATATGTATATATTGAATTTTATTTCTTTAAGTATTAAGCAATTTTTCTTTTAACTTGATTGAAGTGTTTTAAGAAATTTGTTTAATACAATGAAAAAACTATCTTAAAAATTAGGTTTATGGATTTTATTATCTTGGATCACTTAAAACTTACTCTAAATGAGTTTGTTTATATTTGAAGGATGAATGAGAACAGATTTTAGGGTTAATAAATTAATTTTATTTTCTATAAATTAGAAAATTAATTTTTTATCTAAACTTAGCTTTTCTTATATACTATTTTGGCGATATAACTATTTTTTTTCGAAATATAGGAAAAATTAATATCTTAAAAATCTGGTTTGATTTCTATTTAAAAAGAGATTTGTAATTTCTCAATATTAAGGAATTAAAGCAAAGTTCTTTTTTATCAAGATACTATTAAAATATTTTGTAAATAAGTTTAGAGTAGAATTATACGATTATAAATCTTTTCTGTTTTAAGCCTTTTAGAATAATTATTACCTTATTTAAAATTATTAGTCTTTATTAAGAGCCTTTCATATTCCTATTATTAGACAAATTTTTATTTTTATATGAGTAAATTATTAATTTTTAGAGATATTCTAGTAACATCTTATTTATATCTTTTTAGAATTAGAGGCAGATAAAAGAAATTATCCGCTAAGATTATTATTTGAGTGATACCAAGTAAATTATAGCAACTATTTAGTTTTCATTCTTATAGTTTTAGCTATTAAAAGCTTAAGATATAATACCAAAGATTATAGAAATTTGTTTTATTTTATATTTAAGTTAGTAGGTTTTTATTTCTTCAGTTCTGCTTTTATAAAGGACAATGAAATATAATAATTACAATATAACTTTTTTCTTTAAATAAAGTTGAAATAACTTATTTTAGCTGGCATGTAATCAAAGATTTATAATATAAACTAGATTACTTTCTCATTTCGCTTTTATTGCTTGCATAAATTAAATTTATACTTACAAGTAAATAATAAAAAGGAAGAAAGCTAAGCTTTTTCTTCATTTATTTGTCTACTACAAAATTATAATTAATCTCATTCTATTATCTATAGAAGTCATTTATACTAAGTTTATTAGTTCAAAGCAAGTCTTCTTAAAATAAAATTGTTTTGGTATGGTTAAATTTTAAAAAGTTTGTTAAGTCAGACGAGTTAATTGCAAATAGTAGATTTTAGAATTTTCGAAATTTGCAAGATATTAATAAACAATTAGCAAACTAGAATAAACTATAATCGCTTGCTATTTTTGACTAAAAGCTTAAGAAATTGTGAAAAATACAATAACCTTTAGATTAAATTCTTTTATGCATTTAATAAAAATCATCCCTATTAAAAGTATGCAAGAAATTATAGATTCTAAACATAGGATTAAAGAATATCTAAAGCTAATTTAAAATGCGATTTAATTTATCCAATCCTAAGATAAAAAACCTTATTTCAGTTCTAAATAAACGACCTCATATTAAGAATTTTTAACTATTTGTGTGTGGCTTTAAAATTATTTAGATGAAGGTATTATTAAAGGTGATATCATATAATTATTTATAGTACTTCTAATCTAACTTTAGCCAACTTTTATTCTAAAATCTTAAAATTTAAATAGTTCTTCATGCCATCTATTCATATAATAATCTTTTCTAGTTTTTTAAATAAAATTGTTTGGTTCATCGCTTCGTATATCTAAAAAATATAAATCCTTTGGTAGAGGTTTGACTTATCTAGAAGATTAACTGTATGAATTTGAAAATAGATATCTATCAAGGATAGTCAATTCCCTTTCTCAAATGTAATAGTTAATCTAAATAAGAAAATTAAAAAATTGAATATGAGAATATAAAAAAATATCCAGATTAATAATTAAATCTCATGAACCGTCAAATTAGTTAAGTGCTACACATTCTAATTGATTATTTGATTTGGAATAAAATTTACATAAGTGCTAGATAATTATAAAAAAACTTACCAACAGAAAGTTATAAATGTGAGATCTATATTTGATGTACAAATGATAAAGAAGCATTTGTCAAAAGTTTACATAAGTTTCAGAATGATCAAATAAATAAAAAATAAAGGTAATTTTAAATTAATTATACCTATTTTATTTTTTTAATTTTATGATTTTTGTCTTTTTACTAAATAGATTTATTTTATTTTGGTAATAAAATACCTTCGTCCAAATATAGAGATGAACCTTTCAATTTCATCTTAATATCAGTCTTTCTTTTTCTTTTTTGCTTTCATTTTATTTTATGCTTCTTATTTTTCTTATTTTTCATTTTTTTAATTTCCAAAAGTTTAGTTTTCCTTTTAATTAGTTCATTGAAAATTTCTAAAGCAAAAAACTAAAGAAAATGAAAGATATAAATATATTAACCGTTTAAATAAAATGTATTACTTATCTAATTTTTATTTAATTGAAAACATAGAGAGATATACATTCTTTTAAAAAGTGTAAAATCATTCAAACTTAATAAATAAATATTAAAATAATTTTAATAATATATAAATAATAAAAATGCTGGTAACTAGAACAAAGATTCTACCACAAATTAGAATTTAATCTATTTAAATCTCTTTGCATAGTATGCTAGTTATTTTTCTATATTAGTTATATATTTTAGAATAATTGTTTCTATATTCTTAATCTTTTATTTATGAGTAAAATACTAATTATTATAATGTAATAATTACTCTATTTAGCTAGATTTTACACTTTTAAGATAATTTATTATATTAAAATTTATTCCAAATTTAACTAAAGCTTGAATATTTTAACAATGTGTAAATTTATTTTATAGTTTGACAATTCTGACACTTAAGACAAAAAATCATAAAATAAATGCCAATCGAAATTGAATATGTATGGTATTACTTTCGCTTCTAGAATATATAGGATGTTAAACTCTATCAATTGTAAATTCATGCATTTTATAAAGCATAAATAATAGGCATGCTTGCTTTTATTTCTATTTCTTTAGGGTAAATTTTATAAATTATATGAGTCATAAAAATATAATAGAATAGTATGCTTGCTTAGAAATTAGCTTACAAATTTAATCCAAATAAGGAAATAAAAAATTGAATAGAGGATGTAGGAAATAAGATTAGGTTTTAAAATGTTAAGAGAAAATAACTGTAAAGAATAGATTGATAAAGTATGTAAATAAAAAGTGATATGACTAATGAAGAAAAGTTAATTTACTAATTAGTCTTAAATATTTGTATTAAAACTATAATTAAACTAATAATATGATAAAGATAATGAGTTTCTTTTATCTTAAAATAGTTTTAAAAAATTTCGAGATCTATTATAGATTTAATGATCAGCATTTTAGGTAATGAGAAAGAATAATTAGTTTGCTTTGATAAAAGGAATAATGATAATAAATGTTCATATATCCATATAATAATATACAAAAAAAGGGAAAAAATTTAAGATTTGATAAATTATTCAGATTAATTATAATTAGCAAAAACATTTAAATTATATGGGGATAAATTATCCTTCTTTATAATCTATAAAAAGTGCAAAAGCTAGGATTTAATATATTAGGCTTTATGAGAGAATTTTATTAAAGTATAAATACCAAATGCCAGATAAATATAGATAATCATAAAAAAGAGAAATAACTAAAAGTCAAATTTAGAAGCAAGGAAAATAATTTCAAGCATATACAGCGAAAAATTTTACTCAAAAGGTATGCTAGGAGAAAATAAGCTAGGTAAATTGTACTTAGCTTGTTAATGAAGTAGAAAATTTGATTATGATTTAACTAATAGCTTTAATTAAAATTTAACAGATAAACTATGCAACGACTCGTGTTTGCTATAGAAAGTAGAAATATTAATTTAAAGAAGGAATATAAAAGGTGGAAATGCATCCATTAAAAAGAAATTAAATGAATTTAAAAGGTATTCTAGCACAAGAAATATTTTCAAATATTAATCTCGCAATAGTATGGAATTTTTAAATCATAAATCCAGTTAAATAGAAATAAAAGAAAAAATTAAGTTAACTAGTAAAAGGATAGTAAGAACTCAACTATCGCTAGATATGATCAAATTAATTAAGGCAATCTAAGAACACTAGAAATATTTGTTGGTAAATAATTATAGAAAGAATACAATAAAACGTAAACGATTGAATAATTTATATCAAAACTATTAAAAGATTAAGAAGCGTAAAAGGATTTTAATATTTTCAGAAGATTCTTAGAAACTAGTTTGGCTAAGAAAGAGAATAAATATTTATAAAAAAATGTAACAAATAAAAGCTCTAAAGTATATAAGTCCTTAATTTTTAAAATTTCTTTATCTGAATTAATTATAATTTTACAGATCCATTAGCTTAAAAAGTGAAAATGATTTAAATAATTATAAAAAATTTTAATAGTTTCTTTTAGTTTTAAAAGTGAGCTGGTTCATTTACAATTTGATTATCGTCTAAAACCTAAGAAAATCATGTGATAAAAATATTTATTTTAGGTTTCATTTAGTTATTTTATTAATTAATTGAAAAGCATGTAAAGAGTTTTAATGCCTAAAGGCTTTTATATCCTAAACTAAAAATAAAAAAAGTAAGTTATTTAGATATAATTTAAGAAGTTTCCTTAAATAGAAAAATAATTAATAGTCAATCATTACATATTTAAATGAATTATAAAACTAAGGTAAAATAATAAATCCATTTATACAATAAAGTAGTCTAATTATCTTAGTTATAGCTTAGTAAATTAAAAAAAATATATTCATATAAAATCTAAATATATTATTTAAAGTGTTAAGATAAAAAGTAAATATATCATATAAAGCTAATTAAATCTTAATTATTTATTTCTAAAATAAATACCACTTTAAAAATTATAAATTTAGACCTTAAATTAATTTTATAGATCATTGTTTGCTACTAAATTTATTGAAAAATCCAGTTAAAATGAAGCTCTAACAGATAAGGGACTTGTAGCTGAAAATTGAGAATAACTAGAATTAAAGGAATTAAAGACACAAAATTTATCAGCTTTAATAATTATTAACGAAATTTAAAATAAGTAGAATTTTTCCTTTAAGTAATCCATTTAAAATTATAAATCTTCGTCTTATTAGTCAGATAATTTAATCAATGTATTTAGCATATTATAAATCTTTAATTTAAACTAGCTCGTTAAAGATTGTAAAAAACATCTTAAATTTAGTAACTAGAAAAGTTTTGCTTAAGATGAAACTAATCCTCTTTATAGCCTAAATCTTAAATATTTTGTTGCATTTAAAAAATTATAAGATAACATTATCTTAAATCAAATTTTATAATTTTATATTATAATGGGTTTAAAGGAACCACTTCTAAAATCGAAGGAAACTTTAATTTCCTCAGGTCCAAAAAATAAAAAAAATTGATTACTTTGACTTATTCTGATTTGCATTCTGATTACAATTGGCTTTATTCTAATTTTAACTTTTTCTTTTACTACCGATATATAAAAGGCTTTTAGAGCTGAGGATAAACGTTAGTTTGAAATTTATTCTTTGAGCAATGGATTTGAAGCGCTTATCATTCATAATACTACTACTCCCAAAAATTATTCATTTGCTTCCATTTCTATACCTGTTGGACTTATGCATGATGGAGATATTTAAGGATTAGCTCACTTAGTAGAACATATGTCTTTTTATTCAAGTTAAAAGTATTTAGGAGTAAATACTTTATTCTCTTTTATTTAGCAAAAAGGAGGTTCCTTTAATGCCTATACTTCATTTTAAGAAACTAACTATTACTACCTTATTAAAAATAATTTCCTCATCTAGTCACTAGATATCTTAGGATCCTTTTTACTAGAACCTTCACTCTAAGAATAAGATATCCTTAACGAAGTAAAAGTAATAGAAGAAGAATGACATTGAAGAGCTTCTTTATTTCCCTGAATAGAAAATATGATAGTTTATCAAAACTCTAATCCTAAAAGCTCAATACGAAGTATAGGAACAGGAAATATCTAGTCTTTCATTACTAACTTATAAGCTAGAAATACCTCTATTAAATAAGAAATTCGTAAGTTCATTAATAAATACTACTCAGCCAGTAAAATGAAGCTTGTAGTGTACTCATCAAATAATATAGAACAATTGAAGAAACAAATAGAGCTTTCCTTTAAAGATATTCCTATAAGAGGTAAAGAATAAGATTTTATAACAGAAGAAATTCCTTTTAGAGAAGAAGAATGCTAAAAGATTATTTTCATTGAAAGCTTAGAAAAAAGAAGCTAGTTAAATGTTTTCTTCCCTTTTGAAAAGAATTGAACTAACTATAAGAGCTAAAGCTTTAAACTATTTGAATATTTACTAACTTCGTAATAAGAAAATACTTTATCTAATTTGTTAAAGTAATAGGGATGGGCCTTTAGAGTGATAGCTTTTGCTGATTTTTAAATATAAAACTAAGAAGTTCTAAGACTTAGTGTTTATTTAACTGAGTTAGGATTCTAAAATTACTAGAAAGTATTAGACTTTATATTTAGTTACTTGCATGAAGTTTTACATAAACTGACAGACGAGTAACTAGAACAGTACTATGAATCTCTAAGAGAAATGAGTAAAATAGAATTTGATAATAAAGAAATAAATAATTTAGAAGAAGTCTAGGAAATAGCAAGCAATATGCATAGATATCAAAAGGAAGATATAGTAACAGGATAAAATATATTATATGAATAAAGCATTTCAGATCTAAAGAGCTTCATTAAGCATCTAAAATAAGAAAACACTTTTATAAGTTTAATCTCTAACAAAGTAGATTAAATAGTTACTTTAGATAAATAAGAAAACTAATATGGAATTAAATATACCATTCAATAATATCCAGAGAAATTTGAAGAAACTTCTTACTTAAAGCAGAAACTTTAGTTGCCTTCTGATTTAAATTAGTATATTCCTAAAATAGAAAAAGAGGCGAATGATGACAATTATATCTAAAAATAGTAGATAGTTGGTTATTCTAGCAAATATATGATAATATTCTTGTCTATTGAAGATTAAAACTTAGCAAGTATATCAATTATATTATAATCTAAAACTCTTTGTGAAAGTATAAAAAGTTAAGCAATGGGATAAGTATATGCTATAATTTTAGAGCATCAGATATAAGAGAGATTAGATTAATGAATCTTTACAGGAAGAAAATTAAAAGTAGGAGTAAAAAATGACTTGTTAGTAATCATAGTAGAGGGATTTAATGACTAAATAGATAAAGCAGTATCTGAAATAATAAAGATAATGATAGAATTTAAGTTTACGGAAGATAATTTCAATTTGGGAAAATAAAAAATAGAAAGTGATTATAATTCTTTATTTTATTTTAATGAAATATTAGCTCGATAGTATCTTCAAAAATTCTTGATTGAGCCTTTCTATACATATGAGGAAATACTAAAAGAAGTTTAAAAATTAGAGTACATAGATACCTATTTCTGAATATATGGTGTTTTTAAACCTTCAGTGTTTTATATAATAATAGTTTAAGAGTGAAAGCAGTAATAATACTTACAAGATTTGAAAACTTAAATGGATAGAATTTAAGGAGATGTTCCTATTATTGATTAATTTAAGCAAGAATTTAAAACTTATAATGAAAGCTTAATTTATAGAGAATAAAGTAAGAACAAATAGCAAAGAACAAATATCTTGCTAGTATCTTATATGATAAACTTAACAGACTTAGGCTATTTTAATTAATAAAAGCTTTAGTTAAATTTATTAATTACTTAGTTTATTCTTTACGAAGAAATGCTTTATCAATTGAGAGCATAGGAACAACTATCATACAGTCCTTATTGCAATTTAGAGCAAATGGCGGGAAATTATTTCCTGCTTAACTTCGTGATTGAGTCTCATAAATAGCCTCCTGAGTATTTAAGTGCAAGAGTGCAAAGACTAATTTACTAAGTATATCACTCTAAATAGATAGAAAAGAAGTTTAATTAGATAAAGTAAATGATTCAGCTTTATAGAAATGCTTCTACAAAATCTGATATAAATTTAGTTAGATAATTTTAGAACTAAAAGATAGATAAAATCCACCTTTTAGAAACCAACTTAAACAAATAGTTCTAAGCATTTAATAGCATCATTCACACTTATAATTTAGATTTTATCTTAAATTTTAAAGATTTTAAGTAGAGTTATTTAGATATTTTCTAAGATTATAAGAGAATTGAAATCTAGATTTATACAAAAGGAGTTTAAATTCCCAGTGTAGCTTATCCTGATGCTCTTGGAAATTTTTCTTCTATTACATAAGGAGTAAAAGATACTTAGGTTTCAATAAACTATTTTAAATCATAGAGTTAAGAGAGCTTAAATAACAAAAATTCATCCAGTTTTTAGAACTAAAGCAGTCAATAGCAGAATTTCTTTAAAAAGCAAGCTTTATAAACCTTGTCAAAAGAGGAATTACAAAAAATAGCAAGTATGAAAATAAAAGAAATAAATAAAATTTTCGAAAAGTATAAATACTGATTAAAATTGAGTTAGAGATTTAAATTTAACTTTAGTTAATAAAAATAAATCAAACTTAATTTAAGATAAAAATAGAAAAACAGTTCATGAAAAGCTTTCACAAATTTAATGCTTTCTTTGACGGTTTTCAATTATCTTATAACTTTTCTTATAACATTTAAAATGATTTTTCTTTCTTAAACTTTTTTTCTTCTATTATATGCTTCCTAATAAAAAAACTTAAGTTTTTCTTTATATAAGCATTTGGACAACTAAAGTATAATAATTCCCTATTTTTAATACGTTTTAATTTGGCTAATTTTTATTTATTTACTTAATCTGAAATAAGGAATTATATTTCTTCATTATTTAGCATAATCTAAATGACTTGGTTAATCTTAAGCTGATTTTCTATTTTTTAAGATTTATAAAATTTAAGCAGAATTATCTACAAAAGGATTTTTCATTTAAGAATAACTAGCTAATAGAACTAAGATTGGAATAATAAAATGAATTGGATTTTCATTTTAGAATCTACATAAGCTGTTTTAATAGTTTGTAGAAATTAGAAAAGAAATAAACGAAAAAAGTTAAAATAAACTTACTTTTATCCTGCGGAATTTAGAGAAGCCGAATGAACTTTCTTTATTTAGGGAAAAAATGGAAAACTTCTTGTAAAAACCTCTTCTCAAAAGGATTCATCTTACGAGCAATAAAATATATTTTAAGCACTCCAATTGCTGTAATAAGAAAATTTCAACCTCCTAAGAACAGTTCAAGAACTAGAAAGAAAAATAGAGCATCTGATGTACAATTAATAAGAATAAATGAAAAATGAAAATAAATAGACAGGAAACAACAAAATAGAAGAGCTAGAGAAAAAATTCGACTAATTCGCAGAACTAACTGAAAGCATATTTTTGCAAAATATACAGGGGAATAATCCTATGGATGTGGAGAAACAGCCTGCAATAAAAGATATTCCCTATAGGAAAATACTGCGATGCTGATACTGCAAGAGACCAGGACACAAAGTTAGAAACTGCTTCTAATTCCAATAAAAACAGAAAGCAGAAAATTTAAAGCTATGAAGAACCATAAGTAAACTATATTGCACTGCGGAAGGAAGAATTTATAGAAGAAAGATGTACGCAAGGCATGAAATTCTAGAAGACGTGATTATAGCAGGACAAGGAAGAAATGAACAAATGCTTGGAATGAAGATCGATTGAAGCAAGATTACGAAAATAAAAAAAAGAGAACACAGCACAGATAGATATGTGCTTCAAGAAGAAGACCCAGAAGAAGACTGGAAATGGAAATTTTAACAAAACTATTAAACTTTAAAAAGTGACGAACCTTATTGATAGGTGGGATCACTATAATTAATAATAATAATTATTATAATTATTTTGCTTTGAATGATAAAAAAATAGCTTTCACATATGATAAAGAATTTTTAAAATTGATAATTTCAAAACTATAAAAAATAAAGTTTTTGGTATACAATATTTGAAAGAAAAATAATGGAAGCTGTATATTCTATCTGCTTGAGAATTTAAACTTTCTTCCAAAATTATTTAAAAAAACTCTAAAATTTAAATTGATAACAATAGTAAGAAAATTCTCTCCAACTCTAAAATACACTTAGATATATATTTTAAGAATATAGTTTTAAATAATTATGACTTAAGTTTAATATATAAGCCATATTATATAATTTAAATTAGCTCTTTAGATTTTCTACTTAATTCAAGAATTTATTATTTTATTCAATTATATCCTAATAAAATTTATAAATAAAATGAAAAAATATATAGGGATCAATGCTACGCTTTAATCCTTCCTTAAATAAATAAAAATTATAATAATGATTCTTAAGGAAATTAATTGCTATATTTTTACATGCTTTTAATAGCTAAAATTCATAAAGTTTAAGAGACATTTAATATTTTTTGCCAAGTAATATAATTTCTATTTCTGTTATAGTTAGAAGCTTATCAATTTTTTTTCCTTATAAAATTGTTTCAAATAATTTAAAATTTATTAAGAAAACTCAGCTCTAAATTATGTATAACCCATCTGCAATAATTAATATCCATCTAGCGAGATCAAAGATTGGTAGTAGAAAGAAAGATTGGATAAAGTTAAAAATTAAGTTAAATTAATTTTTCTCTACTAAGAGTATTTTTATTAACTAAAAATAGCATTATGTTAAAGCAATTTCACGTTTATTTATAATAGCTACTATATAACTTTAATCTGCTTCAAAGGCTAAGTAGTTTCGCTTAAATTATTATTATGATTACATAAGGTTAAAAGCTTAATAATTAATAGACTACTAAATGCTTAAAATTAAATAAGAGTTATTAATTTTTAGAAATTATTCTTACTATAATGAAATTACTTTTATTTGATGATCTATCTATCTTTAATTCTTTAGAGTTAAAATTTAAGTAAGTTTAACAATGTACTTTTTAAAAAATCAGGCTATGGCTGTAAAGATTTAGTCATTCCAGGAAAGAAAATTCTTCTTTGTAAAAAGTAAAAGTTTGGCTGGAAATGTTTAACTTTCGATGTCTTGAATGACAAAATTAGGACAAAATTGTTACTCCTAAATTAGAATGCTAATAAACGAGATTAAAAGGTAGAAAAAAGGATTCATATTGATAGTTCATATAGGTATTAAGTGATCAGAATATTTTCTAGTAATAGTATAAATATAGAACAACAAATAAAGTATGGGACATCAAATAAAAAAAGTTAAAATTTTGATTTTTTTAATTATCGATGTATGAATATCTTGAAATATAAGCAAAAATATAATAGTTAAAAACTATAAAAGTATCTTTAAAATGCATTTTTTTTATGACTGCAAAGAGAATAAATCACCTAAATTAGGTATAAAAATAATCTGAGCGAGAAATAATTAATGAACATTTTTCTTAGAGGAGAATCTTTTAGAAAAAAGATAAATAAAAAGAACTTTAGATAAAATGTAAATATAAAATTCAAAGCTTTAAACTTAAGAAGAGTATAAACAAAAAAGAAAAACTTTAAAAAATTGTAGGATATTATATCGAAATAACAATAGTTAGCAAAATCCATTTTAGATAACTCAAAGACTTTAGAGATTAAAACTAACGAATCAATTCTAAAGTTTGAAATAAATAATATAACTTTAATAAATTTTATAAAGGTCACATATAATAAAGAATGCATTTTACACCTTTCTTAATTTAAATTTATTTTGTTATAGTTTAAAGATTTGGCTAATATCTTTTTTAAAATAATTACTTTAATTAAGTTAATAAAATTTATAAATTTTATTAATATTTCATTGGAAAAAGGAAGTTATAATTTAAATTTAAATTTCAGAAAAAATGTTTTAAGATTGATATCTCGCTGTTCTTTTTTTAAGCGAACTCTTAAGTAACATGAAGCCCTACAATAATTTAGTTAATTAATTAATTATTTTTGCTAGTCCTTAGAATAGAGTATTAAATCAAGATATTCAACCTTTTAATATATCTAAAATTTTTCGTAAAGAATTTATGTAAGAGCAAATTATAAAATTTAATAATATCTCTGACATATTTCAGTCCTATCTGCATAGATTATTCTTAGATAATAGTTTCTTATAAAAAAAATTGCAAAGAAAAGAGTAAATTTCCTTTTATTAGAGTTAGTATTTGAAAAATTAACCATCCCAATATTTATTTCTTAATCTATTGTTCTAAAAATTTTATTTTTGAAAGAATTTCAATTAATTAAGTAATATATTATTTAAATTTATTTGTTCATAGTCAATTTTAAATTAATAGAAATATAAGATTAGATAATTTTAAGATTTAATAGCTTTGATTCTTAATAAGAGCTTTATTTTTCAGAAATCTTTCTTTTCTGAAGTTTTATCTCTTTTCTAAGTGTAAAGATTCTACATGTTTTTTTAAAGGCTTTTTAAAAAAGAATCATAAAAGATGCAGATTTTTAGGACACCGAATTTTCTCCTTTGGCTTTCTAATCCTTCGTATTCTAAGAATAATTCTTGTTTAATGTATAATCGAAATCATTCTCAATAACTTTAATATCACTAACATTTTTTAGCAACGAATTCAAGCTTCCATCTGAAAAAAGATACGCTTCTTTTGGGATTTATTAATTTTAACTATAAAGTTGAATTTCAATTCTAGGATTATTCTAAAAAATCTCTATGTAAGTCTTTTAAATTGATGAAAAATTTTCGATCTAAAAGCCGTCACTTTGTAAAGAGAGATCTTTATATAGCTCTAACTAATTTTTATGGTTTTAACTGCAAAAAAAGTACTTTTAAATTCATTTTAAATTTAATTAACTAATTTTCTTTCTGGAGATAAAATAAAATAATTTGAAGAGGTGTTTCTAAAAATTATGATAGATTCATTTCAATTTTTTCATTATTTTTCTAAAATTTGCGATTAGGTTTAGTTAATTAAACTTTGAATTTTTGCACTTAAAGAATGTGGTGAATAATCATTTGATTGTATTGTTATAGTAATAGAAATAAAATCTTTGTGCTATTAATCATCATAATCACACCAAGTACAAGTAGAATTATAATTATCTAATTACATTTTAGACATCTCATTTGAAAGAACTAAATAGATAAATATCAAATTATTCTTTTTCGCACTATCTTTATATTTTATCAAGTATATGATTTTAAAATATTAATGGGTATTTATTCGTTTTTGTTTCTTTATCTATAGATCGTAGTTTATTTCGGAGACAAATCTTATATATTGTTTCTTTGATTGCATTAGCTGTTTTTACTATTTTTACAACTAATTTTCTCAGGTTTTTCAATATGTTTTATCTTCATGAGAGAAAGTTTCAACTTTCCATTTTGCAAAAGGTTTAAATTCTTTTAGTATATAATTTTTTGTATGATTAAAGTCTATATTTTCAACTTCTTCTAATATTTCCATATAAGTATAAAATACATTAAATGGAAGCTTTTTTTTATTATTCAGCTCATTCTTCATTATCACTTAATAAAGTATTATATTCGCTCTATAATTAAGCTAAAGCTATATCAAAGTGATATTCTTCAAATTAATATTCGTCTATAATACTTAACACTTTTTATATTATTTCAGAATCATCTATATTATATACTTTTATATATATTATAAGCGAATTCTTCAATATCTTTGTTTAAATTATTTTACCGGTTTAAGTAAACAAAGCCAGTTCTTCATTTAAGTACTATTCCACAATTATTGCAAAAATTTTCGTCATTGCATTATTTTTGAATTTAATGAAGTAGTGTGTGAAGTTAGAAAAAGCTTATATACATTTCATTTTTATTTGTACAATCATAGGCTTCTACTTCATAGTATCCATTTTGAATTTACTTATCTTTACTTTTTTCTTTTTTCTTTTCCATTGTAATGTTTGGTAAATTATAAGATAAATAAGAAGGGATTTATAATTTTTCCTTATTTAGAAACTATTTAAAGTTATCTTTGTAACTTATATTATAGTCCATTTCTCCATTTTATTGAAAGTCCAAATTTACTATGTTTTCTAAATTATAAGAGGATAAAATTATAAATGAATTTTCTTTACCTAGAATGCTTAAGAATATCTATATTTCTTTAATATCTTGCTAATATAATACTTTTTATCCTTAGACTAAATCTTAATTTTCAAAATTATGCATATTAGAAACTATTTCATTTATTTTTCTAAATAATTTATTTTCCTTAAATCAAACTTTATTTTACTTATATTTTTGGTATTCTCATATATCTAAAGCAGATATTCATCAGTTAAATTAGATAACTTTTCAAACGTATAGGAAAAATTAGATCTATTACTTACTCATAATTTTTTAATCTTCTCTTGTCAGTCGAACAATTAATCTTAGAACATCTTAATTTTAAATATGGAATTCTCGTAAAGCAAATACCCGAAAGGCATACTTTTACTATTTAAGCAAACTTAGAATTGAATTTTCCTATGTAGAAGTTAGTAAGAATTCAAATAATTAAAAACTTTATTTTTATAATCTTTTAAGTTTCTTTATATAAATCAGTAGATACTCAATTCATTCCTTTTTTCCAAGTTTTATATGAGAAAAATTTTTGACACTACTGTTGATTGGAAGGTGTTTTATTAATTTGAGAGTCTTCCTCTTCGTCACTTTTTTAATATTTTTAAATACTTATTCTATTTATTACTTAACACTTTCTATTTTATTTGTTGAAAGACTACAAGTTTCATCTATTTTGCTGAATAAAGCTTATTAAATTTTCCAGAAGACGAATTTTAATGTTCTTTTATTAAGATCTGATTTCACACATTTATGCCGATATTAGTTTACTATATTTTCAATAAATTATCTAATTTTGGCTAAAATTAGATAAAAGAGTTCCTTATTAGTATTATTTGTCACTCAATTACGTTTTTTTATCCTCACTTTGATTAGAATATAATAAAAATGATGCTAAATTTTCCAATATCTGACTCAAATATTTATTGGTTATACTAAAATAAATATTATTTTAATAAAATGTGGTATAAGAGTTAAGGAAACCTTAATTTGATTAAATAAAGCTTATTAAGTTTAATTATTTAGGATTTTTTTAGTTTAATCGAAAAGCTAAATGTTCTATTGAATTGTTTATGCCAAAATGTTGTTTTCATGCAAATATCCAATAGGTAACGAAAGTGCCACTAAATCTTCGTTTTAATTCAAGTTTTCGTTGTTTATAATAATAGCTTAAAAGCCATTATCTAAAGTAATAGGCTCATAGAGATAAGTTCCAGTACTTAAAATGATCTCAAGTTTAATATTTTAAGAGTCTTAAGGATGAAAAATTATTAATACACAACAAATGGTAACTGAAATTATAATTGCAGTAAGCAATCAAAAAATTTTTTAGGTATTATCCCCCGGTTTTTTTAACATCTTCCTTGCCATCTGCATTATCAAACTCCCTATTTTTATTTTCCTCTTAATTAATTATAAAATTAAAAGAAAATTGACTTTATAAATTACAAATTATATCTTAATTTTAAAACTATAATGTTGCTATATTGTAGGCTTTTCTTTTCATTTTACTTAAATACTTATTAATTTTAAAAATTTATGTTATAAAATAATAAGCTTCTTTTTTAATTTGAACAGCTATTTTAATTTCAAAGTAAGAACAATTTATTTATTTATTTTTCCTTAATATGCTTGTTGAGAAATGAATTTGTAATAGTGAGATTGAAAAAAATATTAATGATGATTTTGTTTTTGATTTTAAAATATTTTTCTCAAATGCAAAAAATCATATTTCATGTAATTTCTTAGATCTTTTTACTTTTACAAAGTATGAAATCAATTTTAGACTTTTTTCTCCTCAAATTTGCTATTAATAATGCTCTATAAATCGGAAAGCCTTTGGAAATATTAAATTTGCCTTTATTTTTCTATTAAAGATTATTTGAATTAGTTTATCAAGAAGATGCTTTATCTCAATTTCATCCTAGAAGATATATAAAGTTTTTATAGCTTTTGTATGATGTTTTTAAAAATGGTTATCTTAAAGTAAATAATAAGATCATTATATCAGCATAGGCTTTTCCTTGATAGTATGAAGAAAATTTGAATTTACTGAAATCAATCTTATCATCTATTGCATTTTTCTTTGCATAGGAGCTAATTATGCTAATAGATTTATTAATTTACTTCTTCCTATTAATTTAATTAAAGAATTTGTTTTTATAAGAGACTCAGAAGAAAGTACCTTCTATCCTCTAAATTTATCAACCTTAAATGAATCTATTTCTTTTAAATATATATAAAACTATATAGCTTTAATATTTAATTAATAGTTAAATAATGAAATTATTCCTATGAATAACATTAGGAAATAGCAAAGAAAATTATTTATTGCTCATAATTATAAATTTTTATAATAACTCTTTTTTCTTTAAGAGTTTAGATAAAAAACCTGAAATTAATATCTCAGACTTTATTTATTTAAGTATGTCAGACTAAGTTTAAACTTTGCTGATTATCATTTAATCAAAATAAAATTTAGCTTCTCTTAATATCTTAGTTGGATATAGTTTCTGCTTTGTACTCAAAAATTATTCTAAATTTATGTTTTTTAGTAATAAATTTTAATTCACGCCTTTCTAAAGAAAATTATAATAATTTATTCATAAAATCCTTGAACACTATTTATCTTTTACTATCTTTCATACTTATTCATATCAGATTCTTTATTAAGCATGATCTTTATTTAAATCTTTTAATTAATTTAAAATAATTTAGACTACGCAAATTAGTATAAGTTACCCTCACTAAGACTTTTATATTTTAGCTTGGTTATTAGTAAAAATTATCTAAAAAGTAAGAATTAATATAAATTTATTCTATCATTTTCGCTAAATTCCTAAATTCTCTATTCAATTCTAGTATAAATAACTATTAATAAGATAAACCTTTATAAGTACTTCTCTTCTAAATTAGTTTTGCTGGCTATTATTTAAGTGTGGATTATTCTATGTTTAATCTTATGATTAAAAGTACTCAATTCATATGCTTGAAGATATATTTCAAATAGGAAAATAAGTTACCTTTTAAGATTTTTATCAAGTGAAAAATAATATTTTAAGATATTTAGATATCTGTAAGTTTATATTTGAATCATTCTAAGGGATTAGAATCTAGCTTTAAACTTTATCTTATACTTCAATTTTTTATACAATCATAATAATCTCTAGGATTTAGATTGATGGACATAGGAGAAATTAACTTAATTTTAATCAAAATAATTGTATTAGGAAATATAATAAAGGTCTTAATTCCAAAGAATACCCTTATATAGACTTATTAACTTTAAATTTAAATAAATAGAATAAAAATAACTACTTAACAAGTAAAATCAGATATTATATATAAGATAAGACAAAAATATTTATAACTAGCTTTTAATCCTGGTTCACATGTAATAGATATTAAGCTAGGGTTAGTTTATTTTTTATACTTTTCACTTTAATATTCTAAAGCAATTCAAATCCAAAATGATTATTAAGATTTGTATCTTAAAATTTATAACGCATTTAATTTAGAGAAATAAAGTTCCATTACTTGCTTAAGACTAAATTTAATATTTTTTATCTACTTTAATTAGAAAATAAGAAGGAAAAATTAGAAACTAAGAAAAGTTAATATCAATTTAACTTTAGTTTGATTATAGTTGCTTTTATTCTCTCAAATAGTAAATTAATATATTTATGAAATACCTTTTAATTATTCTTTTTAGCCTGAATTTTTTTAAATTTATAATTAAAAAAATTTTAAAATTAGATTTTCTAGAAATATTAGTTATATATATCAACAAGCCTTTTATTTTCATTTAGATATAATATTTTCAATAATTATTTGCTTATCTAGTTTTTTCTCAGTCTATTAGATTATTTTTAATTATTTTTAAATATAAAAAGAAATGCTAAATTGCTTAAATGATGTATAATAGCTTTATCTTTTAGCTATAATTCAAAAGTTTCTAATGATTTTCTATTTTTATTGTTATTAATTTTACATTTTATATACTCTTTTAGTAACAAAATCTTAAAGTTTTATTATGTATAAAGTTGATTTTTTAATGCTTTATATTGTTTCTAGAGCTTCTAATTAAATTTTTTTTAATACTGCTATGAAGCAGCCTGAGGATAAACCCTTTTTTAACTTAAAATATCTTACAAATACTTATAAGCATAAATAGTTTTATTTAAGCAATAATTTCTAAATAGACAGACCTATAAGTTTAAATATCTTCTAATATAATTTTTATAGAACTAAAAAGTTTCTGAAACGTTTCTCTGTTTATAGTGAAAATGACTTATAAATTCGTTTAAAACGAATCATTATATTCATTAAATTACAAGCTTTATATTTATAAGATTTGCTATTATTTTCAAAAAAAAAGGAAATATAGTTCATTTAATAGTTCTAAGTCTATATAGGAGTTAAGCTATATGACATTGATCTATGGTAAATAAGATAGTCTATTTCCTATCTAACTCTTAATAACTACCTTAATTTTCAAGATTATGCTATAAAATCCATTTCCGGAACTAAGAATCTTTTTATTTTTAGTAATCACATAAACATTTATCAATATAAACAAGAACTTAATATACATCAATATCAAAAGCATCTAGACCATTGAAGCATATAAAAATATGATAATTCAAAGTTGATTATAAAATGATAAAACCATTATAACTAAAATGCTAGGCAATATAGCAAATCTCTTGCTTAGTTCTCAAACTAACTACATTGTTATAAGGCGGAGCTATTATTAAATACTCATTTAAATTTACAAATATTTAAGCGTCATAGAAATTAATAAACCTTTTAGACTTTTTCGACACTTCTATAACTAAAGCTTATTTCTTTTTATATTTTAGGGTCTATGTTAATTTAAACTAAGCCTTAAGATAGAAATTTTTTGTTTAAATTGATGAAGCATAAAGCAAACTAATTATAAAATTTAACTAGCTTTATCAAGATTCTCCTTATTCAAAATTCTTATATATTTATAATAAGTAAGTTTACGTCCAAAAGTATAATAATACTAATACTTTAATTATATTAAATAGAATCTAATTAAATGCCTTATTACTAGCTATTATATATTAAAGGTAAAGTTATTAATTAAGAAAGAGCTAAATGAAATGGCAAGGATATAAACTACTATTATATATGTACTTCTATTAATTTTATAAATAAAGCAGCTTATTATTAGGCTAAAGTAATTCATTTATATATCTAATAAATTTTAAAATAGTTACTTGTAAGGAAAATAAATCAGTTGTTGTTGGTATAGGTAGAACATTTAATTCTACTTATAAATATTCTTTTAGTTAAAAATTAAAGAAGCTGATTTCTAATTAATTTGTATGGAAATATATTGAAACTAATTAATTCCTTTATTAATTCAGGCCAAAATCAGCTTATTTTTTAAATCGTAAATGACTGGAATCTGACTAACTACGTCTTAAGATTGTGGCCAATAATGAAAAATGTCTAGCATGGAAAGTTAGACTTAAACATAATATGGTTAGCAAAATTTTATATCATGCTTAACTAATAACTTACGCAAGCAAGTTCACTAATTTATAATACTATGTTCTTAGTAAAATTCTTAGTTTAAGAGTGTTTTCAGAAATATGGTAGAGGATGTTCTAATGGAAATTATTTAGAAGTGACAGTTTGAATAGAAAGAAATTTCCTAGTTTTTATATATAGTTTCTCAAGTAGCTCAATTCTTTTAAAATGAAAACTTTAGACTAGAAGATTTATATAAAATAGCTGATATCATTAAACCAAATGAACAAAATAAGTTGTTTAATTTTAATCAGAATGAGGATTATAAGGATGTTTTTTAACTTATGTCTACTAATAGTTTTGAGGAACTGGTAAAAAACTTCGCAAATGGACTTAAAAATTAGAATAGTTTAGCCTTTTAATTCCTAGATTATAACCAGAAAATTAATTTATTATTTAAGGGTGTTAAAGTTGATTGAGTTAATGTTGACAATAGCTAAAACTTCTTGGAGTTAGTTTCATAACTTCAATAGCAATAAAAAATAGCTTAAAGTTAAAATTCAGAGTAAATCAAAAAAATTGCAATACAGAATCAACATGAAAATCAAAGCTAATATAATTAGGTATCTTTAAATTATCAATAATAGAATTCAAAAAAATGGAATTTACTAAATACCACATTAATAGTATAAAACGAGTGATAAGTAGGAAAATAAATAATTTTTCTAAATTCAGAAAAGGAGCCAATAAATAAATAGTCAGGATCATATGCAGTGCTAAAATAATTTAACTACAACGAAGTAGTTAAAGAAATTGTAAAATAAATGAAAAATAATTGCAAATCCTAGAATTTAGAAAAATAGCTAACTAAAGTGGTATATTTTGCGAATTTAAAAACAAAAAGAAAACGTGAAAGTGAAAGTGAAGATTAATTTAATGAATCACTTGAAAAAAGAAATAAGCTTAATATCTGAAAAACTTTAAAATTTAATTTATTAAGAATATAAATTTATTTCTCTTAGATGATTTAGAGAATAAGCAATTGAAGCTAAAATTCTTATTTATATAATAAGGAATGATTAATTATTAATTAGTCATTATGATTATGTTATCTCTTCTTAATATTGCGTAAGCTATTACTTCATCAATCTACTCAAATCTAAAATTCTAATTCCCTAATTTTTCTTATTTTTATATAAACATTTATATAAGAATGGTATTTAAATGTCTATTTAGTTTTTATTATTAAATATACAGAAGCAGCATGAAAAAAAATTATATCTAGTTATTAAATAAATGTGCTAAAAGAAAGATTTATAGCTTCATATATTTTATAAAATAAAATATCCTAAAGACTCTATATATTAGCATCTTAAAGCATCTAAAATTAAGAATTTTATTTTCATATTATTTAATTTATTTATTATATTTAAGAAAAAGGAGAAAGAATCAAAATTTTAGCTTAATCATTAAGAAAATATCTTACATTATAAAATAAAAAACGATATGCTTTATATTTGCCTGCATTAATAATACGTTTTTATGATTTAATTTTTTATAATTTTAGCTAAGTTTCTATCTATTTATGGATAACTAATTGAGAGCACATTTAAATTTCTATTTTATTATTTAAGTAATAAAGTATTACATTTAGATTGGTACCACCTTTCTATTTATATTTATAGAATTTATAAAGGCTAAGCCATTAAATAAAGATACCAAACAATTTAGAAATTAAATTTTTTAATTTATCAATTTTAACATAATTTTTGTCCATCTATAAGCACAAATGATTTATTTAAAAATATTCTTATTTAGCTTTTATTTGTTTAAATTAAAGCATTTTTGATAAAGTCATAAGAATAAATATCTATTTATTTCCTCGCTTTTTCAGATTAGATTTATAATTATTTTATTCTAATAATTTTAAATTTATGTATATCTTCAAAAGAATACCTTTAAATTATTCTCGATCTAGCAAATAATATACCTAGCAAACAAATTCTTTGGTGTATAAAAATTTTAAGTCTTATAATATTCTAAATACCTCCATTATTTATATTTCTAGATATTAAAATAGTTGCTTATACAGTTATTGATAAATTTAGATATTATATACTTGCATGCAACTATCTATTTTTATTATTTCTACTTATCAACTAATTAAATCTAACTGAGGTTGAATAAGTTTCTCGCTTAATTGATATAATTTTAATTTTATTAAATTTGATAATTATAAAATCTCTTTAGTGCCTATTTTGTCTGTTAGTCAGTCAACTAGTTATATGAATAGGAATATTTTAATTCTATTCTTAAAGCAAGGGTTTATGTCTTAATTCCCAGAGTTGTAGTTGATAACTATTAAAACTAAATTGCTTACTATATTTTCTATTCAGCAAATTTATTTTCTTATTTGTTTAAATTAATAATTTCATTCATCCACTTTAAGAACACTTCAAATTACGAAAATAATAATTAAAAAATGCTCTAATTTCATACTTTCAATGGACAATTTAAATATATCAGCCTAAATTAAAATTATTTAAAGATAAGAAATAAAAGCAAGAAAATAAAGAAAGATAGATAAGGACTACAATCTGGCAAATTTTCTTATATTAAGAAATATAAAAAATATAAGATGATAATATTTACACTCCTTGTAACTATATTAAAACTAAGGATTTAAGAAATACTTTTAATTTAAATAAAGTAGTTCTATGTTTATTTCTATTGTATCTGCTCTTTTCAACTTTATATGATTAGAGACTTAAATTAGTCCATTAGTTAATGAGTTTTTATTAATTAATTAGCTAATTAAAAAATTTTATAATTGAGACTTATTTAATTAGAAATATCATTCTGAGTTGGCTAATTAAAATAAAAAATATTGGTATGAATCAAAGGTTAAAAGCATTTAAAGTTATTCTAAGATGTATATTAAGATTAAATTAAAAAATATCAGATGATTAAACATCTCTCGCTTATCAAAAAGTAAAATGCTATTCTAAGTAAAAGCCTTTGATTAATACCTATTATTTGATCAAGTTTGCAAGTATAAGTGTATTTATTATGTTTTGCATGTATTTCTACATTATAAATTTTTGAGTTGATACTAAATTTTATTATAAGCTTACTTTAAAGAAATTTTATTTATTATAAAGGATATAAAACTAGAGAAATAGAGAGATATTTAATTCTAGAACAAAGTTTAAAATCGAATTTTAATCTAAGAATCCTTTAATGCGAAATAAAAAGCATGATAATGATAAATCTCACTAAAACTAGATTAATTCATAAGTTACTGCCGAGTACGAATTTTTGAAAAAGTATATAAAGAAATAAGTTAAAACTCTAAATAATTTACTAAGACAAACCAAATAAAATTCTATGGATATATTAAAGTTTCTTTTATTAATAGAGATATATATATACAAATCTAAATAAAATATTTCAAATGGAGCTTACACTTTTAATATGTTTAACTTAAAAGTTAAAACTATAAATAATTCTCAAATAAATTTCTGATTTTTATTTAAATTTTGCATGTAGAAGCATAAAGGAGGGAATAAATACTCAGATAATGAGTTATAGCATCTAATAAATTTATTAAAGAATATTAAATTTTTTATTTACTAAGCATTAGTTATTTTATTTAAAAAAAATCTATAATAAGTTTAAGGAGGTTTGTAAGTGTAGAATACTTTATATACAAATAGTTTATTTTATTTATATTGCTGCTTTATAAAGTTTAGTTATAAAAGTTTATATCAACTCACTTTTTTAAAATTTTTAGTGGATGGATATAAAATTTAATTTATACACCTTCATAGATTACTCAAATAACGTAAGATCTTAGAAAACAATTTCTAAAAAGATAAGATTTAAAACCAAATTTCTGGTAGAGGGTATTATTTAAAAATTAATTTTGGCTTTAGCTTGTTAAAATTTGATAAAAAGTCTACTAAAAGAATCAAATATTACAACATCCACAAAATCAATAAGTACAAAAGTATTAAAAAAATCTATTTAAGGTATAATTATTATGGTATTTTATACAGGAACTCCAACTTCTCATCAACTTTTTTAAGCGTAAATTTTTTCCATTTTATCTCCTTTTGATTCTTTGGAATAAGTAGTTAATAATAGATAAAAACAAATAAGCCTAAATAAATTTTTATTTTCATAGCACTTATTATTTTTAATAGTTACTATTATTTAATTTCTTTTTACAATTAATAGCTGTTTATGAATTTGATAAATTACCTTGCAACTACTAAATTTATAATAAAAGAAAATTAATGTTTAGATATTTAAAGGTAGAATTTAGATTATATCTAAAATGTGTATAATTAAGAAATAAAATATTAGTTATCTATTTTATCTTTTCACTCTGTATAAAAATCTTTAAGACGGTAATCCTAAACTTAAGCTCTTTTATATATGTTTTAATTAGATTTTTATTCAAAACAAGCTGTACTTAATTAAAAGGCCATTTTAACCTGTTTAATCTTCATAATGTTTTAGCTTCCTAAATTTCTAAAATAGCTCATAATATAAATATAATAAATGCCTCCTTGATAAATTTATTCTCTTATAAATTCATAAAAAGATAGATGTAATTGCTTCTTCCTTTTTAATAATAATAATATACTTAAAGTTAGTAGAGTTTTGCATTATCTGGAATTGCAACCAGTTCCTGTGGACGGTTTTTTTAACGTGGGTGTGATCCACGACCTTTTTATTAAGTGGAAGGTTACCACTGTAACCGTTCAAGTGGTCTTGCAAAAAGCTTTTATTTGTAGATCCCTGTTGGAGTTATTCATAGTTTATTGAGTTGTCTCCATGTTCTTTTCTGCTCTTATTCGTTTATTTTCTTTCATTATCAACAGTTTTTTAAAATATGTTGATTTGATTTGCAACATCAACAAAGTTTGTATTATTGTCTTTATTTCGTTCTTTTTTATGATAATTTATTTTCTATATTTTCTATTCTTTTAATGAAACTTGTAGCAATCATTTCTTTTTCTGGATTCAATTCTGTTTTTAATTCTATTGGTATTTTTTCTATTTCCATTTTTGTGTCGTATTTAAAATTTTATTATGATTAAGTTCAGAGTTATTCTTCCGTTATTAATTTGCTACAAATAAGTTATCTTCTAAGTATTAGTAATTCGTTGTTCTAATCTTCTATGTTACTCGTTAGTTCCCGTATTTTTTCGCCTAAGTTGTAAGTTGTTTCTTCATAATTTGAGATTACTTTTTACATTTGGTCTAATTAAATTTAAAGTTTTTGTTAGTTTCGTTTTTAGGTTAACTTATCTCTATTTATCCTACCATAACTTTACCTTCTGAAGAAGAGCTTGACTCCTCCTATTGTTATTATTTTTTCTAAATTTCTTTTGCCGCTTTTCTCTTTAGGTTTCTAAGTTAATTTTTTGAGAGTCGAAGAGATTAATCCATTTTTTCTATTATTTCTTCCTTTTTAATAGATATGATAACTTAAAATAATTAATAGCTATGCTTATTAAAGCAGGCACTTATTCAATAAGAATGGCAACCTTTTCATCCAGATTTTAATATGCCCATTTCTTGTTCTATAAAAGTCTTTTTATTGCTCTTTTGTTATTCTTTCTCTCTTAAGTTTCTTTATAATCTAAATTAATTATCAAAATCATAGCATAAAGAATAAGTAAAAATCATAATTTTAGCTAAATTTTATATATTAAGATAGAAATAGTTAAAAAAGCTTGGATTGAAAGAAGCAAGGTGCTTTCTAAAGCATGAGAAACAAATTTTGAGAAGAGGTACAAAATCAAGAAAAAAGCTACAAATTTAAGGTTGTTTGAGCGTATTTATACTCTATGAATATCTATTAAATTACAATAAAATTTTGATCTTTAAACTTTAAAATATTTAATTTAAATAGCTGATTCTAATAAATCCCTATAAAAAATGAGAGGGCTTCTGTATGCTTGTTTGTACAATTGTGATTTCTTAGCTTAAAGTTTTAATTTATGGCGATGAGTACGTAGAACTTCCGATTTCCTAGAGTCAGAAATTTGAAGCTATAGCATTCGATAGTTTGAATAGAGAAATAAACTACCAATGATCCTGCTAGGTTTCTTCCAAATCCACTGACTCTTTACAATAATGATTACTAGACCAGTATTTTGAGAAATGTAATTTAAGCAGTAATAAAATTAGTATTACAGGTGATTATTTTCATCAAGGATTTCTTTTCGATTTATGAGTTAAAGCTTTACCAGCGATGGATCAAAAATTGAAAAATAAGTTTTCATGCACATAACACAGGGTTTCTCTAAACCAGTCTCAATTTATAAAGAGGATATTGATTTTAGCATTATAAGCCGCAAGGAAATATTTAAGCTAGGTATAAAATATAATTATTTAAACTATAAAATTAGTACATTTAATTGAAATAAAGATCCAGCAAATATAAAAGAACCCTCTAGTAATTGTTTTTAAACTTAAATAGACTTAGATTCTTCAAAATTTAATTTTGGACAATGATATACTTTTAAACTTGAAGTAATAGACAACTGAGGTTGAAACTATACACTAGAAAGAAAATTTTATCTAACTTAAGAGCCTTTATATGGTATTTTTAAAGTGAATCCTTTAAATGGATATGCATGAAATACATCCTTCATTCTTGATTGCCAAGATTATTATGACAATGAAGGAGATTATCCTCTTAGATATAACTTCTTTTATTAAGGAATAAATGGGGAGAAATTATTCTTAAGCTCTAATACAACAACTAACAAATTAGAAGTTTAGCTACCTTATTTTAAACAAAGACTAAACAAAAAATTAGAAATTTGAGTAGAAATATGTGATTACTTCAATGCATGCACTTAAGTATCCTAAAGTATTAAAATAGAATAAAAAATGTTAAATATACCCTACGAGATTCTAAACTTAAAGTAGAAATATTTTACTACTAGTTAAGAAGCATAAAGCTTTATATATGATTTGGTTGCTTTTATTTATATTAATGACTATCATCTTAATCCTTCAGAAGTGGGAATTGTCATTGAAAAATTGACTTAGTATTTGCAAACCTGGGATTAAATTAAATTAAAAATAATATAGTTTGCTTGATAGCTTTGATGCAAACCTGGGAAGATTAAAATAACTCAATAGAAAGTATTTATTATCTTTATGATTAAATTGCTTATGATAATTTACAAAACTATATAGATTGCGTTAGTAGATGCCTAGACTGAATAGAAACTCCAGAGTAGTTCTAATAGCAAAGATTAAAGATAGATTAAATAATAGAAAATATTGACATTTTAAGAATGAATGGTAAAAATGATTCGTTAATCGAAAATAAGAATCAAGCTTGAAGAAAAACTAGCATTACTAGTAGATAAAATAGACTTTTAGATTTATAAAGTGAAAAAAGATCAACAATATGAGAAATGCTTTGCAAGAATTACTTACTTTATTCAATTACATACATGAATCCAGATGTTAATCTTAAACAGGAAATTTCTTTAAATTAAGCAAATTTTAAACTATATGCTTATTTGATCTTGTAAAATTCTGACTCTTAACCATAAGATTTTCCTTTAGTATAAATAGATGAATAACTTTAAAGTGGTTATATCATAATAATAGCTGAGTTTAACTATGATCCTTGCTAAAATGATAGTACCATTTAAAATTATATAGGAGTAAAAATTTATTAAGCTTGATCATAAGATTAAAATGGCTTTTATGAATAGTTAAATCCTCCTAAAGAAATAAGCGTTAAACTGACACTTAAAATTTAGTTTTAAGAATATTAATGATAATCTCTTATATGCTAAATGTGAAATCCAGATTAAGAATTATGAGATGATGGAAGCCATTGCACATTAAATAAAACTGATACAATTAATTCTTATGAATGCAAATGTAAGTAATCGGGTATCATCAGGATAAATTATAAATACAAATAATAAGACTAATAAGAATAGTAAGATATACTAGATAATTAAGAAAGCAAACGAAGTCAAAAAGCTGGAGATAAATAATAAAAGACTCCTTATCCAACTATTATATTTTTGCTTATTTTAGTAATTTTCATTATTCTTTATGTCTGTCATTGAAAATAAGAAAAATATTTCTAATAAATTAAAATATAAGATCCAGTAAATTAATTAGATAAAAAATTTTGATTTGGCTATTTAGCCCTAACTGGACCATGAAAATTTGAGAAAAATATAAAAAATAACATTTTACTACTTCTCAACTTTTCAATAATTTTGTTTATATTTGCTACAGCATTAGTATTGTACTCTTAGAGCAATAGAATTCAAGTAGGCTATATTAAGAGATAATCTTATTCACTTTTGTATACAATTTCCTCTTTTCACTATGAAGACTATTAATGCTTTTGATTTTTTATTATCTTTAGAAGTATAGCAAGATTATTTCGTTAATACATTGTGTAATATGAATAAATAAATAAATTTGATTATAGAGCGCGTAGCACTCTCGTTGGTGCGCACCTCTTTAAAAAAAAATGTTTCATACTGACAGGAATGTTTGTTACTGATAAAATTATCAGATACTGGTAGACCTTGTTCAATACTGGTATAATTATTCAGTACTGATAAAAATGTTCAATACTGATATAATTTAAGAATACTCGTAATCTTTAATACTTGTTGGAGGTCCAAGGACATAGCAGGTTTGTGTCTCATTGCATCACCAAAGCAGAGGACGTCATGTGTCAATTATGGGTACTTAAATTCCCCACCTCTGATGAGCTCGCAATATTATTTCTTTTTCGTTCCAGAATTAAATTTAAACTAAGCCAGTGCCGAAGGTCTAAGAATCTTATGTCTCGAGGCCAAACAAAAGCAGAGGAAGACATAAAGTCGATTATGGGTACTTAACTTCCCCAACCTCTGATGAAGATGAACTTGTTGTTCACCTTCGAACAATTATGGCGGTTTAAAAAAAAAATTAATTTTTAATAACTCTAGTAATAATAAATTATATACACTACTAGAAATCGAAATTCCATAATAATGCTAAAATGCTTCAAAAATATAAAGAGTGTCAAATTATGGCAGTGAAAAAGAAACCCTTATTCCTCCTGACTCAGTTTTCTGGATAACTGATATCTAATATGAAGTTATAAGCAAAAAGAAAGTAGAAGTAGTGAAAATGAGATTAGCACAAGATAATAGTCAAATATGTGAATTACCTAAAATTCATTTATCCAAAATAATTAATACTTATTATATTCAAATTATTATAGATTAAATAAAAATTTTATTTATTAAAAAAAATTTCAGAATTCACTATACTATTAGTATTCTAAAATGTTTATTAACTATAAAATCAATCTTAAATAATAAGCTTATTTTTAATTTTAGTAATAGCAGCACTAATATACATTCAAAATATTAATAAAGTAATAAGTTTTCTAATTAGAAGTTTAAGTGTATTATTTATTTATCCTTTCTTTTCTATTTTGTTTTCTTCAAGTGATATATAAGTTTAAAAATGCTTATATATGAAATATTGCTAAAGGGATATAGAAATTTTTAAATATGCCATATGAAATAAAAGAAATTTAGATATTTAATATAAGCAAAAAATAATAAAATTAAATAAGCAATTTGTTACATAATGTTTTGGATGGTATCTTAATAATAGAACTATGGCTACTTTCTCCAAATAAAAATTGCTTTAATTTAGTGAAGAACAATTATTCATGAAACATTCCTCGCTTGAATACCAAAAGTAAACATGTGTTTTTTATTTGAAACTTTCAATTTAAGTAAGATTTATATGAATTTTACGTTTTTTAATGGATATGATATCCTTCTCCTTGTTTGAATAAACATATTTCTTTCTAAATTATTTTTTCAGAAATATTTATTTGAATGATTCGTAAAGTACTTAATTACAAGTTTTTCTTAAGAAATTTAATCACAAAATTAAAAATTAAAAAAATATTTGTTTCTGTTAATATCCTCGTTTACACTTCATTTGTAAGAAAATATAGTGATAATCTAAGTAAAAACAAAAATTATATATATATAATGAAACAATAAAACAATTTATAACAGCATATTTTATCTAAACACAATTAAAAAAGTAAATGAAGCCTTATCATAAAGGGGTTATACATAATTATTAATTATAATTAAATTTATCTAAATCTAAATTTATCATAACTTTTTTCTTAAATTATTAATTTATTTTTAATAGAATTATAGCGTTAATAGCTTTTATAGCTTCATTAAATTTATTTAAATTTTACTTTCAATATACGCAATTTAAAATAATTAATTAATATATTTAATTATAGAATTATTATTGTGGAATTAAATCATATTATATATAAGCTTGCAATATGCAAACTTATTTCCTTTTAGCTTTTTTATTTAGATTCCATTAACTAAAAAAAGACTAGAGTTTTTATATTTCTTATATTAGGCAATATAGTTAATATTTAATATAAAAAATTTCACAATAAGATAAAAATATGATAAAATCTGTCAATTTTTAGTGATGAAAGTTAATTGTTTTACTCAAAAAGCTAGATTATTATTTCAAAATAAATAAATAAAATAGTAAATCTTGTACTTACCTAAAAATTTATAAGATTTATAATTTATATAAGCCATAGAATAAAATATAAAGGGTATTCACATTTATGACTTACTATAGTTCATACTACTTTCATTATCATGTTATTTTAGTGTATTATTGTCTCATACATAATTAAAATTAAAGTATGATAAATGCATGCTATTTTAATTTTATGTAATATAGCCATATATAGAAATTTAAATTATAAACCTTAATTTTTAAATTTATTTTTCAAAATATTAAACTTTGCCTTGATAGAATAGCAGAATAAAAATAAAAGCTTTTTTATTCTAAATTTTAATTTTTCACAAAAAGTTTCGTTTGTCAATAAAAGAATTAAGCATTTTAGTTATAATATTGTAAAGAGCATATATATTTAATCTCTGCTTTAGTTATTTATTAGATAAAAGGAGTTAGAACTATCAAATTTAAAATAATGATTTATTTTTATTTTTAGATTTTGCTTTTATTTCTAATTAGTCTTAGTCTTTTAAATCTATTTTTTAAATATTAATTATGTATAGTCTAAAATATTTAAAAACCCTTTATTTATATCTTTAATTTAAAATAACTCAAAATTTCGTTCTTGATATGCTAAAAATTTTAGCTAATGAGACTTATCAATAGAAAAGATCTATAAATAATATTAGTAAAGTAACTAATTAGATTACCTAATCTTTACTAACGCTTATTTAAAATTTAAACTAGTTTTATACTCAATTATCAAATCAGCAGAATTTATATGATCAAGTAGATTAATTATCCTCTTATATTTAAACAAAAAGCACTATATTATATATTAACATTTAATGAGAGATGAAAAAAGGAAAAATTATAAGTATAGACTGACTATATCATAATAAAGATATAATACTTGATATACAATTACCATTATAAACTTTATGGAAATAATTTAAACAGTAGTAAATATACTAATTTATATAATATTAAAAATATAATAATCTAGTAATATATACATAAAATATTTTATAAGTTTTAAAATTAGCACTGAAGATTACTTTAGTACATCTTCGATTTATTGTATAAAAGAAACTAATTACTTATTTAGATTTTCTACTACTTATATTAAATTACAAGAATTTAGCTCTGATATTTTTTAATATCTTTTAGAATTGTTTAATAAAGAAATAATATATTGGTAATTGATATAAGAGTTTAAATAAATAAATTGAGTTATAAATGTTTGTGGGGTCCAACAGATCACCACTTAAAAAAAGTTTTATTGTTTGAATCTAGTTTTTTACGAGCTCTAGTACTCGTGAATCTTGTTTTCCAAGTCTTTCTTCTTGTATTTACTAATACTTCTGGTTCAGAGTTCCTTTCCGCTTTCGACCTATAGAACGTTCCGTTCTCTACATCAGATTTGATTTTTTCTTCTTCTCATTTGTTATTAAATTTGTTTTCTTTATGATAATTCCTTAATTTTTCTGAATTCTTCATAATTCTTCCACAGATAGCTTTTGCTTTTACAACAATAGCACAGTTTCTAAGCTTTGATCATTTTCTCTTCTTTCTTTATTTCTTGAGAATTCTTCTCAATATCCATTTTTATGTTTTGTTCAAGTTGATTCTGTTAGCTTTAGGAGCTCTTCTGACTCTGTAATATGCTTTCGATCTAGGAATTCTGATTCTAGATAATCTGCACTAAGATTTGGTTTGGCTAAATTTTTCTTATTAATATTTCCAAAGAGCATCCAATTCCCTTTCATGATTTGCCATCCTGAGGTCCAAGGTATCTTGTAAATATAAGAGTTTAAATTAAATTGTTCATAGTGGTGTTTTTACTTTTATTTATTAGATTTATACATATTTTATAACTTTTCAAGCGATTTCTTTATAAAGATCAAACTAATTGATATACTATTGATTAAGAGTAATTTTAAAAGCATATAATATTATATATAATTATATCTTTATTTTTAAGTTTTTTCTTTAAAAATAATATTTTTGACTTTATATACATTTATTTTTTATTATTATGTAAAATATAAAATTCCTTTAATGTGGTATTTCTTCATAAGGGATATAAAAGTTATTATTATAAGTTTCTTTATAAAATGATATAAATAATATTAAGCTTTTTATTTATATCATTTTGAATTAGTTATTTTCACTAACTGGAATCTCATAATTTTGATTTATCTAAGTTTATAGTAAATATTTTTACTAGAATGGTAAAAGCAAAGATATTTATAAGTTTAAATTATATATTTTTAACAAAGAAAAATATACAGCATCCTCCTTATCCAAAATATGTTATATAAAACCCTTTTTAATTATATTTAAATTTTGAAATACTTAGATATTATCAAAACTTTATTAATAATATTTAAACTATATTTCAAATATTTTATAATTGAAAACTAGTAATAGATCTAATATTTCTACATCTACTTAAAAATTTTAAAGTATTTTCTATTATTTAATATATAAGTAAGGCAAATGTAATACTTTATTTTTAAATTTGTATATTTTTGCTTGATTATATACTTGCTATTTATATATTATTAAATTTTTATGAGATCTTACTAAGTTTATAAAATTACTAATTATTTAAATATAATAAATTACTATTTCAAATTCTTAAATTTTTAACTTTATTTATCTTATTATAGAACTTGAAGTTTCTCTAGCTTTAATTTATTTTTTCATTATCTTTCATATAATTTTGTTTTTAAATATCCTATTGAATATTTAAAAGTTATCTATCATCATAATTTTGACTCAGTTAATTGCATATTGAATTTAATGAATCTTAAATTTAATGTATTACAACTTTATTTTATTTACTTAAAAATACTCCGCAAATTTATACAAAAATCACCCAATTTATTATTTAAGTAGAATTATTATTAAAAATAGAATTTCTAAAATGATTAAAAGCAATTAGTTTATGAAAGTATTCCAAATTAATAAAACTTAGATATGTATGTTCTTTAATTTATTATTTTATTATCATTCTATGATAAATCAAATATGCTCTTTTTTTATCTCTTTTTAGTAACACTATAACTCTTACGACTTTGAAGTTTTAATTAAAATGCAAATTGTCAAATTTTAAATTTAAATTATGGCTTTTTCTAGTTAATTTATAAAAAATCTCAATTAATCTATTACTAAAAAATTATTAATCTAGCAACTCTTTAAATGAATAGATAAATTTAGACTAAGCTATTTTAGAGTATGTACCTTTAGTATCAAAAGAATCATTTAAATGCTTAGAAATTTCTTCTTTAAACTAATAATTTAATATAGAACATTTTTAATTTGGTATGTATTTGTAATTTTTATTATTTGTATATAAATAAAGTAAATTTAATGCTTTCAATCAAATAATTAAAATATAAACATTTTACAATTCTAGAGTAAGTTTTAATCTATACTGCTGTATGAATTTCTATTATTCTAAAGCATCTAGCTCTTAATTAAAGTGAGTTAGGAACTTGTCTGTATAATAACTATTTCATTTTAATATCTATCTATTAATCCAAAATTATATCACTAATCATTTTTTTTAATTCAAAAATAGATAAACTTAATAGTTAAGCAGACAAAAATAATAAATAGTATTTTTATTAAAATCTAGATATTAATGAAGTTAATAATTACAATAAACAGTCATTCCTGATAAAAATCTAATAAACTAAAAAGAAAAATAAAAAGAAATTAAATAGAAATGTTCATAAAAATATTTGTTAAGGTATATTTACTCTTAATAGAAAAACTTCATTGTAAAATAAACTTTTATGAAGCTAGTTTCTCATAAATGTTTCTATATATGCATTTATTTATAAGCTAACTTATGAAAGTTTTTTAAAATTAATAGATTAAAATGTCTAAAACAAGAATTGCTGTACTTTAAGAATGCTTTCTGCAAGCTTAATAAATGTTCCTGGATAGGTAGCATGTATCATAAGATATTAAGGGATAAATGAGGTATTTCATAACTAATAAAGAACGCTAATGAATTCACTGATTTTTAATGATATGTTCATAAAAATATTCTGAGTTTAATAGTGCTTTTAGAAACATGGTAGAGGATATTCTAATTAAAATAATTAAAAAGAAAGAGTTTGAATAGAAAGAAACTTCTTAGTTCTTATTCATAGTTTCTAAAATTACTAACTTCTTTTAAAATTAAAACTTTAGGATAGAAGATTTATATACAGTGGCTGATATTATTAAGCCAACTAAAAAGAGAAAATGCTTTAATTTTAACCCTGATTTTCATCAAGAAATTACTAAAATTATGTCTGCTCATAGTTTTGAGTAACAAGTGAAAAGATTCTCAAGTAGACTTAAATATAAAAATAATTTAAAGTTTTAATTCCAAGATTATAATTTGAAAACTTAATCTTTATATAAGAAATTGAAACCTGATCAAGTTATTCTTGATCATAATTCAAATATTTTGGAATTAGAACTCAATCAAGGAAAAGTTAAAAATTAAACCTTATAATAAGCTTAAAAATAGGAAAATAAAAACTTAATTTGAGAATAAAGCTTAAATTCCTAAAATTATACACTGAATAAAAAACATATGAATTGGCTATAAAATGTTAATGAGATAAATCAAATTTCAAAACTTAATAAAAAGGAAGAAATTTGAAAATAAGATTTAAGTTTAGAAGAGGATTTAATAAATTAAGACTTGAGACCTTAGACTTATTTATAGGAAAACAACAACCTACAAGAAATTAGTTATAATAAATCAGTAGAAGAAATTGTGTAATAAATGAAGAAAAATATCAGATCATAGAAATTAGAAACATTTTTAGTTGATATGGTTGATTATGTGGATGTTTAAACCAAAAGAAAACGCAAAAAAGAAAATTCAATGAAAGAGTCGATTGTAAAAAGAAAAAAATTGAATATTTGAAAAACCCAAAAATTAAATTATATCTCTTAACTTGAAAAAATTTCAACTAAGAATAAAAGATTTATTCGCTTCAATAACTTAAAGTATAAGCTTAGATATTTTTGCAGGTCAAAATTTTTATTTTATATACTAAAAGTTCAAATTAATTTTGGATTAGTTATCAATAATTATATAATCCCGTTTTCTTTATTCTTACTATTCTGACTTCGGGCAATATTTTAAATTTTTCTTACATTATTCTTCTTATTTTTATAGTTAATTTTTATATTAATAAACATTATATTAAAGTCTATTAGATTAGATAATAATAGCTTTCTATATAAAACTAGGCAAAATTAAAATTATCTGGAAATAAGCTAAATTAAAAAATGAAGAATATATTAAATACTAATTATTAATTTAATACCCTAAGGAAAATAAAGTGCTTAATCTTAAATATAACAATCATTTGGTCATTTCACTTTAATCTTTACTGTATTATACAAAAAATGATTAATTTTGAAAGAGGTAATATAATTAAGGGATGCTCTAAGTTAGGAGAAAATATTAAATGGGTAGTTGCGTAATATCAAAATAAATAAAAAACTTTAGATTTTAAATTTTCTAATTTTTTAAAGTTTGATATGCTGCTGAATATTTATAGACATATTAATCATATAGCACATTAAAATTATAACCTTTAATTGAAATTTTATCAACTTAATTTATTTAAATTATATTAAGATAAAATGATTTTCTTATCTCTATTATTCTTAAAATTAATGAATTTAATTATGAATAAAAAAGCTTTATATATAAATTTATTAAATCTAAGTTATTTTAAAAGAATAGTATTGCCTAATACTTTTTATTAGTTAATTAATATTTTTAATTTATTAATTAACTTTACTTTTTAACTAGATAAATTATTATAAAAGAGACAAGTTATATTAATAAGCTAGGCTTTTTATTTTGTTTATTTTAAATACAGCGCATTTTTCCTTATCCTTATAATATCAAATTCAATTCAATTAAAAAGCTTTAGTTTGCTTGAAAGCAGAACTGTAAGGATCTGCCCACAATATAATTTACCATATATATGGTAATCACAGCTAGCTCTCTTACAGGATTGATCTTCATCGTCCTACTTCAAGAACCGGCAAATCTAGTGATCATCTGTAATTTAATATATGCCAAGAATTAATTAAAATTAGATCATCCTTATCAAAACCTACTCTGACCTGAAAAATAAATGTTTCGCTCCAGGGAATGAGTCCAAACAATTAGCCAGTGAACCAGGATTGATTATAGATTATGTTAGGTAATTATATTTCTATAGCTAATTAAGTGATTTATCTATGACTATGATAAATTTATAATTTTTATTGTTTTAGATTTATATAGTTTGAAGTAGTTCCTGGTAATTATAATAAATGATATGCACATAATTAAAAAAGTATTTATATATTAATTAAATATAAGTATTATAATATTAAGTTTTGAAATATATAAAGTAAGAATTAACTAAAGCAAGAATATTCAGTTTAATCATAGAAAGATAATAATCAGGGCAGATAGTTCTCTCAATTCTATGCATAGTTCAAGTAAGACCTAAAGCAATAATTGGTGTTATTTCTTAGAAAAAAATTTTATTCTGTTTAATACCTAAAAATCGAAAGAATATAAAAGTAACATACTAATAAAAAGTAAATAGAAAGATAAGAAGTTTAAACTAGTGTAATCATTATTATTATATAAAATAAGATATTATATTAATAAAAAAGATGATTAGTAATCTTTGCTAAGTATATTTATAAATATATAGCAAATATAAATATAATTTATTAATAAACTTCAAAACATTTTCTAAATTTACTTATATTTCAATTTCTTTTAGAAGAAATATATCCCTGCTTCTTAAATAGATTTTAGAAGAATATTTTTATTTAAAAGAACCTATTTAAATTATGAGGAAATAAAGGTTCTAATTTTAAAGAAAAAGTATATTTCAATTAATCTAATTTTATTGCAGTTTTCATAGAAAAATAGTTTTCGATATATCGAAGGCCTAAGAATTTATTAACTTTCTGATAAACTTTAGTATGAATTCTTTACTCAAATAGTTTATCTCTTCTTTACTAATTAATAAATGGTTAATTACACATAAATATTATAATTATATGATATATCGCCATATGAATATAAATATATATATTTAAATATTTCAGTTAAATTTTTTTTATATATCAGTAAAAAATCATAATAATTTAGTAATTGTATACTTTTGAGAGTTTTTAATATCTTTATCGAAGATAGAAACATTAATATACGATGAAATTTAAATATTTAAGCACTAAAGTTCTATTTACATTTAAATTTGTATATGAGCTTTTAATTATTTATTAAATTTCATAGCTATGTATATTTAAAGCTATTTCTATTACTTTTTCTAAAAATATTATTTTATATTTGATTAATTATATTCAAATCTTTTATAAAGTCATATGAAACATTTAACTTTTCATCGATTTATCTAAGATTATTTTAATGAAATTCTTAACCTCATAATTTTTATATTTTAAGATACACAGTTAAATATACAGTTATTTACTTTTATCTTTATTTTTGAAGATGAAAGGATAGCTTTCTCAAAAAGCTTACTTTTATGAATTTTAAACAATTGATATGAAGTTTTTCTACGAAATATTACGTTAATGAGCATATATTTAGTATGCTTTTCTATAATCTCTTCTATATATTTTATACTCCGAAAATATTTAGTTTGTTATTTTTTTTTAATTTGAATAAAGAACATTTATTAGCATATATTTAATCTTTATAAAATTTCTTCATTTCTTTATTTAACTTTAGGTAATTTTCATTTTTTTCATTATTATTAGATTTTTGCTTAGTTATATAGATGCTTTTGCTATATTTTAAAATAATTATTTTTTGTATACATAATATTAAATTTTTTTCCGTTTGAACTTAAGTTCTAAATTAATTTCTTAATTATTTATAGTTTAATTTATTTTTTATAAACTATACCACTATTATTTTCTATAGATCTCTATTTTTAATATGATTATTCTTTGATATCAATTTATATCTATTATTTTTTATTTTCCTATTTCCTTCTATCATTGAGTAATTTTAAAAGTCTTTTATAAGATAGGAATGGATAATATAGAATCTATATCTAGAACATTATTCATCAAATAGTAGCACTAAAAGATTTTATCATATACTTTATATATTTTAACTTTATACTTAGTAAGAGAAATAGTTTTCTTTACTTCTATAACTCATTTAATGCTTTATCTTATACTTATAATATTGCTTTAAATAGCTATGCTTTTCCTCTTATTTTAAATTAATTTTTTTCTTAACTTAATAATTTAATTATAGTTAAGCAAGTAGTTTAATTTAGTAAAATTTAGGCTTAGAAATAATGAAAGTTTAAGTTTAAAGAAATAAAATTTAGATTGTATAAAGCAATAATAATTTCTATCCTAGTAAGCAATTACTTCTAAATATCCTAACTATTACTTATACTAACATCCTTTGTTTATTCTTATCTTTACTATATATAACTAACTTCAATTAGCAGCAAAAGTTTTTCAAATTTAAAATTAAATACATATTAGCTATTTTATTTAGAGTTAAAAGAAAAATTTTAAATTTAAAGTATAAGCAAAAGAATCTAATATTCTCTTAACGAAAATCATGGATTGCAAAATCAATTAAAAGCACTCAAAATTTGGTTAGACAAATTAACTTTTGACTAAAGATAGAAAATCTTATCTAAAATATTAATTTGATTTATATAAAGAAATTAAGAACTAATATCTCTCATATGTAGGCAGTTGCTTTTAATTAATTTGAAAGATTTTATATATATTTGAGCAAACTAAAGAGAAGCTTTAATTATATTAATTTAATTGTATAGTCTCATATATTGCATATTAAATTTAATAATATACTATATTTTTATATATCACTCTTTAGTTAATTTATTATCACTTCTTTATAAACTTCTTAGTTACCAAATATAACAAGAAACATCTTCTTATTGGGATAAATCTCATATTAATTCCTTACAAATCTATAAATAATAAAAAATAAAATAGGAGTGAGTCCATGCTTCTACTATCAATTTTACTAAAATAGATACAAATATTTTTGGAAGTATCAGTTTTAAATATCTTTGCAATCATAATTTTTTAATTTTTATTTATCACTTAAAAGAAACTTAAAATATAAGCTGCTTTATATTCAAGGTAAGGTAGATTCTTATCAACAACGATGCTTATTCATTTAAGAAGATTAATATTGTTTATAAATAACTAAATATGATAAATCTTTCTAGTATTAAATATAAAAAACTCCAAGAAAAGTTAAAATTCAATCATTTTTAGAGGAAAATACTAAATGTAAGATACTAAAATTCCTATTAAAATAACAACTAAAGTTAGTAAAAAAAGCAAGGAAATTTTTAGAAAAAAAGCTTAAAAAAGGAAAATAGCTTAAAACATTTCAAAAGAGAAATAATAGTTAACCAGTTTCATCCTTTAATAAACTTATTTAGATTTATTTATGATAAGTTCTATATATTAAAATATCTATTTTATTTTTATTTTCTCACTTATAAAAATTCTAAATTTATACAAAACCTTCAAGTTAAATAAAATTTCTTATAAGTTAAAACAAACTATGCACAAAAATAGCTGCTATAAAATAAAAGGGTTTGAAGCACTTTGCTTAGATCATAAAAAGTTTTACTTGGATTTAATAAATTTAAAAGGAAATCTTTGTTGAATTTATTAAGATTAAAATTAACAAATCTTAATTTATTTATTGACTAAATAACATTAGAAGTAAGTAATAATTTTAAAGAAAAGCTTTAAGAAAATCAACGTCTTTTAGTAGCATTTTAAATAAAATTTTAATTAGCTTAAAAGCTAAGTAAAAAGAAAATAAGAATAGCCAAATGAAATTAAAGATGCTTTTCTTTTATATTTTATTCTTTAATAAAGTTAAACTTAAATTGAGTTTTTAAACAAGAGTTAATGTTTATTCATCAGTTCTAAACTCTAAAAATGACTTGATTTCATTTCTATCAAAGTTAATCAATCTTTAAAGTTCATTTTTTGACAAGATCTCAGATATAAGATTTTTTATGCTTCGCAACTGTTTGGTTTAATTTTAAAAAGTGGTTGAATTTTTGTTGTTAAAGCTCTTTTAACTCTAAAATTTCTATGATTAAAAATAATTAATTGAAGTCTAAGTTTCTTTAACTCCTTAAGTCATAGAAGAAAAATTTCCAACAGTATCAGGATAAGCTAAATTTGGAATTTAAATTCCTTTTCTATAAATCTAAACTTCAATTCTCTTACCATCTTAGAAAATTTATTTATATCCCTTCTAAAAATCTTTAAAGCTTAAGAATAGCTACAAATGCTAAGTTTAAATGATGCTATTCAATGCTTGGAACTATTAGTTTAAATCGATTTTTCAAAGATAAGCTTTTCTTTTATTTCTCATTTAGTTCTAAAATTATCTAACTAAACTTTTATCAGAATTTATAGAAGCATTTCTATGAAGCTAAAGCATCTATTTTAACTAATTAAACTGCTTTTCTAAATCATGTGAGTGATATATCTAGTAAATCAAATTCTACAATCTAGCACTTAAATATTCAGGTGGCTATTTATGAGATTCAATCACAAAGTTAAATAAGAAATAATTTTAGTCTTCTAATTGTTCTAAATAGCAATATGGAGTATAGGAAAGTTACTCCTATACTCTTAATTGATGAAACATTACTTCGAAAAGAATAAACTCAATAGTTACTAAGATCTAGTAAAATTTTCTATAGTTAAAAATGTTTAAATTAGTTAAATCTATTATATAAGATACTTGTAGTATATTTGTTCGCTATTATTTGCTCTTTCTTTATTCTCTGTAAATTTAACTCTCGTTTTAAGGTTTAACTCGCTGCTTTACTACTTCATAGCCTTAATTATCTCCTTAAATTGTTTCCATTAAATTTTTCAAATCTGTTATGTATTTTTAGTATTTTCATTCTTATATTATAATTAAATAAAATACTGAAGGTTTAAAAACCCCATATATGTAGTTAAAGGTATTTATGAATTCTTGTTTTTGAACTTCTTTTAGCATTTCCTCATATGTATAGAAAGGTTCAATCATAAGTTTTTGGGTGTATTAATAAGCTAGTATTTCATTATAATAGAGTAAATAATTATAATCATTCTCTAACTATTATTTTGCCAAGTAGAAATTACCTTCTTAAAATTTAAATTCTTGCAGTATTTCCATTATATCAAGTACTATTTTACCTATTTAGTCATTAAATCCCTCTATTTGTATTTTTAAAAAATTGTTTTCCACTCTTACTTAAACTTTTCTTCCTGTAAAAAGTCATTAATCCAATTTCTCCTTTATTTGATGCTCTAAAATTATAGCATATACTTATCCCATTGCTTAATTAATAGTATTTTCACATAGAGTTTTAGAGAATAATAAAATGAATACATTTGCTTAATTTTTATCTTCTATAGGATAGAATAAGATCAGATATTTATCTGAATGATCAATTTCTTGCTTAAATTCATTGTAACTTTTATTATTTGATTGATTTTCTGTCTTAGGAATATACTAATTTAAATTAGAAGGTAACTAAAGTCCCGGCTTAAAATGAGAAGCTTCTTCAAATTTCTTTGGATATTATTAAATGGTATATTTAATTCCATATTAATTTTCTTATTTATCTAAAGTAACTATTTCTTCTACTTTACTAGAGATTAAACTTACAAAGGTATTTTCTTATTTTAGAAGTTTTATGAATTTCTGTATATCTGAAATGTTTTATTCGTATATTATATTTTATCCTGTCATTATGTCTTCCTTTTCATAATTATGCATAATACTTGCTATTTCCTAAATTTTGTCTAAATTATGTATTTTTTGTTTTTCGAATTCTATTAAATTCATTTTTCTTAGAGATTCATATTACTGTTGTAACTATTCATCTGATTATTGAAGTATAACTTCATGCAAGTAATTAAATATAAAGTCTAATACTTTCTAGTAATTTTAGAATCCTAAATCAGTTAAATAAACACTAAGTCTTAGAACTTCTTAGTTTTATATTTAAAATTCAGTAGAAGCTATCACTCTAAAAGTCCATCCCTATTTTTTCAACACATAGCTAAGAGTATTTTCTTATTATGAAGTAAGTAAATATTCAAATAGCTTAAAGTTGTAACTCTTATAATCTGATCATTCCTTTTCAAAGGGGAAAAAAAACATTTAACTCATTTCTTTTTTCTAAACTTTCAATGAAAATAATCTTTTAGCATTCTTCTTTTCTAAAAGGAATTTCTTCTATTTCAAAATCTGATTCTTTACCTCTTATAGGAATATCTTTAAAGGAAAGCTCTATTTAATTCCTCAAATGCTCTAAATTTGTTTATGAGTATACTGCAAGTTTCATTTTATTGGCGGAGTAATATTTATTAATAAACTTATGAATTTCTTATTTAATAGAGGTATTTCTAGCTTATAAGTTAGTAATGAAAGACTGGATATTTCCTGTTCCTATATTTCTTAATGAACTTTTAGGATTAGAGTTTTGATAAACTATCATATTTTCTATTCAGGAAAATATTTAAGCTCTGTAATTCCATTCTTCATCTATTACTTTTACCTCTTTATTAATTTCTTATTCTTAGAGTGAAGGAGCTAATAAAAAGGATCCTAAGATATCTAGTGATTATTCGAGGAAATTAGTTTTAATAAGATAGTGATAGTTTGTTTCTTATAAGGAAGTATAAGCATTAAAGAAGCCTCCCTTCTGATGTATAAAAGAGTATAAATTATTTTCCTCTTTATACTTCTAGGTTGAATAAAATGACATATGTTCTACCAAGTGAGATAATCCTTTTATTTTTCCATCATGCATAAATCCAACAGGTAAAGAAATGGAAACAAACGCATAATTTGAAGAAGCAGTATTATTACGTATGATAAAAGCTTCGAATCCATTGCGCAATGACAATATTTCAAACTAGCCTTTATCATCAGCTTTAACAACAATTTGTTTATCCATCAAATTCAAAACTAATAAAAAGAGAGTAAAAGCAACTATAATCAAAACGCAAATAAGAAAAGCTCAGGTCAATCTTTTATTTTTTCGTGAATCTTTTGATTTGTTTAGTAGAGGTTCTATTAGCATTTTTAAGCAAATATAATAATTTAGAAGTTATAAAAATTTATTATAGACTTAATTTAAAAACTATATTAATAGCTAATAATTTAAACCTATTAATTATTATTTTAGATAATTAAGAGATAATATTCTAATAAATGAGATTTAAAAATTAAAAAAAGCTTATGTTTTTAACGTTATGTCATTAAATCAAAATTAGTAGTTTAATTGTATGCTAATAATTGCACTAGGAAATATTAAATAGGATAATTTCTTTATTTTTTAATTTTAGTTCTTTAAACTCAATAGGTAAGCTCTATTCTTTTTATCGCTGCAATATAGATTTTTTATTAAGAAATTCTCTTTAAAAGAAAATTGATTTTCTTATAGATTCTTCAATATAGAGTAGATATTTTTATATCTACTATGGTTATAAAGATAATTAAGAATTATTCTACTAAACATAATTTAGTCTCTTTCCATTATAAAATAGATATTAGATAAAAGTATAATAATTGTATTTGTTTAAATGTTTAGTAGGTTCTCTCTTATTATTATTTCAATCTTTCTTTAAATTATTTTTTAATGTATGGTAAAATTAAATTTTTAAATTAGGCTTATTTCTTAAATTATTTATATTTCACTCTATGTGAGGCTTATTAAATATGAAATATCAATAGGAATACAAAAGAGAACAAAAAAATAGGTTAAATAACTAAAGCTAATAGAGAGAATCTAAATATCTAAATTTTACATTTTCTTTTATATTTTTATTGGTTTATTTAAGTATTATTTTCAAAATAAAAGAAGGTCTCTATAACTTAATAAGTCTACTTCAATTAATTTTTAAAGCTAGAATTTTTAATTTTATCATTAATGAAATAAAATAAAATCCTTATATTTTGTAGAGACTCTAATCAAATAATTATAGTTAATAAGCATGAATTAATTATTAAGCTATAGTAAAAGGAAAATTAAACGATTTTTAGTTTCTAAGTAAATTTAATTTTAATCCTCTTAATTTAAATTTTTAGCTCATATTTAAGAGACTATTATAACCAGCGACGGTCTCAGATAAATTTATTTTTTTTAAACATACTTAGGAATAATAATTTTCTAGTATTAGTCTACCAACAACTTTTTTAAACATTTCCTTAATTTTAAAATATATTAAAAATTAATAGTTAGACTTATTATTTAACTTAAGCAAGAAAAATAATAATAACTATTTAGTTTGCTAACTTCCTTTTATTATCCCAGCCTTTAAATTTATAAAACGAAGATTATAAAATTAGCCTTTTACTTTATAATAAACTATTATCTTTTTATATTTTAGATCTGTCATTTGTTAATGAAATGAATGTATTCATACTATTTCTAAACTTATGCTTTCATTAAAATTAAAAATTTAGTAAAATAAGCTTAAAAATTATTTTCACATTTCAATTTATTTTACTTCAATGGAGAAAAGTCAAAATGGATAAAAGAAATTTAACTGAGTCTCTATTTTAAATAAAAATTCCTTATTTAACTCCAAAATTTAAATTGATTTTAACAAAAGAATTATAATAATTTAACTAAGATATAAAGCTTATTAATATACAATGGGTTTACACTTAAACTTTAATAAAAAATTATATTATAAATTTGAATTATAAATAGTCTATTAAATAAATAGACTTTATTATATAGCAATAGTTAAAATTTAAGAAATATTGATATAGAGAAATTTAATATTTTAAATAATTAAGCAAACTCTTGGATATCATAGTTTATTTTTAATTTAGGTATTGTAATAAATAAATAAACTATAAAAATTAAATCAATAGTCATAATATTTCTAAAATATTTAATAAATTAAATATAAAGTTAAAAATTAGAAAAAATTATTAAATTTAAACTAAAGTTTATAAATTAATTTAAAAAAAGGAATTTTATTTCAAAAAGTCCTGTATAAATATTAAAATATCTATTTAACTAAAATTATTGTTTATAGCATTAATCAGGCAAAAAAGACTGTAAAAAGGAATAGCATAAAATAATTTATTAGTGCTTGAAGTTTATTTTAAATGTTTTGATTTTAATAAAGAAATAAAATTTTAAAATTTAAATGTTTCATCAACTTATTTCTATTTATTTACTTCTCCTTATGATTCTGAGAGTTTAAAATTAATTCTTTCTGCGACTAATAAAAAATTTATCTGGCAGTAAGTTATCTTAACTTGAAATTATCTGGGCAATTTTTATAAATCCATTTTTTCTTTTGGATAACTTTAGAGATTTATTCCAAGATATTCTTTAACTTAGCACATAAAAATAATTAACTTACATTAAAACCAATGGAATGTGATAATATCCTACTAGTTAATCTAAAATTCTTCTTAAATGAGTAAGTCCCTAATATTATTAATTTATGTCCTTAGTTATAATACAAATCTTCAAAGAATCTAAAATAATAAGATAATGAACCAATAAAACTTTACATAAGCTTTATTAACTTTAAATTGTATAAGCATAAAGAGCAATTATATAAGAATAAATGTAGAGATTTAAGCATTGCTAAAGAAATATATAAAATAAGCTTAAGTTTAAAATAAATCTATACTTATAAGTATAAAATACAACTAATTCAACTACTTATCCAATTAAAAATACATAACTACAAGTATTTCATTTATAGCTATAATTATTAATGCAAGTTTGATTTCTAAATTTATCTAGAATGAAATTCTATTTTTATAGTTATTTTCATAAAAAAGATACTTTAATTATTAAAATTTTTAAATATATTATTTATTTTAAATTTAATAAATTGGTGTAATCTCTTTATCTTTACTTATAAATAAATTATAGAGATTGATAAAGACTAAAAGAAAATAGTTTCAAGCTATTAATATCTTCAGTTGTTTATAGAATATAAATAAATAATATCATAAAATTAAAAATTCTTTATATGGTTTAAAAGGACTAAGCAATTTTTATCTAATCATTATTGAGATCGTTTATTAGAGAGCAATTAAAAGATTCGTCTTAAGTTTAAGAAAACTGAATTTCTTAGTCATAAAAGAAACGTTTTTACTAAAACAAAATAATTTATTTGCGCTTTTGGTTTTTTTGTTTTTTATTTTTATTTTTCAGGAAAGCGAAATTGAAGCACCATTCTTATTAAATTTTTCGCCAAGAATCTTTTTATAAAATCTTATATTAGTCGGATTTTTTCATGCAAATCTTATAAAACTTCCTTATTTTCTAAAATTTATAACTTTTCGAATAATGAAATTATTAAATTTTCCATAGCATTTCAATCAGAGAAATCAGTGTAAATAACGTAAACAATTACTTATAATTAATTTAGTAGCCTTCATTCTTAATAAACTTGACTAACAATTGGTAATTACCTTAAGTTTAGCATTCAATTGCTGCTGAGTTTATGTTCTGTAAAGAAGCAAATTATAAATAAATTTATTTAATTTTATCAGGAAGTAAATATTCCAAAAATAATAAACTTATAATTAAATCTATTTGAATCTTCTTGGCTCACTTTTTCATTTTACAAAGTATATACAACTTCCAATTATTAATATACACTTAGCAGCTTGAAACAATTTTAATTTATATCTATAAAGTTTTTAATATAGACAACCTATGTGAATAATTATGCCTGTATTTTGTGATTATCAGTTAAAAGGTTTAATACTAAGAGTTTTAAAGTATTGAATTAATAAATTCCTAAATATAGTGATATCATTATATCATTAATTTTAGATAGTTAGCGCTAGTAGTTATGTCTTTATTAGTTAGACTTTAATAATAAACTTTGATTGAGAATCTTTATTTTTAATATTGGTATAATCAAAAGAGTATATATTTTAACTTAGTCCTCATAGTTGTAACATAGAATTATAATTAATTGTAAAAGATTAGAAGTCAAGCCTTAATTATGAGCAAATCTAATAGAAGGAAAAGCTTTTTTAGGTAAAACAGTAGTAATTTAAATGCAATTTTATAGTTACTCTACAAATAAAGTTGAATGACCTCTAACCTTGTTAAAAGAATAACTAGAAATTCAAATTAATTTTAAATTAAATAGTTATAAAATCCCTTTTCTTTTAAACTCTTAATTTTAAAATATTTTAAATTAATAAATTTTGATAATTTAGAAGCTAAATTAGTTGTCTAACCTAATAACTTTAATTTGATTTATAATAATTAATAAACTAGATAAAATAATTAAAAATACGAAGAAATTTAGTAAAGTATAATAAGATTTTATAATAACTAGGAAATATTTCATATTTTATTATATCATATTTGTTGTCCTAGTTATTTAAATAAAATTTAAGATTTAGTAACCATTTGCTTATCTTGATTTAGCATGAGAGAATTTTAATTTTTTTAAGTTTTATTAATAAATGACAACTTACACAAAATTTGTATAATCTTTATTTATTTTTTAACTTAATTTTACAAGAATAAAGAAATACTAGAGATATAACTACAAAAAATACTTTACTACTATGAAAACTAAGAGAAAAATCTTAAATTTAATCTAGAGTATTGGTGAAGTGATAATCTTTTTGAAATGAGTGCTATCAAAGTTCTTATTTTTAAGAATTTTTTCACTTAAATGAAATAAATGCTTGAGTAGTTATAAGGGAAATAGGGATTATTCAAATGCAAATTAATTAAAACTAAATAAATAATAATTTTAAAAAAATAGGTAGAATATGCTTAATCTTCAACTTAAAGCATTATAATAATTTTTATATTTTCTAATATAAATAAATCTTTATCCAATACTAAGCGTAAGTCTTTAGTTTATTTAATTATTACTATATATAAAAAATTATATAAAATATCAACATGTATAATCTAATCTTTATTAGCAAGTAGATAATTTTTTATTGTGCTTATGTTTATAGCACTTAATCAGACAATAGACAATAAAAGTTTTAGTAGATATTCAATTATTTCATATGCATAAATTCTACTATTATTTTTATATAATCATTTAGACTTCTTTTTTCCTTTTTAAAATAAATTACTTTATTGAGTTGTCGTTAATTTCTAACTTTATATCTGAACTTTTATATATTTTTTTAAGAAATATAGCTTTATTTGTTTATAGTTGCTTTCTTTTAGCACTATGTAAAATAATAAATAAAATAAATAAATTTTATAACTTTGAAAATAATTATTTTACTCTACCTTTCAAATTCTCATTAATAAAGATAGAAAAATGTGTTTTTATATTTCTAACATAGAGCAAGAATAGCTAAATATATAAACCTCTAACTTAAAAATTTTAAAAGTTGCACTAATATATTTTCAAAGATAATTTCATAAAATTTAGCCAGGAAACTTATTTTTAATTTATTTAAATTAAATGAAAGTCAAAGAAGAAATAAAAAAATGAACTACATATAGGATATAATTGTATAAAAAACTATTATTATTAATTAAGTTTAAATCATAAAATATAGCCAAGATAAAAAGATCTTTAGTTTTTATTTAAAATAAATCTAAATAAATTTAAGTGAAATAAGATAGAAGGTTTAGAGCATAATATATCATCAATAAAATATTTTATTCATCTCACTTTATTTTTCTTAATTTTAATTAAAGAAGCTTGGCTATATTTAAGATTTTTTTAAATTAATTCAAATTTAATAAATAAAGAAAAGATGATACTCAAAACATTTACATAATTAGAAAAATTTTAGTATACTAATAATTGTAAATCTTTCATGATCTTAACTTTAATTATCTTTAATTTATTTGCGTAATTAAGCTAATCCTTTTTAATTATACTTTTTTTATATAATTATGCATAAAGCATTTTCTTTATTTAAAGTTAATTAATTTATTATTACACATATAATCAAAGAATCTCATTTAGTTTATCTTATACTTTTAAATTTAAAAATTTGCCTTCTCAAGAATTTAATATATTTTATGATAATAAGCAGCTTAAATAGCAAGCTTGATGCAAATTTTTTTCCTGTTTTTAAAAATTCTGAAAAGGAATTACACATAATTATCTTTTCAATCCTGAATGCTAATATTTCAGTTTTGAGTGAAAATAGATTTGTAGAAAAAAATTGTATTATTAAAGTTATTCTTTTAACTTTTGTTTTCATTTTCTCTAACATTCTTTAAGCAAGATTATTTTGCTCTATATTCAGAGTTTTTTTAAAAGATTAAATTTTTTTTGCTATAAAGCTCTTAAAATTGGGAGTTTTACCTATATATTTACATTCGATGACTTCTTTTAGAATTTCTAAAAGTTTAGATATATTTTTCTTAAATCTTTAAAACAACTACTCCAGAGAGAACTTCAAAAATAATTCTTAAGTTATGAAATAAATTATATCTATAAATATAATTTTAATTTCTATTTATTTTCAAATGAATTAGAGCTTGATGAACATGAATATTTAGAATACTAAATAGCCATACTTCTTTATCACCAAATTAAATTAAAATTATATCTGAATAACTATTGATAAGAAGAGTCTATTATTTCCAAATAAATCTCTCTTATTATAGCTGATATTCCTTTCGTTACTTAATTCAATTTACTAAATAATAAATGTATACAAGTTTTAAAATTCTTCTAAGATTTTTTCATTTTCTTTCACTTTAATACATCAATCAAATCTTTAATTTAATTAATATTCTAATATTAAAGATATAATTTTAGTAGTTGCATAATAATAGAAATTCATATGTATTTATCCTGGAGATAGTTATTTGTTACATACCCTTAATTTTTATTTTATAAATTAAAGCTTAAAAAGCGTAGAAATAATTTTAAATATCATATATATTTCATTTAAGAATTTTTATTATTTCAGCTCAGTTTTTTTAATTTCAAGACGATGAATAATTTACATACGTATTTTCTTAACTAAATAACTTAAAAAATTGCTAAGAATTTTAAATTTTAAATAATCTAAAATAGTTAAATAAGCTATTCTAACTTGTATTTCATACCAATTATATTAAAATCTATCTAATTATTTATTTAAAGCTTTAAATTTTATATAGTTATAGGTAATTTCGCTTTTGAAGTTCGTTAGAGTTAAATAGAAAATATAGAAAATCATTAATTTATTATTATTATTTTTTATTTAAGAAATAATAACTTATTGCACTTTCCATAATCATGATCATTCTTAAATTAAAATTTTTTTATATGATTTAAAGATAATTATAAATGCTATAAGAAGCTTATTATTCAGTGAAGAAGTCACTAAATGATTAACAATAAAAATTTATTATACTTTCTGCTTTCTAGATCGAAAATAATTTATTTATTTCCTCAAAAATTATAATTAAAAACAACTTTTTAATATCCTTTTTTCTAAAATTTGTTTCCTGATTTTAAATAAAATTATTTCTCTTTGTAAATTGCTTAAAATATTTAATTTTTTAAGAAAAAGATGAACATTAAGATTTTGTATTTAGTGAACTTTAAGAATTTCTTAAAAGTCTATTTATTAAATAGATAATAGCATTTATTACTTAGTTACCTTAGAAATATTTCTAACTTAGCATTCTTTAAATTTAACTAAGCTTACTTCTATTTATTTTTATATAATGAGAGCTATTTATTTTTTTTAATTAATATCAGCGTCTTTTCATAAGAGTTGTAAAAGTAGTCATTTTCTTAAATGGACTTTAAAACTTAAGCAAGTATAATTTTTATTTAAAGGGAAATTTTAATATTAAAGATTAAAAATAATCATAATTAATTAAATAAAGGTGATTAAATCTTTGCTTAAATATCTAAAGATCTACTTATTTATAGTAAACTTTTGTGGAAGTAGTTCAAACTCTCAACTTCTTATCTCTTATTTTTAACTTCAATTAATAATTTTTAATTAAGCATCTAAATAAAATTGATTTTCTTTGCCCTTTTTCTTAGATATATTTAAAATTTAAGATATTTTAATTTAAGTGTGATATATTAAAATAAACTTTGGCTATTAAAATTTAAATATTTTTAAAAGGTTAAAGAATTATAAAATTCTTATTAACTAAATATAGTCACGAAAATTATTCTACTTATTCACTAAAGTACTTTACCTTAATTTAAATATTTGATTCTTTCTTCATAGAGATATCGTTTTTTTTAGGATATCATATGCTTGACAAAAGGAAATTGAAGCGCTCTAGTTATTTTTATTTTTCTCGATTTATTTATCTGCTTAAAACTTTTAAAACTAAAATTAATGTTTATTATTTTATTTAATTAAAATCAGAATATTATATCTCACTATATTTGATTATTAAAAGAACTAGATAGTAGAAACCTTTATGTATTCCACTAAAAACTATGTAAAAATAAATTTTTTTAATTGTATCTCTACAATTTTTTATTTAACTTGATGATTTGAGAGAAAAAACCCTTTTTGCTAAGAATGGATATTTATGTAAAAGAATGATAATAAAATTATTTAAAGTTCTAAAATTACAAATGAGTAATAAAAAAATAGGAGATAATTAAAATTATTTAAAAGTAAAATAATCTTCAATAGCCACTATTAATTGACTTAGATTGAGAAGTATAAACATCTAAATTTTTATGAAAAGCTTTTATAGAAAAACTTTATACTTTTAATATAATTTTTAGTCTTTATATTAATTTATTTTTAGAACTTAACTTAAGACTTACTTATTTTAATTTATTTGAATTAAGTTTTTCGTTGAGAGTTCATGTTTTGTCAATGGTCAAAATGCTCAAAAGTAATCTAGGCCACTTTCTTTTTCGAGTCTGCAACTTTTTAGTAATCATCTTTTACTGAGGAACGTAAGTTAGAATTTTCTGATTTATTTTGATGCGAGAAAGCTTAATCAATATTTGAATATTAATCTAAAGTACCCTTGCTCTTATAATTCTATAATTATTATTTATTAAAATAATCTATTTCAAATTTAGTTTCTTTTATTCCTTTATCCAGCGAAGAAAAATTTCCAACAGTATCAGGATAAGCTTCTCTTGGAAGTTCGACTCCTTTTCTGTAAATCTAAATTTCAATTCTCTTACTAAGCTAGAAAAAATATTTTAAGTTAATTTAAAAGTCAATAAAGCTAAAGTTCTATTTAGAATCTTATGGGATATTTTTTAGCAGTTAGAACTAATTATTAAATTTGGTATTCTAAAGGTAAAACTAAATTTTATTTTTCTCTTAATTTTAGATTTATCTTATTAGTTATATGTCAGATCAGAAAGAAAAATTTTAAATATACGAAACTATCTAATTAAATTGTGCTTCTAAATCTTAAGAAATGCTTGTTTAATAAATCAAGTTTTACACTCTTGCACTTAAGTATTCAGGTGGATATTTATGAGACTAAATTACAAAATTAAACAAGTAATTTTCATCTGTCAATTGCTCGAAATAGCAATAAGGGCTGTATGAAAGTTGTTCCTATGTTCTTAGTTGTTAAATCATTCTTTCTTAAAGAGCAAGTTCTGTAATCACTAAGTTCCATAAAATTTTAGATTAATTAAATAATTTTTGATTTTTAAAGTTTAGCATATAAGATACTTGTAAGATATTTGTCTTTTGCTTAATGTTCTTATTATATTCTCTATAAATTCTGCTTTCATTATAGTTTTTCACTTATCTATTTACTTAACTATACCTTTTTCATTTTTTTATTTAAATTGCATTATATAAATCTAGTATATATTATTGCTATTTTCATTCTTGGATCTCTATAAAATAAAATACTGAAGGATAAACTTCATTATAGATGTAGTTGAAGGTATCATTGAATTATAATTTTACTACTTATTTTAAGATTTCTTCGGCTGTATAGAAAGGCTCAAACAAAAGTTTTTGAATGTATTAATAAGCTAATTCTTCATTTATATAGAGTTTAGAATTATAATCGCTTTCTAATTGTTATTTGGCAATATAGAAATTATCTTCTTAAAACTTTAAATTTTGAAGTATATTCATTACTTTAAGCACTACTTTTCCTATTTTGTCATTAAATCCCTCTATTTAGACTTCTAAAGAGTTGTTTTTTACTCTTAACGAAACCTATCTTCCTGTAAACATTCATTAATCTAGTTTTTCATTAAGACAATGCTCTAATATTATAGCATATATTTATGCCATTGCTTAATTTTTAGGATTTTAATATAGTAAGTTTGTTCTTAACTAGATAAGAATATTTGCTGTAAGTTTATCTTTTATTGGCTTAAATTTTATTATATAATTTTTTTCTTTCTTTTTTTGCTTATTTCTATAAAAATAATCCTATTCTTCCTCTTACTGAGTTTCTATTTAAGGTATGTACTTTGTTAAGGTAGAAGGTAATGAAAGATTATATCCTAATAATTTTGTAGTATTTCATATTTCAGGATATTACTGAATGATATAATTTATTCCAAGATAGTTTTCTTATTTATCTAAAATTGGCATTTATTCTACTTTGTTGGAGATTAAACTTACAAATGAGTTTTCTTTCGTTAAATGCTCAATAAATTCCCTTAACTCTGAAATGCTTTAGTTATATGATATATTTTATCCTGTTACTATATGTTCTTTTTCATATATATGCATATTACTTGCTATTTCTTAAATCTCTCTTAAATTTCTTACTTTTTGATTATTAAATTCTATTAAACTCATATCTCTAAGAGATTCATATTACTGTTGTAACTATTCATCTGATTATTGAAGTATAACTTAATGCAAGTAATTAAATATAAAGTCTAATACTTTCTAGTAATTTTAGAATCCTAAATCAGTTAAATAAGCACTAAGTCTTAGAACTTCTTAGTTTTATATTTAAAATTCAGTAGAAGCTATCACTCTAAAAGCCCATCCCTATTTTTTCAACACATAGCTAAGAGTATTTTCTTATTATGAAGTAAGTAAATATTCAAATAGCTTAAAGTTGTAACTCTTATAATCTGATCATTCCTTTTCAAAGGGGAAAAAAACATTTAACTCATTTCTTTTTTCTAAACTTTCAATGAAAATAATCTTTTAGCATTCTTCTTTTCTAAAAGGAATTTCTTCTATTTCAAAATCTGATTCTTTACCTCTTATAGGAATATCTTTAAAGGAAAGCTCTATTGACTTTTGCAGTTCCGTTATATTATTTGATGAGTATACTGCAAGTTTCATTTTATTGACGGAGTAATATTTATTAATAAACCTATGAATTTCTTATTTAATAGAGGTATTTCTAGCTTATAAGTTAGTAATGAAAGACTGGATATTTCCTGTTCCTATATTTCGTATTGAGCTTTTAGGATTAGAGTTTTGATAAACTATCATATTTTCTATTCAGGAAAATATAGAAGCTCTATAATGCCATTCTTCTTCTATTACTTTTACTTCGTTAAGGATATCTTATTCTTAGAGTGAAGGAGCTAATAAAAAGGATCCTAAGATATCTAGTGATTAGATGAGTGAATCGTTTTTAATAAGATAGTAGTAGTTGGTTTCTTAGTATGAAGTATAAGCATTAAAGGCTCCTCCCTTTTGGTATATAAAGTTGTATAAATTATTTTTAGCTTAGTATTTTTAACTTGAATAAAATGACATATGTTCTACTAAGTAAGCTAATTCTTATAGCTCTCCTCCATGCATAAGTCCGATAGGTAAAGATATAGAGACAAATGAATAATTAAAAGGAGTTGTTATGTTATGAATGATAAGAGTTTCCATTCCATTACTCAAAGAGTATATTTCAAATTACCGTTTATCATCAGCTTTAACAACAAATTCATTTAAATCACATTTTGAAAGCAAAATACTAAGAACTACGGTTATAACAATGCCTATACAGATGACGCTTAACAAGCTAATCTTAAGATATTTTTTCTTATGATTCGAAAAATTTTAAGGCTACTCTCAATCTAAAAGAGGTTAATTTTCTCACATTTTAATTTAAAATTAAAAGTAAATTTAAAATAAATTTATTTCGCTTTATTTAATACAACCTTGTTTCCTATAATTTATAGAAGTTTATAATAATCTTAACCAAAACTAAATATTTTAATAATTTATTTTTAATTATTTTAATTACTTGACAATATTCTTTTGGTAAAGAACAAAAATTTAATTATTTGCAATATAAATTTAAAAAAAATTTTGGAGATTTATTAATTTATATAATAGATAAAATCTTAATGAAAAAAGACAAAAATTTAAAATTTTATAATTATTAAATTATTAAATTTTATTATTTTTTACTTATTTTTAATAAAAAACTTATTTTTTAATAATTATTTTAATTAGATTTTTTTATAATTATTATACTTCAAACAATTTTTGTAGTAATCATTATAATAATCAATTTAAATTTTATATAATTTAAGCAATTATGAACTAAATTAAATTAAATTAAATTAAAAATAATATAGTTTGCTTAATAGCTTTGATTATGAACTAAATGTAATAAAATTTAATTTATTATTATATGCAATATTTTTTAGCCTAGCTAGCTTTATTAAATGTTTTAATTTAATATAAATTTATTTTTTATAATTATTTAACTAAAATAATGGAGATTTATTAATTTATTTATTTTCTAATTTTCTTTATATTATAATTCCAAAATAAATTCTTTCTTGTTATAATATTTTTTATATTTAACTATTTTTAAGTTATTTTTTTATAAAAATTATGTTTTTTCATAAGAATATTTAGACTTGTTATATTATTTTAAGCATTAAGTAAATTTTAGTTATAAGTTTTACTAAAACATTTAACTAGATTTTTACAATTTTTTAAAATTAGATATCTAAGGTAAAATATATTAAAAAGCTTTCTTAATTAAAATTTTATACTTGTATGGGATAATCATATCATAATGAGTCTGCTTTACTAGATTCTAAAGAAAATTTTTCCGTTTTGTTTAATAGAGAGTATATTTATTTTTGTCTGCAAATTTGAGTTATTTAAATTATTAAGCTAAGTAAGATAAAATAAGATATAAATAGAAATTTTATACGCTTTAGCTGTTTTTCATAAAACTAGTTTCCTCTATGTCTACTATCTAAATCTTTGTAATGCTTGCTTTTTAAAATTTTTGGTACCCCTAATTTCCTTCTATGAATTTATCTCGGCGCTATTTAAATTTTAAAAATCCTAAAATTATAAGGAATTATGAACTATTATATAATTTATTAAATAATCTCCCAAAATTATTTATATTTTTTAACGATTTTTAATTAATAATGCTGATATAAATGTAAAATTTACATTTAACTTCTTTTTTAATTTTAATTAATTTATTATCTTCTTTTTTAGATATTAGTTACTATAATTTAGTTTATTTATTTTTAAAATAATTTTCTTTTTTTTCTTAGTATACTATTTTAAATTTTGTATAATGCTGCTAGATTTTTATTCCCTAATGATAAGCTTAATTCATTTTCTAAGTAATACTTCTACTTTCAATTTCTTCTATTAATCTAATTTTTCCACTAATAATCTAGATCACTTTCAGATCTCAGCTTATGTCCTCTAAAAATTTAAATTAATAGAACTAGACAACCATAATAAAGGAAAGCTGAAGTTGTATTAAAAAATAGATGAATTAAGGAATTTCAAATAATATAAAGTTAAATGAAATAAATTGGATAAATTAAAAAAAAGAGTGAGCTAAAAATTAAATAATTTAAAGAATAAAAAAATAAAATTTAGTAATTATATAAATGAATCAGCATGACAATCATCTAACTCTTAAGTAATTACTATATTAATTTATTTAAATTTACCTACATAGTTATTAGTCTTTCCGATAAATTTTCTGGAAAGAACTTGGAAATATTAATTACTTATAGCCATATATATTTGAACTTACAAGCTACTTAGAAACAATAAATAGAAATATACCTAAAAATCAAAATTTTCACAGGAATTTGCAAAGTAAAAGACAGTTTATATTTGAAAAAATACAAAGAGATAATTAGAGATATAAGAAGGGCAAATGCAATTTGAGAATCGATAGCAAGATAGATGAAAGGAAGAAGCAATGTGAAATAAGAGGTATTAATGCAAATACTTAATAAAATGAAGTTATCTTATTCAAATCAGAGTTATAAAAAATATTTTATTAAAGTAAATTATTATTATTATTAATTTACCTATTTAAATCAGATCTCTGCTTTATAAATCTAAGGAAAAATTAATTACTTGCTAGATTTTTATTTTATCTTTATATTTTACTGAATCTGTATAATAATATCCTAGCTTGTTATAATTTTTCTTTTTTTGTTAATGATATTTGGTACTATATATATATCTTATAAGCTTCCTCTCTATTAATATAAAATTTAGCTTGAATTAGATCTCTGCATTCTAATTAGTTTCTATATCATTAGGAATTTTAGATAAAATACGTTCTTATTAATTTTTTATGGAATTATTTTAGAGATATGAGTATTAAATTCCAATCTTTTTAATTATAAATATTTCTTTTATTTTTCTTTAGCCTTAATTAATTAAGGCATTAAAGAGGAGTTTTATCTACCTTATATATAAACTTTGGGTGAAGGTATTTTTATTTTCACAAATTTTAAATATTTTCAATCTAATTATTTCCTTTTAGAAATTTTTTGATAATATCACTAAATTCTAAATCTTAGTTCTTCTTTTATTCTGTTAGTTTATCCTTTCCCTTTAATAAATTTAATTTCTGGTTTTATTGATATCATTATCCAAGATTTTAAGTTTTAATTAATTAAATCTTTATTAATTTCTTCAATTCTATAAAATCACTTTTTTCTATTATATCTAATAGATTCTCTTTTTAAGCACTCTTAGCATTAAATTTTCAAATCTTATTTTATTATTATTTTTCTACTTTTATTTGAATTATATCTTCATTTAGACTTCTGAACAAACATTTTAAAATTTATTCTACTATTCTAAAAATAAAAAATAGTGTTTGAGCAAATAAATAAGTCCTTATTAATATTTCTCTCATCAAAACTTGTATAGATTAATTTAAGAATGCTAGTATTGATGTATTCTAATATTCCCATACCCTATATAATAAAGAATTTGAAAATATATAAGAAAAACTGGGAAAAATAAAAAAATTACAATTATATCATTATCAATAGTCTAATAGACACTTTTATTAAAAGGACTGAACGACATCTAATTATATATTAATTTAATATGCAGAATTTACGAATTAATTTAATGGGAAATAATAAAGTATCAAATCTTAGATATGAAATTTACCATAAACTATTAAATCTAAATAGAGATACCTTAACTCTTTAAATAAGCTAAGAATGCTTAAAGTCTCTATATTTATCTTGTTTAAAAAAGTTAAAAGAACAAAAATAGCTTGAAGTATTCTAGAGCTTATAAATTCATCAATCTAATTAAGAAAATTAGCCTTTGATAACTTAAAGAAAATTAAGGATAGAATTTAGATTTAAATAAAAGTAGCTTAAAATAAATTAAAAGCTTTCCTTTATTTCATAGTTAAGCTATATACCTCATATAGAAATAAATTAGCAAAAGTATTTATAATCAATTTGAATTTCATAGGCATATTCTTAAATTAGCAATATACATATTTCTCTCCACAAACTAAAGAAATAAATTCAATAAAGAAAAATGAAATAGATTCATATTTTCTACTGAGTGCAAAGAATAATTACTCAAAGAAAAGAGAGTAAATAGTTTCAAACCAAGTTGGATTTATAAAAATTAACTCTCATTTAAATAAAAGTCTATTAACTTAAATTTAAATTGAATATCTAAAAATATATTTCGTATATATACAATTGATTGTTATAGTCTTTTTATTTATGTTTCTTAGTTAAATAAAGAATTCATAGATAAATTGGTTTTATTTTTTAAATAGAAAATTAAATCAATTCTTAAAAGATAATAAGTTAGTGAGTATCTGAGATTTAAACCTTATAAGATTAAATAAGCAAATATGTTCGTAGAAACTTCTTTCTTCTAATTGAGTTTAATAAATATATTCGCACTATCTTTATTTAAGATCATTCTTAAAATAAAGATTTTTAACTGAGAAAAAATTAATTATAAATGACTTAATTTGTTTACTCAAATAAGAACTGAGGTTTCAAAATAGATAAAAGAAAATGAGATAAAATTTTAATGTATTTGATTTATTATTTTACTCATAGCTATTAGACTGAAAATATAAATAAACTTGGTGATTTCAAAATATGATAAAACAGATATTAAAAGAATATTAAAAGTAGAAATAATATTAACAGCAAAATAATAAAATTGGGTATTTGTCTATAAAAAAATTTATCAAAGAGGCTATTTAATCTTTAATAGTTAATGAAAGTATTAAAAACGCTTTGGAAATTTCTATCATGAAGTTTTAGCAATCAAAGTTTTAAATAATGCTAAAAAATAATTAAAATAAACTATAATATCTAAATTTTAATGATTCAGAAAGAAAGTATATTATTAAGACTCTAAATTTCTATCTAAATAGAAATAAATCTAAAAATGATTTATTATTAAAGACTAATATATATCCTAAAGAAAAAGTTTAGAATCTAAAATATTTGAAAAAGTTGAATATATTGAATATTAGATTTATTTCATTTAAATTAAATTAAATGTACCCATAGAATAGCAGAGCTAATATAATAACTTAAAACACATGGGATAATAGTCATATTAATATCTCATTATGACATAAGATTGGTGAGAAATAAATTAAATCTTTTTATATTTTAGAAAGAAAAATTTAATTTAATGACTAGAACTAAATTTAAGTATATTACTAAGATGTTAAATAACTCCAGGATGATGGAATATAATAATGAAGGGAAATTTTGAATTAGGAAAAATGCTATTGTTTAATTAAGGTAATTTTTTCTATTAACTTCGATAGATTATAAGGTTTCTAGAAAACTTTTTAAACTTTAATATTTGCCCTGAATATTATCAAATTTGGAAATAATAAAGTAGCAGAACTTTAAATCTCTGAAAATGTAAAATAATATCCCGTTCTGTTAAGAAGAATCTTACAAGTTTGGAGTAATGCTTGGTGATTGTATAATAAAAATCTAAATCAGCAGATGATAATTTAAAAAATAGAATAGATTTAATTAAGTTTAATAATTTTTAGAATTAGCTCTAATATTAAAATTATCAAGATTTTTTATTTTTCATAATTTAGCTTAAAACAAATATAAAGATTTAAGCATGCTACATTTTCAAAAAACATTGGGCTTAAATAGCAACTATACGCATAAATTTTAGTTTTAAATTTATTTGGCAAAAATAAAATTTTGTTTATTATAAATTAAATTTTTTGAAACTTGGAATAAAGAAAAATTAATAAAGGTTTAAATTAGAAGAAGAATTCTTTTTGAAATATATGTTGGTAATTAAGTTGATCAACTATTTGATTTTAAAATAATTTAATTTCATTGCTGCTAAAATTTAAAGAAATATAATATCGTTTCGACTAAATTGTAAAAGTAGAAAGTATATACTTAAAAGCTTAATTAGCTGCTTTTTACAACAAAAATTTAACATGTTTAAAAGATATAAAAGATAATAAATTTAAGTTTAGTGAAATTTATTCTAAGATAAAGATAATTTTTAAAAGAAATATGATTGTTTTCGAGTTATAAAGAAACCAAACCTGCATAATGGCAACAATTTAAGATTTGAAAAACTAAGATGAAGCTTATTTTTCCAAATATTAAATTAAAAACTAAAGTCTTAGATATTAGTTTTGATTCGAGGCTTTATTTTCAAAAATAAAAATATCATAAGTGAAAAATAAAGAATTTTTCATAATTTTTTATAAGTTTAAATTAAAAAATCTTAATTTAATAAAATTTCGAGCTTATTTATCTTACTAAAAGCTACTCAGAATGAAAATAAATAAAAAATATAAAATAGTGTGCAGTTGTAATCAAAAATATCGCAAAGAACTTTGGAATAAAAAGGAAAAGGAAGTATATTATTTTTCAATGCAAGAGCAATATACTTGAAGAGTAAGAAAAAATTTTAAGTAATAATTCCCAGTTTAGTAATTGAGTAAATCCCTTATATTAAATAAAATAAATAATTATAATAAATTGCTTATGGACGTATTTGAAATATAGGATAATCTTAAAAAAGTTTATTTTAATTTAATTATTAAATGGTTGCAAATTTAGTTGAATCTCTGAAAAAGCCTAGAGTATAGAACTTAAAACCACTAAAAAAGAATAACCTTCATAATAAGCTGTTTGCTTTACTAGTATTATAATTAAATATTTAGAATTTTTTATTTTTAAATTGAAAGTTACCTCGAAATCCTTTTACATTTATACTTCCACTAATTTTTTTTGCAAGATTTCCTAAATAAGTATATGCCCTAAAATTTGTATTCAGTCAAATAATTTTCGTTAATGCTATAAATATTTAAAATCCCTATATTTTCATAAGAGATATACAATAATGAATTAATTAGACTCTAAAATTTAAATTTTATAAATAAAATGGTAATATGCTGAATACAACTATATTTAATTTTTCTTATTTGCATTTAATCAGTCAGATTCTTCTTAAGCTTATTAAGACTTCAATTTTTTTAATTTTGGTTTATTGTTCGCAATCATAATAAAATGTTTGCAAGAAGTATTTTTAATTTTAAATATACTTAGTGAATTTTATAGTTCTTTTAATATTTTTCTAGTAGTATATTAATTTAATTTACACGATTCTCTTCATTTAAAATTTTTCTTCTTCAATTTAATCACTCAATTAAGAGTCTGATATTATAAAATGGTTTTATCATCTAATATTCTTGATAATTTTACTCAATATTTAACTCTTCATTTAATCATACTATTTTAATTAACTTCTAAATTTATCCTTCAGCTCACTAAATTACATGACATTTTTATTATTTTATCCTTAAGAATGATTTATTTTAAGTATTATTTTCATCTCTTTCTTTTAGTTTTTATTAATTCTTATTGCTTCCAATAATTTTTAAGCCTATAATTAGCAAATCTTGATCAATTTACAAACCTTTGCTGTTACCCATCCAATCCCCTTCGCCCTCCAAAAAGAACCCACCTGAGAACACCTTGATACTTCGATAGCTGTAACACTCTAATGTATAACTTTAAAATTTACTAATGTAGTAATTGCAAAGGTGAAATTGCTTCTAGTATTTAAATGTATGATATATGTTTATCCAAATCTATTTTAAGTTATATTAAATTGAATTTCATTGAAGTATTTTGCTTAAATTAGATACAAAAAGGTATATTACATTTTGTTTTATCTAATAGCATTTATAAGAATCTATCATCATTCAACTTTTCTATTTATGTGTTTCATACTTTATACATTTGATTTTATTATTCTTTCAAAACTCATTTAAGGATTTAGTTTAACAATGGAATTTAAAATAAATTGCTAGTATGTTCATATGACTTTGCTTTTATAATCTCTCCCTAAATTTTTTACTGCAAGATTAAAAAAAGACTTTGATTTGACCTTTATTAAATATAGATTTGTATATTAAGGTACCTGTTCAGGTAAATTAATTGTAATAAATTACTTGAAGAATAGGATTAAGCGAAGATAGAAATTTAAGTTGTATAGATTAAATTTAAATAAAATATGATTGATTGCTTTCTTTGAAAGCTAGCAAAATAAACTAGAATTTGAAACTAACTTTATGAACATCTAGTTCTATTTTAATTTATAAATCGAAATATTAGTATAATTAACAACCAAAAACTAAATAATTATTTGGAATTTCATAAGTTTTGAGCTATTTGTAAGGTTCATAAAGAGTAAGGCAGGATCTTAGAATAATCTAACTTTGATTGTACCATTAAAATAATTTTATGATGATAATTTCTTAAATTAAGACATCATTAATAGTTAAGTTAGCAACGAATCTTAAAAGTTATTCCTTTTTAATTTAAGATGATCTAATATAGCTTTAATTAGCATACCTCTCTTCATAAAACACGAGCTGCTAATAATTAATTCTTATATTTAAAGTATTAAAAATAAGAAATAATTTTGAAAGGACAATAATCCAAAATCTAAAGGATGATACCTTATAAGTTTAGCCTTCTTTTCCTAACAAGCTTAGCGTTATTATATTTAAGCTTAATATAATTAAAATTTTTCTTTCTGTATAAGATCTAAAACAAATCTCAAGAGGTACAATACTAATAAAATAAATGGAAGAATATATTTAAATTATCTAACTTTATATTTAGTTTATAGATAAAAATCTTAGTGCATTCAACATAAATTAAATAATTTATTAATTAATTTTTTTTTATTTATGATATAGATTAATTTATAAAATAATTTTGAATTTAAGTCAATTTTAAAAATTCTTAATAAATGGATTTAAGGTCGCCTCTTTTAGGACGTGAGAAAACTTAAACTCCTTCCAATTCTAAAAGAAAGTATCTTAAAATTGGACTGATCAGTGCAATTATCATTTGCATTGCTTTTATAATAATTCTCATACTTGCGACTTCTGAAAGTGATAAAAAAATTATTATTGTCAAAGCTGATGATAAAAGGTAATTTGAAATATACTCTTTGAGCAATGGATTAGAGGCTCTTATCATTCATAACTCTACTAAACCTTCAAAATATTCATCTGTCTCTATATCTTTACCTATCGGACTTTTGCATGATGGAGAAATTTAAGGGTTAACTCATTTAGTAGAACATATGTCATTTTATTCAAGTTAAAAATACTAAGCTAAAAATAATTTATACAACTTTATATACCAAAAGGGAGGAGCCTTTAATGCTTATACTTCATACTAAGAAACCAACTACTACTATCTTATTAAAAACGATTCACTCATCTAATCACTAGATATCTTAGGATCCTTTTTATTAGCTCCTTCACTCTAAGAATAAGATATCCTTAACGAAGTAAAAGTAATAGAAGAAGAATGGCATTATAGAGCTTCTATATTTTCCTGAATAGAAAATATGATAGTTTATCAAAACTCTAATCCTAAAAGCTCAATACGAAATATAGGAACAGGAAATATCCAGTCTTTCATTACTGACTTATAAGCTAGAAATACCTCTATTAAATAAGAAATTCATAAGTTTATTAATAAATATTACTCCGTCAATAAAATGAAACTTGCAATATACACATAAACAAATTTAGAGCATTTGAGGAATTAAATAGAGCTTTCCTTTAAAGATATTCCTATAAGAGGTAAAGAATCAGATTTTAAAATAGAAGAAATTCCTTTTAGAAAAGAAGAATGCTAAAAGATTATTTTCATCGAAAGTTTAGAAAAAAGAAATGAGTTAAATGTTTTTTTTCCCTTTGAAAAGGAATGATCAGATTATAAGAGTTACAACTTTAAGCTATTTGAATATTTACTTACTTCATAATAAGAAAATACTCTTAGCTATGTGTTGAAAAAATAGGGATGGGCTTTTAGAGTGATAGCTTTTACTGAATTTTAAATATAAAGCTAAGAAGTTCTAAGACTTAGTGTTTATTTAACTGATTTAGGATTCTAAAATTACTAGAAAGTATTAGACTTTATATTTAATTACTTGCATGAAGTTATACTTCAATAATCAGATGAATAGTTACAACAGTAATATGAATCTCTTAGGAATATGAGTTTAATAGAATTTAATAATCAAAAAGTAAGAAATTTAAGAGAGATTTAAGAAATAGCAAGTAATATGCATATATATGAAAAAGAACATATAGTAACAGGATAAAATATTTTATATGAATAAAGCATTTCAGAGTTAAGGGAATTTATTTAGCATTTAACGAAAGAAAACTCATTTGTAAGTTTAATCTCCAACAAAGTAGAATAAATGCCAATTTTAGATAAATAAGAGAAGTAATTTGGAATAAAATATACCGCACAAGATTACCCTTTATCTCTTGAAAGACCTTCTTATTTAAAATAGTAGCTCCAGTTGCCTGTTGATTTAAGGCATTTTATTCCTAAAATATAAAACAAAACTAGTAATGGAAGTAACGATGATTAAGATTTTTAAATATATAGTTCGTCTTCTAGATATATGATTCTATTTATTCCAATATAAGATAAAATAAAGTCAACCATAACGATATTAGTACAGTAAAGCTTTCTATACTAAAATCTTAAAAATTATGCAATGGCATAAGTATATGCTATAACATTAGAGCATCATATAAATGAAAAATTAGATAAATGAATATTTACAGGAAGATAAGTTTTAGTAGGAGTAATTAATAATTTTTTTGGTGTTTTACTATACGGATTTAATGACTAAATAGGCTAAGCAGCAATTGAAGTAGTAAAGATACTGCTAGATTTCTAATTCTAAGAAGAAAGCTTTTACATAGCTAAATAATAGTTTGAAAGTGATTATAATTCTATACTTTATTCTAATATCCTATGAGCTCAACAGTATTTGCAAAAACTTTTGTTTGAACCTTTCTATACAGCTGAAGAAATCCTAAAATAAGTAGAAAAATTAGAATTCAATGATACCTTCAACTTCATATATAAAGAAGTTTTGCCTTAAGCAATTTACTTAATAATGATTTAAGAGAATAAAGTTTAGCCATACTTGTAAGAAATTAAAAGCGTCATGGATAATGTTTAAGATTTATTTTCTATTGTAGAGGAAGTTGAACAAGAATTGAAAATCTATAATTAAAGCAAAATTTATAGAGAATAAAGTAAGAGCAAGTAATAAAGAACAAATATACTACAAGTTTCTTATATGATCAACTTAGCCACCACTTAATTTCTGAAAGAGACTAAATTTTTACAAAACTTAGTGGTTACTGAATTTATGCTTAATGATGGAATGATCTAGTAAATAAGAGCTTAGGAGCAACTTTCATACAGTCCTTAGTGCTGAATTGAGCAATGGGATGATGAAAATAATTACTTATTTAATTTTATAATTGAGTCGCATAAATATCCACCTGAATATTTAAGTGCAAGATTATAAAACTTGATTTATAATACATATCACTCTTATGATCTAGAGAAGCTATTTAATTAGACAATTTCAATGATTTCTCTTTTAAGAAACGTAACTATAAAGTCAGACCCAAGCTTAGTTAGATAATTCAAAAGCCAACGAAACCATTAAAATAAAATCTACCTTTTAAACAACTAACCCAACAAATAGTTTTAAGCTTTGAGAAACATAATTTAAACTTAAAAAAAGTTTTGGTATCCAAGCTTCCAAGAATTTTAGGAGAGTTATTAATTATTTTTCAAGGATAGTAAGAGAATTGAAATTTAGATTTATAGAAAAGGAGTTGAAATTCCAAGTGTAGCTTATCCTAATACAGTTGGAAATTTTTCTTCATTGGATTAAGGATTAAATGAAACTGAAGTTTAAATAAATAATTTCAAATCAATGCATCTTCAGGCTTGTGAAAATCCAAATAACTAAAGCTCAATTAATTCTTAAAATTCAACTAGATAATAGCAAAATCTTTCAAAAAGGCCTGCTTTATTAGACTTATCAAAAGATGAACTTTAAAGAGTGATAGATTTGAAAATGAAATAGCTAAACAAACTCTTCGATAAGTATGACGATTGAATGAACACTAATTCTCAATTTTTACTTAAATCTAATTAATTAAAAATAACTTGATTTTACCTAAACAATAGAGGGTAAAATATACTTAATGACTAATATTAAATCTAAATTTATAAATTTTAAATTTAGCAAGTCTTTCTATATCATTATAGTCTAATGAGATTAATATAAACTTGCTTAGCAAGATTCTTAGATACTTACCGCAGTGTTAAAATAGATTTTAAATTATCCATTATTTAAATTCCTGCTAATTTAAAGTTATATAGCTTCCTATCTTTCTATCATTTCATTGCTGCATCATGTTTTATATAACTATTTGATATAAACTAAGGAAATGCTTTACTTTCGTTAAGAATTGTATTAAAGCACTTTTAGTAATATATTTAACTATGCTAAATTTTATTAAGCTGACTAAAATCCTTAGAAATAATTTGACTTAACTGATAATACAACTACAAATACCATTAATAGCTATTTTAGTGTAGAATATAAACTGTATTGGATAACTATTAAAAATAAAATCTAAAAATGCTTAAATATATGAATTGAAGAAAGAACCTTAAAAGTTAGACTATAGGAATAACTAAAGATGGATATATAATTTATCATTACGCTTCAAATATACCTTTGATAAAGTTAGTTAATAGCTTAATTGGCTTATAGTAAGTCAATTAATCCTCTCTATAGAATTTATTTGCAAGGTATCTTTTATAATTTTACATTTCCTCTTTATACTAGAATTTAGTTAAAGGATTTAATTAAGATCTTATATTTAAAATACTGCAGAAATTTAATAGACAAAGGGTGTATTGCTGAGTCATTTATAGTTTATTTATTTTGAGAAGTTTAATAATAAGAAGGGATCTTAAAAAGAATATCCTAAAGCTTATTATAAGTTTACTACAATAAATTAATAGAGCTAAAGGGAAACTTACAAATAGAAGAGGTTAAATTTATGATCTTCGTTTATTTCCAAAAAATATAGAAAATAAAATTGATTTAAGAAGCAATTAAAGTACTCTCCAAATTTAACGTAAGACCAAGATAAATAGATTGTAATTATCTTAAAAGATATAATATAGATAAACTCAAATTTAATTTATAGGCGCATTTATAAATTTCAAATAGCTAAGAGTATTTATCTAATTGTGTAATAATATCCTTAATTAAAGAATAAGTTTAAAGGTATTTAGTTGATATGATAATTATATCAAAGCATAACAGGAAGTTGATACATTTAAGAATTCAGATTATACTCAAATTAGTTTTAATTGCTTAATTAAAAATCAAGGCTTTTCACAATAAAATTGAAAAATTAACTCTTTATTCTTCACATTGATGAATTTACTTAGCAATATAAAATCAGTTGCTTTTAAAGATCAAAGTAATCTTCAGATTAAAAAATAATTATAATAGAAAAATATCTAAGATTTGCTAAGAAATTTATTGATAAAAAATGGTTTAAAATAAACTTAAATTTATCTATTTTTAAATTTAATCATTTTAGGAAATTAAAAATTCTAAAATAGTAAAGTTTAATAGAATAAATGTAGCTTAAATTTTCAAATTTAGATTATAATTTTTTGACTAAAAGCATTGATTAGCTATTCTTAGTTTCAATTGCTTTAAGTCTTTCTATTCGATTGGTAGTTTGAAGTGTTAGTTATGCCTATCTTTCTTTTCTTATTTATTTTAATTAATTATACTATGAATGAAATTTAGTTGGAATTAATTATTTTCATACTATGTTCTTCAATTTTAATTTCCTTTTGGGTATTCTATTTCTGAGTAATTTATCTTAAACTTCAATTTCTACCTTTATTTTATTATTTATTTCACTCGTCTAAATAATTGTTTTTATGAAATTTGTTTCTAAGAACAAAGTTTTATTATGAGAAGGTTTCTTAAAAGAATGATGTAGATATTTTTAGTGAGTTAGTGAAAAATTGATAGCTAATAATTGAAAATTATAATTTTTGATAAAGTCTGTAGATAATAAGAGCTTTGAAGGAAACTAGAAAAAAGATTTATTTTTAATATTTATAAATTAGACATTCTTCCTCATTCTTTTAAGAATAAAGAAAACATAAATTTGATAAGACAAAAGAGAAAAATTTCTAGCTTAATAGAATGAGAGATAAAAAGGCAAAAGTGTTTTATAAATAAATTAGCAGTTGGACTTTTGATCTTGATATATAAGAAAAAAGATGGTAAAGGTAATTACTTTGATAATATCTCATGATGAAAACCTAAAAAAATACTGGAAAGTAAAGTTAGTCTAAACTTAAAGCCATTCTGATAAAATATTAACACTAATTTTTCTTCCTTTAGTTTCTCGATAATTTTATAATTTATTTAATCTTTTCACTTTCCTTGCCTTTATTATTCAAATAAAAGCTTTAAAATTTTGATGTTATTAGACTGAATGGATTTTAAAAAGGAATATAAAATCAATGTGTTGTCAATTAAAAATTATGGAGATCATTGTTCTTTTTCTGTTTTCAAATCGAATGTTAAAATTTCTAAAATTGGATCAATTGAGCAGCATTATCAATAAAGTTTTTCCAAAATTAATTTGAAATTCCAAATTGGATCATAACTATATTATTTTAACTAAATTATATATAAAGAAAGAATTTATAATTATTTTATTTTTTTCTTTTAAGCTATTTTATAGGTCTAACTTATTATTTTAACATTTGAGGCAAATTAATTTTCTATGATAAAATTTTATATTAATAAAAATAACAATTTTTTTCAAAAATTACTCAGACCTAAGATAATTTACTATTCTTTTATTTTCAGAATTGAGAATTAAATAAAAATACAAAATTAAATGATTGGCGTTCTTGAATGTATTTCAGCCTCTTTCCCATCAACCTCTGTTTTTCTGGAGGCTAAATATAAAAGTCTGAAAATCTCTAAAACTCTTCTCCTTGCCATACATGTTGTTCTTTAATTCTTCTTTCACCTAGATGCTAGACGTCTTTTTTCTTGTAAATTTCCTCAAATTTGTTACAATATAGTCTTTCTCTTTCTCATAATAGTTTTAGTTTATATTATCTCTTCTTTTTGTTTTCCAACTACTTCTACTAGTTTCAATATTCCTACTTGAGAAATTTCTAGCACCTTTTAAACAGATGCTTTTGAGACTTACAATAACAGCATCTTTTTGCCTGTCGTTTAGGTTGAAATATTGAGTTATTTTCATCTTTAATTATCATTGGATCATTACATTATTCTTTCAGTTCCATTTAGCGCTGCAATTTGCACTAATTTTCTTCTATTTTTTCTAACTTGCTGATCAGCTTTTTCAGCTTCTATTGCTAGTTTTGAGATTAATATTCTAGTCTTTTGAAATATTTCAAAATGTGCTAAGGTCTCTTTCTTAGGTCATGAGTCTCAATTCTATTTCCTCTTCAATTTCAAATTTTTCCTTAACTTCTTATTGTTTTTCTTCAATTTTTTTTACCTCTTTCTGGTGATCAAGTAGTAATTTAATCAACTAATCATAACTTATTTATTACTATGTGATGAGATTCGAGACTTCTGAGCGCATTGTATTTTTAATCTATTTTCTAGGCTTTTTTTCAGAGGTGATAGACTCCTCCTAATAGGTGATTTTTTTGGTAGTCTTTTCCTGGCCCTAGCCTTTCTAGGATGTCGTTAACTTCTGCTTTTTTTGAGCTGCGTAAAATCCTGGCTTAAATCCTGACAATTTTTTTAAATTTCCAGAATAGAGTAATTATCATCTAAAATTCTTACTCCTATATCTCTTGCAAAATCTTACAGTTAAATAGTGTAATTAGTGTAGTTGGAGAGATTTTTCCGAGGGAATTGATGCAAGCAATTTAATTATTTTATTTCTTAAAATTTATACCTTTTAAAGGATTTTATTAGCTGTTTCCTTTTTAACTACTTCTAATCCTTTAATAGTTTTGAATCCATGCTCAAGAAATTTTTTATACTAAGTCCAAATAATTTCATTATAGTTTGGTAGATTTTCCTGCTACATTGTTAAATCTATATTATTTTAGAACTCTGATATTATTATCAATTATGCAATTATATTAGGATTCTAAGGAAAATTTTCAGGGGGCGTAATCTTAAAAAATTTCTACTAATGAGCTTCTTCGAGCTTTCTTTGTAATCGTTTAATTTTATTTTCACTAAATGTAGGAAAGTTTATTTTGCTAAAAAATTCGCAGATTTCTTATATTAAGTTCCGAATAGTAGTTGGATTAACTTTCACATTTTGATTTCATACTTGTCAGTCTGTGTTAGAAATTGGGCTTATGGAGATTTGTGATTTAATATAAGTTTTAAAGTTGAATAGTTATGATTATAGTATAATTTGACTTTAATTATATTAAATGAAATATTCTATCTTAGTTATAATATCCTCTAACTTTTCTTATAATTAAAAAAAGCTACATAATTTATATTCACCTTTTATTACTTTAGAATATCATAGCCCCAGTTTTTATGTCTAATTTTTTTAAATAGTCCCAATCAAGACTTACTAAATATAATACACTCCTATTCATTAGATTTTTCGTTGATTATGATGCTTGTATCTCTACAGTTTAGTAATTATAAACCTAGCTAAAAAAGCTATTTTTTATATCATGACTAAGCAGTCTATTTTACTTTTAAAGCTTCACATAAAAATATTGGTTAACTTCTCATAATGCATATTTGAATATCATTATTCTTAATACTTTAATAAATAAAGCAAAAATTGAAAATCTAAATAATTTATCAACCAATTAAAGTTACTTATTTCATACTCTCCACAAATTTAAGAAAACTTCTATTATTTTCTAAATTTTCTGATAAGTGTTTAGTCTTAGCAATAATCATTTTATTATTTTTATTATATATATTTTTAAAACCGCCATAGTTGCTCGAAGGTGAACAACAAGGTCATCTTCATCAGAGGTTGGGGAATTTAAGTACCCATAATCGACTTTATGTCTTCCTCTGCTTTAGTTTGGCCTCGAGACATAAGATTCTTAGACCTTCGACGTTGGCTTGACTTGGTTTCGTTTATTTTTAATTCTGGAACGAAAAAGAAATAATATTGCGAACTTCATCAGAGGAGGGGAATTTAAGTACCCATAATTGATACATGTCGTCCTCTGCTTTGGTGATGCAATGAAGCACAATCCTGCCATATCCTTGAACCTCCAATAAGTAGATAAGATTACGAGTATTCTTAAATTATATCAGTATTGAACATTTTTATCAGTACTGAATAATTATACCAGTATTGAACAAGATTTACCAGTATCTGATAATTTTATCAGTAACAAACATTCTTGTCAGTATGAAACATTTTTTTTAAAGAGCTGCGCACCAATGAGAGTGCTACGCGCTCTATAATTAAATTTATTTATTTATTAAATTTGAATTAATATTGCATATTTAACAATATAGTCGATTTTCTGTCGTTAAGCAAAAAGAAAATATATAATAGACTTTTAAATATTTTTATAAAAGGATATCTTAAACTAAGAATCTTCTTTTCTTTTTCTCGAAAAATGATTTTAAAGTTATTTGGATTTATTTAAATTCAAAACATCAAATTATTTTTTTCTGGCTATACTTTATTATATTAGTTTAAACTTAATTAATAATAGCAGTTTATTATACATTTATAACTTAATTATCATTTGGAATCATATCTTTTGTTAATAAAATACTAGATCTCTCTTTGCAAATCGTAATCTAGCTTAATAATTTCTAAAAATAGGTTAAACTACTTTTTCATGTATAAAATTAAGAAGCTTAAAACTCAAATTTATACCCTTTAAACAAAAATTGGAATACTAGAGTAAAATAATCAATTAAATCAAAAGAGTTTGCTTATCTAAAAAGTATTCTAAGGGCTTTATATTAATTAAATAGCAGTGAAAGCTTTCTAGAGGATCTTTACATTAACGTAATTAATAAAAAGTTAGACTGTTTTTCTATTAGGTTAGAACAAATTAAAATTATTTTATAAAATTAGAGTCAAATCTACGCATATAAAATAGTTAAATGGCTATTAATAATAAATATTAACTTTTAACGGAATTAATATAATAAGCTAAATCATAGCAAAATACTATCTGCTTATTACAAATTAGATTTAGTTATTCTTTTATAAGCTTGTAAATGTAGTACTAGTAAAATAACGTAAATTGTAGACTTTTTAGATTGATTAAAGAAATTTATTAGAAATAATTAAAAACTTAAGCTTTTTATCCAAAATTAGTATATATTTTTCCTTAATCATTTAAAAATAATAAACTATCAAGATTAATTATATAATTTATGCATAAATTACTCTATCCTAGTACCTTCGCGATCGTTTATTTTAATAAAGATAAAAAGTTTCTTAAAAGAAAGCAATTCTGATAACATAAGATGTAGATGATGATCATCACATAAATATTCTCGAATGAAATTTAAACTTTGCTCATAATTTTCATATTTATAAAGTAGTTTTATCATTTCACTCATTTTTGTAAATTTTAGCTTACATTTTAATTTTTCTTTGCTAGTTATTTGTTAATATACCTTTAAAAATTTAAAAAGCGCTAATCATTTAAAAAATAAAGGTAAAAATGGTTACTAAATCTTTAATTTTCTTAGAAACTAGATAATAAATTATGTTTATAAGGTGTAATTAATGTATTAGTGTTATGAATATACTTAAGACAAGCTTAGATTATTTTTTTAATTATTTTTCTAATTTTTATAAGTGTATAAAATAAAATTAATTATCTTATATAATTTACTTAATTCAAGCTATTAAAATAGTGTCAATTTTAACTAGTTCAAATCAAAAATAGTGATATAGATATTTGGGTGTAAAAATAGAGATTATAGAAAGAGGTTTATCACTGCTTAGATAAAAAATATTGTTGTATTTCCTTAAATGCATTTAAATTTTTAATATAAGTATATCTATATCAAATGGGATATAATAATAATAATTGAACTCTTATTTAAACAGATTTTAATCTCTGGTTAAGAGTTAATTTTGAAGAATTATAAAGGATCTTCTTCTCTAAGTCTTAATTACTTTTTTAGAGATTTTATAATATAAATGAAGTAATAAAAATGTTTACTTAGAAGATGATGAAATGATTCTTAAGATTCTGCTATAACTAATTTATTGCTTATTAGATTTTATATATAATCTCATTCTTTATTTTTATAATTTGCTAAATTATGAAGTAACAAGAGATAATTTTTATACTAACTTAATTGTTTCTAACTTTGCATTCTAAGTTCTATAACTTTAGCAGTGTCTCATTAGTATACTTTTGTATATAGATATACATTTGGTATTTTAAAATTAATAGATATTTTTCTTGGTTAACTAAAATAATAAAAATAGAACATAAAGTATTAAATGCATCTTATCTTCTAATCTTGCAGTTTACTGTAGATTCTTAATCAAATTCCTATCAATCATAAATATTAAATGATATTAGTATTATTAAACAAACGCTTTGAACTATTTATAATGATGCAATTATATTTGCTTCATCAAGTTATATTAACACTTTTAGTTTATAAGCACACTATAAATCTTTATGCTAAGTTAGTATTTACTTATTTGAGATCTCTATAAGCTTTAAAATAAATTGATAGGTTTCATTTAAATTATCTAAATAAGTATACTAGAGAAATAAATAGTCTAGTTTAATAGCAAAGAACTATTAAATAATTAAAAGCATTAGTCTAATATCCCCTAATTAAATAATTATCGTTATCTATATCATCTAATGACTAAATTTAATTCTTATTTAAATAAAATAGAAATTAAGTACATTCAGCATTTGATAAAATCAATAATTTAAACAAAAAGATGATCTAAGATTTTAAAATAGAGCTTTAACTTTGAAAATTATATTAGTTTTATCATATTAACAACAGCCTAAGATATATTGCTAATATGAGATAAATATTCAAATATAAAGTATAGGATTGCTTTTTAATCTAATTTCTATTAAATTTAGCAAAAGTATTATATTATAACTTTTAAGTTCAAACTAAATTTATAAAATAAACCTACTGTTTCATTTTTAAGAGATTGCATCGATGAAAAATCTTGGTTTAGGCTTTATAGCTATTTAAGAAAATACTCTTATTTCCTCACAAAGTTCTTATATTAACCAATGTGAAAGCTGATTACTTTGACTAAAAGATTCCAATAGATATATTTATCATATCAACATTTAATATCCTTTTTTAGGATTTATCAGAATACTAGCATCTTTATAATCAATTTATTTATCTTAATATAATTGAAAATATTTAAAAGATAGTGGAAAATAAAGTATATTATTAGCAATATAAGGGAAATAGATTAAACTAGAATAATTAAATGATGCTCATTAAAAGAACTAAACGATCATCCAGTAATAATTTAAGTTATATTATAATTTTTTAAATCTAATTTTAATTAGTTTTTTCTATTTAATTTTATTTAGTTTAAATTGGTTTAAATAGAGGAATCTAGAAAGTCTTTATAATAAAATGAGAGTGCTTATCTGCGCTTATCTTTTTGTTATTGCCTTTTCTGAACTTAAAGTTTATATATCTGGAGATGAGTATGTCGAACTTCCACTGGTTTAGAGCTAGATTTTTTAAGCTAGAGCATTTGATGAATTGAATAGAGAAATAAGCTTTTATTGATCCTGCTAGATTTATCCTAGTTAAGTTGATTTACTTGATGCTCAAATCAATGATTACCTGGACAAGTGTAAGAGCAGCGAAAATTAAGTAAAAATAAGAGGTGACTATTTTAAATTAGGACTTATATTCTATTTATAAGTGGTAGCTTTTACTAAAGATGGGTCAAGCGCGATTAAATAAGTTCTAGTAAACATAACTAAGGATTTTTCATAGCCAATCTATATATATAAAGAAGATTTAGATTTTAATATAGTGAGCCCCTAAGAAACTTTTAAGCTAGGCTTAAAATATAATGATTTAAATTATAAAATTAGAACTATTAACTGATACCAAGAGCCAGGGAATATATAGTAATCCTCATAAAATTATTACTTATCTCAAATAGATATAGATGCTTATTAACTAAATTAGGGATAAAGGTATACATTCATTGCAGAAGTTTCTGATTAGGAATTTTAAACCATTACATTGAAAAAATAAATTTACGTAGTTCAACCTCCTTCATTCGAAAATTTAATTATAACCCCATAAAATGGAGTGGCTTTAGATACTTGGTTTAATTTATAAGTTCTAAATGGCACTGATTTAGATGGATTCTACCCTTTAAAATATAGTTTCTTTTACAAAGATACAAATAGGGAGAAGTTAATTCTGAATAATAATTAAATATATAACTGGATGTAAATCTAATTCCCTTAAATTTATACTAGTTTATAATTCTAACTTTAAATAGGAGTCAAGTTATGCAATCAAATTAATGCATGTACTTAACCACTCAAAAATGTTTCCCTTTAATAAAGAAGCTTTAATATTCGCTAAGAGATATAAAATTTAAAATAAAGGTCTTTCATTTCTAATTTGCAGGCATAGCATTACATATATAATTTAATTAGACAAATTATTTAAAATCAATATCAGCTTTCTCTCTCTGAAGAAAGGACTATCCTGGTATAATTGACGTAGTATCTGGACAGTTGGGAGTCTTAAAGTATCGCCATTCACAATCTTTACTATTTTATGAATCTAACATCTTATGAAAACTTACAAAATTATATAGATAGTGTAAGCAAATGCTTAGATTGGATAGAAACTCCTGAATAATACTCTAAGCAGAAAGAAAAAATAGATTGAATAATAGAAAATATTAACTTAATAAAAGCGAAAGCTACTAATAATTTCTTAAATATGGACTAAGTTTAGGCTAAGTAGTAAACTAACAATTCAAGTAGTTAAAAGAAATTTCTTGCATAATAAAGTCAATAAAAATCAACGGTATGATAAATAGCTTATAAAAATTATTTATTATATTCAATGGCAAATATGGATCCAACTATAAAATTTGAATAAAGCATATCATATCAAGGAAACAATTTAAAGGTATATGGATAGTTAATATTATACAATTCAACCTCCAAGCCATAAGACTAGTATTTTCCTGTTGTAATAGATTAACAGTTATAGAGTGGTTAGATTGTTATAGCAGCTCAATTTAACTATAATCCTTGCTAAAACGATAATTCTACATTAAAACATATTGGAGTACAAGTAATTAAAGGATGATAGTAAGATGAAAATGGTTTTTATCAAAGGTTGAATACTCCATTATACTAAAACGCTAATGTAACTTATTAATTTAATTTCTAAAACTCTTAGCAAAAGGATCTCATTTGTTTAATGTGAGATCCAAATAAAGAATTATGAGATGATGGAACTAATTGCATTTTAGAGCATAATGTTGAAGATTCCTTGTATAAATGCAAATGCGTTGGAACAGGTGTCGTAGTATTAAATTATAAATAAGATCATTAAGAAAGTGACGAGATCTAATAAGAAATTTAAGAAACCATTAACGAAGATAACGAATAAAATGAAATTTCACAAGCTAGAAATAATAAAAGAAATAAGAAACCTTGTCCAACTATTATTTATCTTATAATCTTAATTATTTTTTCCTTAATATTCTATTTCCATTCAAAATATGAGTAAAGATAAGATTTTCCTTAATAAGAAAGTTAATACTAAGATTCAATATTTATATTAATTAAGAAATTATGAAAAGACTATTTATCATCAATAGGCCCTTGGATAAATTTTTCTGATAAGAAAATTAAAAACAAAAGCTTACTAATCCTTAATTTTTCGATAATATTAATAATATTTATTACAGCCTTAGGTTTATATTCTTAAAACAGTGGGAATTCAAGTTAACTTTATTAGAAGATAACTTCGCACGCTTTTGCTTTTAATTTTATATTTTCATTATGAAGATTAATAATGCTACTATTACTTTATAAGCTCTAAAAGTATAGCCTAACTCTTTCAATAATACACTTATCAATTTGAATAATCATAGCAGGTTGCTTGTGTTATGTGTATAACACTGAAAATATTAAATAATGGATTTATTTTTTTATAATGAGTTGCTTGTTTTATTATTTAATTTTTGATTTTGGCTTTTCTTTCTTATTTTAGACTATTTTAAAACTTTAGTGCTATTACCAAATAATATATGGATAACATTCTAAGAAGACTTACGATTCTGCTGTACCTTAGCCTAAAGATTAAGGAAAAAAAGATTCTACAAAAATGAGATGTGGTCATACGGTTAGTATTGACCAGCTCAACCAGTGCTAAAACTGCAATTTTTGCAAAAATAAATTTTGTAAAAGTTGCGTTTCTTTTTGCTAAATTTGTTACTAATGAATTTGTACTTAGTGCAAATTTAGCCAATGCTAAAAATGCAAAAATTTAATTTGCTCCAAATGTTCTTTTGAATAATGTATGCATTGTGAGGGTTACTTTTGTAAGAAGTGTGTAAAGAACTAATGTAATAAATGCAAAAGCCTTATTTGTAATAACTGCCCAGCAAGATGTTATGCAGATTTAGATTATAAAAGCTTCTATATGTAGGAATATGAAAAATAAAAGATTTATACATTATAATAAATAGAATAAGGACTTAGCAAGCTTGATCGCAGCAAATAGGTTTTGAAAGATTGAAATGAATGTCTCTCATATTTTAGAAAATAAGGAATAAGAGAAGATTAGAAATTATCTATGCTTGCAAGTGTTAGACTTTGAACATATAATACTTGAGGTTCTGCATGCACGAAAGCTTTAATAAGCTTAACAAATATAGAGAAGAATAAGCCAGTAAATAAATGAAATCTAACGAAAGACTAATGTGAGAATCGAATAATAAATATGATGCCATGAATGAGAATGCTAAATAAATATATAACTAATGAAGGCTTTAAGTAAAATGTAAAAGCTTAAACCGTTTATAGAGGTGTAGACGACGAATGTTTTCATAATTTCAACATGAAAAAGTGAGACTTGGGAATCAGAATACCTCACTATTTAGCAACATCATTAAATAGATAAGTGGCTATAGCATTTATAAAGAATAGTACTAGCAATAATAAAATAAATACTTTGTTTTAAATAGAAATTCCTTAATAATGTAGAAATGCTGCTTTAATTAAAGATTTATCTATTTATAAAATTGAGCAAGAAATTCTTATTCCTCCATATTCTGTATTTTGAATTTAGCACATCCAGGAAGAAGTAATTGATAATTTGTAAATAAAGGTTGTGAAAATGATTCTAGCCTAGGATAATAAGGGGATAGGGTTTTTACCTGTAGCTACTAATTAATATTTAAATTTAATAATTTGAGTTAAAAATATCTCTAAAACAAAAAATCTAATAAACTTCATTAATAGAAAGCATTATATTTAAACTATATTCCTACTTTTTTAAAAACATGTAAGTAAAGTCATTTCTCATACTCAAAACTTAATTTGTTTAATATAATACGCAAATTACTTGTAAAATTTCTTTTTATACATTTATTTAAATACTTGCAAAAATTAAGCTATATGATTCAATGCCTTTTAAAATAATTAATCTCCTTTATATATATTGTAATAAACCTTTTCAAATAACAAGCTTGCGTTCTTGCTCAATTTATTAGCGCTTAAAAATTTAAAAAGCATACTAGGAATAAAATTTCTTCAAAGAATAATTACGAAAATAAGCATAAATTTCAGTTTTTAGTTAAACTAAATAAAAAGTTTAATTTTAATGTTTTTTAAATTAATTAAGCAAGGTATTTTGATTGATAAATATATCTTATCTATTAATTTCTTTAGTGTGGTTTAGTTTATGTTTAATAAATTTGATGAAATGTTTCATAAAATATTTAAATACTATTATATCTACCTTTAGTTTATTATGATTAGTGTTTATTATTTTATGCCCTATTTAAATACAATTAATTATTTTGCTTATTAAAATTTTAAATATGATAGTTTATAATTTCTAATATTTATATTAGATATCTTAATATACTTATATTAAACTCTTATATTCAAATATCTTTAAAAATTTCTTTAGAACAGTGTATTAGTTATTCTTATAAATGGAAAATATTGGTCTGCTTTGATTCAAGAGGTAACTAGTAAATTTAATTTGAATTATTACTGTTATTGCTACTTATATTCTGAATAAATTCCTTTTAAATTAATTCACTCATGATTTAAGCTTAATTCCTAATCTTTTACTCTTACAAATAGCTTTAAGTTATAACTAAGTATGATTGAGTTAGACTTTATTTATATTTTAATCTTATCAGTGTAAAAGTTAAGATACTTGTTCAAATTTGATAGAGAAAAAGTCTTATTATGAATATCATTACTACTATATTAAGATAAGTATGATCTCTTATAAATATTGAATAAAGTTCTTATGCTAGATATGAAATAAGCAATTTAGAATAATAGTTTTTATTATAAACTAATTGATTATTTAGGCTACTTACTTTCTTGTATAGATACATAGCTAGACTAATTATTAACTACTAAAACTTTACAGTAGTAAGTTACTACTATTTTAACTTATTAGAGCATTTTTCTTTATTTATTCAAAAAGACTAGTTCTATATATAAATCTAAAGCTAAATAAATAAGAAAATAAGAACTATCCAAGTAAAATTTTAAAATAAAGGCTATGTAAATAAATAGGAAATTAATAAAATAAATATTTAGATACATTTTAGAGTTTTAGATTTAGAAATTATATAGCTTTGCTTATGAATCTAGAATGTCCTGATATGTCTTTTATATAAGCTTAAAGCAAACTTTTATCATAATTTAATTATTTTTGATATCATAGGAATTTGCAATAGATTGATGAATTTCTATTTCTTAAAAGTATGATTTATAGTATTTATAGGGAAAGAACTGCTACTATTTATTTTTCGCTTTATTAGTAATTATATATCATAAGCATCTTTTTATTCCTAAAATGGAATATTAACTGTCTTAACCTAGAAGTTATTTATTGAATATCCTATTATTCTTTAACGCTTTGTAAAATTTAGTAAAATAAAGAATCATATACTAAATTAATGTTTACTAAGGATCTAGTTGATTTATAGCAGCATATTTTAATTATTATAACTAATTGAAAAGAAAATTAAGTTTAAATTAGATAAAAGATACCAATAGCTTTATTTTAAATACTAGAGATATATCTATTCAAGTAAGCTACAAAACTAATTACAGCTTAAACTTTTGAAAGTCAATATTAAGAAAAAGAAAGAAAATTTAAAATATAATAAGTGAAGGATGTAGTTTAGCCTATGACTAATAATAAAATAAAGATAATTATACAAATATAATTCAAAAATTAAATTAAAGAAAGTAAGTTAAATTTATATGGAGAAATTAAAACTTCTTTAATTATAATTAGAGTAATACCTAATTTTAAACTAGTTTAATACATCATCCATTTACTAAATATTTTACTATTTATGGTATCTAAAGTAGAAACTTCCAGTTACTAATTTCCTTTAAATTTACAAATGACTCCATTAAATAAATTTAAAGTTATTTCTATTTTATATTAGAATAAAGCTTATTATATATTTATAAGTCAATAGAATTTATTAGATTCTAATTAAATTTTTAGACCATAATATCTTTAAGGACTTGGTGCACTAATTTAAATTTTTCCAAGCGGGAAACCGAACTCAGTCTAAATTAAACTTAATGGCTAATAGCCTGTAATTAAACCATCTAAGTAATTGAATGTCTTTATTTAGTCTTAGGCTTTATAATTGGATTTAATTCATATATATCTAGAAAAATTTAAAACTAGCTAATAATTAAATTTGAGAATCGCAAAAATAAATATTATCTTATTTTATAAAACTTAGAATTAAGAAACAATAGCAAGCTTCTTGATTAATAAATAGTAACTTAAGAAATAAAGTAGCTACTTATATTATAGTTGTATTTATGTAAGAATAGAGATATTACAATTAGATAAATCAATTACTTCTATAAATTAATTCTGAATATTTAAGACAGCTATAAACTTTAACCATTCTAAAATAACCATTTAATTTCCAAAATTAAAAATTCATATTTATGCTACAAAAAAGCAAGATTGATATTAAATTAAGAGAAATCAGAAGACTAAAATAAAGGACATAAAGCAGAGATATTAATTTATTGCTAGATAATTTAATTGAAGTAAATATAAGATAATCTATTTCTATTAGCTATTATAAGATAATTAACAGAAATCAAAAAATAGAAAGTTTAATTAAATCAAAACCATAAAAAGCAAATAAGTAATTACCTTTAACTATATCCATTTATTAAATTAACTTTTGTAAATTAATTAAATTTTAGTCAAAGAAAATTCGCATTATGAGAGAATGTTAGATTTACTAAGAGTATTTTTTAATGTATAATAAGCTTAAATTATCATTAAACTAGATTATCTATAGAAGTTTAATAAGCATTAAATATACATCTGCAGTATGAAAACTAAATTATTAGTATAGTAATCAATAAAATTAGATAAAAATATGATAATTAAGAAATATTTCTAATTTTACAACTTATAGTTTTCTTAATTTTTCTACTCTAGCAATGATTAATCAACTCTATTTTCATAATGATAGAATAAGCTAAGTGTCTCTATTTCTTAGTTACCTGAAAGTTTATAAGAATTATTAATTTTATTTCTATAAAGAAAAATTAATTTAAATCCAAAGTGTATTATTAAGCTATTTAAGCATTGCAATTAGATTGAAAACCTAATTTGGTAGATGTTTTAATAGATATATCAAAGAAGGCTAATATAATAAAGGAATTTAAGTTAGTTTATTTTAAATAAATAAGAGAATAAAACACAAAAAGATAGTAAATGCTTTATTGAGAGAAAATAGCTTTAAATATAAATATTTAATATAATCTTATAATTAAAGCTACATGAAAGTATCAATGAACAGTGTCTTAATATAATTGCTATATCAACTAATTATAATAAAATTTTAGCTATATAGCTACTATTCTAATCATAATTTTAGCCTCTTCATAATTAGTTTTTTATATCCTTATTCTTTATAAATTTAGCTTAGCTTTAATATATCTTCATAAATAATTTAATAATAGATAAATAAATTATTATGCAAAGTATGGAAAGAAGAAATATAATGTAATAGATATATTTATAAATTAAATTTATTATAGATACAAAAAGCAAGAAAATCAGCTTCTTTATTATTTAGTAAAGCAAAACTTAAAAACTTACTTAGATGTCTCTATTGTATAAATAAGATAAAGAAATTTAAACTATTTAATTATAAAATTGTAAAGAATTAAGATATTTTACTCTTATTTTTAGAATTAATAAAGGCTATTCTAAAGCTAATTTAAATTATAGAAGCTTAAAATCTAATTTTAATTTTAATATTTAAAGAAATTTTAATCTAATAATTATAAATTATCCCTTAAATTAGTAAGGATAGAAAGGTAGTATATAGGATATTTAGCAATTTATTTAAAAATTAACTATAAAGTTAAAAAGAAAAAATTGCTTAGGATATAAAAAATGGGATGATAATAATAAATTTAATTTTTTTAGAGCTATCATATTATTATTTTTACTATAAGTTTAATAACCTAAAGGAACATTAAGGTAGATAAAAGAAAAATAATTTCTTTATGATAGCTTTAATCTAATAAGATAAATTATTATTATACCATTAATTATATATTAAGTAATCGATACTTATTATAGAAAATGCAGCAAACAATTAAAATAAAGGGTAAAGAACAGAGAACAAATAAATGAAAATCAATAAATTGAGAATCAAAGAGAATAACAAAGAGTAAGATAAGAATACATTTAATCAAGAAAAAAAGATAAAAGAAACTAACTAAACCTATTTATGGACAATGTAAATAAAGGAAGTCTAACAGATATGTGGAAGAAACTAAAAAGCTTACTTAATAGAAAAAATAATTAATGAGTAGCCTTAGTAAAAGAAGATGTTAATGCTTTCAGGGATGAATGGTAGAAACTGTATGAAGATGGCGATAATTCGCTACCAACTAAATTCTTAAACAAGAGATAAATAGTGGTAAACGAATATGAAATTTGAGAAATCATCAACTAATTGGCGAAATGAAAAGCAGCAGGACCTGATGAAATACAAGTAGGCACAATAATAGTAGGTGGGAAAAAATTAACAGGAGTAACATGTAAAATGATAGTTAAGATGATTTAAGAGGGAGTAATACCTTAAGAGATGAAATAATAATACATAATATTAATATACAAAAAAGGAGGACAGATGAGCCCGATGAATTATAGACCAATCTCTTTACTGAATCATGCTTTAAAAATAGTAGATGCATGAATTTTCTAGCAACTATAAGGATATCTGCATAATGATGAAAGCGAATATTAATATGGCTTTAAAAAAGGAAAATCATGCTCACTATAAATTTTCAACCTAAGAACAGTATAGGAATAATCAATACGGAACAAAAAAAAATGTTTTCGTAATATTTGTTGATATTAAGAAAGCGTACGACTCGGTGCAAAGAAAAGATATATGATAAATCCTAAACGATCTAAAAGTACCGGAATAGATAATTAAACTCCTAGCAAACTTCTACTGTGAAGAAGAAATTAAACTTAAAATCAATGAATAAATAGCAAAATCATTCGCGACAAATAAAGGACTAAAACAGGGAAGCATAACGTCGCCAAGACTATTTAACTTAATAATAGCAAGACTTCCCCATAGCTTGGAAGATTAAAAGCTAGGAATTACGATAGACTTTAAAAACTAAGAGGGATGAACACAAGAAATATATGCAGGATATTATTCATATGCAGATGACCTAGCCTTAATAAGTGAATGAGAATAATTAGAGGAAGTAATCAAAAATTTAACCTCATGGGCAGAAAAATACAAACTGGAAATTGCAGATAAAACAAAATGAATGATATGAAAAGCAGCAGAAAATAGAAACTGAGAAAATATAGGCAATACTATTGAGGTGGGAAACTTAAGAATCGAAAGAGTAACGTCCTTTTAGTACTTAGGGCATATAATAGAAGAAACCATCAGCTTTGAAAAACACACGGAGAGCAGACTAGAAGCAGCATAAAAGATGTAAACATGAATACTGGGTAAAATAACAATGAATAAGGGATTAACACCATATAGCGCAGGTATAATGATAAAAACGTTCGTAAGCTCAGTATTCAGCTATGGGACAGAAGTTATCCCATATTGTGAATAATTTGTAGGAAAATAAGTGATGGAACAATTAGAAATAATATAGAGAAGATCTTTACGAGCAATCATAGATGCCCCTTTCTAAGTGTAAAATGAGATGCTAGAATACGAGTTACAGTTTATGAAATTTAAACATTACCTATGGCAGAAAACGCTGAGATTAAGAGGCAGACTAATAGGTAACTAAGGAAAAACAGTAGATGGATTAATGTTCGACCTAAGTAAAGAAGAGAACTTTATTTTTGAACAATACTGCACGACAATAAAATTAGAATTAAAAATTGAAGACAAAAATATATTTATAGATGATGGTAATAATAATCAAAAAGGGAAGAAAAACATTAATCGGGCAATTTGAGAACATAGAGTATACATAGAAGATAGAGAAAGAATGGAGTAAATGATAACAACTCTACAGTATAGAAAAACATGATTTGATGAATATGTAGTAGGACCACCCAACTACCTGAGATACAATAAAAATACAAAAGAATAAATATGCTACATATTTAGAATAAGAACGAGATGTAATGGGAGCCAGGATTGTTTAAATGAAAGACACCTAGTTGCGACAAGCAAATGCCCTTTCTGTAATGATGCAAGAGAAAACGAAAGGCATATCATAGAAAAATGCTCAGAATACAAAGAAAGTAGATAAATATGTATTAGAAAGTTAAGAAAAATAGGAGTAGAAAGACAAGGAATGGAACTATTTGATATAATATGAGGTACGGCAAAATTCGAAAAATTCATTAGAACCTAAGAAGAGTAAAAAAGAGATAAAGCTGACTTGATAATAAAAGATTATATCAAAGAATATTAGAAAAAAGGAAAAGAGGATACTTAGAAAAGAAAATTGAATGAAAAAAAGAAATAAGAAAAGATTGTAGAGCAGGAAAAGGATAGCTTTTATGAGTTTATAAAAGCTTGATTAAGAAGAAAAGAATTAGAAACGAAAATTAGCAAAGTATGTAAAAAAAAATAATGGACGCTTGTAACAAAGAATCAATAAAACGTAGATAGATAGAAGACAGAAGAACAAGAGATATTGAAGAAGAAAATGATGAAGATATGGAACTAATAAGAGAAGAATTTTTATTACCTGAAGGCTTACTTGAAGAAATAGACATGTATTGAAACATTTATTAAAGAGCTGCGCACCAATGAGGTGCTACGCGCTCTATAATCAAATTTATTTATTTATTATTTATTTATTTATTTATTTTATTATAGAAAGCTAACATTCTTTAAATCCTGAGTATTTTCTTTAATTGGTGATAAATAAAGCTATCTATATAAATATAAATTTCTTAGTAATTTAGTATATGGTCTTTATAAAAGATCGTTGAAACCTTATTGATTGACTTTTATAAACTAGAAGTATTATTAATATTCTTTTCAAATTTAAAAAAATAATGAGAATCTCTCTTAATATACTAATTAGATAACTATTAATAACATAAAATTTAATATAGATTCATATTTATCAATGAAAGATAAACCCCAATACATTAGCCTATAAATTAGTTTTATTTGTGCTGTATTAGGTAAGCTTTTATTAATATTAACAATATTTAATAGATTTCTTTAATAATTTTACTATATTTTAATTATAAATAGATCTAAGCACTCTTCTATAGTTATTTCACTTAGTTTTAAATTTTCTTATTATATAATTATTTTATTGTAATTACATTTAGTTAAGATTATATAAGCTAAGAATTTTTGAAGTCTAAACCTTATAGATAATTAATTTAAAATTATTTATTTAATTGTTTTCATAAAAGAGATGTCATTAGGCTAGCAAAATTTTATTTTAGCATAAAATCCTAAACTAAAAATTAAAAAAAGAGTAACACTTAGAGAATAAGCTCATAGGATTATATTTTATTAAGTCTTGAGCAAGGCTAAATGTCTAATGTAATTTTTGATTAAGTAACACTAAAATAAATAGGAGTGCTAATGCATACTGATATGAAAAACTTACAACAGTACAACAATAGCAATTTTTATATTAGAAAATAATCTCCTTAGCATTTAATGCAAAAACTATTATAATTAAAATTAATTTAATTCTGAAAAAATCCTTTGTGATATTGATATTATTTTTTAAGCAAAATGCAAAGCAACTGTGATCTTAAAAGCAATGTAGCAACTTCAATTAAACATTTTGCAAGAAATATTCATAAAATTTATGATAAAAGTACTAAAAATAATAATGTAAAGCTTGTCTGGCTATTGTAAAATAATGCAACATTTAGAGGGTATATTAAGTAAGAAAAAGCCTTTATACGAATGTATATAAAAACCTAAAGATATTAAACATTATAATTAATAGAATAAGAATTAGGTTAAATTTATTTTAATTAAGAAGTCTAATGATTATATTTTAGTTTTAAATCAAAATAGAATAAAATTAATGAAGCTTAATTTAAATTGGATTTGAGCCATTAAAAATTGAAAGAGTACTTTTTAAAACATATAATATAGGAGAGTTCTATCATAATTAATAATACAAAATGGTTAATAGAGATATATATAGGGAATAATTTTAAATTTTTTATATGAAGCAAAAATTCTCAAGATTCAAATATCTCATTATTTACCTGCATCTTCAAATAATAAATAACTTCAAATTTTTTTTAATTAACACTAGTAAGCCTTATTAATACTTTAATAGAGTTTAAGCTTAATAAAAATATTTTAAAACTGAGAAAATTTAAAGTTAACAAGTTGCAATAATAAATACAAAAATTTTATTCTTCAGAGTCAGTTTTATGAATAAATAAAAAAGTATGATGTTGCCAAAAAATAGGTATTTATAATTTGGAAATGAATTTAACAAAGGACATTAAATAATTAAAGGATATAAGGAAAATACATTGCTCTAAATATAAGCTTCAAAACTTATCAAAAGCATTTATTTTATTTTCATTTATAAATGAAGAAGATTTCCATCGAATGTCTCATTCTAAATAAAAAATCTACATTTAAAATATTTTTCATATGCTTAATTCATATTTTCTATAAATAAAATATATATAGTAATATGGTAAAAAATCTCTTAATTTTTAAGATTAATTTTAAACTTCTATGAAAAGTATGAATTCACATAAATAGTTATGATTATTAGCCTCTGTTTAAGCTATTTTAAAGAGGTATATTATAATATTTCAGGATTTAAAATGAGAAAACTAAGGGGATAGAAATAATAAATGTAAGATAGCTAATTTTACATAAATAATTAATTTTAAGTTATCTAGTAAAAAAACAATTTTCCTAATTAAAAACGAAAATCAGCAAAAAGCTTGTTATAAATGTTTTATATTTAATTAGCTTTTCCAGATGCAACTGAATATAGATTTTAGCAAAAGATAAAATTTATATTCTAAAAATCTGTGATTGATGTCTTGATTGATAAAATTCAATCTTTTGTTAATAATCTTAAATCAGCATGAGATTGTATAAACTAAGGAACTAGAAATTTTTAATTAATCAGATCAGTAATGCTATATCTATGCTATTTTAAGCAATAAAAATGTAATATCTTACAAGTTAATTTATAAAAAATCTCCTATTTAAAATAAATCCCTTTAAATCCTTTTAAAGTAGTCAAAATATTCATAAATTTAAATTCTAATAAAACTGTGTCTCATTCTATTAATTTTAAGCTTTTTTCATGCAAGTAAATAAAGAAGGCTGAATATTTACAGTTAAAACATTTAAGTTTTAAATAGATTTTAGTCAATAATCAGTTAGATAATTTAAAATTACTCTAATACAATTAAGCATCTTTTGCATTTACTCTTACTTTATTTAAAAAAAATTTAAAATACAAAAATAGTGAGAGATTAATATACCTATTCTATTACCTTATATTTAGGTTATTTATCTAGAATGATTTATCATAAAGCTAGCTTTACTATATTTCCAGAGTTTAGAATTAGATTCACTTAATTAAATTCTTATTATTTTAAAATGATTTTTAATATTTTCCTTTTAAAATCCCAGCTAAACATCTAATTATTCCTTCATGTTAATTTATATTCTTATTACCTAATATAGTAGAAAAAATAATAATATATACAAAATTGATTCTAATTAAAGATCTTAAAATATAAAAAATTATAAAGATTTAGTTAAAACTTCTATTGATACTTCTAGATATTAAATTAAATATTTAGTTAAGATAATTTAAATTTATAGAGTAATCTAACTTAGTTTTATGAATAATAGAGATAAAAATAGAATATCCTTACTACTTATATCTTCACTTCTTTGAGATTCCTTTAATTTAGTTAGTTAAATTTATAAATAATTTTAGATATTTTGTGACAAGAGTAAGTGTTGTATTTTAGTTTTAAAAAGATTGGCTAACTATTTTGTTTTATCTTTAGATTTGGATTATTATCTTTCTAAAGTTCATTGCTAAATATAGTAAAAGCACAAGTAATTTAAAATATCTTTATTCGGATTAAGCTAAAATTAACAGGTCACAGTTAAATTAAATAGAAGTAGAAAATAAGCAAATGTCTAAGGAAGTAATTCTGATTTTGGATCTTAATTGAATAAATAAATTTTTTATGTTTTATCTTAAAATAAAAATTAATAAAGATTAATATCTCAATGCTTTGAGCAAAATTTCAAAAGTGTCTAAAACAAATTATTATAAACATTTAATTTTATTACTTAGGCAGACTTTCTTAAATAATTTCCTCATCTATAATATCTAAATACTAATAAAGTTTGACTAATTTTAAAGCAAAATTAGAAACTATTTGACAAATTGTATAAAAATTTGGAAAATGTAATTTTTAACTAATATTTGACAATGATCTTTATTAATTTAACTATCTCACATCATTTTATATTCTAATATTACTTAAAACTTTATTTTATAAATTATATTTAAAGTTTCTTAATTTTGAATCTATTCTCTTTATAATTCAATCTTTAATTATTTATCAAACCGGCTATACTTTTTATTATATTAGAACTAAAAATGATTGTCTAATAGCAATGAGACTGGATTAAATTAACTTTTTCTGTTTAAAAAATAGAAGGTAAATTTAAGAATAGAGATTATGATATATTAATTCATAATGCTAAGAGTTAAATTATCGTCTTTATGAACTATAAACTGTAATATACATTTTTAATTGGTTAATAACCTAAATTTAATAGACTTAATTATTAATTATAATTAAACAAAGATACTCACATAAACTACATCTGCTTTGTTTTGATTTTTGGTTTAATGCTAAATTATTTTAAAGAATTAGATAGAAGAGTATGTCCTTTTAATATCTTTTAATAACTTTATAGCCAACTATCATATAAATAGAGATAAAAAATGTTGTTTTTATAATATTTAGATATTTCTTTTAAATCTTAAAATTCCTGATTATTTACTATTACTAAAAAATCAGACAATTAAGCTAAAATTATACATAACTATAAATATTTTTCTTTATATATCAAAGACCCTTTTTTCTTAAAGAGATTCAAATATTAACTTGGAAAATACTAACACTTCCTTTATTAGTATTTTCTTTTAGATTTCTAAATATATGTTTTGCTTATATTGATAAGGCTTTCCTTTTAAGCATATTCTAAAGAAAATCTTTCCTTAACTATTGTATAAAAACTCTATTAGAATAAAAGCTAGTTAGAACAAAAGAAAACCTTTAAAGGTCTTTTAAGAAGATTAAGCAAAATATGAGATTAAAAGTTACTAAAAGCTAAATGTATATAACTCTTAAGAGTAAATTAATTCCAAATTTTACTATAAAGTATTTCCTTATCTAGCATCTGAAAGAAATCATTTTGCAATAGAATTGCATCTAATAATCTCTAGTTACTTAAATCATAAAAATATCTAAATTAATTAAAGATATCACTATAACCAGGTAAATATTATAACTAAGGAGAATTAAATACAAAAGCATCATAATTTTTTAAAAATAAAAGACTGGAATTAATTAAGAAACAAATAGAAAAAAATTACAATATAATTTAAATAATCAGGTTTAAGATTAATTTCTCTTTATTTAAAATGAACAAAAGTACAATCTAGTTGGTAAAATTTATTATTTCCTCTTTATTCATATAACTTTCTTTTTTTTAATTAGCAGATCAGAGTTAATAAAATAACTAATAGATAGTGATCAAAAGTAAGATGAGAACCTTTTTTTGGATTCAGTGTTAAGAAGGAATAAATGAAACTTAATTTTTTAAATAATTAAAAGAAATATAAATTGAATATATGAAATAGATTTAGAATGAGTTCAACATAAAGAAATAAAATTAGTTTTATCAAAATTAGTTTTAATTTTCATTCAATTTAAATTATGAAATAAGTTTTCCTTTAATAATATGAAGTCAACTTTTGAGAAAAAAAGAGACTTTACGATAAAAGAAATTTGGGATCTTTTAAAAGAAAAAGGAGCTGGAAGAGATTCCAAATCTTCGATAAGAATTTGGGATTATAAGGAGCTAATTCCAAATAATAAATTTTTAAACGGACTAAAGAAAATTGGTCAGGGAGCATTTGGATACGTTTATGTAATAAATATTGATGGACTCGAATATGCACTAAAAATAATGACTTAAAAAGTAGGATAATCTTAATAAGAATTGATTGATAATTTTTATAACGAGTGTAAATAAGTTTTGTCAGTAAATCACTAGAGGGTTCTCAGAATTTTAGGTGTTGCTATAGATACTTCATAAGAAAACAATTATTGCTTCTGCCATTATTCAAATTATTAGCGAAAAGGAAATCTATTTAATTTAATAGTCAATAAATAGCTATTTTCAGAATCTCCAGTTGGATCTGAAGCTAGATTCATCCAGAAAATTAATTTACTTGGACAAATTGCTGAAGGGCTTCATGCCATTCACGTGATTGGTTTAATTCATAGGGACATTAAATCTGCCAACATTTTATTAGATGAAAATGATTCTCCTAAAATTGCAGATTTAGGTATAGCTGTTGATATGATAAATACTCATACTTCACTAATTAGAGGATCTTCTTAATGAATGGCACCAGAAACATATGACCAAAAAATATCTCCTTACAGTGATATTTGGGCATTAGCTTGTGTAGCAATTGAAATCTTCAATGAAACTTTACCATATCATAGTTTAAAGAGCATTGCTTTAATTAAAGACTTTGTTTATACTTAAAAGAAATATCCATAGTTTTCATAAGAAATAACTTAAAATAGTATTCTTACTAATCTTTTAAAAAAGTGTTTTAGCTTCAATCCATTTGAACGACCAAATATTGAAGAGTTCAGAAAATGTTTGAGCACAATATAACCAATTAATTCTCCGTTCCAATTAAATGAAATCTAGAATGCTACTAAAAAAATTCCAAGTTAAGTTCAATAATAAACTTGAAAGAATACTATTGACTTAAAAAACTAACAATCTGAAAAATTTGAAATAAACTGCTTTTTATGTACTAAATTTCTAGCATTACATGTAAAATTTGTAATAAACCGGTTTGTGGTTAATGCTCAGAATAATGTTAAAAATGTAAAAAATTTACTTGTTAAAGTTGCAAAATTGCTGAGTGCAAATGCTAGAGATGAATTTGTGAGAGCTGCATCACAACTTAATGCGAATTTTGCTAAGAAAAATAGTGTATCTATTGTTTTCTAAAAAAATGTTTGAACTGTAAGAGAAAAGTATGCTTGCTATGCATTTCGAATGTTTAGATAATGAAATGTGTTCATTAAGTTTGCTAAGATTGCTTGATAAAATGTATAGTTTGTAATGCAATAATTTGCAAGTAGTGCACTAAACAGTGCTAAAATTGTTAATAGCACTTTTGCTCAAATCATTAAAATAACTTATGCTCCAATTGCCTTTCTAATATCTGTCAAAATTGCCACTTACAAAAATGTAACTAATGTAACAACAGAGGTTGTAAAAAATGTGTTAGATAATGTTAAACATGTACCTAATGATCTTGCTAGAATCATTAATTTAACTTATGCTAAAAATGTAATAACTATAATTGCTTTAATTGTTTTAAGAATAACTGCAGCCATTGTAATAATATATTCTGCAAGCAATGCGTATAAAATAAATGCTAATAGTGTTAAAATTTATATTGCAATAACTGCACTGGCATCTGTCTAGCCAGATAGAGAAATTGACTGAATTAGCAAGCATAAAAGAGTTTTTATATGTAAGTTTATGAATAAACTCCTAAAATTCAAACTTTGCTATCGATAGAATAAGGATTAAGTTAACTTTAATCTGGACTAAATAAAGCAGCTTTGAATGATTGAAAAAGCTGTGTTTTATACTTTTAAAGTAAAAACATATAAGATTAATAAACTCTAATCTAATTAGCAAGCGTTAGACTTTGAACGTTCAATTCTTGTTGTTATTCATCTACAAAGGCTTTAATTAGTATGTCTATGTTTTAAGAAAATATAAAACAAAATAAATGAAATCTTTCAGAAGATTAATGCAAAAATTGGATTACAGGTATGATGCCATGGATGAGAACTTTAAATAACTTAATAGTATAAGAAAGCCCTAAACATAATAAATAAGCAAGATGAGTCTATAGAGGTGTAGATGATGAATGCTTCTAAAATTTCGATATGAAATAATGAGATTTAGGTTTCAGAATACCTCATTATTTAGCTGCATCTTCTGATAGATCAATAGCTTTAAACTTTATGTTTAATTACTCTAGTAATAATTTATTATATACACTACTAGAAATTGAAATTCCTTAACATTGCAAGAATGCTGCGATAATTTAAGAATTATCCTAATATTAAAATGAGTAAGAAATACTTATTCCTCCTTACTCCGTTTTCTGGATAACAGAAATAAAAAAAGAAGTTATAAGCAATAAAAATGTAAAGGTAGTGAAAATGAAATTAGCATAGGACAATAAGGAATATGAAGATCTTCCTAAAATATATTGACCAAATAAAAACTAAGACAATTATATTACATTTTAATTTGATCTTAAGCTAGTTAATATTTTTTAATATATTTTAGATATTAAATGGGTGTTTTTCTTGCAAAATTTTAAATATAAAAATAATCCTAATTGAATATAAATAATTTCTAAAATTCTTTAAGTAAGTACATTGTATATTTTTTAAATTTAATATCGATACTAGAAATATATCATCAATCAATGATATATCTAAATTAGTAATTATTAGAGTTTTTTATTTTATCTTTAATCAACCATATAAATGATATATTATGTTTTATAATTATAATATTTTAAGAAATTTAATATCAATTCAGAAAAATTAACATTTTTAAGTTAATGATATTTAAAATAAAAGTTATCGATATTTGAATGAAATAAAAAGGAAATAGTAATAAAAAACAAAAAAAGAAAAAATACTAAAAAAAGTATTTTTATAGAAAAATGTGGTAAATAAACAAAAAATGAATATATCTTTAGTTTATTGAAGAAAAATTTATAAAAATAATAGATATGACTATAATTAATAATTGATATCTAGTATAATTTGCATAGATTTATATAGTAACCTGTTATTAAGAGATTGCTAAGAATAAATTATCAATCAGAACTAAATTTAGAAGATAAATATAATATATGTGCTAAGCATGAAGTTAGTTAGAGTTCGAGCAAAATAATTAGATTCATAGCCTTTAAAATTTAGTTTATATAAAACTTCATATAAATATACGTTTATTATATTTTATCCTTTAAGCTAACTTTTATATACAAATATAGAATTTTTACTAAGATCTTAAAAATAAACAAAGAGTAATGATTATAATAATATTATAATAGATTAATTATATTATAAGTTATATCTATCTAAATAAAATATTTTATTTAGATATATTATATTTTAATCTAAATTTCAATCTCTTTATTTGAATATCTTTATAAATTAAGTTGAATCTACTGTTTATTATAAGCTATATAATAATAAATTAATTAATTAATAAATAATAAATAAGATTAAAGAGCGCGTATCACCTTAAAGGCGCGCAACTCTTTAATAAAGATTTTTTTTAAGTCTTCCATTGTGCTAGGATCCTTAGTGAGTCTCATCTTTTATAGGGGTGATCGGAATGCTCCCTAAGAGACCTTAGTATCTGGCATCTTTCATCAATAACGTTACTTGATACCTCTTAATCTTTGTCTTCTCTCTTGGCTCCTACCAAGATTCTTGCTTGGTTCTTAGTCCATGGGCGCTTCCTGGTTTCAGATCTTAAGTCAATGTCAGTTGGAGGATTGCTTCTTTAGATTTTAATAACTCCTGATCGGATTAGCATCATGTTAATTCAGAAGAACTCTGAGACATGGAGATCAGTACCACTAGTCAGCTTCTCATACTACTTGTAATGCAGTCTACACAGCAACGGATTCTCTACTCGGCTGATTAGAGCTCATCATCCATTTAAAAAATGAATAATCTAAAAGATACTGATGTAAAAACTAAAATTGTAGAGGGAATAGAATAAAGATCATGACCTTTAAAGATAACTTTATGCATTTTGAAACATTTCGCAAAATTAGAACAATCAAAATAGATCCATAAAAGCAGAAAGAAATGGACAAAAAAATAAAAAAATAGAAGAAAACCAACAAAATATTATAACATTAAATGTAATAAAGAGAATAAGAGAATGATTCAATGATAATTGAAAGAGAAAAAAACTCAAGATTTAAACCTAAAAGAGAAACAAAAAGATGAACAAAAAGAAAGATATAACAATAACTAAAACTATCAAGAGAAAGATTATATTGCAACAAATTTGGAAACATTTACAAGAAAAAATATATAAAATATTAATCATTTAAAATATGGACGGTCAGTCTCAAGCTAGTTCTTAATTTTAGAGTCAAAATCAGAACAAGCAAGTCTTATTCTATAGCTTCTCAGAAATTCTCCTATTCTTTATGCCGACAACTTGGGTAAAAAGACAGGCATAGCTGAGACAAAATTTAACTAAGATTTTAATTATAAAAAACTACTCAAGACTGTTCATTTGTACAAGAATGAGAACTCTATAAGAGCTTCAACTCCGGCCTTCGACGCCACAAGAATTAAGAGAAGAAGGTTTCAAATTTTTGAATCAAAACTAGGAGAAATGGAGCTTAAGAATTTTTATGTAAAATACATTAATCTGTGGATAGCCTAAAAATGACAGACCCACAGTAATTATAATAATAATAATAATATACTTAATTTTAATAAAATCGTTTGCCGATCACAGGACTTGAAACCTGGTCGCAGCTTCCACTATTTTTTTGCTTGGTTGGGTTCCACGGTCTTTTTTATTGAGAAGATAACTATCATGAACAGATTCAGTTCTTAAATTCTAAAATATTTTTCTTTTATAGATTCCTTCCTTTGTTACATAAAGTCTTGATAAAATTCTTAATGTTTTTTATTCTTCAATTTTTTGTTTAGTTTAAAAACTTTTGCATCTTCTTAGAATATGTCATTATGATATACAGTATCAGCATTTTTTTCTTTCAATTATATTTTGAGTTCTTATATTCAAAATTTTTTCAATGTTTTTAATTCTTTTGTTCATTTAGGTTTTTTCTTTACTATTTTCTTATTCTGTTTTTTTTCTTAGGATTGAGAAATTATTAATTTATTTTGAGGATCTTCAATCTACATTGATACAACTGATGATGGAGGCAGTTAAGATTAGGACCAAATTTATTATCTTGTGATTTATTTATTATTTATTAATATTGTCTTGAGTTAATCTATTTCAAGGTTGAGTTGCTCGTAGTTAGTAAGAATTTCTCGAATTTAATTAGTCGGATTTCAGATCTTTTCTTCTTATTTTACTATAACTTTATTTAATTTTTCAACTTGTTCTTTTTCTATTCAAGAAGTTTCTGGATCAACCATGCGCTTTCCCTAGGAAGGAGATGAAGAGCTTGATTATTCTAAGGCCTACTTTTTTACTTTTAAATTAGATTGGCTTTTCTTCTAGCCTTCTTAATTTCGGCCTTGCTAAGATGCTGTCCGATATTAAACTCCATTTTATTTTTTCAGATCCACAGTAATTAATTTATTATTATTATCTAGGATAAAAAAGAATTCAAGAACTACATGCATTACTAGGAGAAGAATTGTAGAGATTTTCAAACTTTTATATTTAGTCTCTAGAAAAATCGAGAGGTTGGTGGGAATGAGGTTGAAAGTCCTCCAAGAACTGCAAATATTTAACTTTATCTTATCTTGCCTTGAATATTTTAAATATAAAATCTAAACTTATACTTATTGTAACAATCTACCAGTCCAAATATATCTCTTTTTGAGAAACATTTAAATCACAGATATTAATTTTATTTTAATAACTTTTATAAAAGCTTATGTATAAATTAGACTAAGACTTATAGAAAATTAAATGTATATTTCAACCTTCTATTAATTAGAAAAAACGAAATGGAATGCAAATAATTTAAATGTAAAAGATTTGCAGTGGGGCTACAATAACTAGAATTAGATTTAATTTTATACTCCTTGGGATTTAATAAAAATTACTTGGAATAAAAATACTTCCAAAAATAAATTAACCAAGAAGAAATATGCCTGAATGAGAAATAGCTTTTATTTTGATATAATGGGAAAAATTTAATGAACAACATGGAAAAAAATTTACTTAATTAGCAATTAAAAAGGATATAATAAATTTAGCGACGAAACGCAAATCTTTTTCAGTTCAACTCATTATGTGTTTAAAAAAAGCAGCAGCAAAAAGCTTCCCAAATAGTTTAAAGCGAATGATAAAATTTCTTTTATGTATATTCAAATATTTGGTAAAACATAACTAGAAGGAATAATATTTTATACAGCTAAAAAAGAAAGAAAGTTAATTTATGAATTTAAAACAAGCATTAGCACTCTTATTATTAATTTTCAAATAAAAAGAGTCTGACTGATAATTTTCATTACGAATATAAATAATTTTTTCTGTAAATCACTAAAAATTTTTAAGAAATTTAGGGGTTGTTTTAGATTTCTCAGAAGAAAATAGTTATTGCTTCTGCTATTACAAAAAATACGTTCAAAAGAAAACATTTAATTTAATAGAAAATAACCAAATATTTCCTGAAAACTCAGTTAGTCCTAAATCTAGTTTCTCCCCAAAAATTAATGTAATTAGACAAATTTTTGAAGGATTTAAAACTATTCGCACAGTACTTATCTCATAAAGATATTAAATTTGCCAATATTTTATAAGATGAAAATGATTCTCTTAAGAAGGATGTAAAAATGATTAAAACTCTAAAGATCTAAATAGAAAATTTCTTAACTAAAACTTCAGAAATATATAGATAAAAGATATATATTTACCACGATGTTTGGGTATCAACTTTTGTAAGAATTTGAAATCTTTTAATTGAATCTCCACCTTACATTTATTTAAAAAACATAAATTTCGCGTAAAGCTATGAGTATGTTTAAAAAATAAAAATTATTTATAAGAGATATCTTAAATAATTATTCTAATAAATATCTATAATCTTATATCCGAATGAGAATATTTGAACTTAGAAAAATTCAAAATTTCAGTTTAATAAGATATTTTAAACAGGAAATAATAGATAATCTAAACATGTTAAATAGATAAATAAATAAATAAATTTGATTATAGAGCCCGTAGCACTCTCGTTGGTGCGCAGCTCTTTAAAAAAAATGTTTCATAGTGACAAGAATGTTTGTTACTGATAAAATTATCAGATACTGATAAACCTTGTTCAATACTGGTATAATTATTCAGTACTGATAAAAATTTTCAATACTGATATAATTTCAGAATACTCGTAATCTTTAATACTTGTTGGAGGTTCAAGAACATGGCAGGGTTGCGTCTCATTGCATCACTAAAGCAGAGGACGACATGTGTCAATTATGGGTACTTAAATTCCCCACCTCTGATGAAGCTTGCAAAAATAATTTCCTTTTGTTTCCAGAATTAAAAACTAAAATAAGCCAGTGCCGAAGGTCAAATTAGCAGATGTCTAGAGGCCAAGCCAAAGCAGAGGAAGACATAAAGTCGATTATGGGTACTTAACTTCCCCAACCTCTGATGAAGATGTCCCTTGTTGTTCACCTTCGAACAACTATTTAATATTATTTAGTAAACATATAAATATTGAATATCAGTTCAAATGCTTCTTTAAAATAAATGTTAAACAGAATTCATTAAAACCAAAGAGTTTTAAATAGAAAGTATTAGGCAAAAGTTTAGAAAATCATTTTAATTAAAACTAAATTTAATAATTTATTATAATTGCAAAATGATTAAGCTGGTATATCGTAATTTATTTTAACAAATTTTTAGTTTTAAATATTTTTCTTTGATATATTCCTATCTAATAAATAATTATTAGTATGCTCTTTTAAGTATATACATCTTATAATAAAATTACTAAGAATTATCTTTCTTGCTTCAATAAGAAATTTTCATATTTATTCTCCTTTTTAATAATTTTATTCTTTTTATCTAGAGCTTTATATTCATAAACCTAATTAGCCTTTAGTAAATTATCGAAAATATATATTTAGTTTAAAGTGTATCTAACTACTGATTTTATAGATTCAAATCAAAATAAAGAATAGATATTAATTTTAGGTAACTTGTTTATTTTAGATTTCTAGGTATTATAAATAATAAAATATGACTAAAGAAAAAATTAGATATAGCTAGTTCATATGAACTTTATATATTTTCTGTTTATCAATAAAATAAATTTAGCAGGATGCTTTAAATTTCTTAACCTAATTTTGGATTTAAGGGATTTTCCAATTATATATAAATTTATTTCCTTATTCTAGTTTTCATTATATTAATATATAATATCTTAAGTTTTAATTATTATTTTAGGATATTTTATTTAAGCATATCGCATATAGATGATGCTTATATGTTCTCAAGATAAGTTATAAATACTAAATACTTAGTAATTTATTTAGCATACTTGTTAAAATCCTTTATGCTTTATAAAATCAACTTCATTCATTTTGCATTACATTTCAATTTTATAAATACCATTTAAATAAACTTTAGTATAATACTTATGTAGATTTTTATTAATCTTATAACTAAAATTAAATAAAGAATTATTCAATCCTGTTAAATATACCTCAATTAAGCTTTGAAGTAAATCTATAATCAAAGGATTATAATTTTAAAACTTTGCTGTATTAAGAAGATAAAAAAATCTTAGTTGATTAATAGCTGAAAAACTTTATTTTTTTGATAATGATTTTAGTAATCACAGCTATTTTAAAACTAGGGTCTTTTAGAAAGATTGGATAAATTAATAATTATAGATACTTTGTATAATATCTCTATCTTAAAGGATTTTTTATATTAAAGCTTTAATTTAAA